>CM060865.1:21471507-22671507 GCA_030737845.1 Acorus calamus | reverse complement strand
TTCCCTCATTTTTCTTTATTCAGAGTTTGTAATTTGATTATCAGAAATAAAATATATCGGATAGCAGATATTTATTTTCATTTTAAAAAAAAAAGATGCATGTGCATATCTAAATCATTATCTAGATTTATTATATAGTATTAGAGTCAGTTTAATAATTCTTTCCTTTAATTTCCTAAAAGGAAAAGTTTTACTTGGGTTGAACATCAATTTTCCGAAAGAGAATGAGAATGTATGCAAACTGACTTTTATGGCATAATAACTCTGGTAAAAAAAAAGAATATTTCCTTCCAAAAAATTCAGTTTTGATAGATTCTGTAGAATGAGAAATTTGGTCTGTAAAGTCCATGAATGAACATAGGAACGGGGGATGAAAAATAGTCTTCCAAGAATCTTAAATATCCAAACAATCTATTTTGAAAAGAAAAAAACATACCTAAAATGTCTCATTTGAGCTTTTTATTCAATAGCATGATTATAATACTACTACTCTTCCATTGTTTGACTTATACTTCCTCAAAATTTAGATATCTATTGTGGTTATTTGTAATTTTCTTATATCTGATTTTAGCCTTTCACATGTCTAATTTACACCGAAAACTTGTTTTAAAACTACATCTATTTTTTTTAAAAGCGAATAATATTTTACTGTGTAAATTTTGGAATTGATGCGATCCCCAAACTGATATTTGACCTAAAATTCGAAACCCAATAAAAAAAAATCACCTCAATAAGGCAATTATAGGGTGCAGTTAATGGACCCATGCCAAAGCCAATATGAAACATACAATGCACTAAAAACAGAGAACCAAAGTGAGAAGACCATCTCAAGTGGGTTGGTTGCACATGCAGAGCTTAAGCGATGGTGATGGCCTAGCCAACTTAGGGAGGGCTAGTTTTCTCTCTCCCTTATGGATGGTACAAATCCAACAAAGATGAACATAAGAACATCTTATATCAGTATTTGCAAACATATGCTACAAACAAATTGAGTTGCACATACAAACACATGGAATCCTCTTTTAGGATGAGAGTCCAATGATGCAAATTTGAATTGGTGGATGAGAGATGATGATCAAGGATGTGATGATGTATCATACTTTTTTGATGCATGCATTTTTTCTCTAAAAAGATACTTTTTTACGATCACTTTTGTAGGAATAAGATTTTTGATTTTTTTTGAAGTATGTGTTTAACTAAAACACATTCTTTTGAAAAAAATGCACCTACACTCAGATGAGTTAAATGCGTATATTTTTACATTATTTTTGTAATAAAATATATAGTGATGCAATTAAGCATATATTTTCATGATTTTAAAATGCGTCTTAGTGTGTAAGAGTTTTACTCACATATAAATACAAACAACACATATAAGTACATTTTTAAGAGTCGTGTTTTAAATTCAACTCGTGGCGCAGAAATTCGTCTCAACATCACATCTGTGAGTCATTTGGGAATCTCGAACCTTTTTTTGAAAATTCTAGTCCACAAACCCCTCAACGGGTCAGACTTGATAATCATCACCCATGCAAAATGAAAAGTAGATCATTTAAATAAAACTTTATGCAAAATTGAACACTACCAACATGAGTACAGCTACATGGCAGATCTCATAAATTGAGGAAAACATCATGATAAGTTTGAACTTGATTTTATGAATATACATTAATGCTTGAAATTACTCAATGATGTACCAATGCCATGATTCTCAACAGACCAGCATGATCAGGATTCTGACATAAATAAATGAAATTCTGATCTTTCAACTTCATTAACCAAAAAAATAATAAACAAAATTCACCATCAAAGTCATTATTTTCTTTTGAAGATATTATTTTCAATCATAGCCTCCCTTCTCCAATGTTGTGTTCTATGTGATGATTAAGTTCTTGTTCTGGTTCTCGTAGTATTTCCAATTTTTTTAAGAGAGATGCATTGGTTTCATATTCATCAAATAACCCTCTTCCCACAGCAAATAAATATACAATATCAAATTATGAATCACATAATTTTTTTTGTTAAGAAAATTAATCTTTATATAAAATTAAGCCATTAAAAGTTGTTAAATTATATGTGTTATCTCATAATATGTGTAGTGTATTACATGTGTAATTCTTATGTATTTGATATATAAAGGAATTAAACCCTAAATGGATTACAATGATTCTCTCTCTCCAATTGTAACATGGTATTAGAGCCACCTTTTTTTTCTTTATTTTCTTTTCGTCGGAATCATTCATCTCTGCGCGCCTCCTCTTCACATCCAGGCATCTGTCTCCTATGGCCCTGACCACCCTCTTGCGCCTCCCGGCACCTCCCCACGCCGCCCTGCAAAACTGCCCCGCTCCGCCCCGCACCTTGTTAAGAAATTAACTTTTATATAAAATTATATAAAATTAAGGGTAAATGATTGCTTGTACATTGAATACGTGATTTTTTTTTTGATATCGGAGGGACTCCCCGTGGTTGACCTTACTACCTCTGCCTGTTTGTCCCGGTCCCACGGAAAATTCTTTCGAATAATCGCCAATAAACAAGTGGGTAATTCAGCACCAAGACTTGAACCCAAGACCTCCCCTTTAACTATGCAAGCCTTGAACCATTGTGCTATGGACCACTAGAGACTCGAATACGTGATTAAGTGAACTAGTAAAAGTTTTACAATAAATTAACCATTTCAGAATTCACCCCAACTCCTTCACTCATTGAAATGTTAAGAACAATCATTCTCATTGTTACTTTTGCATTTTTCGTATATTACATTTTTTTTTCAAGTCTTAAACTTGTTTAATGAAGTGGACAATTCCATAAAAATTAAAATATATATTTGAACGAATTATATATATATATATATATATATATTATTTTTTGTCTACTACCATATATATGATTTATTCTAGTATATATATACTTAATTAAGAATGTCGGATTACGATAACTAAAAATTAATTTTAATGGAAAAAGTAGCTTTAAGTCAGTTTTAATTAAAAAATAGTTTTATAAAACATGATTTTCAAAAACTCATTTTTTTAGTTTGTTTTTAAATTAAAATCTGAGCTATATATACATTTTTAAATTAATTAATCAAACGATTTTTGCATTTGTACTTATAGAAACACATTCAAGAATTTAATTTGCAACTAAAACCGTGTACATCATAAATAATATTAATTTTTTGGTAATATATATATAATATACAGTAAACCGTATATTATTTTCATGTGAATGTGTGACATAGGAAAAAAAAGTTAAAAAAAAGGAAGTCCAACAAAAGTACAAAGAAACATTCACACGATTCCTCTGTCAACAATCACGGATACAGTCAAACTTATTTATATACTTTATTATAAATATACACAGTATATTTTTTAAAAAGAGAGATATATATCATATATACAGGATAAAAAGAAGAGGCAAAAAGTCTTATATTCTTCTATTTTTTGGACCGTGGGATATACCGACCAATGGACCCCACTTATACTCTCCTCGGATTCTACTTTGCTTTGGTTAAAGGCAAATTTTTTTTTTTTTTTTTTTTTTGGTGATAGTTCATTTTATGTATTGGATAATGTTACATACAATTTTTTTTTCAGTTTTAATTTTGGTGTACATGTGTTTTAAATATTTTAAAAATAGTATACCTCATCTTTTGAGTTGTGCGTTTTTTATAATGAAATATATACTCTAAGCATTGATTCATTTTTGAATAAAATAATGAAACATATAAGAATGGATTATATGGTATTTTCTAAGCATTAAAAATAAGAGAGTGTAAAATTCTACAATATTAAATAACCTTAGCTATTTACACATGTAAATCAACTTTTTAATATTATAAATCATACAACATTATGTACATTTAAAACAAAAGTCACATACTTTTTTATACTATTTATATTTAGATTGCATTCTGAGGTTGAAAATAAACCTTTTTCTTTTTTTCCAATGAGAATAAAAAAAATACAACTCAACACGGAAGTAAATATATATTTTTTCTTGTAGATTTGTATCACCTCATAGTTATCTTTAGAATAACTCAAAAAAAATAAATTGCATATGACATTTGAAAAAATATTTTTTACAAACGTATACCTGTAATGTGACCCGACCCGTTAAGCCCGATGGGTCCAATCGACGCAAGAAATTGGATTGGGGTGGTTGAAAAAAAAAAAAAGGAAGATCTCATATATTTGTTGCTTTATCATTCTATTTAAATTTTTTGTATATTATTATAATGAGATATAACATAATCTAATTTTAAAAAAAAGAAAAGACATTATTTAAAAATATAAAACAATAGATCACTAAAAAAAAATTTAACCTTTTTAACTTTTACAACATTCAACAATATTATCCCCATTTAAACACTAAATAGCTAAAAAATAAACTCACAACGGAAGTACTAATTAATTATACAAATTCAAAAGCTTTTAATTGTCCACCTCATAATTGTTTTTTCTTTACAACAAAACAACAAAAAAAATATGACATTTGAAAAGCTGGTATATTAATAAAGGGTCTCGGATTGTTTTGTTTGTTCGGGTCGGGTCCAAACCGGGTCGGGTCCATAGGGTCCAGGTTCGGGTCCGGGTCTGGACCAGCCGATCTAGGAGTCCTAAGACTGCAATTGGAAACATGTTTGAACAATTTTGAAGATTATGTTTTTTCAGTAATTATTCTTAATTCAAATTTATTATTAAATGTCCCCAATAGTCTCAACTTTTGAAGAAAGTAAAAATAACTTCTATATGTAAACAAATAATTTTTCAGAAAACTAACAAAAATATACTTCTTGAAAAACTATTTTTAAAAGCGGATTTAAATGATAGAAAAGTCATGTCCAACTTATCTCTAAACATTATCTAAATCTCTATTTATTAGTCATATATGATAGTTTTTTTTTTACGAAAACATGTTCTCATAGAGATTCTTTCTTTTACATGAATCATAATTAATATAAATGTACTTCTAAACATTCTAATTAAAGAGAAAATAATTTTGAATCATAATATTAAGTTTTTCAGGAATTCATAAAAAATCATTTTTAAAAGCTGATTCAAGTGATGAAAAATTCTTTTTGAAACTAGTTTCTATAAAAAAGCAGAATAAGAAAGTAACAAATTCTCATAACTTCTATACCTTGATACCTATCTGTTGAATGCAAATTTATTCACCATATCACATCTTTTTTCTCCCTATTTGTGTGGCACCCAACATCTCTAATGAACCAAAATAAGAATATATCATGATAATTTCAAATAAATCATGACAATTACTCTGAAAAAACTTAAAATTATGTATCACAATTTATCTATGTTAAATTGTCAATATATTAAAATCTCTTACTTTGCACTCTCGCACACATCCAATAACATGCTATATCAGTCACATTTCTGACACGTATTCTCAAACATATTTAGACAATCTTATGAATAATGTTATGTACGACCCCAAATGTAGTAGTCCCACGGACAATCGCACATATTTTAAATTATTTAAAATAGTAAATTTTATTTAATGAGGTATATGCTTTAATGAAAATTATATATCACTCTATTTTAAAGTAAACAAACCTATGTTTAACAAGTACAATTTTTTTAATGAGATACGAAAATGTGGGACACTAAAAAATATGTATGTAACAACTCCCCAATCTTATTGAAAAATCCCTTAAAAATAAAAAATGAAAAAAATCCATATAACCCCATGTAAATTGCTCGAAATCTATATAACCCCCTGAAATTTTCGTTGATAAATGAGGAATATTCTGTTTGATTAACCTTTTTAACAAGTATAATTTTTTTTAATGAGATACGAAAATGAAACTGCATATGGGACACTACAAATTATGTATGTAACAACTCCCTAATCATACTGAGAAATCCCTTACAAATAAAAAACAGGAAAAAATCCATATAACCCCTGTAAACTGCTCGAATCTATATAACTCCCATTGAAATTTCTGTTAACAAATAAGGAATATTATGTTTGATTAATTTTGGATGAAAACACGATATACCAAAACCGCTTACAATATGTTAAAAATATGAAAATTTTCTGTAAATGACAATTTTAACCCTCCACATAGGATTTTATAACATATTTAAAGTAATAAAATCATTATTTACATATGGTTTTTCACATTTTTAATACATTATAAATGTTTTTAATATACTGTGTTTTGAGCTAGAGTCAATTAAGCTGAATATTTACATAATATTTCTCATTTATCAACAGAAGTTTAACTCAAAAGAGTATTTAAATTTACATAGATGCTTTCAAAGTCAAAGTGATACATGAGCTTTAAAATTCTCTACTCACATAAAGTTGACCAAACATTAAACAAACCCCGCTTAAGAAAAATAAAACCCCACCCATCCCCCTAGCCTCCAAACAAATAAAAAAGGGTTTTTTTTTATTTTTAAGTCCTCATAAATCATAGAATTTAGTAATCGATCCCTCAATTCTTCATATTTTGATTTTAGCCTCCAGAGTTATGGTTTTAGTCCCTGGAAGGGAACTACCCCTAAATTATTTAGTTTTCTTTTTAATTCCTGGGAGGGACTAAAACTGAACATATTCTTTAAATCTGGAGCTAAAATCAAAGTGTGAAGAAATGATAGATCGATCCTTAAATAGATATATTTATCGCGACTTAAAATTAAAAAACCCATAAAAAAAAACCAATGACCAATCCCCCCTCCTTTGACCAATCCCCCCACCACCCCCTTTTAAATCACCCCCTCTTCTCCCTTTCCCCTCACATTTCCCCTTTTCTCCCCTAAATCTCCATTCCTCTTCCTCCCATCAAATCAATAAAAAAAAATGAGAACAAAAACAAGAGACATCAACATAAACACATCCACCACCACCTCAACCAAAATCATGGACAACCCATCCTCCCCACCATCCTTATCCATCCCCTCATTCTTCAGGTGCCCAATCTCCCTCGACGTCATGCGCTCCCCCGTCAGTCTTGCACCGGCGTCACCTACGACCGCTCCTCCATCCAACAATGGCTCGACTCCGGCAACAACACCTGCCCAGCCACCATGCAAGTCCTCCCCTCCAAAGACTTCATCCCCAACCTCACCCTCCACCGCCTCATCAACCTCTGGTCCTCCTCCCCCTCCCCCTCCTCCTCCCCTCGCCTTCCCCCCCTCTCCGACCTCCTCCGCGACCTCCAATCCTCCACCACCAACACCCACCACCTCCTCTCCTCCCTCTCCTCCTTCGCCGCCTCCTCCGACCGCAACCGCGCCTCCCTCTCCCTCTCCCCCTGCCCTTCCGTCCTCCTCTCCCTCCTCGCGCGCCACGGAAACGACGACGGGGACCTCTCTGTCTTAGCGGGGGCCGCGCGCGTGCTCTCCTTGTTGAATCTCACCGACCCAATCCCCGAAACCCCCCCGATCGCGCGCGCGCTCTCGCGCCTCCTCCGCGCCGGGTCCCCCGACTCCCGCGTCGACGCCGCGCGCGTCCTCGACTCGCTCGCGCGCTCCTCCCCCGACGCCCGCCTCGCCCTCGCCTCCTCCGACTACGGCCTCCTCCCTCTCCTCCTCCGCATGCTCGACGAGACCCACACCCCCTCCGCCGTCGACGCCGCGCTCGCGTGCCTGATCACGCTCTCCGCGCCGCGGCGCGCGCGCGCGCAGGTCGTGCGGCTCGGGGTTGTGCCCAAACTGACGCGGATTCTGTCGTCGGAGCTGCCGGCGGAGACGGTGGAGGGGCGTTGAAGATGATGGAGACGGCGTCGACGTGCACGGAGGGGAGGGCAGCGATATGCGGGGAGGAGGGGTGCGTTGGGGCGGTGTTGGGGAGGGTTTTGAAGGGGTCGGCGGCGGCGACGGAGCACGCGACGGTGGTGCTTTGGAGCGTGTGTTGTTTGTTTTGGGACAAGCGCGCGAGGGACGCGGTGGCGAAGGGCGGCAACGGGTCGACGAAGATGTTGTTGCTGATGCAGGGGAGTTTTAGTCCCGCTGTGAGGGAGATGGCAGGGGACCTTTTGAAGATATTCAGAGTGAGTAACCCAAAGTGTGGGATCACTGGGTATGAAACCAAGACCACCCACATCATGCCCTTTTGAGATTAGATGGAAAATGTGTGTGAGAAAGGAAGTTGTACATGAAAGAGAATTGTAGGATTTTTTTTTTGATCAACTTTTAAAAGAACAGAAATACAACAATTGATTCATTTGGATTTTGATTTAGTTTTTGTTTTGTGTTTGTGTTTAAATGGGTTGTGTTTCATGGGAAATATTGGATTTTGATGGATGAGGGAAGGAGTATGTGATCTGCAGTTGATAAGACTCTCGAAGAATTTGAAGATGTGATATTGCAGAGATTGAGTTTAGTCTCTGATCAAAGATTGATACGTGTTTTAAGTCATTTAAAATTTAATTGTTTATCATGTCAACTATTGAGATTGATATCTACTGATAGGATCCAATGCCCATTGCATGATTTTTTTGTTTTTAATACCTTTTCATGCTTCTCATGATGGCATGAGAAATACATGGATTCACTCGGATTGCTCTGCTGTGGTTCTGTTTTGATGGGTGTACTTTGGATTGCATTGTGTTCTTTTGATGGAGGAACTGTTGGAAGGGGATTTTTGATTTCAAGCTGTGATACTGTACTTTTGATGTTGTGATGATTTGAAATGATTCTCTGTCTATTGTTACTTAAATGTCTCCATTTGTCATGAAGATGAAGTGCCCTTTATTGCTTTTTCAATGTTGATTATTCTAATATTAATTAAGATTGAATTAAGAATTGGAATTAACATTTGGCTCTTTTTTCCAAAAATAAGGTCATTGTATATAAACCGTTGAGCTTCAAAAGTTGATCATAATTGCTTTTAAATATTTTTCTTAATAATCAGAACCATTAAAGATATTTATTGTCATCCAAAATGAAAGAAAAGATTGGGTAATTCATTATTATGAATAATTTTTTGAAAAAAAAAAGGTTCAACTTTTTATCAATGTGAATGATCTAATTCGCTAGGAGCATTTTATTGCTTGATATTATGAAATTGAATTTAGTTTTGGAGCTATGGGTTTATTAATGTACAGGTTATTAAGTAAATCCTGTCAGTTATCTTAAAAAATTAATTATCTAGTCAGAATCCATATAAAAAATCAAATTATATTTGACTAACAATGTTGATTTAAAATCAGATACAAACATCAATGTGAATGATCAATATTTGTGTGTATTATATATTATTTAAATATAATAATCATGTATATATGATTAATCACAAACTTCACGTACAAGGTTGGATCTCAATTAGTCTATCCATGGTGTTACCAAAAAAAAGAAGTCTATCCAAGAACACCATTTCACATCCCTCACATAATTAAATATATTAATTATCTAATAAATATGTGTACTTGAATTTCAATATGAATATTTGAATCCAAATAAATAAGGAGCTAATACAAATACTAAAAGGTACATTTACTTGGGATGGTGACAGCAATTCATAGTGGTCAATTAAACATTTTTTAAAAGTCTTGTTGAAAAATTTCTGCATGTTATTTAAGATTTCATGCACATTTGTATATTGTTTTTAATCCATGGGAAATAAAATGGGGGTGAACCTAATAGTTTCTATTCATGGTGTGAAGTTACTTTCATGTGGTCAACATCTCACATGCAATTAAATCAAAGCACTTTTAATTTCCATCCTATGGCTTCACATTCACATTTCCCACCCCCCACCTATAAAAAGATATATTTTCAGTCAAATGTGGGTTGTAATGTCACACGTCAGTGAGGTTTTTATGGTGTGTTTGAACCAATTTTTGTTATTGTGGGTCCATGTTTTAAAGTGTGAACAATATTACATTTAAATACATGCATGTTTAAATGGAGTGGGCTATTGTCTATCAAAACTTATTAGCTTTGAATTGTGGACTAGCTGATGTTAAAAAAAAAACTTTCTTCTAAGTTAAGAAGCAAAATCAAACTTTAGCTGATCAAATCTTTTCATTCAAATCAAAATCAAACTTTAATTAATAAATCAAAAGGATTGTAAAATGATTAAAATTTTAATATGTGAAGATCCCTTTTATTGTTGGTATGGTGTATTTACATTTCAACGGTGGACGTATAAACCTCACAAATCAATATATGATACTCTGATTTTGTTTTTAGTCCTCACTTGAAACCAATATTCAAATCATTGTTCATTTTATAGCATAAAAATCAAAATCTAAGTTAGACCAGCATAGGAGCATAGGCACAACAATATAGACGCTTGGAAACAAGTTTGGATTAATCCTCTATTTGAATATGCATTTGGGTGGATTCCACATTTGAAAAGTAGAAGATTCCTAAACCCGAATTCAAATACATTTTCATTGTTTAGCTTCTTAATCCTACCTCTTATTTTTTCAAGCAAAATAATCCAACATTTGAAAAACTAATAAGCAATATCTTTTTAAGAATCTCAATATTTCAATTGCACAGCTTAAATATGATTCATGCAAAAGCAAAATCCTTAGAATCTATGCAAACGTGAGATGTAAAATACTTCCAAAAACTTATTGATTTTTTTTAATAATAACTACAACCTAAATGATTCATAGTTATATATTATATATAATAGTATAATAGTTTATAGGTGTTTGGTTCCCCTTAAATTGCTTACCTAATGAAAGTTGATTTAATAATGCAACCCCAACTGAAATTGAGGGATAAAAAAGTGAGGGACATTGGATATTCAAACAGACAAGGTGCCGCAATTGCTGAACATTTGGATCAAAAGAAAAACCAAACAATTAAAGGGTTTATAATGAAAGAAGAAGAGAAGAGTCTAAAAGAAAAGATAAGGTGAGAAGTTTTGATAGACTTTTGTTTCACATAACATGATTTTTTTTTAACACAAAACATGTCAATATATTAAAAAAAAATATTTGCTGTTGGAGGTGGTCTCTTTGACTCTTTTAAAAAAGAAATGCAGTTGGGTTTGTGTATGACCAAAGTTTTCAATAAGAGAAAAAACTGTTGTTAATGAAAGTGGTGGGGATTTTGTGTATATACCCTCTAAATCTCATTTATTTGTATGATAAGGCCTTGCTTGACCCTTTCACTTATCTCATGGCATGTTTGGATCCGCGTTTGCGTGGATTCCATAGTGAAAAAATCACAAAAACGCAAGGAATTCCAAGATTTTATTGCTTATTCACATTATTTTAGGTCAATTTCTCTGCATTGCAAAAACTCCTAAAAGAATATTTTTTAGTAGAATAATTTTATTTAAAGAAGCTTTTATTCTAATCTTTGGAGAAATTTTCTCATCTGTTTCTTGCAGTCACCATCAACTGGGATCACATAACTGAACAAATCAACCACGATGAAAATCGACACACTAGAGGGCATTATGATTTTCTTTTTTCAAAATTACCTTTCATTGAACATTCAAGTTATGATGATACCAAAAATTACCAATCTATGTCTTGAACCACATGGTAATTAAGCTCTATTCCATTCTACCACAAAAATAATGAGCCTTTTTTCTTTGGTCATAAACAATTGGTTTCTAATGCCCGGATATATAATATATGTATGGAAATATATGAGTTTTTTTTGGAGGACCTGTGTGAAAAATCCCTGATGGAATAATTTTTTTTATATGAAACAGAATATGAATCTGTTAATGATGATAAGTGGGCACTTATTGATAAAGTCAGAGATACCAAAAACACGGCAAAAACACGGTTCATACAGTCTGTAACGTGTGTACAATAATTTCCAGGACATCATATCACTGCATTATATATATCTCTGTTTACAGACTGTTTGACTGATTAAAAAGAGGAGGAAAAACAAGAAAAAGCAATGACATTTGTACACACATTAAATGCAGGAGCCTTTGCTCCTAAGGAAGGGGGATAAAGGGTTATGCAAACTATACCTTTTCACCTTAACTGGTTCTGATATAAAAGAGTTATTAGCTCTCTATAATTACATAGGAGTAAATACCAATACATGTGAAATAAAGAATTTTTATTTGATTGTCTGTTATTATATTTTCATTAGAAAAAGTAAAATTGACGTTTTTGTTATTTAGTTCTACTTCAATAATGTGAGGATGACTGATGGGTAAAAAATTAATTTATGACTCTTTAAATGACAGTTTTATCTCAGTATTAAATTTTTGTGTTGAGATCTAAAGGCACCGTTTGGATGTGCGGTCTAAGTGCGTTTGTAGCATAGACGCCTTCAAATGCCGAGACTCTAATCCAAACATCCGTTGATGTCGGTAACCATAGAAATTGCATCCCGCGTTTGTAGTGTAAATTTTTTGTGTTCATCATCAACCCAAAAGAATGTTTTTGACAACGCAAGAAGCTGGGTCGGTTGAATGGGAAAGTCATTTACAAATATACCCAGGCCTGTTTGACTCTACAGGATTGGGTGAGCCATATACGAATGAGGGGTGTTTTCGTAATCTCGACTATTGGCGTCCGAAAAGGGTTTTATGTGAAATGTTTTTTTATGCATTGACATAGATAAACTTTTATAATCAATTACAGGCCACTCTTAAATAATTAGTATGTTTTATCTTAACTTATCCATTCATAGCTATTATATAGCAACTCAAGTTGGGGGGATAGAGTATATATATCTTTTTTGTTAGGTGATACGTATTCTGATTTATTCAAATATATACTTCATATTTTTTTTTGTTATCAATATGTGTACTTTATTAAAGAATTATAAAAATTTATATACTTGTTGGAATTGTAAAAATGGCTGTATAAATGACTAAATATAACTCTTTCCTTGGAAAAATTAACATTTATTAATGTGAATAATCTAAAATTGAAATAATCATAGTATTAACACTGAAATGAAAATCTAAAATTATTTTACAACAAAGATGTTGAAATATGAATTAATGATTCCACTGTCTATTTGAAAGATTGCCTTTTTCATTCAATGGCATGTATAACGTAAATCTCTTTAAAAAAAGAATGGATGCCGAGCAGGATGAAATATAAGTGAATAAGATAAAAAATATGTTTATTTGTAAAAAATATTTAAGTATGATTTTAGAATATGTGATAATAAGCTGACATTGGTATTTCAGATCCTCCATGAGTTGTACTATTCTGTTCATTTAATTCCACTGAAATATAGGTGACCCGCATGTCAAATCACCTTTATAAATATGTGACCTACATGCTACATCATTTTTCATCTTTTATAAATATTTATCTACATATTATTCATGTGTTTATCTACAATTTATCAATGATAAACTAAGCAACAAAAATATTATTATTACATTTCTAAAAAAAAAAACTAAAAAACACAATCAAATAAAAAATTAAGGTTAAAGACATCTAAGTCCCTACAAACATGGAAAAACCCATATAAGTTCATACTAAAATTGTGACAGATGTACGAGTCCTTGAAAACTCAGAAAAGCACAATTATTATCCTTGAGTTAAATTTTCATCAAAACTTAACAGAATATTCTCAGAATATTTCAGCACATATAATTGTGTAGACATTGACATCATTATAAACAGTTACAAAGACAAATTAGTCCATGTAAAAGAATAAATTGCCCTGAAAGACTTTTACATTAAATTGTGTATGCATTGCAGTACCTATAAACAATCATAAAGACAAATTAGTTCTTGCAAAAGATAAAATTACCCCTGAATGACTTTTGCATTTAATTGGATAGACATTACAGTTCTTATAAGCAATTGTAAAGACAAATTGGTCAATGTAAAAGACAAAATACCCATGAAAGATTTTTACATTTAATTATATAGATATTGCAGTCCTTATAAACAATTATAAAGACAAATATATAATTATTTATTTATTTTTTCATCGCTCACACTTCACCTGAAGATCCCAATTTGGATGTAAAAAAATATTTTAACCGGTAGAGAATGGATTCTTTTTACCATTTTGTTTGTAGGGAAGCCAAAAAAAGTGGCATGAGTTCATTGAAATTCTCTCGCTAGGAATGTAAAAAAACAAATTTTGTGAAAAATCATGTATCTAGAAAGGTATTTCAAAGCAACCAAAAAAGAAAAGAACATTATTCATTACTTGTTGAGGTGGAGTGTGAGCGATATGATAGAAGATAAAAAAAAAAATTATATTATTTGTTTTTATGATTGTTTATAAGGACTGCAATGTCTATACAATTAAATGTAAAAATCTTTCAGGAGTATTTTTATCTTTTATAGGGACCAATTTGTCTTTACGATTGTTTATAAGAACTGTAATGTCTATCTAATTAAATGTAAAAGTCATTCAGGGGCAATTTTATCTTTTGCGGGGACTAATTTGTCTTTATGATTGTTTATATGGACTGCAATGTGTACACAATTTAATGTAAAAGTCTTTCATAGGAAATTTTATCTTTTGCAGGGATTAATTTATCTTTATGACTGTTTATAGGAACTTCAATGTCTACGCAATTATATGATGGAATATTCTGTGAATATTCCATTAAGTTTAGATGAAAATTTAACTCAGTGATGATAATTGGGCTTTTGTGAGTTTTCAGGGACTCGTACGTCTGTCCTAATTTTAGTAGGAACTTATATGGGTTTTTCCATGTTTGTAGGGACTTAGATGTCTTTAACCTAAAAATTAATTATTATTCCCGTTATATAATAATCCATTCTCAAATAGTTATTTTTGTTGCCATGCTGGAAAATAAAAATAGGTCGGTCTAACATAGGGGGTTTGACTGTTATAACTCCAACTTTTGGCTTCCTATTAATTGATAATTCAAACTGAATTTTCATTGGGTAAGAGCCTTTGAAATGTTGCTAACCAAGTCCAAAGGACCACAACACGTCTACAAAGATTGAAGACAAAAATTAATTAAAGAAAAAAATTAAATAGGGAGAGGCACACGTGCATTGCACCCTGACTTTAGACTTTGAAATTTTGAACTCCCTCTTTTTCAAAAACTGGATTTATTATAGTTTCTCATTTTCCACGTTTGATTGGTCAAAATTTCCACCATATATTTAGGTCAAATAGTCACTCCCCCCAACAATAAGTCTATATGTTGAGTCATCATCAAGTGGTTCAAAATTTGAATGTCTTGACCCAACTTAATTTTGTGAAGTTGATTTTAGGGCAATTGGAAAAAATAGCATCCATAAATCAAATATTAATAAAAATAACATCACATATTCAAATATTTATAAAAAATAGCACTAGTAAATGTTGACCTTTTTTTAACATGCCATACATATATATGGCATATGGCACCATATACATATATATGGCGCCTCCTTTATTTTTATGCAGTTGAGATCCTTCTCTTCTTCTTCTTCTTCTTCTTCTTCTTCTTCTTCTGTGATTAATATTAACGATTGAGATTCTTTTAAATTAAATTTTAATGGCTTAGAGGGCTTTTAATTTGGTGGAGAAATATATAGAAAAATGTTATTTTTTAACCACTCAACTTTAAATAAAAAATTTAATCGATAAAAATAAACAAATCTTCCGAGATTTTCTATTTCAATAAAAATTAATTAAAGAAGAAGAAGTAGTGATCTTACCAGAAAAAAAACAAAGAGAAGCTGACCAGAGCTTTTTTTTTGTTGCAAATATTCAACATCCGGTGCTAATTCTGCTAATATATGATTTTTTAATGCTAATTGCACTTGATTTTATTTTTATATCATTATTTATAGTTCATATCAGTTTGGGTCACCCAGTTATTGAATGCATTTATATATGTAGTCTAAGGCTACATTTGGAAACACAGATTGAAAAGTAGCTTTTGGAATAAAACTGCTTTTTAAGATGATTTTGACCTTGACTTTTATTGGGATGCGTCTTTTTAATTCAAGAAACAATATTTGAAAAAAGTTGATGTTTGACAAAGAAAATTGCTTTTCAATTCAAAAAATCGATTCCGACAAAAAAACAATGTTTCTGAGCTTTTCAAAACATAGATTTTGAGGAAAAAATTAAAAAGAATCCAGCTTCCGATTCGGAATTAATCCGTCCCGTTTGACTACACGATTTAAGCTTTTCAGTTTTTCAAAAAGCGGAATCTGCCCCAACCGCGCAACCAAACAGAGTCTAAAAGAGAAAAGTAACAGGCCGAAATACTAATTTTGAACTTTCTTATTTTCCAACTTTCGAGGGAAATTAGTTACGCTTAGATGCATTTAAATATATAGTTAATAGAAAAGTAACTAACTTGATTGTCTCAAAATATTGATTTTGAGTCTGTTTGTCTCAGAAGAAAACTTTTGTATTGTCTTCTCCATTCCTTTTCTACTTCAAAAAAAACAAGGTAACATTGTATTTTTTTATTTATTTTTAATTTTGATTTCAAATTTATGCTACATATGTTAACATTTTGTGTATTATGTGGCCTTTACATATTTGTATTTAATTAGTTACTAGATGTTACTCCACAAGAAAAGTATTTATGAGAATAATTGAAAGGTGAACCAATTAAATAATGGCATCCAAAATGTTTTATAGACAATATAACATACGTTGTTATTTTGAGATGTTTCAATCTTCATTCATGTACAAAACTCCATTTTAATGTTCAATGGAGTAATGAGAAAACTCAATGCCTTTGGTGGTTATAAGTTATGAAAAACAAAGGTCATTAGAAACTCATGTAACTCATGGATTAATGAGAATACTTATGTTTGTATTCATGTATAACTTATGGATTAATGGAATAAGTTATGGAAATACTAATGTCTTTAATGGGAAGACCAAATGTTGATGAAGATGTCTATATAAGGGTGAGGTCCCAAGTCATACTCTCACACTTACACATTCACGATTTGTGTGAGAAATTCCTACACCACATATTGCTACCCATTAAGCTAGATGAGAGTAGTGACTTGAAGTCCTCAACCAAAGAAGGTTAAGTTTTGAGTTCTTTTGGTACACCACTCACCTTGATATCATGAAAAAAGGTTAGTATGAATTATGTAGTATTGTTTTGGACAAATTCACTATGTTTTTATGCATCAAAATTGCATTCTTAAAATTTCGCATAATGATAAAGTCTAACAACATAATCCATTTTTGTATGTGTAGATTATTTGGTCGTTTAAATAATTGGTAGGATATTTTATCTTTGTTGGGTTGAAAACACACAAATTTTAAAGCATAAATCGGATAGTTTAACATTTCCAATCATTTTATACTTTTGGATTATATATATGAAATATTTGAAAATATTTTAGAGGATATTGGGAAAAAAATAGAAGATCTCTTTTACATGAATATTACAAATTTAAATATTTTAAATAATTTTTTTTAATATTTAAAAGATGCGGTGCCTAATGCCCTCCATAAAAATATTTAAAAGATGTAAAAATACCTTTCATTTAGATGATATGTTATAAAAATTTAAAATTATAAAATTTTAATTTAAATTCAAAATTTTAAATATTGACCATTGTTTAAGGTATATTTCAATTACACCATTTGACCATTTAAAATATTAAAAAAAAAATCGTTTAGTTATAATTTTTTTATAATACATGATTATATAGGAGCAATTAATGGTACTCATATTCCTCCATTAGTCTCTTTATATATTGTTGCAAGATTTCGTGGAAAGAAAAATAAACCTACACAAAATGTAATGGCCGCAGTGAGATTTAATATTACATTTTCATGTGTTTTAGCTAGTTGGGAGGGTTATGCACATGATACAACAATTTTGAAGGATGCTATAGAAGACCAAATGAACTTCGAATCCCTGACGATATTCACATATATAAATATTCTAACATATTATATGTATGTACATTACTAGATTCATAAAATGTTTTATGTATAATGTAGGAAAATATTTTCTCATCGATGTTGGATATTCTACAAGACCTGATCTTATATCTCCATATGGAGGTTTTTGCTATCACTTAAAAGAATTGGATAATAATACTCCAATGAACAAAAAAGAATTATTCAACTTTCATTACTCTTTTTTTTACGAACGACAGTGGAGCGAGCATGTGGAGTTTTGAAGAAATGTTTTCGTATTTTGGGTGTCACTCCTTTCTTCCCATACAACACACAAATGGATATAGTGTTGGCATGTTGTATTATGCACAACTTTATAATTGAATTAAATCCAAATGATGAAATACTTGTAGAATTTGTTGCAGAAGAATTTAATAGAGAAAGAACAGGGCTGTGATACCTAGTCCAGGCCCAAGAGTCCCAAGAGGCCCATAGATTGGGTGAGGGTGAGGGTGTTTAGTCCCACATCGCCTAATGGGAGGAGATAGTATGTGCTTATATGTGAGCACAACTTTTACACACTAAGACGCATTTTAAACCCGTGAACCCATTTAGGGGCAAAACGGATAATTTCTTGCTATGTAAGCCTGAGAAGTTACAATTGGTATCAGAGCCTCTCCATTTCGCGATGGTGGGTGTGGGTGGCCCCACACGAGGACTTGTGGCCTATTGGGGGGGGGGATGATTGTGATGCTTGGCCCAATCCTAAGAGTCACAAGTGACCCATGGATTGGGTGAGGGTGAGGTGTTTAGTCCCACATCGCCTAATGGGAGGAGATAGTCTGTGCTTATATGTGAGCACAACTCTTACACACCAAGACGCGTTTTAAACCCGTGAGCTCATTAGGGGCAAAGCGGACAATTTCTTGTTGTGTAAGCCTGAGGCGTTACAATTGGTATCAGAGCATGTCCATTACGCGATGGTGGGTGTGAGTGGCCCCACACGAGGACGTGTGGCCTATTAGGGGGGGTGATTGTGATACCTAGCCCAGACCCAAGAGTCCCAAGAGGCCCATGGATTGGGTGTGGGTGAGGGTATTTAGTCCCACCTCGTCTAATGGGAGGAGATAATATGTGCTTATATGTGAGCACAACTCTTACACACCAAGACGCGTTTTAAACCCGTGAGCCCATTTAGAGGCAAAGTGGATAATTTCTTGCTGTGTAAGCCTGGGACGTTACAAGGGCAAATGACAAGAAGAGAAGATAATGGAACATGAGTATCTTTAAGGATGTTATTGCATATAATATGTGGAATGTATATAATAGTGTTTGATAATGACATTGTGTTGTTTTATTTATGAATAATTTTGTTTATTTATGGTGCATGAGAGCGTACATTAATATGTACAATTTTTAATGTTATAGTGTTTTAAATTTTTGCATATTAGGTAGATGTTATCTATATTGTTTGTTATATGTTTTTTTATATGAGAACCATGCATGCAATTTTTTTATAAGAACATCATCTTTTATTTATTTTTATACTAAATATGCTTGTTTAAATATGAATATACAAATGTATGTTTTTAGGATGGAAGTTTCTCAAACACAAGAAGTGAACTCTAAAAAGATCAACAACAATTTTTAAATGACCCCAACGATGTCTCGCTTTGACCGTGGGGATGATCAAGCGATGGGGACTTTTGCACGAGTAGTGACTGAACCATTTATTGATGTGGATGCAAGATCCAATTTTCGTGCAGATTATGATGAGTCTGAGGAGATGAAAGACAACAATTTTTATCCGAAGATTATTGAAAATTCTAATATTTCAATTAGACAAACTAGAGGAGGTCGAAAGAAGAGTAGGGATATTGAATCCAAATTTGATATGTTGATTGATAAGGTTGGAGATTTGGTTTCTGCTATTACTAAGGGTGTTAAGACTGTGTCACTCTTTAAAAGTTAAATATCATGTTTTATTTATTTTAAAAAGTTAGAGCGGTCAATAAAAAATTTGACTGCATATTTATTCTTCTGGTACTGGCATTGGCATACCTGTAAATTTTCATCGCATTCTGATGTCATTTTAACAATTATGTAGTTTGATTGGTATTCGGAATTAATTTTGTTAATATCCAAGATGAAGCATTTCAAATCTAATTTTATCAGAGATGTTTAGTTTTGAGTTAGATTTCATATGAAAGTAGAAATAGATTATCTGAATTCATGTAGCAAAAGTTATAAATGTTTTTTCAATTATACCCTGAGATGAAAAAGAAACCTAGCAGCAGCTCTGTTTTATGTTTATGATATATTTCAGAATAGTTAGAGAGGTTATTGGAGATTGGCTTAACATAAAAATTGTAGATAATCTTCTTATCTTTCTAATGGATTTTGAATTGCATGATTTGGAGCTATATTGTGAAAGTTAGGACTGTTCTAGTCGAGACTGCGCAGGAATTTTATAGGAGGGTAATTTGGTAATTGGACCGGACTTCATAATTCCATTTAATGAAGTTGGAGTCGGTGCTGTTGCTGTGGCTATGTGTGGCAAGAGAGAGGGAGAGGTCGTCCGAGGCCATCTCAGTGAGAGAAGTGAAAGGAAAAATTAGGAAAAAAATTTGAGAAAGCCTCGTGGAGTATTTTTCATGCTACACTGGTAAATATTCTTCTTCTTTTCATTGTTATTATTCATGTAGGGTTGTTCTATTTCAGTTTGTGAATTGAATTTGTAATTGGGACTAAAATGTAAGTATATGTTTGAGGGCTGATTTTACTGTATTAATTTAGGATTGTTGTGAAGATATCATATTGTCTTGGTGGATCTTTGTTGAAGGTGTAGAAGTGTTGGAAAAGAAGGTGGTGTGTATTTGTGGTTGTGAAGCCTCCAATCACCCCTTCTCCTCCTCCACGAGGTTACATTCATTTTTTTTTCTACGGTTTTAATTGCATATTTGAAGAAGAAGAAGGTATATGTGTGTGTGTGTGAATGTGTGTGCCATTGCTGTTTTGAGCACCCTTGCTGTTTTATTTTTTCTGAAATTATTTGAAGGGTTTTCAAGTCTAGTGATCTAAATGAAGTTGGTTTATGACATCTAGGAGAAGCTTCATAAAATTTTTAAAAAGGCTGATTTAGTGTATTCAGGCTGGAAGAGCCTCTTGAACCTTCAACTAAATTTCTGGGATCTCTTGTGATCTCGTAGACTGGACGCGCGACAATCCAAGTATCAGTGAGTGAAATTCAAGTATTTAGTATTTCATCTCTTGTGGTTGATGTCTCTCTCTACCTTGATGATTTTCAGTTTTTTTGTATGTTGTGTTTTTTCATATATATCGGTATTGATTGAGTAGTGAGGAAGAGTCGATTGTGAAGTGGTGATCGAACTCCATGTCTTCCGATTCCTAACTTACTTGTGCTTATTTTTATATTCGTGTGTTCATATTAGGTGAAATGTTCTTATATGTATTGACTTCATGTTGAATGAAGTGTTTCATGATGTTTCCCATCTCTTGTGGTTGTTCTAGAATTGTAAGGGTGAAGGCATGTGAAGGGAATTGCATGTTATCATGTTTTGTGCTTGTTTTGAAAGGGTTAAACATTGCTGAGTTCTACTGACTAAATATGAATCTTTGAGTGAATATGCATGTTTATATGGTCTTACCTGAGTAGGAAAAAGTAAGATAATAGTGGTGGTGATGTTCCTAGTAAGCTTGCATGGAAATTATTTTTATACACTGTTATTTGTATAGGTGTCTTGGCTGTCCTAATTTTTAGGTGGTGATAGGTGAGCCACCTTAGATGTTTAATTGATGCTTAAGCATGCTTAGTGGTGGCCTTGGATAGTCAAAGAATCTTAAATATAGTTAAATCCTCATGTATAAGCTACTAGCATAATATGATGTTTGGTTTGTATGTAAGGTTTGCATGTATGGTTGCAACTTAAGTAGAACCAAAATAATCTATTGGAATGTCATCCATGCTAATAAGATTATAATTATGGGAAGTTATTATTGATATGTGTTAAATACCATGAATTGGTTTGGATGCATGAACTTTATGTTGTGATTAAAGGATGATATAATCTGTTCAAGACTTACATTTGAAGGAATGAGTTCAACATTGGTTGATCCATTCCTTATCCGAGTGATGTGTTGAGTGAAAGATTTGCGGTCCATCATTGATGAGAATCATGTATGCTTGTTATTGTTTAAGCACGTTATGGGGTATTTATAAAAATGTGAATGAGCATGCATGTCTTATTTATAGTGTGCACAAGCTAAACAATCAGTGGAAGAACTCGTGATGGATGAGTCTTCAGTTAGTGGTTCGATCAACGCACTAGAGGAGCTCATATTATGGCTATGCGTGTTTTGTAGTACTTATAAAATGACATAGTTGTATCATTTATTACTGTCTTGTGGAATGATTGCTAGTCTAGGACTTGTATTGCTTAACCTTTATTCTATTCACTTGTTCTATGTGAGAGGCTTGGAAGCCTAGAGTGAACTGTATTCGCTTTCATATTCAATTAATTGCGCTCCTGTATGTGTGAAGTCTTTCATGTTAGTAGATGCTTAGCGGGGTTAATCATCGGTTGGTGCATATAATTCCATGAGTATTGATTTTGTTCAACTGTTACATGTTAGGTTATTTGGACATGTGTTCCATGCATCTCCTTTGAGATTTAAAATTCTCCTATAATATTTGCGTTTGTTTCATTAATAGGACCTATCTGTGATAGGTGTTGGTATGATCCGTTGTTAGATTATATATTTTTTTCAAAGTGCGAGCATAGTAGTTGATTGTTCGACATCCATGTGATACACTCGCATTAGAATTCAGGAGAATTTATTTGTAGTATCGGGTTTTGTTAACTAATAGTTATGATGATATGCTTGGTCCATCTGTATTAGGTGCATGAATAATCCGCCTTTAGAGTCATAGTCTTATCATTGTTCAGTGCGAGAACTTAACCTTCTTCCCTGCATCCGAGTGATGCTTCTCTATGAGAATTCAATTAGCATCGGTATGTGCTAACCGATAGTAGTTGATCCGTGAGGATCGTATTGCTGGCGTGAAGTATTTTCTCTCCATATCATTGTGCATTGAAATTACCCAGTGTTGGCGCTATCATGAATTGTGCCACCATATCATAGAAGGCTCAATGTGTATTTTCATACCCTTGTGGCTTCGTACCTATCTTGGAAGGCTGTCAGGAAGAGGGCTACCTGGGATAGGGCTACCAGATGATATTGGTATTTGCTAATTGATAATAGTTGATCTGTAAGGATCATCTTGAGAGTGTGGATTGCTTCTCCCCTATCTCATATCCATGTTGAAGCTACCCGGTATTGGAGCTATCCTGGATTCTGCCGTTACATCATAGGAGGCCCAATGCGTATTTCAATACCCTTGTGGCTTCGTACCTATCTTGGAAGACCATTAGGAAGAGGGCTACCCGGGAGAGGGCTACTAGAAGGTTAAAGGAGTTAGCGAGTTGATTTTGTTTTCAATAGTCCCATGTCCCCCCAGGGGTGAAGGTGAGGATGAGGTTGGAGTGCTTCCTTCCGTATCATCGTGCGTCAAAGCTTCCAAGTGTCAAAGCTATCCTGGATGGTGCCACTACATCATAGGAGGCCCAATGTGTATTTCGATACCCTTGTGACTTCGTACCTATCTTGAAAGGCCGCCAGGGAGAAGGCTATCGGATGATATCGCGAGCGTGGAGTACTGTTTCCTACATCATCGTGCGTTAAAGCTACCAGGTAATGAATCTGTCTTTCGTTATGCCACCGTATCGTTGGGAATGCCCAAACTATGATGTGACTATCGTACGAGGCCCAAGTACCAACCATGGATGGCCACCAGGATGAAGACTACCTGGGAGAGGGCTACCGGATGATGCAAGGCATCGTAACGTATTATATCTCGATGCGGATAATCGTTGTAGTGCAGTGCTAGTCTGTGATACTATATGTCACTGTTAATGGATTAATTGTTCCCCAAACCTTCCATCCCCCTCCGGGGTGTGGGTGAGGTGAGGTGAGGTCACATCTCCACGTGACATTTATCTGTTGGGGTTCTCACGTCCATATCTTTCTTTAGAAGAAAAATGTGCTAATATTATACTATATTCGTAGAATTTGGATTCTTGCCACTCACTGAACTTGTAGCTTACCCCTCGTGTGTTGTTTTCTACCAGGGGTTGGGTTGGCGTGGAGCTGGAGCATCCCTTAGCGTGGTTCGTGCGTGGAGCATTCTACTTTTCGGTCGACGAGTGCGAGGCTGTCAGCAATCCTTTTTATATATGTATTTGGAAGTTGTGCGTGTCGCACATGCTGTATTTGGACTAGACTTGGACTCTCACAGGACAATGATTGTGTATTCGAGTCTGTAATAATATTTTTGATTTACAAACTTAATTGTATTTTATACTTCCGCATTCTTAATTGGCTATTGCTTCCTGTTGCCTTGTTACCTTTTTCGATCATTGTCAGTTATTGTTGCATTTTATTTGGAGTCATTATTGACATCTCATGTATGACTCTTGATATTGTGTGATTGGTATGGTCCCGGGGACGGCCGCTCCGGGGGCGTAACAAAGAGTCGTCATCGCAATATCTCTGATGAACTTTATGATGTAGTGATGAAATGTGAAGGATACAAAGAGTCTCAACTTGTTGGTGCGTTTCAATATCTTCTTAGTAATGATATTAGTGCGAGATCTTTTCTTGTTAGAAGTCCTGCGTTGCGTGAAAAATGGCTTGATGACTATTTTAGTGGGTCTTCCATGTTTTAAATGTCTTATCAATTATTAGGTTGCTCATAATTTTTTTATAGTATTTATGTTTAGTATTTTTAATATTTTTATTAGACATTTGTCATCTTGGATCGTTATAGGTTTCTTTTTATGAATAAATGTGATGTTGGATGTATGTGTAATAATTTATAGATGATTTTATTATTTTTTGGTTTATTTTTATGTTTATAATAAAATGTTATTGTATATATGACATGTCAAGTTTTTATAACCAAACACAAAAAAATCAAATTCATATAAATATTTTCTAACAAAACAAACAATGAAAATCATTTTTTGAAAAATAATTTCAATATCGCCGAATACCGGATCTAAATTTCATTTTTCTAAGAAATTTTCTTCATGTAAAATCATTTTGCTGGAATTCAAACTACACGCAGCCAAACAGATTCTTAGTAAAGACACCAAATTAGTTATAATTGTGTTTTATATGTGACATTGTTAGATCAAATCAGTTTTGTTTACCCATTTTTTTTCATTTTAGAGATTCAATGTGAATTCAAAAAGGATTTGGAACAAAATCTCATTCATTAATGTTAACTGTATGTCATTTTGTAAAATAACATTATGACGCCCAACAATATCACATATCCATCCATAAGGAGTGTTATACAATTTTTTTATAGATCGAATTCCAATTTCGTATCCACCGATAGAAAATTATTGAGACATATACTTATATTATAGAGATATATACTTCAATAATTTTTTTATTCGTATTTTCTATAAATGTGACTGTGCAATTCATTGGAGTACATACTTCATTTTTTTTAATAAAAACATGTACGTTATTAGATGAAGTATACTATTTTTTGAAAATTCAAAACACGTGGCGGTCTATTATCCATAAGGATATAACCAACAATACGAATCACAAAATCTTTGCAATACAATTCCAACCTAAATGGCAGTCCATTACTAGTATTAGAGATATTTGAGCCAGCATGGACCCATAACAGGCTGGCCAACATGGTTGTTAAATTATTGGAAAATGTTTGCAGCTCTCACACATTTTAATATTTTTTAAAGTATGTACTTGGTTAATAAAGTGCGTTCATTTATTTAAAAAATGAAATACTTGGTATATATTTTTGCATATTTCATGATAGACTATATACTAAAGGTAATGAAATACATAAGGTGTTGAACAATTTTATACATTGTGTTAGTGACATGACAACTACCAAATGAAATTATTATTGTCTGATATTTGTATAAACCTGTAGAATAGAAAAACATTCAAGAGACTCAATATAATTCTCAATGAAAAGTTGTCTCCATGAGTCACATATAGGCAATCCCTTGTACAATATCCCAACCAACAACACAACAGCTCTCTCCCTTCACTAAAAAAATGGATTATTTGATCCATTACATGCTTTCAAGATGGAAAACAACTGCAACTTGAACTTGCAGACCATGCAGATATCACCAAAACCTCTGAATTCGGGTGACAATCCATTCTTGCTAAGGTCGAGCAACCGCAAATATCTTGATGTATGGATTTTCTTTACAAAATTCTAGTCAGTTGAGCTGCTGTCCTGATATTTGTTGCTCCTCTTTTATTTGATTACATTCACTATCCGCACCTCCTGTTCTTTCAAGTCTGCATTGTCAGCGTAGGCCTAGAACCGCCTAGTTGAGTTGTTTTAGCTGCTTCAGTTGATTTTGAGTTTTATTGAGGAGTTAAAACCGTATTGTAGGCGTTTTCCTGCCAAATGTAGCTCTTCTACAGAAATGTTATCTGCACAGTGGAGAAATAGTGAGTTTGATTGAATCAACCATGCTTTAAGCTTATGAGGCCAAGTTGGAATATGCATGCAGTTTAAAAGAAGGGGACTTTCCATACCACAAGATAGCATTTGAGTTTTCATTGCAACCCTGTGCTATTTTATAATTAGTATTGACTGGATACATGATTTTTGAGGAATATGTATTGTGTCTGACCAAAACATATCCCTATTCATTCTTTTTAGGTTAAATAACAAAACTCAAAGGTGTGGGCATGCACTAGTATAAAGAAGCTCATCTCAATTAATGGAGGACTTACAATATCAATTTGAACTTAGACAAGTAACAGTATATAGGAAACTCATCCCAGGAGTCGAGTGTTACAACTTACAAGGCAGAAGTCTTGGAACTATAATTGCCTTCAAGCATTCAAATCTTTAAATTTATTCACATTGTTTTCACATCCCATACCATCTAATATTCTAAAACACAAACAGAAAACAATCAAGATATTTCAATGACTAGATTCACATGTATTGGTTCAAAACAATTTCATGCGTAGACAAAGATGTATAACATTTTATTTTTTGGTAATAGACAGAGCACTATAACATTGAGGGATGAGAAGATTACCAAGGTAAGGCAGAACCTATCAGCACACCTTCAAAGAATCTTGTATAGAAACCGCTGCTGAATTCCAACCATTACCTAGCAAGAACAAAATATACAAAATTTTAAATACCGAATAATTAACAATACCCTTAATGTGGGTGACGAAATTCTGGATGGTCCAGACAGTCGATCATGCGGCGTCTGGCGTCTGTTCGTCTGCTACTTCAGCGATCAGTACCCGAGGTCGGCATCCGAAGGAAGATGGAAGGGGTGTGTCCCTGCCAAGGTCACTCAGACAATCAAGTCAGCGATAGATTTTGTTATGTGGAAGGGATTGAATTAGGTTACTTACCTCCATGACTCATGCATCGTTCTTTTATATCCCCCTTTCGGTGTGTTCTTCACTCTAACCGGCCGGTCCGTTTCCTCTCCTTCCACAGGAAACTGCCTCAACGTTATCACAAGCGTTACGGATTAGTATCGAATCACCGGGGAAAAGTCTGGGTTTGAATATGAGGGTGGATTTAATGCTGATAGAGTTAACGACGGTTATATGGCGGCTTTATCCAATCATGATGAAGCACCTGATCACCGATCTGATAAATGTGCGAACTGACACGTGGTGGGGTTTGATTGGGCCATGGAAAGTGGGCCATACACTTACCAACTAAGGTTATCAGCGTTTCACAATGTTGCAACTTCAAGTGCCTGCCCTCATAGCTCCTGCAGATAGAGAAATAGCAGAGCTAGTATTTGCCTTTTACGGACTAGGCAAAGCATATCATAATACAGAGAAGAACAAACAAAGTATCCACATAACAACAAAGACGAATGACATAAACAGATTTAGAAAAAATAGTTACTTTTGATGGTTAGTGGAAGGATACATAAAGAATCTTAACTTGCTAACCCCCAAAAAAATGATAAAAAGGAAAAAAAAAAAAGAATCTCAACTCTGCCACAGCCATAGACAGCCAGCAAATAAAATAATGCTCTCCACAAATAAAATGTATGTTTTGGTTTTATTTTGCTTTGGGCTTTTACTTTATCATCAATATATAAGGCATCTGCCTACCAATTTCTCAAAAAAAAAAACTTGCTCTCCACAATAGAAACCTTGAATCAAAATTATTTTCCAAAAAACAAGTACTTGTTATAATCACCTAAATGAGTACCAAAATAATACAGGGGGAAAAAGAGCTTTCCAAAAAAACAGCACACCGATCTTCACTGCTCGACAAAATAAGAACACAAATCGAGTATAGAGAAAATCAAACAAGCTTTACCTTCAATTGGCAACTGTGCATTGCTTGTTCTGCTTGAAAGAATGGCAGCCAAGAAGTATAATAATCTCAACTCACATCAGCACTCAGCTAATAAGCCCAAATAATAACAATAAAAAAACTATAATAAATTCAGTGACAAGATAAACAAACATTTAAATGAACATACACAAATCTACAAGTAAGATTCTGTCGCTGCGCATCAATGTCGGCATATGTATAATCTTGTCCAAGAAATGATTGTGTATGAGAAAACTAGAATTAAGAAAACAAACATAATATATTACCTCTCATGCATACCACAGGATAGCACTAACGGTGTGGGGGTAAAAAAAATAAGAACCTTATCGCTGTGAGGCTGTGAGTGAGGAAAGAACAAGATGGTTAAATAATAAAGTCATCTTGTGATGTTCTACAGTTTGCCTTTTCCAGAAAAAGGACTTGGAGACTAATACAAAATGCTTTCCACAGCAAGATTTTTCCAAAGTACTGTATATTCAGACTTTTTAAAATTTTAGATAACATTAAAGAAGAATATGCAATTTACCGTCCCAGACTTGAGATGTTTATTGTACTCTTTCCATTAGTTCTTTAAAGAACTGTCTTTTCCCTACTTAATAGTGCAGTCTGCAGCAAGAAAAGTAAAAGACACTGTCCATACAAACCTTATTTGACGGGATTTACATAAATGAGAAGAATCAGACAACAAGTTATAATCTCTTCCACAACAAACTTTCTACACTTGGATGGAAGAGTTGCAAAACAAATGACCAGAACAGAATAGTGAACCACACGCCTGGCTCTTCTGCACAGCTCTTCCTTTGTCATTCTATTCCTTGCTGCATTCTAGATAGTTCATCCTTTGCCACATATCGCAAATTGATCAACTCCAATTCCAATTGCAGATTTTCGTCATCATCTTCATGGAACAAACCAAAAAACTACAGCATGAACATTTGGCACTTTGATCTTCCACTGCATTCGTCTTCAGGGATTTGAAATCAATATGAGACATAATCCTGTCATGTTTCACATGGTCATTCTGGTCAAGATGAGAGCCAGTTCCAATCATAGGCAAAGTTTCTCTGATTTCTTCTCCCGCTACATTTCCTTTTCGGTGCATACAATTTGATCCAGAAAACATATATCCAATAGAATCACTTCCATATGCAAAAGCTGTAGAATTAAATATACCCTCAGAACTTTGATCTTCCAATGCATTCGTCTTCAAGGATTTGAAATCAATATGAGACATGATCTCATCATGTTTCACATGTTCATTAGCTTCATATATTGGATGTGTACAGCCTTCAACAAAGTTAAAATCAGCACAAGGTAAAGCACTTGGGACATCAACGGCCTCAAGGATGTTCTGAAAAGAACCAACCAAGCTCTGCCCACACTCAGAATAGGACCCATTGTTCTCCCATGTTGACATTTTGAATCCATCTATGGAAGTCAGCTGATGAACCGGTAAACATGGTTTCCACTCGGGTATCAAGTTCAATAATAACAAATCAATCAATTCAGCTGTGAGCTTTACATGCTCACTGGCCAATTCACACTCCTCAACCAATTCGCTAGCAAGTGAAAGTGCTGTATCACTCTCTAAATAAAATAGAAAATCATAATTCATTGCATCACCTGCATCAACGGTAAAATTCAGAACATGCAAAAAAAAAAAGACTTTCTGATATATAACTATTATTAGAAATTAAAAACTCATACCTTCCAAATCTAACATCCGTAGTGTAAGTGAAACAGAGTCCTCATCTTTTCTCTCACCACTCAGTGTAAACTCGTAATCTGCTGTTATTTTTTTGACAACCAGACCAAAAATGGGTTGCTCAACATTGCCAGAATCAACTACACTAGTAGTTGGGGGGTCACAAATATACATATAGATATTCACAGACAATGATATGTGGGATGCATCGTTAGGCTCCTCTGACATAACACAATGTTCTCCAAACATAGTTATTTTGGGATGAAGTTCTCCTGATTCATTCAATTCTCTAGACCCATTCAATCCATTCCACTGAAAAAAGGGATCTTTCAAGAGCTCCTTAGCAGGCAATCTTTGAGTGGCAGGGACCAGACATTTACTAATAAAAATCTTCACATCAAGGTCCTTCACCTTATCAAGGGCAGCGGGCATTATTCCCTGTAGCATTTTATGCATTCAGCATGTAAACTTCATCAAAAGACACCAGTTAAAATACGAAGAAGCAATTTTATCGAATACTTACAGATGAAGCCATCTCATATATTTGAGCAGAATTTTCACATTCACTGTAAGGGTATTCAAAAGTCACCATCTCTAGCATGCACATTCCAAACGAGTATATGTCAACCAACTCATTGTAATCCTCCCCATAGAGTTCTGGTGCCATGAACTCAGGAGTCCCTACGAGACCCAGTTCATAAATTTAATAGATTCACAAAAAGAACACACACACACTAACATACTCATATACCAAAATTAAACAAACAAAAATATGATTGACGATATTAAAAACCCATATATGAAATACGTATTACCTATAACGTTATGAGCATCTACTTGTTTCATAATGGTCTCCAACCCAAAATTTCCAATCTTGACCTCACCCCAATTACCATTGATGAATATGTTGTCACATTTCAGGTCCCTATGTATGATGGGAGGGTTCTGTGAATGAAGATAGTCAAGACCATTCAAAATCTGCCTCGCCCAACCCTTCAGCACCTTCAAATCCACCTTCTTGTGCTTTTCAACATACCTTTTTATGCAACAAAAATCAAAACCCACAACCACAAACTCCAAAACTAAAACCTCAAAAAGAAAAAAATGGAAACAAAAACTCACTGTCTCAAGCTGCCCGAAGTGAAAAATTCAGTGATTATGTTAATGGTCTTGTTATCGTCGTCAACCCATGAAAAGTGGGACTTAATTATGTTTCCATGTTTCAAAACTTTCATGAGATGGAGTTCGGAACACAATCGCTCCAAGTCCCCCGGTGACAGAATTAATTCATCAATGCGTATTTGCTTCCAAGCCACTTCAATCCCATCCATTTTATCGAAAGCCTTGTATCTATAATTCACAATAATTATAAGCAAAAACAAAGTAACAAAAATCAAACTTTTAAAAGAATTCTTAGAGTGACCCAAACAAAAACATACACAGTCTCGAATGCGCCATGGTCCAATATTTCATTGTACTACATCAAACCAAACACACAATCAATCCAACCAGAAATCTAAAGAGAACCCCAAAAACAACAAAAGATCAATTTTTTTACGGATTCGAGAGGGGGGAAAACTCACGCAGATGTATCGGCCGGTTCCGTCGATCGCGATGATGTCATCGTCCGGCGGATCCGTCTCTCCGGAGGCATCGTCGACGAGATCCATGGGGGATGATTGAGAGGGACTTCAAAACCCTAGATTTCTTCAAATTGAACGGTAACCCAATCACCATCGATTCCGAATTAGATAAATATTCAAAAAAAAATTTAAAAAAATGAAAAAAATCGAAAGAAATCAAACCCTAATTGGCTCCACAAAAACCCTAATCGGAGAATGGAAAACAAAGAAAGGAAGATCAGCAATTTTTTTCCTTTCGGAGACGGAGGTCGAGTGAGTTTCGTGATTCGCGGATCGCTTTTTCGTAAATGTCGGCTGCCGTCGTGTTTGATTTTTAGCAATCCACGTGGAACTTTCTTAAATCCGATAAGGTTGCAAGACTTTTGTTCCGCGTAGCAACATAAGAAATGGTTAACCGTCCTAACGGCTATGTATAAAAAACCACGATAATTTTTGAAGGATCATTTATTGGACGGTCAGGATCGGTTAAAGTTTGATCACAGCCGTAGACACGTATGATGCACGTGCTATAAGCAGAGGTAAAATAGAGATTTTTTTATTAAAAAAATTCTTCATTTACACCAAATCCGGTCTAAAAAAAAGGTTTTTGACTCATGACAGGATGTGGTCAAATTTCCAGTACTTTTTTTTTTTTAAAAAAAAATCTTAATATTGAAAATTCAAATACAGAAAATAAATATGAATTTAATTGAACTATTTTGGAAAAGATTCATTATGGTTTACATCATTTTGGACCATGGTAATGAGAATTAACTCATCATAATATTTATATTTAATGTACAAGAAACAGTGAAATGATAAGATCAAAATGCCATTATTATTTTTTCTTTGAACTGTGATCATTTTTCCTCCGAACTTCGGTTAGATAATGCCCCCTCTATGAAAATGAAAAGGAAGTCCTGGGATCAAACCTGCTAACATAAATTCTGATAGCTGGTTTAGTAAGTAGGTAAGTGGTGGAATAAGAGATAATTATGGGGATAAGTGATAGAATAAGGGATAATTATGAGGATAAGTTAATAGAAGGACATCTTATTCTCATTTAGTATAAAAAATAATCGGGATAAACATTAAACAATTGTTTCAATTTTAAAATGAAAATGAAGATATTTTGTTCCACCTAAAGACTGGGATAACACTTTTTATTCCAATTTAACAAATGTAAATATGAACAAAATTGATGTATGTTTTATCCCCTAACATTATGATAACTTATCTTCAAAGTGTCAACCCCTTGTCAAACTAGCTCTTAGCTCCTGTTTGTTTCATGGATAACCCCAGGAATAACCCTTGATAACATGGAATAGGGGAGTGAGGGTGTTTGGAATGCATGAATAACCCCATATAATTAATCCCCGGATACATTAGAATAAACTAGGATAGCCATTCTCAAGAGAAGGTCGAATAAAACTTATCCACCCCCTTTGCATAAGTGGGTCCCACGTCTGTGAAGAAAATTCAAAGCAAGGTCACATGGGCCTCTGTTCAATCCCATCCACCCAGCTTTTCTCGTTGCAAAAATAAAAACAGTATAGCCCTTTGACGATGTGGTTATATGCTGATATATTTCTACTGTATAGGAAAATTTATACTGATTCAATGCACTTTTGTTTGACAAGCAATATATGTGCCGAGTCCATCTCATAAAAATACATTGCAAATATTTAAACACCGGTTTTTTTTTAAAAAAAATCATTCATCACATTATCCAAACCTTATTCATATATAATCCATCATCTCCCAAACAACAAAATTCTTATTCTTACGTTTCCTAACGAGAATAACTGTAAACTTAACCAAACACAAAATCTATTTATCCACATCTATACCAATCAATGCCTGCATAAGTGAGTATAAATAAGGATAAAGTGGTTTTGTGTTTGATTGCATTTTAAATTATTCTCGTTGGTAAACGTAAGAATAAATGTTTTGTTGTTTGGGTAAAATGTGAATAAAGTATGAATAATGATTTATAAAGGGTAAAAAAGTAATGATAATTGATTTGATAGGTGATTTATAAGAGGTGAAGACAGTTGATTTGACAGTGAGCCCACATATTCTTTAAGTGGAATAACCTAGGATAACTTTTATTGTAGGGGTTGATTGGAATTTTATACCACTTTATCAAATTTATTCTATCATAGTTTATCTGGGGTTATCCGGGGTAAACAAACACCCCAAAATACTTATCCGGGTTATCCGGGGGGTTATACTCATTCTAAACGGGGGCATAAATAAAATCTATCCCCGTTCCAAACGGGGGCTTAGGGTTGGGTTGCTAAGGGGTTTAGATTTTGAAGATAAATAAAAAGTTTGTAAGTCTTTATTTATTTGTCAAAATCAAAACAAAAATGGGGACTCATCGGGTTCGTCAGTCACGCTTGCATGGAATTGTGGATTGTTTGGATCAAACTTTTCAGGTGGGAGCTCCTAGAACCGTAATGCAGTCCGTTTTCATGGTGGTTATGTGGATGATATGGAAGAAATGGCGCCATCGCAGGTTCAGAGCCAAGGAAACCTATAAATTGGAAAGTCTACACCACATCAACTCATTGTTCGCAACATTTGAAAGAAGTCTCCATTCCTGCTATCCAAAAACTAGCTGACAATTGGGGAATTGTCATCTTGCCAATGGAGAACATGATATCTAGTGTTGCTTGGCAGCCTCTGGATCCTGGATGGACAAAGTTGAACTCGGATGGCTCGCTTTCAACGGACAGGATATGGAGCAACACTTCAGAATGAAAAGGGAGAGTTGCTCCTGGCTGCTGCAGTGTAGGACTTGTTACCTAGTTCGATCAATGTGCTTGAGTTGAGAGGAATCTCACAGAGCTTAAAGCTTGCTAGAGGCTCTCGGCATTCCAAAAGTACACATTGAAAGTGATTCCACCACTGCAATTGCATTGGTACAAGGCAAGGGTTGCCTCCTGTGGGAGGCATTCCAGGATCATTTTGCAATACTATCCGTTTTGGCTACTTTCGAATCCTGGAAAGCCTCTCATGTTCTTCGTGAAGGCAACCAGGTCGCTAATCACTTGGCTGCTTGGAGAGTCTCTCCGGGAACTATTGTTATCACTCCCCATCAGACATGACAGGATCTCAAGGTATTTTGGAACCAACTGATTTGCTTTTGGTTTCATGTTTTTAGTTTTAATTGAGTTTTTAGAAAGAATAGTTTCAACTTCTATGCATAAAATGATCTTCTGAAAAAGCTAGCGTTCTAGTGTTATGAAAAGTTGATTTTTAAGGGTGTGTTTGAAAGTGAGGGAAAGTGAGGAAAAATAATAACTTTCATTTTAACCACTTAAAAAACTGGTGTTTGTACCACACAAGCACATGGAAATTTTTTTTCCTCACTTTCCCTTTGCTATTTTGTCTTATTTGAATTGGGGGGAAATTTTTTCCCCCTTCTTAGAGAAGGGAAAGTGGAGGAACATGTGATTTTCTCTCTACACCAACAAGAACAATTTGATAAAACATTCATGTAAGATCTCTCTCTCTGATCTTATATTAATCTGATTTGATTTATTGAATGGATCTAATTTTTTTTTATTTGCTAAATAGATCTAGGTTTTTTTTTTGTTTGGATATTTTGTTGTTGCTTAACCTAGATTGAGATCTTATATCATTTTTTTTGGTTTATTTGAGATCTTAGATTGTGGTAATATACAGATTAAATTCAGAATATTTAAGAATTAAAAGTTACAATTTATAAATAAAAAAAGGGGGGATCTCATGCCCTAAATTGAGTTACTGTTCATCTTGCGAGAGGTAATCCACAGCCTCCATTATCATGTAAATGTTATATGTTCTTCACTTATTCTTTACTTCTTTTTTATTCTCTTCCCTCTCTCTCTCTCTCTCTCTCTCTCTCAATCGGTGTGATATTTGTATATTTAGTGATTATGTTTATTTTATGTTTATTTGTATATATGATTTTCAAATTTTGTTAAAAAAAGAAAAAAGTATCTAAAAAAATGAAAACCCTCAATCTTTTGAAAATTTTAGTATTCAATTTTAAAAAGTGTTTTCTAGAGATAACTCTAGGGTTTGTGGGAGATTTCAATTACAAATGTCATTTGTTAGATATATATTAATTCAATTCATTAGATGTTTGACAATATTGGGTATTATATGACAAGCACAAACAACAGTTTTTATTTTCCTTCATTTTCCATTACAGGTACAAACAATTTCATTACAGGCACAAACAGCATATAAACTGGTTAAAGGAAAAATATTTTATTTTCCATCATTTTCCTTTTGACCAACATTTCTTCACTTTCTCTCATTTTTCCTTTATGTTTATGCACAAACACACCCTAAGTGGAAACTGCTTTTCAATATCACATTCGAGTGCAAAGCTCTGAAAAAAAAAGATTTACTACTAATTAGCCATTTTGATCTACAATTAATATGAATGGGATTTCAAAAGATCAGATACAAATCTTAGAACTGTCCAAAGTCTCAACCAGAAATGTATTTGAAAGCCCAATTCTTTGCCAGTCAAATCTCACGACAATTGAAAAGAATCACCTTTAATTACTTGCCAGAAAAAAAAAAGAATCACATTTTGATTTTCACACATTTTTTTTTTGTTAATCCATGTCTATAATTTTTCTAACATTGATTAAGGTAGCGTTTGAAATGAGTTTGAAAAAAAAAATTAAAACATCTTTTAAAATTAGCTTTCCAATAGAACAATTTATGGCTTACTAGAAATCAAGTAATTTTTAAAGGGGGCACTCCGTATGTAGAAAATATTTAGGAAGCGGCTTTCGGAAACATTTAGGACCGGGGGGAAGGCGGGCGGTGGAGCTAGTTCGATTGAGCTTTCAGGGGGGAGGGGGGTGGGGACTGGAGGTTCTAGAGTAATCAGGGACCGCGTTTTTTTGGGCTAGCTTGTTTTGTATTTATAAGTCCCTACATGAGGTTTTGTTTTAGGGCGCTGAACGTTGTTACACTCAATTTTTTTTTACAGTCCAAAATACAATCTTATATACCTTGTTACTTAGTAAAGCATATACCTCATTAACTCGTTAAATTTTTTCTTACACTTACTAAAAATAGGTACACTTAACTCGAAATGGATTAATATACACTTTTTATAAAAACATATACCTCGTTATGTGATGTTTACTATTTTTAAAAAATAAAACCATTATGATATGAGTTTTAGTTGATAAAAATGACTGAGTCTAATATTTTCCTTTTGTTTTATTTTGCATGTAATCTAGGCTCTCTCCATTCTAACAAAATGAAGGCAATCGCCTATCTCATCTCAAAAATAAAAACTTATCTTCAGCGGCAGGAGGTCACTCTTATATAATTTTTTTTTAAAAAAATCCATACAAGTGAAATCCAAATAATCCTTCAAAAACCTAATAAAAATCCAAATAAACCCCCGAGATGAAATAAAAGCGAAATATTCTCATAATATTCCGTTGTGTTAACCCACCATATTTCCAAAATACACCGATAAGTCCCTACAAACCAGTCAAAATTCAAATAAACCCCTAATAAAGATGATTTTGCCCCTCTGCAGACGTTGTTTCCATCGTTTATAATTTAAGATGATGAATGTAAAGTAAATGTTAGGTTAGTCTTTTTAGGTTAAGATTGGGGAAGGGTATAAATGTAATTTGACATATAGGGTTAACTAACGAAAGGGTGTTTTTGATTTTTGTTTGGGTTCTGGGGTTATGTAGATTTGTCCCTATATTTAATTATTCTAATTTTCCAAATATTGGACGAATTCTAGTCATTCTTATAGAATTTCAATTTTCTCACTGACTGAATTATTTACTATGGTCTGAAGCATTAAAAAATGAACATATACCAACTGAAAAACATTATATTCCATATGTTGTTTCATGGACCAATTCACAGCTCTGGCAGATGCCTAAGCTTGCCTGCTCAGATTATGCTGTCTTCTTGCTTCTTGGAATAACTATTCAGTCTCTATCTATGGATGGTATAATCAGTAGATCATACGAAATTCAAAGAGTTGTATAATCAATCCTCAATGTCCAATAGAATACCAGGAAGAATAGGTGGGTGGAATAGGGCGGATTAGATTTAAAATGTGGGGATAACACCCATGCTATTCTCATAAATTGATGAATTTTCCTTTTCTTATGTACAAATGCAATAGAACAGGCCAAGGCAGGATACAACAAAAATCTAAATTGATAATTTAAAAAAAATAAATTAAAAGTGGAATTAATTTTATATAGCAATGGAAGAACATGCTCTAGGGGGGGGGGGGGGGGGGAGCCTGTGGCTCACCATATTTAGGAATGGGGAGATGGCAAGGACTCTTCTCCTGGTATCAGGGCAGAACGCGCCGAAGCAGCTGGTGGTGCCTTGTCAGAACCCCAAACATTGTACTTCTCGTACACCCTCTCGCGGTTCTCCGACCACCACGCCTCCGCTTGGTGCTCCCCGAATTTCCTTCGGCTGCATATGATGCACGTTTAATATACAAAATTAAATACATATGCCAGTGACTGAACATCCATATGACAAAACACCAATGTGATGCTGAGCTGGCTCACTTGGTTGTGTATTTCTTAAGTAGCGTTTGGAAATGGGTGGACAATTTTTGGAGATACAGCTTTTGCATGAATCATATTTAATTCAAACTTGTATCCAAAAGCTCTCAGCTTTTGAAGAAAATGAAAAACAACTTATCAAGAATCTAACATAATATGCCCCCCCTGAAGAGTTGTTTTTGAAAGCTGCTTTAAGTGAATAGTTCTTTCTGCATATTCGTTTCCAAACATTATCATTTAACTATTATTCATGGAAAGACTGATAAAAGATGCATTGAATAATGATGGTATTACAAACTTCTGTGATTCAGGAGGGCGTACCTGAATCGGACCCTCTTGAGATCTCTGCATCCATCTCTCAGAGCAACCAGAGTTATATACACACCTGGCTCATACTGCTCTATCCATTCTGCCTCAATTTGATTGCCAGCTGAAACATGGCTACTCGACATGGAACCATTGTTGGCAGTTTGGTGAGGTTCAGGTTCCCTGTTTTCTATTTCCTCAGATCTCCCATTAGCAGCTTGAGTCCCTCCATTTCCATTCTGAAGCTGCACGTCCACCCGTGTTTCCCTCCAATCGGAACTCGGAAATGTTTGATTATGTGCATGTGCATTCATTTCATTGGATCCAGTAACGTCGACTCCATTCAGAAGCTGTACAGGAGAAGCTGAGTGGCCATTGATTGTGTTGTCCCCAGACTGGTGTTCTCCATTTACATCAGAATTTTGGCTAAAATTTGTTTCAACGCCATTTGGAAGGTATGCAGGCCTCGTATTGTCTCTATCATAAACCCCTTGTGGAAGCCGTTCAGCCATCTCTTTAAGCTACACATATTGTGCATGTAAACATCTCATTATGAGGTTTATAAATCATAAAAGAGATAAAAAATTGTAACCAATTACACAAAGAAGCAGAAAAGGGTGAAACAACCTAATAAGAGCAATACATTAACAATTAACTTTTTTTATGAAAAGATAACTATAACTTGGAAAATGCAAAAATCAAAGATCAAAGTAAGCTGATGGCCGCAGCTGGGATAAAACATGAAATTGGGAAACATTCGGCTTAAATACAGATGCAGAAGTAGTGCAAGTATCAAGAAAAAAGTATGACACAGGTACAAGAACACAAGTAATCTTGTACTACATTACCGCATTCAACATGTTATACAACTTGGTTAATCTTCATCAAAAAATGCATTAGTCAGGCATTATGTTAAATATACAAATTGGGCACATGGTGTATACAAAATATTATAAAAACAATTTTATAATATCCTTTTAATTTTGCAGGACAGGTGCAATATATTTCAGTCAATATTAGCAATGCATATGAAGCTAGGCACAAATGCTCCAACCATCAGAAATTCAGAGGGCAAAACCATCAGGACTATTTAACTCAAACTGATGTACTTTTTTTTTTTTTTTTTGCCCCGGTCCCACGGAAAATTCTTTCGAATAATCGCCAACAAACAGGTGGGTAAGTCAGCGCCAAGACTCGAACCCAGGACCTATCGGTAACACCGCTAAACCCTGAACCGTTGTGCTATGGACACTGGGGACAACTGATGTACTTAGGTAGCATGAGACCATTTCGTAGGCCAAAGGTGGCAATTAACACCGTAGATATATGCCTGTCACAGAATTTAATGTCACGGAGACAACAGAAAATCTATATAAAACTTTTGGCCAGGAGATAAAGCAGGGCAAAATCATATACTTACTTCTTTCTGTTCTTATTCTTTCATTCTTTTTTTTTTTTTGGCGCATGACATCTTTGGCATCATCTGGTTACATTTTTTTTCTTAGGAATGTAAGATCCACACATAAGTAGACATATATATGCCATGTGGGAAGTTTAATTTTGGTGGCATAAGAAGGTTACAATCGAAGAATAACATCAATTGAGAAAGTAGCAGCAATTGCATATAATTTTACTTATAAATTTGCCAAATTCTAAAGCAGATATAGGAAAAAAGAGAAGGAAAAAGAGAGGAACCAGGAAATTACCTGAGCTGTTAGAGATTTTATAACTTCCTTCGCTGATTTTGATTTTCCAGATTCCTCTGCAGCTAATGCCATAGCCTCCTGCACTTTCTTTGATGATTTCTGTAACTCCAATTCTTGAACTTCACATCTTTGTTTCAAACCATCAACCTAAAAACATTCACAGATATGATTCAGTCCAGTGGGTAAATATAGCAAAGCTTCATAATATCATGTCAAACTTAATTTCTGCACCTGAGAACGCAATCTCTGTACTTCTTGATTTAATAGTTCATTGGATCTTTTCAGACTATCAACAACATTCTTGGAGAAAGAAAGACCTGATGTTGTAGGAATAGGCGTTGCAGATCGAGGAGGGCTTGGCCTTATTGAAAATGGAGAAACGGCCCGAGAACTATTTCCAGAATGAGCTGCTGAAGAAAGGGCTGGCTTTGGAACTTCAACCGTTCTTGCAAAAGTGGCATCTTTCTGATGCAGCTGTGAAGAAGCTTGGGGAGTTCGAATTAATGACAAAGTATCAGTTTTCTTGATTAAATCCATGTTGGTTGGCAGTGCATTCTTCAATGCTTTTATCTCTGGCTTATCAAACCTGTCTTTGCTTTCACCTGAAAGGCGAGGTACAATACTCTTTTTGTTGTTTCCGGCTCCAGTTTCTAGTACCTTGTTTAACTTAAGATAACAGGTATCACATACACGATATGGTTTGGTAGGGTTAGGAGACAATAATGCTCCTATTGCTTTTCTAGAACTACAAGAATGGCAGAGTATGAGCCCACAATTGTAGCAGTTATGCCTCTTTCGAGTGAAGCCAAATGTCTGTCGACAAGCAGAGCACTGAGATTGCTCTGCACCGGATACCCATTTATGAAGACATACAGAAGCCGTGAAATTTGAACCACAAGCTATTCGCTTGATAGTTCTGTCTTTTAGAGCTTCGACAAGAGTAGGCATCTTTCGATCTTCAATATCCCCGTGACCCAATCTTCCATTCGCTCCCTTTCCCCATGTGTAAATCTCATTTCTTGATGTTAGGACGGCTACATGGTACGAACCACAGGCAACCTGTTCAACAGGTTCACCAGAAAGCTTATCCTCAACCAAGCAAGGCAGTTTACCATCGGATTGTGGATTTCCAAGCTGACCATATACAGTGCTTCCCATTGTAAATACCTGTCCAGACGTTGTCAATCCAACAGTAAGACTGTGCCCACAAGCGATTTTATGAAAATTGTAGTCAATCAGAGATGGTACACAAGTGGGCTTGAGACGAGACTCCTTATTCCATGACCAAGACGATTCTTGTCTCCATCACCCCAAGCGAACAACTTCCCCGATGAAATGCTCACACTTGACTGTGCCACGATAACCTCTACCACAGCCGCTGTGTGCCACACTCCACATGAAACAGCAATAGTCTTCAAACCCATCAACGATTCTACTTCCTTTGGGTATGTGAAACTCTCTCTGTTTCCGTGGCCTAAGACACCAAATGTCCCATCACCGAATGTGAACAGCTGCCCAGTTGAAGTTATCAATGCTGTATGCCATGTCCCACAAGTGACTGATGCAACTTGAAGCCCTTCCAGTGGTCCCAAAACCCTCTTTGGTATCCAGCAACTGACATCAGTACCGTGTCCAAGAAGCCCTGCATTGTGTGTACCATCCCCCCACGTGTAAAGTTCACCAGCCACTGTAATTGCACAAGTATGGAACTCTCCACATACAACAGAATCGGCATTACACAGAGACAGGGTTTCAACAAGACAAGGTTGTGTAACATCGGTCCGAACTCCATGGCCAAGGCGACCACCAGATTCCTCCCCCCATGTGAAAATTTCCCCTTGCCGAGTAAGCAATGCAGCATGCCTCACCCCACAGGCTATTTGATAAACATCCAATACTTTATTAGACTCTAAAGGTTTGGGTAGAAGGATATCGGTTCTCATGCTTGGAGTGATATTGCTATCTGTGCTAACCCTCGAAGGACTATCACAAGTTACCTCACCCCATATGTAAACATCCCCTGAAGCATCAGAGTCATCTTGTGCAGATCCATGACTGGAAGTGCTAGGAGCACTGGACACACTAACCCTTAAAGCATCCACAGTAGATCCTTTTACTTGCATATTTATTGAGTTCAATGCTACATCTGACCGATCTTTATGTGTTGAATTATCAAAAGAATAAGCTTTTGGCAAAGAATTTGACATTATGTTGTTGACAGGAGTTTCCGGTGAGCTAATTTCTAGTGTGGTACTGACGGAACTATTACTTGGACTGTTGGATGTCATGTCTCTACTGTCCTGAAACAGATATTAATAAAACCATTTAACAATCATGATTCACTTCACAATTGATGCAAATTGAAATTGCGGTGGGAACAAAATAATTAATGAACATTGAAGTACAAACAAATAAATAAATTTTTCAATCTAATTTTCAAATTTGGATCCTTTTTGGACTGAATGGGGGGAGGTATTTATAGGCCTGACAAATCCCGTAGCTTGAGGTCCTGGATACAGATTTTGCGGAGAGATTTGAAAATAATTTTCATGAGTCTCTTCAACACAAATCCCTTATCAAATCCTTGACTCAATTCAAATTTGAATTTGAATTTTATTTAAAGTCTTCTCTAAACTGCAGAACCATTTAGATTGCTGAAGATTATTTATTCAAATCATCCTAATTTGCATCAACAATACACAACCATGTACAGATGCATAAACTTACAAAGTCTTAATGAAGCAACATAGAGGTCGAATTTGCTGGATAAAGGCCTATATGATTTCACATACTTTCTTGCATAGGGCCTACAACAATTTCTTCCATCTATGCACATGCAGATTATTGTATGCGTTTACCTGTGTGAGCCCTAACAAGACAACTTTGCAACCCTTTTGAAGGTACCAAAAAGTTGATGTTGGGAGTAAATATGTGTGCAAAATCAGAGATCTGATGGCTATTCAAATAGAAGATCCATGTTAATAGTTGCATTTTTCGTTGGACGGATCAAACCCTATCCTTCGACTCTTTTCAAAAACAATCACAAATAGTTTTTTTTTATTCTTATTCCTTCAAAATGACCCTCATTTTAGTTATATCTATAGTCAAAGTTGCCAACAAGCAAGTATAGCAAGATCCTTCAACAAATTATCTGTATATAGAGAACTCACACTCTTTCCATGTACTAGATTCCTATAATGACTTTTAACATCTGGTTATAGACTATGATAATGCAATAACATTGGCAGTTATTTCTCTATGAGAAATGATACCACTGAGCCAATGAGGTCAAGCACAAATAAATAATGAAGTGGTATAATCCAACACAAAATATATTGATCATCTGAGATACTAATGGATGATGCGATGGTTCAAAACATACGTTATATTGATCATCTTTTTTTTTTGTGTGTGCGCGCGCGCTTACAAATATTTGACCTCCATATGTTACATTAAAACTTGTAAATATGATTTGCATGGCCACCCTAATTGACTAAGAAAGAATTACACAACATAGTTAATATGATTTTTTATTTTCTGTGAACAAAAATGCAGCAGTGCGCCTAAAAACTAATTCCTAGGCTATGACATGACAATACAGTAAGGGAACATGCATAGGAAATCAAAAGGCCAAGATGTTCTTTAAAAATGATTTTCTTGGGGAAGAATTTTTTTTTTAAAATGTAAATTTACCAAAAAAAAAAAAAAGCAGCAGATATAGATGATTACATTAAAGTAGAGTCCTCCAACCCATCCATCAATTTTTGAACGGCCACCTTGAACTGAAGAGATCAAAGCCTTCAGGCCTGCAAACCACACTTCTGCCTCAACTCTGTCCTTGCATATCTAACAAAAATTGATTAAAGAGGAGATAAAGACAATCAGTATCAAGACATAACAAACTTTAAAAAAATCCAAATTCCCACGGCAAATTCACAAACCAGATCAAGTGAGCGTTTTCCATTTTCGTATATTAGAGAAAAGGACAAATGTTCTTTCTCGGGGCACAAATATCGTTGAAAGATGGCCTGAAAAATACATCCAACCATGATTTATTAATCTTGTTTTCTAACTTCACTACTCTATTACATAATGAAGAATATAACTTCGTAACACAGTGAATAATCTTACAGTCCTCTGTCCAGAAATAATTTTTGAAACGGAAGATAACTTCAGTATTCTTTCTCCACTACTTGAAAACCAAACCAAGAATGACTCATCCTACAAAAACTTCATAATATTAGTAGTTGCATAGATCAATGCCCTTTAAACAAGAAAACTTTTCTTGATGAAGAAATCTAAAACTACATTATCCGTGTGTATGCTACAATAATGAGAAAAGAAAGTCCCCTATCCATGAAAGTTAAGAATATGGAAATGTTAGGGACAATCATTCTTGCAGTCCCTTTTGCACCCCCAACATGTTTTGAATGATTTTTTAAAGGTATATGGTATATATTTGTCTAAGTAGATACCTTTAACAAAAACTGAAATATATACTCGAATAAATTGAATGTATACTTTTTTGCATTTTCCTAACCTAGTATATATTATCCTAACCTAAGTATATACCAATGTGGGGTCATAACATTCAACCTCATTAAATGCTGCCATGTGAAAAGAGTTACACAAAACGATCGTCTTATTACAGCAGCTGATCCGACCATCCGATCAATCGATCGTCCAATCACAAGCGGCCGATCTGATCATTCAATCAATCAATCGTCCTATCACAAGAAGCCGATCTGATCATTCGATCGTCCAATCACAATGGCCAATCTGACTACCTGATCGATCAATCGTCCAATCACAAGCGGCCGATCCAACCGTCCGATCTATCGATTGTCCGATCAAAGTGGCTGATCCGACCAATTGAGTGCCAGAACAGTTCTGCTGTTATCTATCAAACAGCAATCCTGAGATTCTCACTCATTATTCAGCTCATGACAGAAGTTATATCCACGATAGTTGTTCACAACTTCACATTGGCACATTCAATGGTGATCCCTCAAATGGTGGGGTAATTTAAAGGAATATGAAAAATGAAACCACAATCAAAGAAAATAAACAAGGAATTAATGGTGCAAACAATGTAGATCCCAACATGAAGGATATTTATTTACATTCTCATCATCAATAAGGAGATCTCAAAATCAAGGAAAAAATCTCACTTTTAAATGGTGATAAGCATTATAAATAGAGGTAAATAAGGGAGGGGGGCACATAGAATCATAACAACTTGAGCGCCGGAGATTTTGCCCTCTTTTTAGCAATCCCCCTCCTTTCTGGCGTCGATCAGAACATCCATGGACCATTTGACGAAAACATTCTCCAACAACTAAGTTAGGAGAAGGTGGGGACTACAGGAATGACTGAGTGTATCACCACCCTAAGAACACAACAGAGCCCAAACCTAGAAATGCAGCTTGAAGAACATGTTTAAAAGACAAACCCCATATGCTTTTCATCTGCCCTCTCTCTTTTGGACATGTAAGGTAAACTAGGTCCAGCCTTCAACAATCATCAAAATATATTTTTTTCCCTACACCTAGTGAAAGATACCAATGCAAGACTACGAACAATAAGAAGCAACACTTGGAGCTAAATTTTTATGCACCATATACTTCTACAAATGCTTAGGTGCTTCAACTACAGAAAGTTACTTCGTGGTTGCTTTCCGAACCAACCAAACTACTACATTCAACACATCCACTAATCCACCATAATTTGAAAGAAAGGGCATTCAAAGAAGAAGACTCACAACGATTTGCCAAATCAAAATCAACAAAAAAGGAACCAACTTGAATCAGAAAAAAAGACTCACACTTGATAGCCTGAACGGGCAGAACTTGGGCTTCCCTCTACGACCATACTTGAGAAGTTGCGCCCCCTTCTTCAAAGCAATCAGTGCCTTAACATAAAAACATAAATTTCAATAAAACCCAACATTCAGAACAAACAATCAACCAAACCCACTAAAGATCCAACCTTTCGGTCTCGCAGTGCAACAAATAAAAAAAAAACCTCACCTTGTCGACGTCGCCGAAGGGATCTGCCATTCCATGTGAGAGAAGGTCCCCGAAGCAGCTCCGCCCGCATCGATCGTCGTCTTCGTCGTTGTCGGAGAGTCCAAGTCGTCATAATAGGCCGTCGATTCTCATCAAAGTGAAACTTTGACCGTCGAATCGCAAAACCCTAAAGAAGGCAAACGACGAAAGCTTCGCGTGGACTTTGAAGGAGTTGAAGTTCAGTAAGTCCAGAGAGAGAAACAGATTGGACCGGCCGGTTTAGAAGGGCAGAAAAAACCGGGTATGGGCCGGTGGACCGGCGGTCGGAGGGCCGGGGAGGGGGGGGGGGGGGGGGGGAAGAGGAAATCTCGGAAGTGGATTTCACTTTGTTTTTTGGGGTCCGTAAAGTGAGAAAAGTCAAACTCAAACTGTCACAACTGGTAAATAAAATATTGATTGTTTGTTTTAAATTTTATTAAAGAGTAATTAACACTTTTAGTCCCCCTAAAACGAATATTTATAAAAATAGCTTTGTCCGTCCAATATTTACAAAAATTAGTCTCGTTGACCCGATCAACACTGCTACGTCAGCGTTGATCATTTTTTTTTTAATATTTGTATTAATCCGTCTCCAGTGTTTTGACCACATCAGTGGGGATTTATACTGGAGACGAATTATATATACTCCGTCTCCAGTGTTTGACCACAACAGTGGAGATTTACACTAAAGACAGATTATATATATATCGTTTCCAGTGTAAATCCGTTTTTTTGTACAAATTGTTGGTTCTCACCTGTATGGAAAATTTTACTTGAACATATAATAAAATAACTTTCAGAAAATAAAACATAAGTTCCATTACAATCACTTGACTCTTGTTTCTATACACAAATGAAAATGCATAAATATAATAAACATATCTTATGTCCCATAAATATAATCATCCAAATATTTTCATAAATTCTTTCTTTTTAGCTTTTCTTGAAGCAAGAGGTGATGATGAAGAGGGTACGTCAGTTGCTGTAGAAGATGACATACCTGATTGTGGCGTAGTGGTAAATTGTTCACCCGATCCCCGACTGACAATAGTAGAAGTACATCAAATCATGCGTGGTCCACGAATATGTGTGGAGTGTCATCTCTGGGGCTTGATCTGAAACTGGGGCTGGTTGTTGTGGTTGTTCATCGAATTCTGCCTCAAGTCGTACATCACTAAAGAACTCATCAATTGTGAATTTAGTGTGAGCCCCTGTCCCAGGTAAACTATCATATATGACATCCTCAGAATCATCAGCATCTGTAGACGCATTGGATGTACTCGAAGGTTGTCCCTTGTCTCCCATCATCGCCTCTGCATAGTCACGTGCCACAATAATTATACGACCCCATTCATCGCAGTTGGGGTATAACATCAACCCCCTTGCAAGCACCTTACTAATGTTCTGTGTAACTCCCCCCTGTTAACAAAAGTTTCAACATGATAAGTTGTTATAACCGCATTTATCACTTTTTAAAAATGTAACACGCGTTTAAAATTCTACCGAATATGGTGCGACATAGCCTGGATGGTACTATGGGGTGGTGGAGGTGTGATATATCTGACTGTTCGCTCCCAGTACCACTCCATATATCTCCTCGAACTCCGGGTATGATAGAATTAGTGGATGTGATCTAAGCGTTGGTCCCAACACTTGATATAAGTTTGATGAAAAACCATCCAATTGACATTCTGTCTACCTCGTCTGTTTACTCGATCGATGGCCTCTACATTAGATGGAATGTCCTGATGCCATCCCAATTGACGTGCGACTCGATCTGGCACGTGCATCTCCACGATATCAAAGCAAATGAGTGGGACCCTACTCGCCCACAACTCCATATGATCCCTACATGCAGATGGTAGTGTCTAAAAATAACGATAGCTACTCATCAAAAATATAGGATGGCAAATCATATTTTGATTGGTTTAAAACATGGAAAAAATATCCAAAACAATCTTCTAAGAGTTCGAAATATTCAAATCAACCATTTTTAAAAATTATACAAAAAAAAATCTCATTTCCTAATCTTAGAAACTAAGAAGACTAACATACCTTACAAAATTTTTAAACTCTCTCTAATCATATTTAAAACTTTTCATAATTATCATCTAATTGAAAAGTAATATCAATATAAGAAATGATTTTTATTGGAGAGTGATTTTACATGTTATTAAAATTTTAAGTAGGCTACCAAATATGTTAAAATTGTCATTCATAAATTTAGATGAATATTTTTAAAGATTTTTCATAACTGTTTAGAGTTTTTTTTTTATTTTTTTATTTATATTTTATATATTGTTGCATAAGGAATTTTTTTTTTGTATAATATTAAACATATATTGGTGCATCAAAAGACTTTATAAAGTTTAGAATATCAAAAAATATTTTAGAACGAAAATTTTTAATTTTTTACAATTTATGCAAAAAGAATAATAAACTTTATGCAAATTAAAAAAATATTTTATTATTTATTAATATTTTCTAATTAGGGTGGTGAACAATTAAATATATGTGATGATGTTTAATAAATAATATAGGGGTAATCAAGTCATTTTACTATCTAAATCGTGAACGAATACTTTTTTATGTAGAAATTTTAAAAATAGTTTATTTGAGTATCTCCAATACTTGAATGAATTTTTTTGGGTATTTTCTCTAAAATATGTTAGTTATATTTTTTCATAATATCAAAATCCCAATTAATTGTCTTAACATTAACTTTCCTAGTTAGTTAACACCAATAAAAACTTTCCTTGTTAGTTGTAGTGGGAGTGAAAAACAAATAAACAGATAAGTTTTGTAAAAGAAAAATAAAGCTCATTTTAAATACAAACAAGGTGGGGTGTATTACATGGAAACATGAAGCAACATAGGCTTTCAAATTGTACTAAGGAAATCTTGTGAAACATTAAAAAAAAAAACATTACCAAAAAAAACATTTTTTTTTAATAATCTTAATGTTCTTTACTGAAAACACGGCGCACGCCAAATATAAACTCACAAAAATACAAAACATGGAGATTATTTTTTCCATATTTTGTGTTGTTAATGTATACGCAGTTGTGATACGTTGTTACTTTTTCGAACAAAATATATTATATCTAATAAAGTATAATACAATGAAAGCACTGAGATTATTAAATACAATAAAACTGCATATAACATTATTATTTTTTATATTCTAAACTTTTTGATTTGGATAAAATGGAAAAAAAATTGCAGGGGCCATTTTCCCTGGCCCAATCAACGGCTGCCACGTGTCCACCGTGGGTCAATCCGAAGTCACACACAAGGTCAGCGTGATCACAATCGTGTCACTTGGAAAAATCCTATCAAATCCCTTATGTTTTCAAGATCCCCCCGTCCTCGTTGGGCGGATAGTGGATCCAAATGAAAATTTAGTATGATCAAAACAGTTGAATGTCAAAAAAAAAAGAAGGGACACCAGAAAAGAAGTTATGGAAAACATTCTTAAAAAACCCTTAAAAGGTTGAGAGACTGACTTGATCGTTGAATGATCTTTTTATAGGCCATCCATCTTTTCTTATTAAAACATGAAAAGATATTTATCTTACCTGACTGGAGCACTAGCTGAGAGGGTAATCCATAAAGTTTGGATCACCTCAGATGCATGAAAGGAAAATTTGCCCCTCCAAAACCATGTGAGTCATAGGAGAAGAGGACCCCCCTCATGTTGGAAAATCATGATCTGAGTTCATTTATAATGGGAACATCTGTCTTGTCTTTTATAAATAAAGCCCTACTGACATAGTCACACCAATTTTTTTTGCTAAATGATATGACACATGATTCATTCAAGATACCACTTCACACACTTTTTAGTTATTTATTTATTCCTCTCTTTGGCTGTCAATGTGCTGTTATGATGGAAGACAAAGATTGTTGTCCTGAAAAAGTGTTATATATTCATGGCTTAACATCATTTTGATATAATTAGAAAATATTTTGTGGTTGATGACTTCCAAGTTCTAAGGATTAAAATTTAGAAGGAAACTATGGACATAGGACCTCCTGGTTACATAAAATCTCTTGTAGCTTGCCTGGTAGTGTGCCACGTAGATGTGAGCACACCACCCTTAAAGGGTGCATGTAGGGATGGTGTGTTATATACACCTTTAAAGGTGTTCTGTCAGTCTAAGGGGGCGTTTGTAAAGGGGAAATTAATGCCTAACTCGGACTTAATTTTAAACTCTATCAGGTTGGATCTTCGCTTCTTAGGTTGAGGATGATTTTGTTTTTTAATTAAGAATAAAGTTTAAATGTGTTATCAAACGCATTTCAGAAAACAGATTTAATTAAAAATTACTTACAGCTTTTAGTGCAAAAAATTATTTTTTAAAAAACGTCAAAAATGTGTTTTTCAGGAATCAAAGTTCATTTAAACTACTTTATTCAAAATTTTATTTTGAAACGTGTTTCCAAACACTATCTTGAGTAGACTATTAGGGAGGGCACATAGAAAGAATATCAGGGAGGGCACATAGAATTCTTTCTATGGTTATGATCTCATCTCAAGACTATGCATAGTTCCACGTATTCAAAATAACAATAACTATTAAAATAAAGTTAAAAAAAATATTTTTAAAACAGAGAATTCCTTATGAAGTCTATTTTTAATATTTTAACAACACAAATCCCCTTTCATCACTTCGTCATCTAAAATGACCTAATTACCCTCATATTATATAATTATTCTTCTTGATCTATTTTAAAAGTTCACTAAATATATATATCCTTTAAAAGTTTATTATATTTTGCATGATAGACGAAGAAGGATAATGAATTAATTTACGTGTTTTTATTTTCTCACATTTCATCATCCATCCTTATCTATTCATTATCTAAAATTTCATAAAATATAATAAATTTATTAAAAGATAAGACTTTTTCACAACCCCAAATCCAGTCTTATATACGTTATCCATTAGATATATACCTCCATAGGTTAGGTATATATTTCTTTAATATTTTTACAAGTGTTAAAAATAGATTAACTCAATTCAAAATAAAAGAATATATATTTTCATTAAATTATATACTTCCTATTTTCTTAGCGTCCGTGAGACTATATTTGGGGTCGTTCCTAACATTATAAAAAAAATTAGATTAATCAATAAAGATTGTACGTATTGTTATATATTATGAACACAATTGTCGCAATTATATTCAATGGGCAATGTGTGATATCAAGAGAAATAATTAAGTCATTTTAAGTGAAATACAATGAAATAAGTGTCTACATATATATACATATAAAATTTACATTGAAAATCGACTAATGTGGATATTTTAGATCTTTAAATGAGTTTTTGGGTATTTTTCCTAAAATAAAATCCTTGTAATATAGAAACAAAAAATGAATAAAAAGACCAAAAAACATAATGGATAATTATTTTTGGGTGAATTGCCCATATACCCCTTGACCAACCCCTCTATTTTTTTTGTCCCTGGACTTTAGAATTTTTTTTTTGCCCCCGCAGATATGTCCTCTTGTTTTTTTACCCTTACTTTTTCTTAATACCAGCAATACCCCCTCATATAAGACAAACATAAATGACTTTCACTTTCTTTTTCTTCTTCTTCCCCAATCGATTTTTTCTTTTTCCTCAAATGAGTGCATCCCGATCCATTACGGAGAGGCCAAGAACTCCGGGAGTGGCGGCAATGGAGGTAGTGACGGTAGTAACAGCGGCAACGGAGAAGAGAAGAAGAGCTGAAGAAGTGATGTCGAAAATGTGATGTATTTTCTCTGTGGGTTGTTCTAATTTCATTTTCTTTTGGGTTTTGTTAATCTTAGTTTTAGAAATAATGGATTTTTAATGTGTATTGACAAACTTGGGGTCTTTTTTTTTAATAAGTAGATGATAAGTGGAATTAATTATTGAGTTTAGATCAATAATTCATTAGAATCAACTTGAATGAGAGTTGAAGATAGTAATGAAGTTCACATTTGATAATGGTTTAGAAAATCTATGAGATAGAGCAACTAATATATTTTCTTATCAGAGTTTATGCTCCTTGGTTTACTTTACATAATTTATCAATACCACTTGAATCAGTTTCTGTTGATGTTCTTCCTTTTTTGAGTGTATGTCATTTGAGGATGATTTAGAAAATCTTTGAGAGATGGTAACTAATATACTTTGTTGTTCAAGGTTTATACTCCTTGATTCATTTTACATTCTATTTTGTTAAGTGTTGTTATGTGAATGATTTCTGTACATCAACAATTATAATCTGTAAGTGTTTATTATGTTGTTGTAAGTTAGCATTTTATATCTGTACATGATTGTTACATTTATACATATTTGTGTAAATCTCTATCATTTACATATCTATAAATGATGAGTTTAATTCTGTAGTTGGGTATTGATTGTAGTTGCTACATTGAGCATTACATTATGTAATTGTGTTATAATTGTTACGTGAATGATAGATGATATTGCATTAATAGTTATGTTGTAATTGTTACATTGGGCATTACATTATGTAATTGTGCTGTAGTTTGGGCATTAGTTGAATTCCATAAATTGATATATCTCTATTTTGTAATTCTAGCATTATATGATGTCTTTAGTGTAATTGTGTTGTAGTAGCGGTATTACATTATGTGAATGATAGTCTCTGTTGTAATTGGGCATTACATTGGTAGTTGTTATGTTGTAGTTGTTACATTGGATATGTAATGTTAGTAGCTTTTGTAATTGATAGTTTCAGTTATTGATAGTCTTTTGTAATTGTATATGTTTCATTTATGTAAATGGTCGTTTATGTTATGTAAATGAAAGTTTATATTATGTAAATGATAGTTTATGTAATTTATTTGTACTAATTAGATGTGCATATATTTTATGTAAAGGAGGTCAACCACATGTGCTACATAAAATATGAAATGGCTGAAAAAATTGTTTAAAATCAAGACTTACGTACCGACACATACATGTGGGGTTGGTTTACGAAGAGCAGGGCATCCCAAGGCCAACAAGAAATGAGTTACTGAACTTGTTAGAGACGATCTTTAAATTAATCCCTTATTCGCTACAAAGGACATGAAGATCCAACTGAATAGATGATTTGTGATGAATGTCTCATATGATATGTTATGACATGGAAAGGAGATTGCAAATAAAGACTTACGTGGGCTATGAATTCAATTATTTTGATCAATTGAGATGGTATGCAAATGTTTTTGAAGACGCTTCTAAGTTCTAAATTCCCCTTCTCGATTTACAGCAACGTTATATATTAGTTAAATAAGTATATGTACAGGTTACAATACCTAACATAGGCACTTACAGAAATAATTACATAAATATAGAAATATAATTCATACATATTGATATGATACACATGGTTACAAATGTGTAATAATTACATAGAGAGATACTTAAACATAGAATGATTATACATACATTTCTAGAGCGTTTTTACAATAGATTCAAGAACTGAATATCATGTACACAAAAATAGATACATCAAATGTTTGAATTACATTAGGACATCACATGAGTACAAAAATGTAATGTCCAATCACAGAAGTATAACAAATTACAAAAATTTACTATGAAATTATAGAAAGTATCATTTACATAACATAAGCAAACCATATACAGAACATAAACTACAATTTACATAACAGAAACTACAATTACTGAACAGAAATTATCTAATAACAAAGACCACCAAGAACATAAATTGTTAATTATAAAAAAATAACCAACATAACATATATGTAACAAATACAACATAACTACATGATAAACATATCCAATGTAACAACTACAACATAATTACAAAATAACTAACTATGATTATTTAACAATACTACAATAATCATGTATCAAGTGGTTCTAATTAATCAACAACTTGAGTTATAGAGCATGTGTGAATAAGTTCAAAAACTACAATGTAAATGCCTACCCATTTACACAATTAAACGAATCAATTACACAAATTTATTAAACCTGTACAGATATAAAATTTTCAATTATAGAAACTCATCTATCAGATAATCAATTCAATTTATTCTATCAAATCAATAGCCCAACTATTCTATCTTTAAAAAATAATAATAGTAGTAGCAATAATAATACAATTTCAATGAAGCAGAATAAAAATCCTCTTAAAACTTCAAAGGCTCTTTCTAGAGATAAACATAAAAATTCATGTAAAACCTCTATGAGGAGCTAGTCGACCCATTTCAAGTAATGCCTTTTCACAAACACCTTGTCAACACCATCACATTCACTTACCTCCTCCATCAAGAACTCCTCCTCCCCTTCCAAGTCCAGCATACCGTCCACTATGTGCAACACGTAATGCATAGACAACCCTGGGTATGACACCGGATGCGGGGCTGTGCACACCATGCATGCTACGCACAGGAGGCACAAGACGAAGTTGCAAGGCATGGCGTCCGATTCGGGTGGGAGGGGGCCGGTGATGGTCTCGATGAGGGTCCGACGCTTGACGTAGGCGGTGATGGCACTCTTCAGAGAGGTTTCGTTCGACGGGTGGTGGTCGGAAAGCCACTTTGAGGCAGTAAGGATTCTATAGAGATTGTTGTAAAAAGAAGATGAGAGGTTTTGGAGAGAGTTTGATTGATTTGGAGAAGAAATGAGAGGGAAGGATAGAAGTGGAAGGAAAATGTGAGGTGGCTGTGAGATAGCAACTATAGGGGTACAGAAAAAAGGGGACAAAAAAACAGAGATAAAAAAAAAAATTCTAAGTCAAGGGACATGAAAAAAATGGAGAGTTTGATCATTTGGACAAAAACAAGAAAAATAAAAAAACATTATTTTTGTTAAAATATAATATTTTTAAGATTTAGGGGTCCGCTTTGGTTTGGACACAAAATAAAAGGGTAGAAGTATTTTTTAATAAGATTGAGCTTAGCATAAAAAATAGGTCATTTCCCCAAAGAAAGAATCAAATGAGGCCACACAATACCTCATCAAACATGCAGAGAAGTCTTGTTAATAAAATAAATATAAGATTAAAAAAAGTATTTGACTTTGTTAACCGACAGAAGTGGATTTTGCATCTGGGTCCCTGCTGTCTTCCCCCCTTGAACTCTCTCTCTCTCTCTCTCTCTCTCTCTTCTCCCTTCAGATGCAAAATTGAAAAACAGTGATTTCCACCCTTATGAGTTGGGTTTTTGTGGGTATCTGGTCCACTGACACTTAGGTCTGTATTGCCGTATTGGTCATCTACTGTGTATACATTCAATTCGTTTTATAGCTTATTTTACAGTTTAGAAGCGGATATTCCAACCGTTAATATTACATGCATATTATAATATCGTAGTGTATAAAAATTAACATTTGTTAAAATATTTTCAAAGGAAAAAATATACTAATATTATCACACTATATAACTAGAGGTGGTAAACGAGCTGAGCCGCTTGAGCTCGACTCTGTTGAAGCTCTTTCGAGCTTGTTCAATTAGATAAATGAGACGAACTTGAATAATTTTTAAAGCTTAGTTGTAAACGAGCCAAGCCCGAACAAGCTTATTTCGAATATGATTGTTTAGTGATGATTTTTTAATATAATTATTTATTTTTAACATGTTATTTGTTTTTTTACATGTTTTAATTGCTGAACGAGTTTTTTTTTTGCTAAATGAGAGTTAAACGAGTTTTTTCGAGCTAAATGAGCATGAGCTCGAGCCTTAGTTCGAATTTGCACTCGAGCTCTCTTTACAAATAAGTTGAGTCGAGCTTAAACCAAGCTTTTTAAGAACTAAATGAGCCGAACTTGAACACAAAATTATGTTTAGTCCCGAGTCGAGCTAACCTTAGCCTAATTATAAACAAGTTGAACTTAAACATGTTAAAATTTGACTCACTTGGCTTATTTACCACCCCTATATATAATTTTATTTTTTATAACAATATGTACTTCATTTGTACTTCATTGATGAATATTTTTTGTATAACTTCATTTTATAGTCCATGCCAATCTCTCTCATGCGTGTGAAGATTTACATGTTTCTTTATCAAATACATACATCCTTGGAGGCATATTCACGTGGGGCTAAAAGAGTATGGAATAATAGTATAATAAACTAATAACAAATTTAAGATAAATGTGTTACTCTTGAAGTCAATCAATAAATCATATATCAAAACTACAACTTTTTGTGGATAATTGAATTTATAAGATTACTTATCCAATGAATCTCCTATACTATTTTTCTTGAGTCTGGATCGAGTTAGACTTGGGTACCGTCATTACCATCTGCCAATTAATCAAACTATGCCGTTTATGAATCAAATTGCACAGTTAATTGTTAGATATAGTGTCACTTTATGTGCAGTTCAATCATTAAGTTGTGTAATTCGATTAATTGACAACACAGCTTAATACTGATGGTACCATGCTTGACTGGATCCAGACTCATTTTTCATGCCACACTAACAGGTGTCAGGTGATGTTTGACATGTTCTGATTTCATATTTTGATTTCGTGATAGAAATACTAGTTCTGTGACCCAAAACTTGAGGAAGATTTTTGCCTTTTTTTAGAAAAAATATACCCAACACAAAAGTGCTATTGAAAGTATATTATATCTTAATTTGATTTTCATCATAATCAACTAATCTAGTACCATACACTATTAATCGCCATTAAAACAACACAGGCAGGTAACATGCATATCTACAGACCTAGATTTAGCATTAAATGATTTCAATACCCGCATTAATACTCGATTTTCATTCAACTTACCAATCTACATGATTTATTTCTTCTAGAAATTCTAGCATTCAAAAGCATCACTGATTGGAAACCTTGGCCAATGGTAGAGGTCTTCATATTTTTCTTAGGGGACGGTTATTTTAACCCCCTTTTCGTGCAAACCCACCCCGTTAGAAGGTCCACCCCATCCAATATTTATGAATTGCAAACCCACCCTCATATAATCACACAATACACACCAAGAAACCCACCCCAGCAGAATTTTCCCCTTCTCCTTCCTTTCCCCTTCTCCTTCGCCAGTCATAGTTCTCATCCGCCAGTTCTCACCCCCCTCATCCTCTACCGTGGCCATCGTTGCTGAATCTCAATCCCGTCCATTGACTCACTCTCCATCATCCAAGTGAAAAAATAATCCTCCTTTTTTGTTTTGCTCATGCTATGTTCTTTGTTAGAAACCCAAGTGATATTCAGAGCTCATTTATTTGTATATTAGTTATCTTATAAATCCTATGTTGAGTGTTGATTCATTGACTGTGTTCTTTGATATTGTTGGTTGAAAGGGTGGATATATATGGTTGAAATGGTGGGAAGTGGAATGAACACGGTGGGTGATGATGGAATGAATATGTTTGAAATGATAAAATGAAAGTGATTGAAATGGTAGAATTAATATGGTTGAAATGGTGGAAAGGGTGTTGGAAATGAACACACATGAATGTATCATTAGTTGAAAGGGTGTTGTTCGACAAAACAATTGTTGACTTATAAATTATTCATTCGACACACAGATTGGCGTACTAGGCAATATTTCTCGACAAGTAGTTTGTCGAGCATGCTTATATGATTCTGGTCCTCTGGATAGTGTTCGACCAGTATATTTCACGTTAATGTCATATATATTAAAATCAAATCTTCCTTGTTATTTTGAGAGGGAGTTCTACCAGTATTAAACGCATCCACAATTATGAAAATTTTTAATAGAACAATACATAGTTTTATATAACTTATGTTATATAAAAAAAAATAGACAAATGATTATTAATCATTGCTCTTAGCTTTATTCATAGTTGCATGAATCATTTTGAAATAAACTATATTGGTTATTGTTGGACCCAAGGTTGGGAAGACAGTGAAAACGAATGAAACAGATTGTGTGTGTTTGAGCTGTTTTGTTTGTTGTGGTGGGTGATTAGGAGAGCTTCTAGAGGATTCTAAATTCCTAATGTTCATATGATGTTTGCAGTTTTCCACATGTACATCTTATCTATTATTGTGGTTTCTGAATTACATGTGATGTTATAGGTGAAGCAAATATGATGAAAAATGCATAAAGCTCCCAGAATAATTGTATGGTTACATATTACAAGTGGGTTTGGAGTTATAAACAATCATTTCATTCTTTCGACATGCCGACTATCGACCAGGGAGATACAAGTCAACAACTAGCCATTGACTATCAAACAGAGGGATGTCGATTAACAAAGTGTTTGTTGAGCCTAATTGGCTACGGTCGACTGATGGGGTGTCGAATTGGGTAGAACACATCGACAACTAGTCAGTCCATTGGAATATTGCGGGGCAATCGAAGGGTTTGTCAAAATTCAGTGGCAATGGTCGACAGACCGAGTGTCAAACTAGGTTGACTACATCGGTCGATTAACAAATAGAGGACATCATTTTTTTAACAGGGTAGGTTCGGTTCATGATGGGGTGGGGTAGGTAGGGGTGGGTTAGGTTTGATTTCAAGAGCGCATGAAAACTGGTTCACATTTTTTTAACAGGGTGGTTTTCTAATTATGGAGGGTGGGTATATAGCTCCCCTTTTTCTTACTGCTACTGAGATCATAGCATGGGAAAAATGAGAAACATTCAACTCTATCAGAGACAAACAAAAGAAGACTGCATAGATAAAATAGATCTGTGATTGTTCATACATAATGAGATTATACGAACCATTACTGGTATACTTTTGTAAATGCCAAGTATGAGAATTTCACAGCAAGAAAACAATGGCTTGAAAGATGAAATGGAGATGCTATAATTCTCATATAATGAGCTCAGAAGTGCTAGGAAAGGGAAATATTTGGGGTAATTTCAAAAGGGAATTTATCAGATGGAGGGATGATACTAGCAGTAGAGAGATTGGTGCAGCACATGATCGATGGGAAAGGCAGAGAGAGACACTCACAGAGGTTCCTGGGCAGACATGAGGGCGATACGAAAAGACCACCACAAGAACCTTATAAGACTAGTTGGCTTTAGTGACAAGGGCTCTCATCAACTATATATCTATATATACATGTTTAGAGGATTTCTTGTCCACAAGAAGAGGTGCAAGGTTCAGATCATCCACTGTGATTTAAAATCTTTGAATACGCTCATGGATCAGTCCTTTCCACTAAGAGCTCCGAATTAGGGTTGCTGTGTTGGGAAGGCCATTGCGGAAGCCAACAATAAACCCGAGATCAAACACAAGAACGAAACATCACATCACATGAAGAACACAAGATATACGTGGTTCGGCCTAGGCCTACTACATCCACGGGACAAAAACAAAGAATCCACTTTGATAGTTGAGATACATTAAGAGACTCACAAACTCTCTCATAGAGTTACCCTCTCTTAGAACCCTCTCAACCTTCCCTTAGGATCTCTACATTGTATAATGTTTGCCTAATCTTGCCATGAAACCCTAGAAGATATTTATAGAGATAAATAATTTCCTCCCTAAGTAATCTCTCAATTAACAAACAAATATTATTTCCATTAATTAGAAGATATTCACTCTCCTCATTAACAAATTAACAAATATTGTTTCCTATTTGAAGAGATTCACTTTAAATATTAATTAAGATTAAATCTTAAATAATATTCTACTTATTAGGTGTCCAACCTAATATGGTTTCATCATGGCCATCCAATGTGATACACCGGATCGAGACATAATCCCAACATGCTGAAACTGAGTTCAGATAAAACAAAGACCTTTACAGAGATCAAGGGGCTAAAAAGCAGATGGTTATAAAGCTTTGAAGAAGACTGTTCTGTTGGTGTGTGTGAAGAAAAAAGTGTTCTTTCTGATTGGGACTCTGACTGCTCCGTGACAGTAAATGTGGAGACTCTGGAGCATGGCAGCATAGGGAAGAAGAGGTGGATATGATGAGATTGGGGTGGTGTACTCAATATTGGCCTCACTGACTGTCAAAAAAAAAGAAGGCAACCTTCATTTTGAAAGGCACTGTAGATTCCTATTCTTCCCAATCCAACAACTTCCATAAGTTTGCTGTGGTAAAATAATTGAGATATATCTTGGATGATTTCCAAAGAGAACCTATCTTACTGAGTCCAGCGATGCTAAAACTTTTTTGAAGTTAGTGTACCACCCAGGACTTTTACTAAAATTGGGATAAACTCCAAGAGTTGACAGTCAGCAGGTGAGGAGGAATCTGCCAACTAAAACTTGCAAAGAAAGAAAATAAAAATCTACCTAGTCTGGGACTCCCGTGCAAAGCACAAACCCACCACTAACTAGCCCGATATAATTATGTCCCCATCAACGCCAGAATTATCAGTAGAAAGTGAAAAAAATGCTTGGAGGCAATGATGTATTTTTTTCACTGTCTGAACTTTGCAAAATAATGTATTAAAAATGCATCAAACAAGATGGCAATTATACAATGTTCATATGTGAAAAGTATCTGATACAAAAGATATATGCCATACATTATGAGTTAGTCACTTAAATAGTGAGCAAATTGTATACACTCAAACACATGCACATATGTGTGTGTATTTATATATGAGGAATTGGAGAATTACGCTTTTATATGTGATGAATATAGTTGAGTTTTTTTTTTAAGAGAAATCCTACCAACAAGTTTCAGTAAATTTTTGGGTACAATTCCAATAAGAGGAGAAAAGAAGAAGGAAACTGATACATCTAAGATAAAATATTGAATATCAGTAGCTATGTTAACAACATTTTCCTCCAAAATCCCTATTCTTAACCCTATATTCTGTCCTCCCAACAACTCCCATTTAGCTTCTCTTTCCAAGTTTCTAATTTGAGTTTCCCTAACTAAACCACTAGGTTGAATATACTGCATTTCTAGAATGCATTTCATACGGTCAAATTCACTATGAAAAAAACTATTGCAGAAACCATTCATTGGTGATCAGCAAGATAAGATATTGATACCAGTATCTACGCTACCTGTATTTTCCTCCACTATCCCCATTCTCGGCCCTTTATTATGTCCTCCCAAAAACTCGCATTTAGCTTCTCTTGCCAAAAATCTATGTTTTGCTAACTAAAACACTAATAAGTTGAATTTACTGCATTTCTAGAATTCATTTCAACACAAAAACAACTTTTGCAGAAAACCATTCATCAAATTAAAAATCAAAGTCCACATGTATTGCAATTAAATGGCCTTTCCATTCCAAAATCAGTCAAAAAATAAATTGAACTTATCTGAATGTTTAGAAAAGTTCGACATTTGGATACCCTGCATACCTGTCAACTAAAAACTTATGTTCATCAAATTGCGCATCTAGCATCTTGAAGCTGTTATTTTAAAGAGTCCACAAAATTCTTCATAATGTAAAAATCTAGCCCAAATCAACATTGCCACTTTCACACCTGACATACTAGTTCTTGCATCTACTCTCATACTAATGATCAGAATACATTTAATAAAACAATTTGATTGTTTTCGCACTTGTACCACACTTTATCCAGTATTACTAATGTACACTTGCCATACCGAACGAAACTCTTGCAAAATATTTGTTCTACACGAACTTTGCCACCCTATCCACAATAAGTGCATTTTTAAGATACTAGCTAATGTGCACGTGCGATGCACATGGATTATTTTGTTGATTTGAATTACAAATATTAACTATATTAAATTGCATTAAATGTTTGTTAAGATAAGTCAGTAAAAATAAATTTGGATCAGTGACAAAAAATTAAAAAAGTGACCAACTTTTTAACCCAAAAGTTTTTAATTAATAAAAGTGGAACATGTCATCCTATCATTTTTTGTATTGAATACACATTGGTTGTCATATTTTAAGATTTTTATCCATTAAAAAAATAAAGAAAATAAATTCAAAATTTTTGATACGCATGACACAACTCGATCATATATAATAACTCATCTAAAATTTAGCCCTCCACATGATTGCATAATAATCGTAACACTTTAATTCTCATTATGTATAAATTACAGTTGTCTTCTAACATGAATATTGTTTGCTTTTGCACTTTCATACAATCTTATATAATGTTTATTAAAAAAATTGAACTCATTTATAATATAATTACAAAAAAAATACATGCAAAGTGTTTCAAGAAATATAAATATATCCACAATCAAAACAAAGAGTTAAAAATAATTGAGAATACAGAAGAGAAGTGATCCACAACTATTCAACTATCTACATTATTTTTATTATACAACAATAGCAATATAAACTAAAAAAAAATGTACTTCAATGAAACAAAAGAAAAGAAAAAAAACATTAACCTGTTTAAGTAAAATGTGTTATGAGTTTATTGAAAATCTGGCAACTCCACAGGGCCATACAGGTTACAAACATGACAAGAGATCCATCTATATTAAACCCACAGCTAAATGCGCGAGAAAGAACAATATGTCTTAGGGTGCGTTTGCAATTGTAAGAAACTGCTTTTGCAATCGTGCAACTAAACAGTTTTACTGTAGCAGCTTCATGTACACAGATTTAAGGCAAATAGTGTCTAAATGGTGGGAAAGTGAGCTTCCTGCATAATCAATTTTAAAACTCAAATTCCTACAAAATCAGTTTTGTAATCGCACAACCAAACGCACCCTTAACTGAGTTTCAAAATCTAAGTTAAATGGAAGTATGGAACATGAAAGGATCAAAACCAATGAAATAAAACTAAACATAGAAAAGAAAAAGAATAATTAATCAAACAAAAAAATATCCTCACATGAATCACAATGGAAAAACATGTATTAGTGATGTTTAGGGAATAACACAATAATAAGTCATATACATATTTTGAATAAATTAAAATCAAACCGAACGATTCCAAAAGTATGAAACATAAATTGGAAAAATTAAATGAAAAAAATAATCCTGAAAAGTAAATGATGTTATATAATTTAAGGAAATGTGAAACCTATGACTTTAAGTTACAATTAAGCAATATTTGAATCATATAACAATAAAAAAATTCAATCGTATTAATAAAACTAAAAGAAATTGTGGGATTTATTCATAGTGCTATTTTTGTTAAAAAAATTGCATGACGTATTCAAGTGTGTTTATCAAAATTGGATAATATTCTATTCTCCATACTTATATAGTTTTAAAAATAGAAGATAAAATCAGGCGTGTATTGTTTTGTAGTGTCCTATCTGTAAATATTTATCTTATTCTGTATTGTGTTTTCAAACTCAAATGATAGGTAATCTATCCTCGGTTATCTATAACTCAAATTACTTTGAAAAAAAGTGTTCTTATATGTGTTAGTCATATTTTTACTTAGATTGTCATTAGCATATTTTTACTTTTTTTTGTAGTATGTTTTCAACCATGTGTTACTTATCCTTTTTGTGTATGTTTAAAAATAAATCTACATCGGTTTGAAAATAAAATCAATATCTCATCAATTTGAATTTTGTCAAAAGGAGTGTTTTTTAATTGAGTATCCAAAAATTGGATCCTATTATTATTATTTATTATTTATCAGTGTTATTTAAGTTTCATAAATCATACTTAATTATCCCAACATATTATAAGAAAAGAAAAGAATAAATTGAAATCAAACCAATCATTTTAGATGCGTGAGAATATAATTTAAAAAAATGAATGAAAAAATAACCCTACAGAATGAATAATGTTAATTAATTATTTATACAAATGTGAAATATATGAATATTAGTTATAGTGGACAATAGTTTATTAGATTGTGATTTGATGTACCGCATTACAAGTTACATGTCTTCTTAAAGATTATAGCAAACTAAATAAAAAAAAAGAGATGCACTACATGATCTAGCAAAAAAAATAATGATCAGAAGAAAGAAAATAGTAAATAAGAGTCGACATAACAATTCCACAACATATCTTTCACAAGTTATTCTCAGACTTTAATTGTATAATTCTAACAACAAATAAAAAGAAGAAACCATATGAGATAAAAATATTTTCCTTTTTATTGGGTGTAACCCTCCAAAAAAAAACCTTAGACATGTATAATATGAATACAAAATGGTCGGCTTAACCGCCTCCACGATGCTTCGATGATTATCATAAGATTAGAACTATCCACCAAAGATAAATAAATAAATAAAAAGAAATATAGAGAGAAATTAACATGAACCCGTTTGGAGATCTTTAGGAGACGGTCCACACATCACCAATATCAACTTTTATATCCTAGCAGTGCTCATCTCCACCATGGCTGGTATGAATAAAATGTGTGAATCTCATTGAATTCTAAATTGAAGTAGTTCATAAAGAATTCAACAATACACAATTATTTGGTATTTATTGTTTCTTGAAGGATGATTAAATTGAATTCAAGAATATGTATAGTCATATGACAAGTACAGATTTTCAAGAATTTAAAAAGACATACATTACGAAGAGATGGAGGGGGTGGATGAATGAATGAATAATGAATGCATTGAGTCATTTAAAGGAAGACAAACAATACAATCCCCTTTATTCTTAAAACAAATTTATTATTTGAAAATTCTTTCTCTTAACAGTAGAGACATGCCAAATTTTTAAAAATGAGGAACCAAAAGAAAAAATTTAAGCAACTTTATCATTATCAGTAAACTTATACAACTTTATTTTTGAACATTGTAGTAGGAATATATATCTTGCATGACACCCACATGTACAATAAATAAATAATTTAAATACAACAATAAATATAAACAATTTCTCTTTAAGGAAGCAAAGTTAATTATTAGGTCTCCTTTCCATTATGTTGGATGTTATGTAATAAAATCCTTCAAATACTTGAATAAATGGCATTATATGAAATAATTTTTTTATATATATATCATATTCAGGGACGTTGGTAACTTACTTGTTTTGGTTTAAAGGTGGTGTGGACGTAGAATATGATGCAACCAGATAAGTAGTTGAAGATAATACACTACAATAAGAACATAAGAAGATAAAGTCATAAATAATTGAAAGTATAATTAATATCACAAATAAATCAAAATATCTTATTCATTCTTTTTTAAAGGTTTACAACCCCTTAAGTACAAGACATCCCAATACAAAAAATATTTATCAGAAAATTAAAATTTAACAAATATTTAAAAATGAAATCAAACTTGTTAATATAGCTTCGCATGAATTAATTGAAATACTATTGTTATATTAAACATTTCATTGTCAATCTGCGAAGATTAGGTTCTTTGATATTCATGTTTGTTTGTTTGAAGGAATTATTTTTTATTGGTGTTTGTGATTGTAGATGTGGTGACAAAGTTTATCGAGGGTATGGTAGAAACATATCCAGGTTTGCAATACCTGGATGGGTTTCCCAGGGTAAAATATAAAAATATGAAATTTAAATAGGCACCATCACATCACTCACATATATATCCTAATCACTAATATCTAGGAAATTATTTTTTTTATGATATTTAGATATGAATAACTTCAAAGTTTCTATGTACCATGCAAATAGAAAAATAAAATAAATGAAGTTGTATAAATTCTTAAATGGGATCAATCACAGACTTTATTTCAAAACACAGAGTGGATCTTAACCGAAATTTCATTATAATATTTTCATATCAATAACCTATAATGTTATTGGCAAAGCATTTCCAGTAACGTAATTTGGAAGTACGTAGAATAATCAAAGTTGTTTTTAGTTAATGGAAAATGTTGCACTTATAGTCCACTGGTAAATTTTTTTTAAAATATAAATAATGAGGTCAACAATTTGAATCAACAAGACTATGAATGTGGGTTCTCTGATCGACGGAGAGTGGTAATATTATAAACCGTATCATTAAAACTCAAACATGGTGAATGCAAAAGTCAACAATTGATATGGATAATAAATTTAAAATAAAATATTTTAATATCACCAGATTTACTAATTTGAAGACACCTACACATCCTGTATTATGAAGAGCTAAATTGAGGAAAAAATTTCAAATAGTAAATTTTTTTAAACTGAATAAATAGTCAATTAAATTCGGACATCATAATATTCTCATGATTAGATAAAAAAAATGGTACTCTATTATGATGATAAAAATATTATAATAAATTATATTACAAAAGATATATGAATAAATAGCAGATCCACTGTTGCGCTACTTCCAATCAGAATAGAGAATCGAAGATCAATCTGTTAAAGGGAAAACAAATTTCTTATTTGAGAATTTTTTTTATTCTAACAGTAGATACATGCCAAATTTTTTAAAAAGAGGAACCAAATGAAAAAATAACATATTTAGTTTATTTGCAACATAAAAGTCCAAAATAAACATCATAGCTACAAAAGATTAACTCACCTTCCTAAGGTAAAAAAAATTTTGAGAGAGAGAGAAAAAAGAAAGAGACGATAGATTCATTTATCCAAAGGAATGAGGATGGCAATGAATGGGATTTCAATGTTGCATAAATAAATTTGGGGGTTTGTGGAAGAACATCAACTGGTCTCTAGAAGAAGATGAAGGGATTGAATGGAGAGGGGATGAATGATCAGGAGAGATTGAATGGAGGGTGGATGAATGAGGGTGGCCGTTTCATAGGTGGAGGTTGAAGGGTGTATTGAATAGTCATAACATAATTTGGAAATCTATAATGAAGAGATTACATTAATATTTGATACTTTTTTAATGTATCATGTCTTTGCATATGAAATGAGAATTTTCTTTTTGGGAATTATATTTTGAATATATTTTCATTTTATAAGGATTCTTTCATCCTAATAATACTATGATATTCAAATATGATTTTAAAATAATAACATATTAATATAAATTTAGTCAGCTTATTAATGTAATTTAATCATAATTGATGTAAAAAAATTTTCATGGATAAGTCGGCATATGAATGTAATTTTATCATAAATGATGTAAATGATTAATATTATTTTATGATATATCTATAGTAGTCATCATATAAGTATGATGAAATGTGAAGCTTAAAATTTTAATATGTCATGCATGATATGATGAAAAATATGAATAAATTATGGATGAGATTACAATGATATGAATGGATTTTCATTGGATTAAATCTATTGTTGAATTCACACAAAGCTCAAATCCGAATTTGTCCATTTTTATAGCAATATTTTTTTATAGCAGTATTTTATACGTTTGTTTTTTTATTGGATTACATTTTTAATTACTATGAATTATATTTTTTTTGTTGGGTAGATCTTATGGGCCATTGATTATTTGGGGCATTAATAGAGTAGAGAAATCCAAGTGAATAGAGTAAATGCTAATCAAATATGTGTGAATTAAATAAATGTTAATAGATGTGAATTACATTAATATTTGATATCTTTTTTTAATGTATCATGTTTTTGTATATGAAATGAGAATTTTTTTTGCGAATTATATTATTAATGTATAATATATCATGTCTTATCATAATAATATTATGATAATCAAATTTAACTATAAGTTAATCAATATATTACATGATAAAATGTATGTATTATAATAAACTATAAATGAAATTAAAATGTTGTAAATGGATTTTCATGGGATTGAGTAGAAATGTAAGAGTATCTTAATAATATTATGATAACCAATTTTAATTATAGATTAATGAATATGTTACATAATGAAATATATGTATTATAAAATACTATAAATGAGATTAAAATGATATAAATGGATTTTCTTGGAATTGAATAGAAGTGTAGGGGTAAAATGAAAAATGGATGTCATTAAAGTGATGTAAATGGACTGTAATGGGATTGAATGAATTGACAAGGGTAAATAGGTCAAACGACATGTTTTTGATTTAAGAGTCTTTTATATAGTAATATAGATATATACATCACCCATAATTGCAGACTTTGTTTAAAGCATCAAAAACACTTCTCATAGATCCCTCCTCAACGAGGACGATCTTCTCCCTCGACTTTGACCCCGAACCAATCGAAACCTGCCTCCGTTTCACTCCCAAAACCTAATTTTGATACGAATCATCGACACAACACTAAAAAGCCGAGACCTTTGAAACAAATCAACAAACCCTAATTTTGAGGGGGTGGGGGGGAACTCACCGAAGCCATGTATTCGATGAGCGCCGCATTCGCCTCGCCGTCCCTGGCGGGGGCGTCGATCTGTACGCCGACGGATTCGTCGCCGAAATCTGAGACCGAACATATGAGAGAACGATCGACTGATAGGGTTTGTAGAGAAGGGGAGTGGCAGACCTGTAATTGTGGCGATCTTGGAGCCCGGTTTGGCGTGGACGGTGATGGAGACGGTGGAGGGAGGGACGAGGCGGAGAGACGGCGGGAATTTATTGGCGGTCGGGGTGGCGGAAGAGGCGGTGGGGGGCGGAGCTTTCCCCCTCTTTTTCGGAGCCATTCTTTTGGGGTGGTTAAAGAATTAAGTGCACCATTGAAGAACACCTTTGAGCGGCTAATCTACAGTTAAGAGAGTCTCGGTACAGTCAGATCTAGTTACCATCAGTTATCATCGTTATCGAGCTGCATAACTTATTAATCAAACTACACAAATTATGAATTGAAATGCACATAATCTAATTAAGAAACACGGTCTTTTTGCATGAGTGTATATAGGCTCTTCCTATAGCTGTACACTCTCTTAGTAGAGTATATACTATATATCTATCTATTCTTTGTAAACAAAGAAATTTTTTGGTTTATCTATCATATTCTATGTTTATTCTTTTATCCAAACAGCAGCTAAGGGAGTGAAAAAATGTAGTAGATATACTTTCAATTAATTCAATTTTTTATAGAAAAAATATCTTATTAGATAAATATATATCATTTTAAGCTTTGTTTGAATTCGCGGTTAAACGGATTTTTTATTTGGAAAAAAAAACATGTTGATCTAAACACGTTTTATATTTGACTTTTGAAATTTATTTCTTACTTATATAAAAAAAAATTGTTCCCATGTTCTACACTTAAGAATAATGATTGATTTTTCTTACATTACAACTCAGATTTGGAGTAGCATGAAAGACTCATGAAAGATACATGTCATGGGATTACGTTTCCAAGAAAAAATTATGAACTTTATCACAAACCCTGTTTAATCAAGTTCGGTTGCTCAAAACCTAAAATGACAACCAAGTTCGATCACCCAAAACATAAAGTGGCGATGACCTGGCCAGATCGGTGAGAACAGCAAAACACCACGATCAAGTTTGATCGACCTGGCCAGATCAGTGAGAATAGCAAAACACCATTTTTTTTTCTTCTAATGGTGGATTAAGGAAATCCCTCGGTGGGGGGTAGACGCGCCCTAAAAAATAAAGTACACCACTAAAGAACACCTTCGAGCGGCTAATCTACAATTAGGAGAGTTCGGGTACAGTCAGGTCTAACTACCATCAATACAATCATTATCGAATTGTATGACCTATTAATCAAACTATACAGATTATGAATCGAACTGCACAGGCTCCAATTAAGAAACACAATATATTTTGCATGATTGTATGTAGGCTCCTCCAACAACTATACACTCTACTAGTGGAGTGCAAACTATCCTAATGTGTTATATATACTTAATTAATGCAGTCTATGAAAAATTATTTTTTTATTTTTATTTTTAAAACATACATACTAATTTATCTAATGCCTTGTTTGGGCTCGAGGTGGGGATACCGTGTCCGGCAAAGAGCCACTCGCGGTAGAGAAGCATTGTTTTTAAAGCTTCTCTACCGAGGGTGAAAATGGTCTGTTAACATCATTTTGGGATCCCCACCGCTGACATGAGAAAATTATTTTGATTTGCGGTGGCAGTATGTCGGATTCCTTACCGTGGAATCCGCTCTAACGCGGATTCAAATGTTGTCTAATTATGCCTATTTAGATGTATATACTTTATTAAAAAAAAAGATTACACGTGTAGTTGGATGTATCATTTTCTAATATGAAATCAACACTACTTTTGTTTTGTAGATATTGAAAAATTCAAATGCCTTTTCAAATATTGTAATAGAAACGTGATTAATTAAAAAAAATAACTTTTAGTATATGCTTTTAGAAAAGTGAAGTAAAGTTTTTTTTACTTAGTGGTTGTTGTTCACACTTCTACATCGTATACAAAAAATGGAATATACAACGACGAATCTCATCATCTTTTAGGCCAGCTGCAACCTGTGTTTTTTGTGTTGTTGCGCTAATTTAGTCATAGTGCCCACCTTCGAGCTTTGAAGACCACCTCGTTTCGGGCCAGCCATAGTGCCCACGCACAAGCGGAAACAATGGAAAGTAGGACGCTCCCTTTGTTTGACTTGTTGCTGCGTGTGACCAAAGACACCCCCGCTTCCCATAGCGACTCAACATCGCGGACACTCGCGAACTAGGGAAATGCAATTGCGAGTCAAGCCCACAAGAGTGCGACAATGGGGAAAGAACCGAACAAGTGATCGGTGGTCTCCTCGTTTAGACACCCGAATGGGCACCCAGAACCTGAAGAAGCCACCCACCGTGCCCGTCTTGCCCGAGTGACCAGCAGGCGCTAGAATAGTAGCCACAGGAAGCACTTCACCTTAAGCGGGATTTTCGGTCGCCATATCTCGTTGAACTTTAGAGGAATGTCCCCTACCGGGTGGATCTCTCTACGCCACCATTGATAGGCTAGCTTGGTAGAGAACGGCTTGATCGGGGCAGGTCTCCAAAGCACTCTTTCCCTAGACCCCTCAACCACCCGTTGTTCCTGCAGCAAAGCGCAGCAAGTCAACAATTGAGGAGCTTCCCAATCCCGCATCACCCGACGTAGACGAACTTCACATTCACTATCGATCGAGGACCAAAATTCTCTCGCACAGCCCTCCCTCCGAGAAGCGCAGCGGTATACAATAGGGAATAGGGAGCGGAGTGCGTCGGTGCCACACCAATAGTCCTCCCAGAATTTAACTGAGGTGCCGTCGCCCAACTCCCATGATATAGTTTCAGAAAGGGCCGACGCTTCCCCAAATAGACATTTGAATAGCGCGGTCACTCAAGGAGGCACCGTTGGTAGCTGGCCGGACAGGATGCCATCCCCGTATCTGCCTTGGAGCACCCTTAACTAGAGAGCATCCTTTCTTTTCAGCCACTGCCAAGGCCATTTGAGGAGCATCGCTTGGTTGAAATGCTCCAAATTAATGACCCCTAAACTGCCTATTCGATTAGGACTGCACACCGAGCTCCACTTAACCAAAGTCGGCTTCTTGCCCACTTTGTCCGCTCCTTGCCATAAGAATCGCCGTCTGATGGAATTGATGGAATTGATCTGCACTCCCACTCCCTTTGGCATCTTGAAAAAAGATAGATAAAACGAAGGAAGGCTCGAAATGACTGATTGTAACAAAGTGAGTTTGCCACCCAACTCAGTAGTTTGCCCTTCCAACCCACCAGTCGTTTCTCCATCCGGACCACAAGTGGTTGCCAATCAGACTGGCGAGCTTCCCGGCAACAAGCGAAAGACCCGCGGAAGACCCAAGTACTCGCATGGAAGTGTAGCTATGGGGCAACCAAATAGATTAGCAAAATGTTTGGCCTATATCTGCGGGATATTGATTGGAATTAGACCGCACTTCGCAAGGTTTAGCTTTAACCCCGAAACCCATTCGAAGCATTTTAAGACAAAGCGGAAACCTTTGACTGATTCCTCCTTAGCCATGCAAAATAATAGTGTGTCGTCTGCAAATTGTACATGAGAAACCGTCTCCGATTGACCCAAACCACCTATACCTTTGATCCAGCCGTCGGCCATAGCAGCCCGCATCATTCGGCTGAGGACATTGGCGACCATAGTGAACAAGATCGGGGAGAGTGGGTCTCCCTGCCTTAGTCCCCGATTAATATGAAAGAACCTGTGCAGAGCGCCGTTGATGTTTACTGAAGCAGTGGCCGAGCCAATACATGTCGTGATCATAGCTATCCACCGAGGCGAGAACCCATGCATTTGCATGTCTTCTTGGAATCACTTATTCATGCTTTATGTGAAAACACCACAATCCATGAGGTAAGGATCCCCATTTGGCCCGAGGCCCGAAAGCTCAGCCCAGGCCCATAGGGCTAAAACCCAATCCATTTTCAAGGTGGGTTGCGCGTGTGCCTGATTCTGGGGCACGGGCCCGAATTGGACTCGTTTGGGCTGACCCGCCCATGAGCCCGACCAGTACGCCCATGGAAAGCAATACAATGAATAAGTCATATGTAAGTTTATGTAATTTTTATTTGAATTGTGGTTGAATTATGCAACTTATTGACATTTATGTAGACGCCAACCTAGTAAGGTACATATAGTGATTTAGATTTTCAAATAATTAATTAATTTTATTTTTTATTTATATAAATTCAATAAATGTAAATATTTCTCAACATTATACTTTCAATTTTGTGATATTAGCTTTATACACAAATGAACAATTTAAAAAAAAAAAAAATATGTTTAAAATTTGAGCCCGCAGGCTCGCCTGTGGGCCCAATGCCCGGCCTAGAAGACCTGTTCAAGCCTGGCCCATGGGCAGGGCCTGTTTATTTAGCCACGGGTCGGCTCAGGTCCGTTCATCAGACAAGATCGTGGGCCTGGGCCCTGTTTCAAGGGTTGGGATCATCTGTGGTGTTGCTACAGGGTTCTCCCTGTAGCACCCACTAAGACTTCGCCGCGTGTAAAGTAACACAAACGGGCCATCACCCTCAAATCACCAACCTTACTCATCTTTCCAAAAGGATCCCATAATAAATAATATTTTTAAAATACTCGCCCACGCACCGACCAAAAAAATCGTCCATCATCCCAAAGTCCCAAACTTCCTTGTCTTTCCAAAAGGACCCCAAAAAAACTAATATATTTCTAAAATACTCCCCCACTCACCCACACAGCCTGACAGCCACACCAAAACAGGAGTCCCAGCCTATTTTAATTATTTTTTAGTCCCCGTAAACTTTATTATTCTAGTGATCAATCTCTCATTTCTTCATATTTATATTTAAGTCCCCAACTTCAAACATTTTTTTGTTATTAGTCCCACGTCAAACGTACGTCTAAACATTTTTTATATTTGATTTATATTTTTTTATCTGTTTAGTTAAATTTACATCTTATGTGTTTGTTTTATCAAAATCTCTCTTTTCTATCTTATTTGAACTGCAAATTAGACCAATACATTATATTTATTTTGTATGGTTTTAAACTTTTATTTTTTAAGGACTAAAAAGAAAAATACATTTAAAGTTGAGTACTTAAAATAAAATATAAAGAAGGGAAAAACTAATTACTAAATTAAATAACATATTTTATAGGGACTTAAAAATAAAAATGGCATTTTACAAACTAACGATATATGGATGGATATTTGACGAAGGGCTTAAAAATGAAATAGGCGAGATTTATATTGGGGATTTAAAAAGAAATACAAAAGAAGGAATCGATCTAGATATGTTGACACAGGAATGGAATCTATGGATGGATGGGAACGCTGTTTGTTTTTAAACCGAAGAATCCCTATATTTACTTGATAACAATTGCATTATGTATAAAAAAAATTGTACAAATTTAACATGGGACAGAGCTTCAAAATTTTACATTAAAACTTATAATAACATATTATATATTAAAACATACATTTCAAAATAAAAAATTTCAAATAAGTAGTTTTCCTTTTATGAGAGGCAAAAGAAAAAAAATTCTGTTGAAAGTTGTTGGTTCCAAATTTTGTAAGATATTTTTTTTATAGGATCAGTTGTTGTGGGATGTGGTGGAGTATATTTTAGGAATAAAATTTTTTGTGAGGGGTATTTTGAAAAAGATCTCATCGCTTTGGCGTGACGTGTGAGGGAGAAAAAACATTCACCATTTCCATTACACTTGATCAATTTCTATTGAATGCTACAGGAAACGACCCTGTAATACAACACATTCACCAAAGCCCGTTGCCGATGCCTACTATGAAGTATTCTGTCACAATTGATGAGGCTGTAGAGACCTTCAAAGATATCTTCAACACTCAGCAGTGGAAGTACAATTAGTAAATAAAGTTTAATCATATCGTGTTGATATAATCACACATCATGAATTATATTATATACCTTGATTATAAGACCTATATAATGCTTTGATTGAAGTTCATTTTGAAAAACAAAATTTGTTTGTTCAAGCAACTTGTGGTTTTCGAAGGACAATATTGTTACGCCCGGAGTAGCTGCCGCAGTTCGTAACAATATTATCAATATCAGGAATCAACACAAGAGGCCAATAGAAACTCCAAACGGATACAATAATAATAAATAATGCAACAAAGCAATGATAAAGTGATTGCCATCCGGAAATGCGTTAAGCGTAAAATACAAATATGCCTGTAAACCAAAACGTTATTATAGACCGGAATACACAATCACTGTTCTGTGAGAGTTAAATTCAGTCTAAATAAAAACACGTGCGACAAACACGATTTCCAATATATACACGACAATTGGATTGCTGACAGCCTCGCACTCGTCAACCGAAAGATGGGACGCTCCATGCATGCAGGACCACGCCCCAAGGATGCTCATGCTTCACGTCCAACTCGGCCCCTGGTGTAAAACAACATACGCCTATCACGGGTATGATCCTAATAGCAGGTAATACATATGCCTATCACATATAGGCCCTATTAATGGTTCAATCGTACAATTAATCACACATCTTTGAGTCTTAATTCAAGCACATGAATCTACTATATGCACAAGATAATAGTGAAACCCATTTCATTAGCTATCAAAAATCACATGCACGTGGAATTAGATTTCCTAAACAGGAGGATAATCAACGAATGACAATGCTAAGTTATTATCTTGAACATGGAATACTACTCAAGGGATATTTAAACATGCAACTAATGGTATTTTTTAAGATAGAACATGCAATTAATATTGATACAGTTTGCAAAAACAAATACCAAGCATTGTAATACTCTAACATGATTTGGTAAAATGACGCAATAATATACGTGCCGATATAGTGCACAAGCCCCTAATGGGTGGATCGAATCACTCACAAAAACGATGTCAGCCTATGCAATGGTTCAAGCACACATGCACGCATAGTTGCGCTTGCCTCACTTACCGCATTGCATCCACCATGCAGCCACATGAGACCTTGCGCTTCACCCCGGATGCTCGCCTCGATAACCATCACACACTACTCCACTTGCTTGTCCTCACGGCATCGAGTGCACCTGCGCTAACTCATGTGCTCCCACGGAGTGTGTCAAGGATCGTCCAACTCTACAATAAACATAACACCATAAAACCATTGACGCTCCTTCTAAAAGACAACGAGAGAAAAACACAAACCACTAACAACAACGCACAACAACGTGTTCTGAGCTCACCCCTCGTGTGTTGTTTCTTCACCGGGAGCTGAGTCGGACGTGAATCCGCAACTCTACAATAAGCATAACAACAAAAAATCATCCATGTCCTAAGGAAAACGAGAGAGAAACCCAAACCACTAAACCACTAATAGCAACGCACGACGACATGACCACCTCAACTCACCCCATGTGTTGTTTCTTCATAAATGGCTGAGACGAACGTAATGCTAGAGCATCCCTAGGGCGTGGTCTTGTGTGCGTGGAGTGTCCCATCTTTCGGTCGACGAGTGCGAGGCTGTCAGCAATCCTATTGCCATGTATGTTTAAAAATTGTGTTTGTCGCACACGTTTTTATTTGGACTATACTTGACTCTCACATGACAGTGATTGTGTATTCAGATCTGTAATAACATTTTGTTTTACAGACATTTATATCTTACACTTCCACATTTCTAGATTGCTATCGCTTTACCATTACTTTGCTTTCTTATATATATTATTGTTGTATCCATATAGAGTCTATATTGACCTCTTATATTTGACTCCTGATATTCATATTATTGTTACGATCTGGGACAACAAACATCACATGTACATCCTTGATGATCTGATATAGCTTCTGCTGGTCATAACACACCTGATGCAGTGAAGAAGTTCACGGACTCAGTTTTCCATTCATAGCAATTCAATGTTGTGTAATGGAGCTAAATGTGACACTCATAAATCTGTTTCAGCTTACCATGTAAAGCCTTTGAGAGGATATTAGTCAACAGTGATGATGAATTTTGCCTAACAAGGTGATCCCTTGATTAAGAATTTGTGGTGATAGAACTCATCAAATGACAGGCGGTTGGCTGCAATGATAAACATGAATCAATTTAACAATCAAAGCTAGAGAAACATAAACATCACAAGGTATTACATATTCTATTCGAAGATGTTAACTTGACATACCTGGATTTTTACATAATAGCCTCGAACACAAGTCAATGCAATCACGGTTTAAGCCAGGAAGGATAAGCTCTGAAAATGGCAGGCATGCACTCTTCATGATGTTCTGCAAGAGCTGAGGAAGATATGCTTTGGCAAATGACGTGGGTGCCAAACAATTACTAAAACCTGACTCATAGAGATGCTTTACCTGAACGTTTGTCCTTCCACGGTAAGGAGGGTATCCATTCAAAAGCTCAAAGAGAATGGCCCCGACGCTCCACATGTCAACCTGGTAAGAGAAATGAATGCATTTGAATCTTCCTTGGCTTTTTCAAGGACCATATAGAGAGGGTTACTTATACCTTCTCATTGTATTTTTGGAACTGCAAAACCTCCGGTGCCATGTATAATGGCGACCCACAAACTGTTTCTGCATATTCGCCTGGAAGTACAACTCTGTTTGCACAATCTTAATTAATCTTAGGTAATATCATTGTTCAAGTTTTACACTATTTTCAGCTAGCAATGTATTGTTATACAGTACCTTGACATACCGAAATCGGAAATCTTTAACACAGGGTCGTTGTTAGAAGTAGAGAGTAGAATATTCTGTTCCATCAATCGCATCCACTTTAGTCCAGTGAAGATAATGCGTTCTTCAAATTATAGATGGCACATGCCTACCTCAGGTTTTAAGTCCCGATGGATAATGTGGTGAGCATGTAACACCTTCAAACCAGCTCCTGTATAACACAACAACAATAAAAGAATTCCAGTCCACTTAATAAAAATGTAAGGACTGAGTTTAACTTCAATCGTGCATCAGAGGGAACCATGCCTCAAAACAACACCATAATTAGGCAAAGAAACACTCACCAATCTGTCCAGCAAACTTCCTCGCAACCTGTTCTTGAAGTCTGCCTTTGAGACGGATATAAGATGCCAAATCTCCACCAGCGCAGAACTCCATCACGAGGAATACAAATTCATCTTCCTAGTGCACACAAAAAATCAACATAAGTGCATCTTTTGATGGATATTAAGCTATAGTACAAAACTACAAATGCAGGATTCAATAATAATTCTCAATTATGCAAGATGGAAAAATGTGGAGTTTTCCTTAAATTAAAATGCACATCATAGATCAACATACGCGGTATATAGTATGGCATTTCCAAATATAATATCATCAAACATTACGCAACACTAGATTGAGCATTAGATGTTAAGATGAAAGTCTCAAATTTCGTCATGTTTAGCAAGTTATTTGAAATAACAAGTGATTCATTCGTATATGGTAAATTCGTTGAAACTTAAAAAATGTTAAATGTAGGTTTAATTCATCCAAAATTCAGCTCACCAAAAATTCACGAATTATACGTGAATTGTTGAAAAAATCACTGAAACTTTGTTACCATGCATAAACAAATATTTGGACCAAGTAAATTAAATGGGTCTACTTAATTAAATATCACTTAAAATGATGTGACCTAATTAAGTGGGTTTTCCCGTGTCTATCTACATCACCGATAGGAAAATTCATATTGAAAACTTAAACACTACACCAATATCATTTTCATTCCTGAAGTCATTTTTATACATGTTTTGATTTATTTTTCTTTTGAAGTATATATACTTGTCTAATGAAATATTATACTTTTTTCAAAAGAGTAAAAACATGCTCAAATACAACGAAGCATACAATTTTTACATTTTTTGTAATAAGACTATATACACCACATTATGTGATTTCATATACCCAGTTAGGTGATGTGGCATCTACAAAAATGAATACAAAAGTGTCCGAGTGTATCAACACCGCAACCGATTTTCTATAATCAGTTCAAATTATCTATCTCACCAACTCTCTTCACACTTTGAATACATGTAACTCCTCTGTAGGAATCACTAGACCACTTTCCATATCTGATTAAATCAAACTAGAAGAACACAAACCAAATCTAAATCTACAACATCTTATCACCACCATGAAAAAAACCAGCATCATCAACACTGCTCAAAACCAAATTTTGCGAAGTGGGTATCCACAAAACCCTCACAAAAACCAAAAAATCCCAACTTGGTATCTCTCAATCCATTCAAAAACCCAAATTTGACCAACTGTGCTATGTAAAAAAAAAATCAAAACTGACCTAAAATTTCCCAACTTGGAATCTCTCAATCCATTCAAAAACCCAAATTTCCCCAACTGTGCATGTAAAAGAAACAATAAAAACTGGCCCAAAATTTCCCAACTTGGTATCTCTCAATCCATTCAAAAACCCAAATTTCACCAATTGTGCATGTAAAAGAAACAATAAAAACTGACCCAAAATTTCCCAATTTGGCATCTCTCAATCCATTCAAAAACCCAAATTTCACCAACTGTGCTATGTAAAAGAAACAATCAAAACTGACCCAAAATTTCCCAACTTGGCATCTCTCAATCCATTCAAAAACCCAAACTTCACCAACTCTTCTATGTAAAACGAAACAATCAAATCTGACCCAAAAATTCCCAACTTGGAATCTATCAATCCATTCAAAAACCCAAATTTCACCAACTCTGCTATGTAAAACGAAACAATGAAAAACTGACCCAAATCACGTCGATGAGACGGACGATGTTGGGGTGGCTGACGCTTCGGAGGAACTCGAGCTCGCAATCCAGGGAGCTCAAGAGGGTCCGGTTGAGCTCGGAGAGGTTGACCCGTTTGATTGCCACAGGCTGGCCCTCCGATCGGCAGTCCGCCGCCCTCCATACCACCGAGAGGGGACCTCGCGAGATGATCCCCTTCAAAGTGTAGTCTCCGATGGAGGAGATGAGTGGGTCAAGCATCACTGTCGAAGTTCTGATGGGGGACGGTTTTATCTGATGTTTGTTTTTTGTGTGCTCTCTAGATGAGCATGGAAAGACAAAATGACTAAATTGCCCTTTCATATTTGAGAAATTAACAAGGGGTTGGAATATCATATTAATGTCAATATATTAAGGGTGGGGTTACACACTTCTTTTTTTTATAGTATAAAATACAGTTAGAAATCCAGTGAAAAATCTACCTCGTTAGATGATATATATAACTCGTTAATTTTTTATTTATAAAAAATTGGGTTCATTCAATTCGAAATAGAACAATATAAATACATGTGTGGTCTAAATTTTGGTTGGTAAAAATGACTGAGTCTAACATTTTCCATAAATTAAGGAGAGATGCGGGGTGTAGGCGTCAGACTCTGGATCTTTCTCATGGGGGTGCTTCGAGTTGACAGGCAATGGACGGCCTGGCAAGTTGATCGTGAGGGAGGGTGTGGACCTCGTTTGGCAGAGGGACAATCAGGGGTGGAATGTCACGAGCTAGGGCCTCGGACTCTGGGACATTATTTTGTTTCATCCCGAAGTTGGGCGTTCTCTTGTTGGATTCTTTCTAGGGTGCGACGGATATCATCGACCAACTTAGTTGCCAATTTGGCCTTGAGTCGGGCCTCATTGCAAAGTTGCTTTCCCTCCGCGTGAATTGGTTGTCCGTCGACATCAGGTGTGTTGGTAGGCTGAGACGATTGGTTCGTCGTCGATAGATTCGCCAAGGTGGTCTAGTCAGATGAGTTTTCTAGGAGACATGCTAGCGAGCTAGGCATTTGTGCATGTGTTTCCACAGATGGAGCCAAGCTAGAGGGGACAAAATATGATTGATTTGATTTGGGTTATCGAATCAGTGTGTTCCGCTTCTCATCCGATTGGTTGATGCAGATTGTCAGCATAATGACCTCGAGCGTCCATGGAGAAGGTGACCTGCAAAAGGTTTCCAACGCCCAAGTCAGTAGATATTGAATATGGAGTTTTTATAAAAATGTAATTTCACCTATTGATTTAAGCTAGACTTGGTCATTGGATGCACGTGTGTTGTAAGGGTGTACATGCATACCATTGATCAATTTGGGATGGTTGGACACATGGTGCGTCATTATTGGGCCTAAAAAATTACCCCTACAGTAGTTATCTATCATGAAATAATTTATGTCACTATATAAAAAAGGGGACGTAATGTATGACATGTCTCACACACACTTCTTTCACGTACATTTTTAAACATAAAAAAACTAATATAATGATAGAATTGCAGTTTAAAAGTTGCAAATCCTTATTTGTCAATTTACTAAGATTAATCATAACAGATATAGTTTAACATTTTGTAACATAATAACAAAGAAGACAACCAAGCAATTTTTTTACTGATATTATAATTTATCTTGATATAGCTACCTATGACAAATTGCACTATGACGATCTCTAGTTTGTTATTTAATTTAATACTGTTCATGTGACAAATGATGCAGACATAGAGATCCACCAAACAACAATCATAATATCTAGTTTGTTATTTAGTTGTAGGAACAAATGAAGGTTCAATTGTGCACATTCAATAGATATTCTCATATGGAGATTTTCCTCAAATGAGGGTCAAAGACTTCTTCGATACATGAATGAATCTAAGAAGAAGAAAAGTTGTAATAGACAAACTTCATGAAAAAAAGGTTAATTCGGGGTTTATTCTCATTCTCCGCTCATTTATTCGTAAATATCCTATGCAAAAATTTTCCTTCCACATAATCTATCAGGACTAGATTTATGAAAAAAATGAATTCTCTTGAACGAGAGTTACAAAACTGACTCATATTGTCATTGTATTTGCAAGAGAAAGAAATAGAACTCAAAATAGCCTTACCCATTCATGTTGAGGACCAGTGACCTAAATTACAACTCTAAGGTCCAAGATGAAAGCTAGATGCGGTTGGGGAGACCCGGTCGTTCCAATGCAATAAGCATGAACCTGGATCAACTAAAATAACAATCATATACTTTGTATTTTGATAAGTTGAATAGCACTTTGTAATTGAAATTCTCATTTACAATCTGTTGTTGTTCTTATGGTTAGATGTTCAAAAGAACGTGTTTTCATATTTTTTTAGAATTGTTTTGGATCATTTTCCTATATAATTATTCATTTTTACATATATATCAGGGAAGTTTTATGTTCTTTATATTCAACGCATATTTTACACAAATAGACAATATTTATACATTTAATAATATGCATAATCATATTTTTCATGTGGAGCCATATTTTAAATTTTAGAAATCTAAAATATGATAGTATTTTAATTTGATAAGATCTAAATTTGGCATGTTATAAATTGGAGAAAGAATTAGTATTCAAAGATTTGTCAAAACTTTTAAATCTGATTCATCAAATCAACAAAATCTTCTATTAAATCAGCCTTAACTTCTCCAACAAATCAACAAGATCTCCAACAGATTTTCGCAATTACATCTCCAACATATTTTATAAATCAGCATTAACAATACAATTAAATCAGCATTTACAACCAATTCAACCCTCAAAACCCTATAAAAAGGGCACTGCAGAGAAAGAGGAGGGCATCTCTTCATTCAGCCAAAAAGAATTTTATTTTCAGTCTTCGCTCTTTTTTGTTTCTTTGGTATTATAGACATATTCTATTGTGTTTTCAATAAAGATGTTTTTTATTTTATTTTCATGGATCGTTTTTATTTTTATTTTAGAATATCACCAACCATAGTAGGCTAGAGAGTTCTCCCATCAAAGAGAGGATTCCACCCCGTGAATTTGAGTGATTCATTTTTTTCTTTATGCATTGATGTTTTTTATTTGTTTTTCATGTTTATGTAGTTTCTTCAACTCAGATTTCTTTTGATTATGAGCATTTTTAGATCTTTCATTGTTCTACTTATATAGGATACGGTTGATGCTTTATAAACTCTATCTTTAAATCGAGTAGAAGTGAACTAACTGCTTTTAAAATATTTTATTTTCATTAAGTGCAAAAGAAAGAACCATCACAATATTCGTGGGTTGGATTTCCAATCCTTAGTGGCATTTTTCATATATTAATTTTAATTTTAGCTGTTAGAATAGTTTTCGTAAATCAACCCTTGATATTTTATTTTTAAACTTTTTTTGCTGAGAATTGATAATCTTTTATTTTTACTCATTTGCTTCAATGGCCTCCATGTGGGATCGACCTCTTACTATCACTTTCTACCAAGAATAGATAAGAGTTTTATATTTTATTGATAAAGACGAGATCTTAACTACAATCAAAGTAACCAACAAATTTGTATGATAATTTCAAAATTGTCGTTTAGATTTCAATTTGTTGGTGCCAGATTTGATAATTTCAAAATTTTCATTTAGATTTCATCTTTGTCAACAAAATGTAAAACTCTTACCTATTCTTGGTAGAAAGTGATAGTAAGAGATCGATCCCACATAGAGATTATTGAAACGAACGAGTAAAAATAAAAGATTATCAATTCTCAACAAAAAGAGTTAAAAATAAAATATTAAGGGTTGATTTAAGAAAATTATTCTAACAGCTAAAATTGAAATCAATATATGAAAATGGTCGCTAAGGATTGAAAATCCACCCCACAACTATCGTGATAATTCTTTCTTTTACACTTAATGAAAATAAAATATTTCAAAAACAGTTCACTTCTACTCGATTTAAAAATAGATTTTGTAAAGCATCGACCGTATCCTATATAAGTAGAACGACGAAAGATCTAAAAATACTCATAATCAAAAGAAATCTGAGTTAAATAAACTATACAAACATGAAGCACAAATCAAAAACATCAATGCACAAAGAAAATAACGAATCACTCAAATTCACGGGTGGGACCCTCTCCTTGATGGGAGGATTCTCTAGCCTGCCATGGTTGGTGATATTCTAGAATAAAAATGAAATGATCCATGAAAATAAAATCAACAGACACTTTTATTAAAAACACAATAAAATTTATTTATCTAATACCAAAGAAACAAAAAAATAAAAACAAAAAAACTCAAAACAAAAAAGAACAATGACTGAAAATAAAATTCTTCTTGGCTAAATGAAGAGATGCCCTCCTCTTTATGTGCAATGCCTTTTTATAGGGTTTTAAATTGGTTGAATTGGTTGTAAATGCTAATTTGATTGTTGTTAATGCTGATTTGCAAAATATGTTGGAGATGTAATTGCAAAAATTTGTTAGAGATCTTGTTGATTTGTTGGAGAAGCTGATTTAATTGAAGATTTTGTTGATTTGGTGAATCAGATTTAGAAGTTTTGATGAACTTTTTAATGCTAATTCTTTCTCCAATTTATAACCTGCTAAATTTAGAATACTGTCAAATTTAAATTTCTAAATTTTAAAATATGACTCTACATGAAAAAAAAATTGATTATGTATATATTAATGTATAAATATTGTCACTTTGTGTAAATATGCTTTGAATATAAAGAACAAGAAACTTTCCTCATATGCATGTAAAAATGAATAATTACATACAAAAATATTCTAAAACAACTCTGAAAAGCATATAAGAATATGTTCGTTTGAACATCTAGCACTTATCATGATTGGAGTAACTCAAAATCAGTCTGCTTGTTCCTCAGATATTCAGAAACTATCCCAAACATTCACCTTTGTCATGTTTTAACCCTTGGAAGTTTTCCAGTGTCCAGGCAACTGGGGTACCTCTTCTCACTCATTTCCTCTAAGTAGCATTCGCACAACCAATGAATATGTTGTCCATCTAATGTTTCTGTTCTATAAGAGAAAAAAAGGAATCAAGTCAGATTTTCATTGCTTACAATGATGTAAACAAAGCTGCCACCTACTAATGATATATACATCGTGCAGCAACATCTCTGTGGTAGGCAATCTTACACACACACACACACACACACACCAATATACATTGTAAAATCATCAGTTTGATGAACAGCAAAGCTTGGTCTATGACATCCATCCAAACTTAAGATTTCACCAATAGTCCCCACAAGAACACACCCCACCTTCAAATCTATGGAACCTACAAGCATCCCTCACCACCAACACCCTCCCAACCACCTTTGACACCCCCTTCATGAACTCATGGCAGTCCACACACACCCTCAAATTCTTGAACACCCTAATCACATCCCTAATCACCAGTGACGAACCCTCACAAGCCAACGCCAACCCGACTGCGAGCCTCTCACTATGCATCCTCAAATTGTCCTCCTTTGACTCCTCCTCGATGTCATGCGTCGCAAAACCGGTCCTCGAAACATAGCCAACCTCTTCTCTCATTCTCCTCTCAACATCTACAAGCGCCTCGCGTATTCTTCCCATCAACGGGTACGAGTCATCCCCTCCATAGAAGTTGTGCACCTCCTTCTTGATCTCGATCCAACTACGCCCTCCATCCTTCTTCAAGCCTCTTCTCCTCATCAATCCACGAATCCTCTCGCACTCTCCCCATTCTCCAGCCTCCGCATAGATATTCAAAACCATCACATAATTCACCGCGTTCCCTTCGTCCAACTCCATTAGAATGCCTCCCACTTCTCTACCCATCTTTAGATCTTTGTGCACTCTACATGCGCTCAACAATGTCTGCCAAATCCCGACATTCGCCTCAATGGGCATGTCTTTGATGAGGCTCTTCGCTTCTTCAAGACGCCCTGCTCGACCAAGGACATCCACCATGCAAGCATAGTGTTCCACTTTTGGTTGCACGCGAGAGTCTCTTTGTAAACGCTCAAAATACTCGCGACTCTCTTTAACAAGTCCGCATGACTACAAGCAGAAAGCACGGCCAAGTAAGCCACTTCATCCGGCTCGATCATCTCCAATCGCATCGCCTCGAACAAATGAATTGCTTCCCTCGCATGCCCGTGCTTCCCATAACCGGTGATCATGACCGTTCAAGATACCACATTCTTCGAGGTGATCTCCTTGAACTGCTTCATCGCATCATCCGTTAGTCCACATTTCAAGTACATGTCGATGATCGAATTGGCCACCGACACATCTAAAACGCAAGATATCTTCGTCGTGTACGCATGGATCTGCTTTCCTTGCACAATCAAAGCGAGATCCGCAAACACTCTGGCCAAACTCGAGAGGACAAATCCATCGACAATCGTTTCAGCCTTCCTTAATTCGCAAAACAAATCCATGGCTTTGTATAAACATCCTTCTTGAACATAACCCGCCATCATCGTGGTCCAAGAGACTTCATTCTTCACCACGGTCCGATCAAACACTTTCCGAGCTTCCACCAATCGCCCGCACTTCACGTAGAAATCAATGAGCGCACTCGTTACCGAAGTCTTCAACGAAACGGGGAACCCACTCACAACAACATAAGCATGTATTTGCTTTCCTTCCACAAAAGCCCTGGCGGCTCCACATCCCTTCAAAACGCTCAACAACGTAAACTCATCGGGCGTCTCACAATTCCTCCGCATCTCCGCAAACACCAATACCACCTTCCTCAAACACCCCGCATTCACATAAGCCGCGATCATCACATTCCAACTCACCAAGCTCCTCCTTACACGCATCGCATCGAACACCCGCACCGAATCCCCAATCGACCCGCACTTCGAATACATCACGATGATCGAATTCCCCACAAATGGCTGGCTCTCAAACCCCAACTTGACGCATGCCACGTGGACCTGCGATCCTCTCCCAACATCGTCTGAGACTCCGCAGCATTTCAAGGCGGCCGAGAGCGTGAACTCATTGTGGGCGATCCCCGGAGAAGAACCCAAACTTCGAAACGCCATTAAAGACGACTCAGGGTCGCCGGAGCTCAAGTGGGAGGTCATGAGAGCCATATATGAAACGACGTTTCGTTGAGGCATTGTATCGAACAGTTGGCGCGCGAGTTCCGGGCGATGGCATTTCGAGTACATGCAGAGCATATCGTTGTTCATGATGAGGTCGGATTGGAAACCCAGCTTCAGTGACGCTGCGTGAGATTGGGTTCCACGTCTGAGAAATGAAGAGTTGGCGGAGTCTCTGATGAGGTTTGCGAGTCTCCGACGGTCTATCATCTGTCACTAATGGAAGGCAAGAGTATCATATGATGAATGTGTTAATGAAATGAAGCATATATGCACTATTACACTCAAAGTTTTTTTTTTTACAGTTCTATATACCTCGTTAGAAATTTAATAAAGTATATATCTCGTTAGACGATGTATATATCTCTATTAAATATTTTTTTATATTTATTAAAAATGGATTCATTCAACTTGAAATTGAGTGATATACACATTTTATCAAAGCATATACTTCATGTTTACTATTTTTTTTTAAATGAAAACCTTGTGTGGGCTGAATTTTAGAATATAAAAGTGACTGTTCTAACATTTTCCTTATTTTTTTCTAAAGCCCCCGAGTCACATAAGCTATTTTGGAATAGATAATTATTCTAGTATATATGTAAAGAATAAGTCTAAGACCCAACATTTTTATTATTGTAATTTCTATTCACTTATTGTAATGTAATATTCAATTTGCAATGTTCCATTCAAATAATAGTTATTTAATTAATGTTAAAACATTTCTTGTTATAAATTTGTAATTAAATTGTAATGTATAATTATTGTAAAGTTACATTAATATTCGATTCAAAAAATTATTATTATTAAAGTTTTTCTAATTCAAGTTACTTAACTCTTCCCTTTTTTTTCATATATGTTATAGGTTAAATTAAAAAAAAACATAAAATATATTAAATGACCCAGGCCACAAAGCCCGGCCCGGTCTTGGCTCGCTTGGACCAGGCCTGGTTTTGGCCTCCAGCCCAGGCCCGAATGGGCCCAGCCCATGGTCAATCCTACTCACATAGGTGTATATATTGTGAGATTTAAATGTCAAAACTAAGTTTTAGAAAATATTTTGTAACAAATTTGCGGTTTCAAAACATATCTGTTTATGACCGTTTATAATTGTTGAGAATTCAATACACATAACTGCCAAATATACTTCACAATTGCTAACTTATGAAACATTCACATGCAATAGATGATGTTAAAACACATGCACTTATGTTAATGAAATAACAGATGCCTGAGAGATATTTTCATGTCCAGCCAAATAGTTGTATCTATTGTGATAGGAGCTGTACAATCAGCTACGTGAGGTGGTATTATTTACTGAGGACAAAGCTCATGTTACTTCTATTTTTTTACATACGCAATTTTAGACCTTATTTCTCTATTTTTTTTAAAAATTGAGCATACATGTATTAATAAATATAATTTAAATTTAAACTTCACACTCTTGCTATGAAATAAATTTGAATTTATGTTTAATCTAATTTTTTAATGTCACATCAAAATAAAATTAGTAATGGTAAAACTCAAGATGCATAATGGATATACAAGAGATGTGATAACTTCCCAACTGAGTAAAACTAAATTTAAAAAAGAAAACAATATAATAGTTCTAAAATTACCTTCTTGGATGGAGTGTTTGTTTTCCAATCAAATTTTTTTTTTACTGTATAATTTTTTTTTCTTGAAATCACATGGAATAAAGTATTCCATATGAAAGAATGATGAAGCAAGAAAGTGAGGACCGAGACACTCCCAAGAAATAAAACAACAAATTTGAGGCTGTTTCCTTCCCAGTTCACACTGCCTCTCCCACATATAAAAATAAATAATAACATTAAAAATAAATAGAAAAATAGGTTGGATCTGATGGTTGTTGAATCACTTCCAATCTGACAGGTCTCAATTGGTGGCTCCCATTCATCTCTGCCATTAACACACTGTACCCTACATCATTTACAGTTTTACCAAACTTTTTGGACAAACTGGGATACAGAGAGGTCTTGCTCACAGTAATTTAGAAGAAAATAAAATGTTTTTTTTTTTTGCTCCATACGTGATTCACACTTTGATATTTTAAAATAACATACTTTATTTAATACATTATATATATATAAATTGGTTTTTAAAATAATTTTAATGAAGCATATATCTCATTGATTTTCTGTGATACAAGATATCAACTGAACAAAAAATCACTTAACTTCTTTTGTCTCACTGTAAAACTATTTTGTGATGATTACACTATTCCTAAATCAAATGGGATGTACTAAAACTAAATAAAATAAAATATTATTTTCAAGCAGTTTAATCAACAACTAAAAGTAAATATTATCCAATCTTAATTTATAAAATGTATTTTTAGTTTAAGTCCATATAAATATGTCTATTTGGGGATTGATCCATCCCTTCTATATCTCTTTTTAAGTCTCCAACTTTAATTGCTATTTTATTTTTAGTCTCTCTGTCAAATATTTGTCCATACACCGTTAGTTTATGAAATGTTATTTTTATTTTTAAGTCTCTATAAACTATATTATTTAATGATCAGTCCATTTTTTCTTCATATTTTATTTTAGGTCCCTAACTTTAAATATTTTTTTCTTATTAGTCACTGACCAAAATGTTTATATGATTTTATAAGTATTTTGATATTTGAAACTTGTATACAAAATATTTGGTGAAATATCTACACAAAAACTGAATTTGTATTATAAGGTTCCCTGACAATTTCAGTGTTATTCAACACTGCATATGCCCACCTAATTAAATATTTGCATTCACTTATAGTTTTAGCTATCTAATTAGGATTTATTACATAAATAGAAGAAGAATGATTACATAAAAAAATTGAGGTTTTTTTTATTATTAAATGCTGATTTTTTCATAAGCATACAAACATTTAGTCCAATGAGGAATAAAAAAAAAAGCATTTGAAGTTTCAGATTTAAAATAAAATATGAAGAAGGGAGAGACTGATCACTAAATAATATAGTTTACATAGACTTAAAATGTACATTTAACAAACTAATAGTGGATGGACAAACAATTGGCAGAGGTAGACAGCTGAAGTTAGAGACTTAAAAAAAATATGAAGAAGAGAGTGATCAATCCCTAAATAGAAATGTTTACATGGACTTAAAACTAAAAATCCATTTATAAATGTTAAGACTGTGTCACTTTTAAAGGTCAAATATCGCGTTTTATTTATTTTAATAGTTCGAGCATTCAGTTTCAAAATCTAACTGCATATTTGTGGTTCTGGTGTTCACTTGGGTTTAGATGGAAATTTTTGTAGCATTTCGAGGTCTTTTTAGAAATTATGCAGTTTGGATTGATGTTTGGATTTAATTTTGTTAATGCCCAAGATGAAGAGGTAAAAATCCGATATCATCACGAGATGTTCAGTTTTGAGATAGCTTCCATATAGAAGTGAAATTAGATCAACTGGATTCATGTATCAAAAGTTATGGGTGTTTTTCCAATTATACCCTGGGGATATGAAATCCAGGCAGCAGCCCTGTATGATGTTTAGCCTAGATTTTGAAATATCTGGAGAGGTTATTTGATCTGGGTGTAAACATGAAAGCTGTAGATAATCTTCTTATCTTTCCAATGCCATTGGAATCGTGCAATTCGGAGCTGTATTGAGGAAGTTATGGCCGTTTAAGTGAAGGCTGTCCAGAGTTTTTTAAGTCCGAGGACAGCTCGGTCATTCAGTCCGACCTTGCCTATTTAAGCTCCCCAAATGCACGACCTTAGCATATTTTTCCCCTCTTTTGCTCTGGTCCAGCCCCTCTTTGGGTGGAGGAAGTGGTGGTGATGGTGGGGAAGGAGCACAAAAGGAGAAGAAAGGTGTGTATACTTTTAGTTGTGTGGTTGTGTTGTTGTTTCTCTTCCTTCTCCTCCTCCCCCCATAGCTGATTCCCCCCCCCCCTTATGTTTTTCCCTCCCCTTTGGACCAGCAGCCCCCCCCCCCACATGTTTGATGAAATGCCAAAGAGAAGGTGTGCTTGGATTGGGTGCATGTAGATCAAGCAAGGTTTGTGTGTTTGAGCTTGGCTTCCCTCTTCTCCACCCTCCCAAGGTATATTCACTTCCCCTTTTGTGCCATATAGGTATTTGTGTTAATGCTTCAAAGAAGTATAAGTTTTGCTATCTATTGCTTTTGGTGGTCAGCAATGATGTCCAAGTCTTGTTGTAGGTGTTTTTCCCTTTTCTTGTTGTTGGGAGCTTTATGTTGTTGTAGGACAGATTTATGACTTCTTAAGATCCTTGTATAACTAATACTTGGAAACATATTTTGAGCCTTGTGTCTTCATTTCATATGATCATCTATGTGTCTAGATGTTATATATGAAATTTGGTGTCATTATGATATATGTGTTGTAAGTTATAGCCTGATTCTCATGGTCTGTCCAGATTCGCGCAGAAATTAACCAGTTTCGGAAAATAATTTATTTCGTGCATTTAGAGATTTTATCAAGTTATTATGTCTTCACGGAATATGATCCCAACATATTATAGAATGTGTGTAATTTATTAGAGAATTTTTGGATGTGTATTGTGTGCTGTGGAGACCAATGTTTGGGGCTGGTTGCAGTAGATGGACTAATCTTGTATAAATATGTGTCAAAAAGTTATTATGCATGGTGTGGGCAATATCAGGAGTTGTTGTCTTCATGAAGAAGGCTTGTATATGTGTCAAGATGCTTTATATTTAATGGAGCATCATTGGTTGTTCTTGCAGATCTCGTAGACCGGACGCGCGGCGATCCAAGTACTAGTGAGTGGTTCGATCCAAGCCCTCGGGATGCGCTCGATGCACGTAGTCATGCATCGCGCATCCATGGGGCTTCTTTGCACCCCTATTGTGTTAGATATTGCATGCTAGGGCTGTATAGCTAAGTATATTGTATAGAACCCCCTTTTCTACCATATATTGCATATGTATCATATTCATGTGTGAAGGTATTTCTTTTATGTTAGATAATTTATTTAGCCTCTACTTGTCCTAATTTTAGGTGGTGATAGTTGAGCCACTTTAGATGTTTATTTGATGCTTAAGCATGCTTAGTGGTGACCTTAGATAGCCAAAGAATCTTAAATATAGTTAAGTCCTCATGTATAAGCTACTAGCATAATATGATGTTTGGTCTGTATGTAAGGTTTGCATGTATGTGTTTAAATACCAGGAATTGGTTTGGATACATGGACTTTATGTTGTGATTAAAGGATGACGTTTATGCTTGTTAATGTTTAAGCACATTATGTGGTAGTTATACAAATGTGAATGAGCATACATGCCTTATTTATAGTGTGTACAAGCTAAACTATCAATGGTAGAACTCGTGATGAACGGGTCTTTGGTTAGTGGTTTGATCAACGCACTAGAGGAGCTCATATTATGGCTATGCGTGTTTTGTAGTACTTATAAAATGACATAGTTGTATCATTTATTACTGTCTTGTGGAATGATTGCTAGTCTAGGACTTGTATTGCTTAACTTTCATTCTACTCACTTGTTCTATGTGAGAGGCTTGGAAGCCTAGAGTGTACTATATTTTGCTTGTTTATTCAATTAATTGCACTCCTATATGTGGGTAGTCTTCAGTGTTAGTAGATGCTTAGCGGGATTTAATCATTGGTTGATGCATATAATTCCATGAGTATTGGTTTTGTTCAACTGTTACATGCTAGGTTATTTGGACATGTGGTCCATGCATCTCATTTTGAGACTGAATATTCTCCTATAATAATTGCGCTTGTTTCATTAATAGGACCTATATGTGATAGGTGTTGGTATGATCTATTGTTAGGATTATATGTTATTTTCAATGTGCAAGCGTAGTAGTTGATTGTTCGACATCCATGTGATACACTCGCATTAGAATTCAGGAGAATTCATTAGCATTGTTAATTACTAGATGACTATAGTTGATCCTTGATGATCGTATTGTGAGCGTGGAATGCTTCTCCCTTACCTCGTATCCGCGTTGAAGCTACCCGGCGTTGGAGCTATCCTGGATTCTGCTCCTACATCATAGGAGGCCCAATGTGTATTTCGATACCCTTGTGGCTTCGTACCTATCTTGGAAGGCCGTCAGGAAGAGGGCTACCCGGGAGAGGGCTACCGGAAGGTTAAGGGAGTTAGCGAGTTGATTTCCTTTCTAATAGTCCCATGTCACCCTAGGGGTGAGGATGGGGACGAGGTTGGAGTGCTTCCTCCCGCATCGTCGTGCGTCGAAGTTTTCGAGCGTTGAATGCTTCTCCCCTACCTCGTATCCGCGTTGAAGCTACCCGGTGTTGAAGCTATCCTGGACTATGCCTCCACATCGTAGGATGCCCAAGGTATATTTTAACACTGTTTTGGCATCGGACCTACCATGGATGGTTGCTAGGAAGAGGGCTACCCGGGAGAGGGCTACCGGAAGGTTAAAGGAGTTAGCGAGTTGGCTTCTGATTTCAATAGTCCCATTTCACCCCCTAGAGGTGAGGGTTAGGGTAAGTTTGGGTCACGTTGTCGCGTGACATTTATATTGGGAATGCCCAAAGTATAATACATCTGCTGAATGGTGTGAGGCATTGCGATTAGACTTAAGGTACTATGTTATCTAATAATGATATGCATTATGGTTAACCGTTTGGTTCCTCTCCAAGAGTTCTAAGAGATTCCCCCCTACGGGTCGAGGGTTAGGGTGAGGTGAGATCGCGCCTTCACGTGACATTTATATATGTTGAGTTTCATCCCATATTCCTTTTTCTTAGAAAGAAAAACAAAGATGATGAACTAATATCATATGATTATTATAGAGCTTGGATCCTTGCCACTCACTGAGCTTGTAGCTCACCCCTCGTGTGTTATTTTTTCACCAGGGATTGGGTTGGCGTGGAGCTAGAGCATCTATCTGGCGTGGTTCGTGCGTGGAGTGTTCCATCTTCCAGTTGGCGAGTGCGAGGCTGTCAGCAATCCTATTTTCTTGTATATGTATTAGTAATCGTGCGTGTTGCACATATGGCTGTATTGGACTAGACTTGGACTCTCACAGGACAGTGTTTGTGTATTCAGGTCTGTAATAATGTTTTTGATTTACAGACTTATTTATATTTTATACTTCCGCATTTTTTTTTAATTGGCTATCGCTTCCATGTAGTCTTGTTACCTTATTCGATCCTTGTCAGTTTTTGTGTGATTGGTATGTTTCCGGGGCGTAACAATAAAAATCTATCAAATTTTCATCATTAAACTAATTAAACCATAATATTTGGTTTTCAAAATTTGAGTGGGGGATGCCACCTCCATGTGAATTGGCCATGGTCATTCCAAAAAAAATTTATGATGGTGGTACCAAAGTCACACATAATTCTTAAGTTATGCTTGAATATCTTTTTCCATTTTTATAACAAATTGGGGTCCCTTTTAAGTTGAATTCAGTTTAAATTTAAGTTCATAATTACTCTCAATCTTCTTGCAGTAAAATTCTATACCCAAAGCATTTCATTCATTTAATCAATTAAAATTGTATAGTGTCAACATGATAGACTCGAACATGTGACACTTCGATAAAAATAAAGTATCTTTACCAATCTATCAAAATGTGATTTGATTTGGTTGCATCAATCAAGTTATATAACACATTTTAACTTATTGACACGCTAAATCATCATTATTAGTGTTTAATATGAAAGAAAAACCCTAAATTCAACTAAGATATCTCCAATGTTGAAAAACATATTTAACAACTATCTAAATGTTCAAATATTGGAACAATTGACACTACCAGAACTTTTTCAAATAAAATTGATCAGATGATTGTTTTGGAGTTACATAGATATTTCAAATCGTGGTACTAAAATATTTGTTTTAGCTTTGTTAGTCATACTAACATATATAATATAATATTTAAAATTTCACTAATCCAAGGCTATTTAAATATGGGCCATGTTTCAATCTTTTTTAATGTTTCATTTATTGTCACATATATCCAGTTAGTCTTTTAGTGTAATGAAATAGATATTTCATTAAAAATGTTTATGTTTTTTATAAATAAAATCATACAATTTATAATTTATTAAAATGTTTATTTTAATTTTTATAAAAATATATATTTAATAAGATAATCAAAATAGATAAAGACGGCATTTGGGGTTGGAGATCGACTCAGCGGAACATATTTCTTTCAAAATTATTTTCAAAAATATAAAAATTTAAAAACAAAAATATAATTTGCAAATTGGTCCCAAGGTACAGAATGTGCCAGAAAGTGAGCCAAGCCTACCTGGAATTGCTCGTTTCCAAGGCAAAATAGTATAACATAAAGAAAGAGAAAAATAGATATAACTGCGTGAAAATGTTAAATTGAAAAATCACCGCAGTTTCTATTTTATTAAAAAATTATTGTTTCAATTTTTACCATCACATACCACCCTATAATTTAGAATCCCACCTAACAAATAATACAAGGTTATTATTATTTTTAAATAGGAAACCCACCCGCCCATCCCATTGACAATGACGGTCGACGGCAATGGGTGTGAACGGTGACAGGAAGAGATGAAATAAATGAGAGCGAGGGAGGAGGCATCGGCGGGGGAGGAAGGGACGATGACAACAACTGCAAAGGAAGTTGGGTTAGGTAGAAGGGTGAGTGGGTTTCTATTTTTTTAAGAAAACTAATATCGTATTTTTTATTGGGTGGGGTTCTCAATTAATACGATGGTAACATGGTGCGCCTTCAACTAATCAGGTACATGGTTAATCCTAACTATACATTAAGCTCTCGTTTGGTTTGAAAATAAGGCCTAGAATGAGTGAGAATTAGCCGGAACAACCTCAAAATAAATGTTAAGGCTGAAATACAAGAGAATTTGTATGTCAGAATTAATTGGTATAAAGTGGTATATGGATTTCAGTCAACCTTTATTAAGTTATTATATGTTATTCAACCCAAAAGAATATGTGGTCCACTATCAAATTGATTGTTATCATTTTTTATAAATCAATTGTCATTATTTTTTGAACTTTCATAAATTCTTATTATTCGCACCTTATTCACATTTTATACAAACAATAAAAACTTTATTATTACATTCCCTAACAAAAATAATTCAAAACACAACCAAATAAAAAATTAATTTATTCTTCAAAATATTTCAAAAACAGTTCACTTCTACTCGATTTAAAAATAGATTTTGTAAAGCATCGACCGTATCCTATATAAGTAGAACGACGAAAGATCTAAAAATACTCATAATCAAAAGAAATCTGAGTTAAATAAACTATACAAACATGAAGCACAAATCAAAAACATCAATGCACAAAGAAAATAACGAATCACTCAAATTCACGGGTGGGACCCTCTCCTTGATGGGAGGATTCTCTAGCCTGCCATGGTTGGTGATATTCTAGAATAAAAATGAAATGATCCATGAAAATAAAATCAACAGACACTTTTATTAAAAACACAATAAAATTTATTTATCTAATACCAAAGAAACAAAAAAATAAAAACAAAAAAACTCAAAACAAAAAAGAACAATGACTGAAAATAAAATTCTTCTTGGCTAAATGAAGAGATGCCCTCCTCTTTATGTGCAATGCCTTTTTATAGGGTTTTAAATTGGTTGAATTGGTTGTAAATGCTAATTTGATTGTTGTTAATGCTGATTTGCAAAATATGTTGGAGATGTAATTGCAAAAATTTGTTAGAGATCTTGTTGATTTGTTGGAGAAGCTGATTTAATTGAAGATTTTGTTGATTTGGTGAATCAGATTTAGAAGTTTTGATGAACTTTTTAATGCTAATTCTTTCTCCAATTTATAACCTGCTAAATTTAGAATACTGTCAAATTTAAATTTCTAAATTTTAAAATATGACTCTACATGAAAAAAAAATTGATTATGTATATATTAATGTATAAATATTGTCACTTTGTGTAAATATGCTTTGAATATAAAGAACAAGAAACTTTCCTCATATGCATGTAAAAATGAATAATTACATACAAAAATATTCTAAAACAACTCTGAAAAGCATATAAGAATACGTTCGTTTGAACATCTAGCACTTATCATGATTGGAGTAACTCAAAAGTAGTCTGCTTGTTCCTCAGATATTCAGAAACTATCCCAAACATTCACCTTTGTCATGTTTTAACCCTTGGAAGTTTTCCAATGTCCAGGCAACTGGGGTACCTCTTCTCACTCATTTCCTCTAAGTAGCATTCGCACAACCAATGAATATGTTGTCCATCTAATGTTTCTGTTCTATAAGAGAAAAAAAGGAATCAAGTCAGATTTTCATTGCTTACAATGATGTAAACAAAGCTGCCACCTACTAATGATATATACATCGTGCAACAACATCTCTGTGGTAGGCAATCTTACACATACACACACGCACACACCAATATACATTGTAAAATCATCAGTTTGATGAAGAGCAAAGCTTGGTCTATGACATCCATCCAAACTTAAGATTTCACCAATAGTCCCCACAAGAACACACCCCACCTTCAAATCTATGGAACCTACAAGCATCCCTCACCACCAACACCCTCCCAACCACCTTTGACACCCCCTTCATGAACTCATGGCAGTCCACACACACCCTCAAATTCTTGAACACCCTAATCACATCCCTAATCTCCAGTGACGAACCCTCACAAGCCAACGCCAACCCGACTGCGAGCCTCTCACTATGCATCCTCAAATTGTCCTCCTTTGACTCCTCCTCGATGTCATGCATCGCAAAACCGGTCCTCGAAACATAGCCAACCTCTTCTCTCATTCTCCTCTCAACATCTACAAGCGCCTCGCGTATTCTTCCCATCAACGGGTACGAGTCATCCCCTCCATAGAAGTTGTGCACCTCCTTCTTGATCTCGATCCAACTACGCCCTCCATCCTTCTTCAAGCCTCTTCTCCTCATCAATCCACGAATCCTCTCGCACTCTCCCCATTCTCCAGCCTCCGCATAGATATTCAAAACCATCACATAATTCACCGCGTTCCCTTCGTCCAACTCCATTAGAATGCCTCCCACTTCTCTACCCATCTTTAGATCTTTGTGCACTCTACATGCGCTCAACAATGTCTGCCAAATCCCGACATTCGCCTCAATGGGCATGTCTTTGATGAGGCTCTTCGCTTCTTCAAGACGCCCTGCTCGACCAAGGACATCCACCATGCAAGCATAGTGTTCCACTTTTGGTTGCACGCGAGAGTCTCTTTGTAAACGCTCAAAATACTCGCGACTCTCTTTAACAAGTCCGCATGACTACAAGCAGAAAGCACGGCCAAGTAAGCCACTTCATCCGGCTCGATCATCTCCAATCGCATCGCCTCGAACAAATGAATTGCTTCCCTCGCATGCCCGTGCTTCCCATAACCGGTGATCATGACCGTTCAAGATACCACATTCTTCGAGGTGATCTCCTTGAACTGCTTCATCGCATCATCCGTTAGTCCACATTTCAAGTACATGTCGATGATCGAATTGGCCACCGACACATCTAAAACGCAAGATATCTTCGTCGTGTACGCATGGATCTGCTTTCCTTGCACAATCAAAGCGAGATCCGCAAACACTCTGGCCAAACTCGAGAGGACAAATCCATCGACAATCGTTTCAGCCTTCCTTAATTCGCAAAACAAATCCATGGCTTTGTATAAACATCCTTCTTGAACATAACCCGCCATCATCGTGGTCCAAGAGACTTCATTCTTCACCACGGTCCGATCAAACACTTTCCGAGCTTCCACCAATCGCCCGCACTTCACGTAGAAATCAATGAGCGCACTCGTTACCGAAGTCTTCAACGAAACGGGGAACCCACTCACAACAACATAAGCATGTATTTGCTTTCCTTCCACAAAAGCCCTGGCGGCTCCACATCCCTTCAAAACGCTCAACAACGTAAACTCATCGGGCGTCTCACAATTCCTCCGCATCTCCGCAAACACCAATACCACCTTCCTCAAACACCCCGCATTCACATAAGCCGCGATCATCACATTCCAACTCACCAAGCTCCTCCTTACACGCATCGCATCGAACACCCGCACCGAATCCCCAATCGACCCGCACTTCGAATACATCACGATGATCGAATTCCCCACAAATGGCTGGCTCTCAAACCCCAACTTGACGCATGCCACGTGGACCTGCGATCCTCTCCCAACATCGTCTGAGACTCCGCAGCATTTCAAGGCGGCCGAGAGCGTGAACTCATTGTGGGCGATCCCCGGAGAAGAACCCAAACTTCGAAACGCCATTAAAGACGACTCAGGGTCGCCGGAGCTCAAGTGGGAGGTCATGAGAGCCATATATGAAACGACGTTTCGTTGAGGCATTGTATCGAACAGTTGGCGCGCGAGTTCCGGGCGATGGCATTTCGAGTACATGCAGAGCATATCGTTGTTCATGATGAGGTCGGATTGGAAACCCAGCTTCAGTGACGCTGCGTGAGATTGGGTTCCACGTCTGAGAAATGAAGAGTTGGCGGAGTCTCTGATGAGGTTTGCGAGTCTCCGACGGTCTATCATCTGTCACTAATGGAAGGCAAGAGTATCATATGATGAATGTGTTAATGAAATGAAGCATATATGCACTATTACACTCAAAGTTTTTTTTTTTACAGTTCTATATACCTCGTTAGAAATTTAATAAAGTATATATCTCGTTAGACGATGTATATATCTCTATTAAATATTTTTTTATATTTATTAAAAATGGATTCATTCAACTTGAAATTGAGTGATATACACATTTTATCAAAGCATATACTTCATGTTTACTATTTTTTTTTAAATGAAAACCTTGTGTGGGCTGAATTTTAGAATATAAAAGTGACTGTTCTAACATTTTCCTTATTTTTTTCTAAAGCCCCCGAGTCACATAAGCTATTTTGGAATAGATAATTATTCTAGTATATATGTAAAGAATAAGTCTAAGACCCAACATTTTTATTATTGTAATTTCTATTCACTTATTGTAATGTAATATTCAATTTGCAATGTTCCATTCAAATAATAGTTATTTAATTAATGTTAAAACATTTCTTGTTATAAATTTGTAATTAAATTGTAATGTATAATTATTGTAAAGTTACATTAATATTCGATTCAAAAAATTATTATTATTAAAGTTTTTCTAATTCAAGTTACTTAACTCTTCCCTTTTTTTTCATATATGTTATAGGTTAAATTAAAAAAAAACATAAAATATATTAAATGACCCAGGCCACAAAGCCCGGCCCGGTCTTGGCTCGCTTGGACCAGGCCTGGTTTTGGCCTCCAGCCCAGGCCCGAATGGGCCCAGCCCATGGTCAATCCTACTCACATAGGTGTATATATTGTGAGATTTAAATGTCAAAACTAAGTTTTAGAAAATATTTTGTAACAAATTTGCGGTTTCAAAACATATCTGTTTATGACCGTTTATAATTGTTGAGAATTCAATACACATAACTGCCAAATATACTTCACAATTGCTAACTTATGAAACATTCACATGCAATAGATGATGTTAAAACACATGCACTTATGTTAATGAAATAACAGATGCCTGAGAGATATTTTCATGTCCAGCCAAATAGTTGTATCTATTGTGATAGGAGCTGTACAATCAGCTACGTGAGGTGGTATTATTTACTGAGGACAAAGCTCATGTTACTTCTATTTTTTTACATACGCAATTTTAGACCTTATTTCTCTATTTTTTTTAAAAATTGAGCATACATGTATTAATAAATATAATTTAAATTTAAACTTCACACTCTTGCTATGAAATAAATTTGAATTTATGTTTAATCTAATTTTTTAATGTCACATCAAAATAAAATTAGTAATGGTAAAACTCAAGATGCATAATGGATATACAAGAGATGTGATAACTTCCCAACTGAGTAAAACTAAATTTAAAAAAGAAAACAATATAATAGTTCTAAAATTACCTTCTTGGATGGAGTGTTTGTTTTCCAATCAAATTTTTTTTTTACTGTATAATTTTTTTTTCTTGAAATCACATGGAATAAAGTATTCCATATGAAAGAATGATGAAGCAAGAAAGTGAGGACCGAGACACTCCCAAGAAATAAAACAACAAATTTGAGGCTGTTTCCTTCCCAGTTCACACTGCCTCTCCCACATATAAAAATAAATAATAACATTAAAAATAAATAGAAAAATAGGTTGGATCTGATGGTTGTTGAATCACTTCCAATCTGACAGGTCTCAATTGGTGGCTCCCATTCATCTCTGCCATTAACACACTGTACCCTACATCATTTACAGTTTTACCAAACTTTTTGGACAAACTGGGATACAGAGAGGTCTTGCTCACAGTAATTTAGAAGAAAATAAAATGTTTTTTTTTTTTGCTCCATACGTGATTCACACTTTGATATTTTAAAATAACATACTTTATTTAATACATTATATATATAAATTGGTTTTTAAAATAATTTTAATGAAGCATATATCTCATTGATTTTCTGTGATACAAGATATCAACTGAACAAAAAATCACTTAACTTCTTTTGTCTCACTGTAAAACTATTTTGTGATGATTACACTATTCCTAAATCAAATGGGATGTACTAAAACTAAATAAAATAAAATATTATTTTCAAGCAGTTTAATCAACAACTAAAAGTAAATATTATCCAATCTTAATTTATAAAATGTATTTTTAGTTTAAGTCCATATAAATATGTCTATTTGGGGATTGATCCATCCCTTCTATATCTCTTTTTAAGTCTCCAACTTTAATTGCTATTTTATTTTTAGTCTCTCTGTCAAATATTTGTCCATACACCGTTAGTTTATGAAATGTTATTTTTATTTTTAAGTCTCTATAAACTATATTATTTAATGATCAGTCCATTTTTTCTTCATATTTTATTTTAGGTCCCTAACTTTAAATATTTTTTTCTTATTAGTCACTGACCAAAATGTTTATATGATTTTATAAGTATTTTGATATTTGAAACTTGTATACAAAATATTTGGTGAAATATCTACACAAAAACTGAATTTGTATTATAAGGTTCCCTGACAATTTCAGTGTTATTCAACACTGCATATGCCCACCTAATTAAATATTTGCATTCACTTATAGTTTTAGCTATCTAATTAGGATTTATTACATAAATAGAAGAAGAATGATTACATAAAAAAATTGAGGTTTTTTTTATTATTAAATGCTGATTTTTTCATAAGCATACAAACATTTAGTCCAATGAGGAATAAAAAAAAAAGCATTTGAAGTTTCAGATTTAAAATAAAATATGAAGAAGGGAGAGACTGATCACTAAATAATATAGTTTACATAGACTTAAAATGTACATTTAACAAACTAATAGTGGATGGACAAACAATTGGCAGAGGTAGACAGCTGAAGTTAGAGACTTAAAAAAAATATGAAGAAGAGAGTGATCAATCCCTAAATAGAAATGTTTACATGGACTTAAAACTAAAAATCCATTTATAAATGTTAAGACTGTGTCACTTTTAAAGGTCAAATATCGCGTTTTATTTATTTTAATAGTTCGAGCATTCAGTTTCAAAATCTAACTGCATATTTGTGGTTCTGGTGTTCACTTGGGTTTAGATGGAAATTTTTGTAGCATTTCGAGGTCTTTTTAGAAATTATGCAGTTTGGATTGATGTTTGGATTTAATTTTGTTAATGCCCAAGATGAAGAGGTAAAAATCCGATATCATCACGAGATGTTCAGTTTTGAGATAGCTTCCATATAGAAGTGAAATTAGATCAACTGGATTCATGTATCAAAAGTTATGGGTGTTTTTCCAATTATACCCTGGGGATATGAAATCCAGGCAGCAGCCCTGTATGATGTTTAGCCTAGATTTTGAAATATCTGGAGAGGTTATTTGATCTGGGTGTAAACATGAAAGCTGTAGATAATCTTCTTATCTTTCCAATGCCATTGGAATCGTGCAATTCGGAGCTGTATTGAGGAAGTTATGGCCGTTTAAGTGAAGGCTGTCCAGAGTTTTTTAAGTCCGAGGACAGCTCGGTCATTCAGTCCGACCTTGCCTATTTAAGCTCCCCAAATGCACGACCTTAGCATATTTTTCCCCTCTTTTGCTCTGGTCCAGCCCCTCTTTGGGTGGAGGAAGTGGTGGTGATGGTGGGGAAGGAGCACAAAAGGAGAAGAAAGGTGTGTATACTTTTAGTTGTGTGGTTGTGTTGTTGTTTCTCTTCCTTCTCCTCCTCCCCCCATAGCTGATTCCCCCCCCCCTTATGTTTTTCCCTCCCCTTTGGACCAGCAGCCCCCCCCCCCACATGTTTGATGAAATGCCAAAGAGAAGGTGTGCTTGGATTGGGTGCATGTAGATCAAGCAAGGTTTGTGTGTTTGAGCTTGGCTTCCCTCTTCTCCACCCTCCCAAGGTATATTCACTTCCCCTTTTGTGCCATATAGGTATTTGTGTTAATGCTTCAAAGAAGTATAAGTTTTGCTATCTATTGCTTTTGGTGGTCAGCAATGATGTCCAAGTCTTGTTGTAGGTGTTTTTCCCTTTTCTTGTTGTTGGGAGCTTTATGTTGTTGTAGGACAGATTTATGACTTCTTAAGATCCTTGTATAACTAATACTTGGAAACATATTTTGAGCCTTGTGTCTTCATTTCATATGATCATCTATGTGTCTAGATGTTATATATGAAATTTGGTGTCATTATGATATATGTGTTGTAAGTTATAGCCTGATTCTCATGGTCTGTCCAGATTCGCGCAGAAATTAACCAGTTTCGGAAAATAATTTATTTCGTGCATTTAGAGATTTTATCAAGTTATTATGTCTTCACGGAATATGATCCCAACATATTATAGAATGTGTGTAATTTATTAGAGAATTTTTGGATGTGTATTGTGTGCTGTGGAGACCAATGTTTGGGGCTGGTTGCAGTAGATGGACTAATCTTGTATAAATATGTGTCAAAAAGTTATTATGCATGGTGTGGGCAATATCAGGAGTTGTTGTCTTCATGAAGAAGGCTTGTATATGTGTCAAGATGCTTTATATTTAATGGAGCATCATTGGTTGTTCTTGCAGATCTCGTAGACCGGACGCGCGGCGATCCAAGTACTAGTGAGTGGTTCGATCCAAGCCCTCGGGATGCGCTCGATGCACGTAGTCATGCATCGCGCATCCATGGGGCTTCTTTGCACCCCTATTGTGTTAGATATTGCATGCTAGGGCTGTATAGCTAAGTATATTGTATAGAACCCCCTTTTCTACCATATATTGCATATGTATCATATTCATGTGTGAAGGTATTTCTTTTATGTTAGATAATTTATTTAGCCTCTACTTGTCCTAATTTTAGGTGGTGATAGTTGAGCCACTTTAGATGTTTATTTGATGCTTAAGCATGCTTAGTGGTGACCTTAGATAGCCAAAGAATCTTAAATATAGTTAAGTCCTCATGTATAAGCTACTAGCATAATATGATGTTTGGTCTGTATGTAAGGTTTGCATGTATGTGTTTAAATACCAGGAATTGGTTTGGATACATGGACTTTATGTTGTGATTAAAGGATGACGTTTATGCTTGTTAATGTTTAAGCACATTATGTGGTAGTTATACAAATGTGAATGAGCATACATGCCTTATTTATAGTGTGTACAAGCTAAACTATCAATGGTAGAACTCGTGATGAACGGGTCTTTGGTTAGTGGTTTGATCAACGCACTAGAGGAGCTCATATTATGGCTATGCGTGTTTTGTAGTACTTATAAAATGACATAGTTGTATCATTTATTACTGTCTTGTGGAATGATTGCTAGTCTAGGACTTGTATTGCTTAACTTTCATTCTACTCACTTGTTCTATGTGAGAGGCTTGGAAGCCTAGAGTGTACTATATTTTGCTTGTTTATTCAATTAATTGCACTCCTATATGTGGGTAGTCTTCAGTGTTAGTAGATGCTTAGCGGGATTTAATCATTGGTTGATGCATATAATTCCATGAGTATTGGTTTTGTTCAACTGTTACATGCTAGGTTATTTGGACATGTGGTCCATGCATCTCATTTTGAGACTGAATATTCTCCTATAATAATTGCGCTTGTTTCATTAATAGGACCTATATGTGATAGGTGTTGGTATGATCTATTGTTAGGATTATATGTTATTTTCAATGTGCAAGCGTAGTAGTTGATTGTTCGACATCCATGTGATACACTCGCATTAGAATTCAGGAGAATTCATTAGCATTGTTAATTACTAGATGACTATAGTTGATCCTTGATGATCGTATTGTGAGCGTGGAATGCTTCTCCCTTACCTCGTATCCGCGTTGAAGCTACCCGGCGTTGGAGCTATCCTGGATTCTGCTCCTACATCATAGGAGGCCCAATGTGTATTTCGATACCCTTGTGGCTTCGTACCTATCTTGGAAGGCCGTCAGGAAGAGGGCTACCCGGGAGAGGGCTACCGGAAGGTTAAGGGAGTTAGCGAGTTGATTTCCTTTCTAATAGTCCCATGTCACCCTAGGGGTGAGGATGGGGACGAGGTTGGAGTGCTTCCTCCCGCATCGTCGTGCGTCGAAGTTTTCGAGCGTTGAATGCTTCTCCCCTACCTCGTATCCGCGTTGAAGCTACCCGGTGTTGAAGCTATCCTGGACTATGCCTCCACATCGTAGGATGCCCAAGGTATATTTTAACACTGTTTTGGCATCGGACCTACCATGGATGGTTGCTAGGAAGAGGGCTACCCGGGAGAGGGCTACCGGAAGGTTAAAGGAGTTAGCGAGTTGGCTTCTGATTTCAATAGTCCCATTTCACCCCCTAGAGGTGAGGGTTAGGGTAAGTTTGGGTCACGTTGTCGCGTGACATTTATATTGGGAATGCCCAAAGTATAATACATCTGCTGAATGGTGTGAGGCATTGCGATTAGACTTAAGGTACTATGTTATCTAATAATGATATGCATTATGGTTAACCGTTTGGTTCCTCTCCAAGAGTTCTAAGAGATTCCCCCCTACGGGTCGAGGGTTAGGGTGAGGTGAGATCGCGCCTTCACGTGACATTTATATATGTTGAGTTTCATCCCATATTCCTTTTTCTTAGAAAGAAAAACAAAGATGATGAACTAATATCATATGATTATTATAGAGCTTGGATCCTTGCCACTCACTGAGCTTGTAGCTCACCCCTCGTGTGTTATTTTTTCACCAGGGATTGGGTTGGCGTGGAGCTAGAGCATCTATCTGGCGTGGTTCGTGCGTGGAGTGTTCCATCTTCCAGTTGGCGAGTGCGAGGCTGTCAGCAATCCTATTTTCTTGTATATGTATTAGTAATCGTGCGTGTTGCACATATGGCTGTATTGGACTAGACTTGGACTCTCACAGGACAGTGTTTGTGTATTCAGGTCTGTAATAATGTTTTTGATTTACAGACTTATTTATATTTTATACTTCCGCATTTTTTTTTAATTGGCTATCGCTTCCATGTAGTCTTGTTACCTTATTCGATCCTTGTCAGTTTTTGTGTGATTGGTATGTTTCCGGGGCGTAACAATAAAAATCTATCAAATTTTCATCATTAAACTAATTAAACCATAATATTTGGTTTTCAAAATTTGAGTGGGGGATGCCACCTCCATGTGAATTGGCCATGGTCATTCCAAAAAAAATTTATGATGGTGGTACCAAAGTCACACATAATTCTTAAGTTATGCTTGAATATCTTTTTCCATTTTTATAACAAATTGGGGTCCCTTTTAAGTTGAATTCAGTTTAAATTTAAGTTCATAATTACTCTCAATCTTCTTGCAGTAAAATTCTATACCCAAAGCATTTCATTCATTTAATCAATTAAAATTGTATAGTGTCAACATGATAGACTCGAACATGTGACACTTCGATAAAAATAAAGTATCTTTACCAATCTATCAAAATGTGATTTGATTTGGTTGCATCAATCAAGTTATATAACACATTTTAACTTATTGACACGCTAAATCATCATTATTAGTGTTTAATATGAAAGAAAAACCCTAAATTCAACTAAGATATCTCCAATGTTGAAAAACATATTTAACAACTATCTAAATGTTCAAATATTGGAACAATTGACACTACCAGAACTTTTTCAAATAAAATTGATCAGATGATTGTTTTGGAGTTACATAGATATTTCAAATCGTGGTACTAAAATATTTGTTTTAGCTTTGTTAGTCATACTAACATATATAATATAATATTTAAAATTTCACTAATCCAAGGCTATTTAAATATGGGCCATGTTTCAATCTTTTTTAATGTTTCATTTATTGTCACATATATCCAGTTAGTCTTTTAGTGTAATGAAATAGATATTTCATTAAAAATGTTTATGTTTTTTATAAATAAAATCATACAATTTATAATTTATTAAAATGTTTATTTTAATTTTTATAAAAATATATATTTAATAAGATAATCAAAATAGATAAAGACGGCATTTGGGGTTGGAGATCGACTCAGCGGAACATATTTCTTTCAAAATTATTTTCAAAAATATAAAAATTTAAAAACAAAAATATAATTTGCAAATTGGTCCCAAGGTACAGAATGTGCCAGAAAGTGAGCCAAGCCTACCTGGAATTGCTCGTTTCCAAGGCAAAATAGTATAACATAAAGAAAGAGAAAAATAGATATAACTGCGTGAAAATGTTAAATTGAAAAATCACCGCAGTTTCTATTTTATTAAAAAATTATTGTTTCAATTTTTACCATCACATACCACCCTATAATTTAGAATCCCACCTAACAAATAATACAAGGTTATTATTATTTTTAAATAGGAAACCCACCCGCCCATCCCATTGACAATGACGGTCGACGGCAATGGGTGTGAACGGTGACAGGAAGAGATGAAATAAATGAGAGCGAGGGAGGAGGCATCGGCGGGGGAGGAAGGGACGATGACAACAACTGCAAAGGAAGTTGGGTTAGGTAGAAGGGTGAGTGGGTTTCTATTTTTTTAAGAAAACTAATATCGTATTTTTTATTGGGTGGGGTTCTCAATTAATACGATGGTAACATGGTGCGCCTTCAACTAATCAGGTACATGGTTAATCCTAACTATACATTAAGCTCTCGTTTGGTTTGAAAATAAGGCCTAGAATGAGTGAGAATTAGCCGGAACAACCTCAAAATAAATGTTAAGGCTGAAATACAAGAGAATTTGTATGTCAGAATTAATTGGTATAAAGTGGTATATGGATTTCAGTCAACCTTTATTAAGTTATTATATGTTATTCAACCCAAAAGAATATGTGGTCCACTATCAAATTGATTGTTATCATTTTTTATAAATCAATTGTCATTATTTTTTGAACTTTCATAAATTCTTATTATTCGCACCTTATTCACATTTTATACAAACAATAAAAACTTTATTATTACATTCCCTAACAAAAATAATTCAAAACACAACCAAATAAAAAATTAATTTATTCTTATTTATACTAGAATAATTATAAATATTAGAATAACTTAATTCTCTATCCAAACGGGGGCTAAAAGTTATCAGACTTCCTAACCCCTTATTTTTTAAAAATCGATATAACTTTATAAAAACTTATAAAAATTGAAAAATGTCCATATAAGATCGGTAAATCTTCTTAAGTCCCTATCATATTAGACATTATTTATATTAGTATCTGCAGTAACTGAAACTAATCAGAATTATGGTTGACTTTAACCATACATAATAAATTACTGTACTACCCTTTTAAAATTTACTTAATAAATTACTATAATACACTAACCAGATTTGTGCTTGACTTTAAAGAGATTTACTTATTTTACACACACATTTTTCAATTTTCATAATTTTTCAATGAGTTATATCGATTTTCTCTCTCTTCTTTTAGCACAAGAATTTTCAGGAAAAGACGAGCATTTTGGTCATCAAAATGACTAAATCGGATTTGTACATATTTTATAAAGACTTTTTTTTAATGTAATTATTGAAACAATTTAATCCAGAGACTAAATCCGTTAATCATACATATTTTTGGGACTTGTAGTGATTTTCTAATTTTACAAAGACTAAAATCGATTTAGCCAACTTACTAATAATTATATCAATGTTTCTCAAAAAAAAATTGAGCATCGTTACACGTAATCTTGTAAATAATCCTATGAACAGTTCTATATACTTTGTTAGTTTTTCAACGAGATATATATTTTCTTAGAAGAGATATATATCTTGATAATTTATTTTACATTGAGAAGATGAGTTTATTCAACTTGAAACAAATGATATATGTTTTTCATGGTAACATATATTTGATTAGAGGATTTTTATTATTTAAAAAAATTTAAACACACAGGATGCTGTCCAACATTATCCAAAAAGAATATACGACTAAAAATTATATTAAAAATTTGAAATCTAATCTGAACCACTATGAATATTGAATTAGTGCGTCACATGTTCACAAGGTCCATTATTTTAGGGTATTTCAGGTTTAGGTCCCTTAAAATTTACCTTGTAAGTAGGTCTGTCAACGGGTCGGGTCCAGACTCGGATCCGATTACACGTGTAATATACCCGACCCGATGTGGACCCGACCCGATTTGGACCCGACCCGGTGGACCCGAACATACAAACGGGTCGGGTCAAGGTCCACCCCGCCCGGACCCGTTGGACCCGAGACCCGACTGTTTTATTAATATACACTCATATATTACAAGAATATTAATATTAGTTGACCCATAATTTTATTTTTTATTTATCAAGTTAGAAGTATAAGTGTTTATTGTTTACTTTGTGACACAAATAACTATGAGTTCTTCCTTTTAATTCATTGTTATATTGTTTAGACTTATGTTTACTTTGAATGTTATTTAGTAATTCATTCACTTCTTTTGAATGATACAAAAATATGTTCAAACACGGTATTAGGATATCAGTTTAGAAAGTTCAATAATAATTAATGCTTTATTACAAAAATTTTCTAATAGAATGACAAGACAAACAAATTCATAAGTTTAAATTTTTTTTGTTTTTATTAACTTACCTCGGGTCGGGTCCGGACCCGACCCGACCCAAGACCTGACGGGTCCGGGTCTGGATCCACATGTTCAGGACCCGCCGGGTCCTGTCACGGGTCAGGTCCGGGTCCACCCGAACCCGACCCTGACCCGACCCGTTGACAGGCCTACTTATAAGAACACAAACATGGGCCAGTCTATTCTTTTGAATTGTGTTCAGGTCCTCGTTCTTCACAATAATTCTATAACTCAACTATATACGTGTCCTTTGGTTTTTGGATGTCAAGGACTAGTTTGACAATTTTGGTTCAGACCGAGAACTCTTAATCTCCAAGGAACCTAGTTTTTCATAGATTTCGTGGGAATGAGAAATAAATAAAATTATCTAAAATGACAACATGAATGTAATATTCCAAATGTTGTGTACCTAAGCCACCGTTTCGAATGGGAATAGGGGCTCGGATAACCTGTTATAAGTTATAATAAAAGATTTTGGGTGTTTGAAAATATAAAATAGGTGGAGATAAAGTATGTCAGAATAAATTGGTAAAAAGTGATATATAGATTCCAGCTAACCTCTAGAATTAAAGTTATTATAGGTTATTCCATCTAAAGAATATATGCATCTACTGTCAAATCATTATCATCACCTCTTATAAATTACTTATTAAATCAACTATCATTATTTTTTCACATTTTATAAATCATTATCCATACTTTATTCACATTTTACCCGAACAACAAAAAATTATTCTTACATTTACCCGTTTCAAACAAAAATTCAAGAATAAGTCATATACCCATTTCAAACGGGGGCTAAATGTTCAGTAGAAGGAGAATAAAGAAAATGAGAATGAATGTCAAACTGATCATAAGAATAAAATGTTACATCTAGTCATTTAAAAAAAAAGATTAGATACCTGAATATTAAACTTCTGAAGGACCTGAAGCTAAAAATCATATTTTAGTCCATGATGAGCCTGCAGGTAGGCCTGTCAACGGGTCCGGGTCTAAACCCGACCCGGACCCAATTACACGTGTAATATATCCAACCCGATTTGGACCCGATCCGAGTTAGACCCGACCCGACGAACTCGAACAAACAAACGGGTCGGGTCCGGGTCCACCCCGCCTCGACCCGTTGGACCCGAGACCCGATTTTTTTTATTAATATATGCTCATATATTATAAGACTATTAGTATTAGTTGATACATAATTTTTTTTTTACTTAACTTATGTTTGTATACATAAGTTCATCAATCATAATTATAATCATAACATTTTTTTCGTTGTGTTGATATTGCAACTTGCAAGAACTTGATTGTTTAATATGTAATAAACTTACTAATGTATTGTTGTCGGTTTATTTTGAACAATTAACTTATTAGCTTTTGAATTTGTATAATTAATTTGTTTGTTGCATGATTTATGTTTATTATTTTAGTTAATATGTTAGTGTTTATTGTTTTGAATGTTGTTTAGGTTAATATTGTTTTGAATGTTTATATAATTAGTTATGTTTATTGTTTGGTTAATATATTTTTTATGTTAGTGGTTATTATTTGGATATTGTTTAATAATTCATTTACTTCTTTTGAATTGTATAAAATTATGTTCAAACACAGTCTCATTAATAATAATGTTTTATTAGAAAAAATTTCAAATAGAATGATAAAGCAAACAAATACATGAGCTCTTCCTCTTTTTTTTTTTGCCAACCATCCGGGTCGGGTCGGACTCGGATCTGACCCGGACTCGACAGGTCCGAGTCCACATTTCCCATGATCCGTCAGGTCCTCGATTGGACCTGGACCTGTCGGGTCTTGCAATGGGTTGGACCCGGGTGGTCCACCCAGACCCGACTCATTGACAGGCCTACCTGCAGGTCTGCGGCACAGCCAGCATCTTCCTATGATATAACCTCATTAATAAAACACACACAAACAAAAGTTAAACCATTCAAACGTGGAGGCACACAAGATCTCACTGAAATATCACTAATTAGTTTAAGTTTATATATATATATATATATATATACACGGGGGCGATTAGATGCGGCGAACGGCAGGTGCGGCGGCGACGTGGGCCGTTCGATCGCGGGTCCATCGCATCCAACGGTCGACGTGAATCGCACCCGACCGTCCGATGCGATGGACCCGTGATCGACGGCCCACGATCGATGCCGCACCTGCCGTTCGCCGCACCTAATCGGCCCCCTATATATATATATATATATATATATATATATATATAAATTAGGTGCGGCGGCCGCACGCTGCGGCAGCCGTCCGATCGCGGGTCCATCGCAATCCAACGGTCGACGTGAATCACACCCGACCGTCCGATGCGATTGCGACCGTCCGATGCGATGAACCCGTGATCGACGGCCCGTGGTCGACGCCGCAGCGTGCGGACGCCGCACCTAATCATCCCTATATATATATATATATATATATATAACCGATTAGGTGCGGTGAACGGCGGGTGCGGCCGCGATCACGAGTCCGTCGCATCCGACGGTCGGATGCGATGGACCAGTGATTGGACGGCCCATGTCGCGGCCGCACCCGCCGTTCGCAGCACCTAATCGTTTCACTATATATATAGTTTGTATGGATTTATTTTCAATACATTTGAAGTTTTAATAAAATATTTATTTAATTCTAATGAGTGCAAATGACTAACGAGATATATGAAATTGTAAATAGACTAAATCTAATCATGCTTGTTTAAGAATTAGGTTAGACTAGCTAGTTTGACTAGTTAAAAATTCTAAATCAATCTGATTTTCGGTCCAATTACCCTTAAAATCATGGAATATATAATAACACTTGAATTTTAAAAACAACCAATTCTTGAAATGATGAGTTCTTAGAGATGTATCAATAGTATTCATCATAATTTTTTTATAATTTATTAATAATTAATTATTAACTAATATATATAATTATTACATCTAATAGAGATCACTATTCAATTTTGATTAACCCAGTTAATTCCATAATCCTATACCCCATTTTTTTATTTCTTTTGGTTCAATGAACTATTCAACTTTTACTTTTAACCAATGTTGAAACCAAAGATTCCAAATGGTAGAAGGCCGGTAGAAGGCCTATATATAGAGGTTGGGGAGGGCATTGTGTTTCTCCATCCCAAACCAAAGATGGAGGGCTCAAAGAGGGCCTTCTCCATTGCTACACTATCCCTAGTTGTTGCTCTCTCTCTAACCCTCCCTTCAGAAACCTCAGCAACCTATTCATACTCCTCACCACCACCCCCAAAGAAACACCTTTCTCCTCCCCACCACCCTCACTACCACTACTCATCGCCACCACCACCACCTCACCACCCCCACTACCACTACAAGTCACCACCACCACCACCCTACCACTATAAGTCACCACCACCACCTCCACCAGTTTATAAGTACAAGTCACCACCTCCACCACCTTACCACTACAAATCTCCACCACCACCACCACCAGTGTACAAGTACAAATCACCACCACCACCACCCTACCACTATAAGTCACCACCACCACCTCCACCAGTTTATAAGTACAAGTCACCACCTCCACCACCCTACCACTACAAATCTCCACCACCACCACCACCACCAGTGTACAAGTACAAATCACCACCACCACCACCCTACCACTATAAGTCACCACCACCACCTCCACCAATTTATAAGTACAAGTCACCACCTCCACCACCCTACCACTACAAATCTCCACCACCACCACCACCAGTTTACAAATACAAGTCACCACCACCACCACCTCCACCAGTTTACAAGTACAAATCACCCCCTCCTCCTCCCTACCACTATAAGTCACCACCTCCTCCTCCACCAGTCTACAAGTACAAGTCACCACCACCACCACCTTACCACTATAAATCTCCACCACCACCTCCACCAGTTTACAAATACAAGTCACCACCTCCGCCACCCTATCACTATAAATCTCCACCACCACCTCCACCAGTTTATAAGTACAAGTCACCACCACCACCACCCTACCACTACAAATCACCACCACCACCTCCTCCAGTGTACAAGTACAAATCACCACCACCACCACCCTACCACTACAAATCCCCACCACCACCTCCTCCAGTGTACAAGTACAAATCACCTCCTTCTCCTCCTCCTCCCTACCATTACAAATCACCACCACCACCTCCACCAGTTTATAAATACAAGTCACCACCTCCACCACCCTACCACTACAAATCACCACCACCTCCTCCTCCACCAGTCTATAAGTACAAGTCACCACCACCACCACCCTACCACTATAAATCTCCACCACCACCTCCACCAGTTTACAAATACAAGTCACCACCTCCACCACCCTATCACTATAAATCTCCACCACCACCTCCACCAGTTTATAAGTACAAGTCACCACCACCACCACCCTACCACTACAAATCCCCACCACCACCTCCTCCAGTGTACAAGTACAAATCACCTCCTCCTCCTCCCTACCATTACAAATCACCACCACCACCTCCACCAGTTTATAAATACAAGTCACCACCTCCACCACCCTACCACTACAAATCACCACCACCACCTCCACCAGTTTATAAGTACAAGTCACCACCACCACCACCACCTCACCACCACCCTCATTACCACTACAAATCACCACCACCACCACCTACACCAGTTTACAAGTACAAATCACCCCCTCCCCCTCCCTATCACTATAAATCACCCCCACCACCAGTTTACAAGTACAAGTCACCACCACCACCTCATGTTTACAAGTATGCTTCACCACCTCCTCCTCACCACTACTAGGATGGCTGTTCTTCCAAAGGAAAAACAATGTAAGCATCAGTTAATAGCTAATACTACACATGCACATTCATTTCTCATTATTCAATTACTCAAATGTAATTTTTTTTTCCTTTTCAGGAGATGAGGATCTTCCAAGATGATCAAGTTCATCCAACAATGGGATGGTTGAAGAGCTCTCATTTTATCAATAAAATAAAAAAATATGTTTTATTTTCTTTTTTTGTTAGTGTGGTTTTGGTTGTTTAGGATGACCATGGCACATGTGAGAGGAAGGAAACACAATGTTCTCTTCTTTTACTCGTTTGGAGTGCCAAAGCATATATGCCTTGTGTTCTGTGCCCATACAATATATGTATTAGTTCTGCTTTTGTTGTACTAATGTCATGCTTAACGGAATTTCTTAACGAAATGGAATCCAAACATATATTGTACACTGGTGGTGGTGGTGGTGGTGGTGGTGGTGAAACTTTTTCCTATTTTTGGGAGTCCTTTGTGTGGTTCAAAATGGAATCCAAACAGAGAAAATGAAAAACAAAACACAGCGATCAGCATGAGACAGAATAAAAATTTTATGCAAATTTTTATTTTGGATTTTGTGGTGGGGTTACAAATCTATCTCCTCATCTGAATACCTAGGATTACTATTAATGGTAAGAGAAAATCAAACTCCCAAAAGAGTATACATAACATGATACATGATTATAATGTTCCATCACATATTAAAGAATTACAGTTTCGTCATTATAAGTGAAAATGCACATGCCTTTTTTTTTGGGGGGCGCTATTCTCCTTCACCTTCGAATGAACTATTCACCTTCGACTCATGTTTCATTCATAGAGATAAATTATGTTTTCAATTTTAAAATAAAATTTCATTATTATAGTTTTCAATTGGTACTGTAGAATTCGAAATACAAGATATAAATTCAACATTAATGACCAGGATAGAAATTGTCGTACAGCCACGCTAAGGGAAAAAAAACATCAATGACCTTTATAAAGTTCTTAAAAAAAACACTCTAATAAAGCATGTCTGGTGGTACGGATTTAGGGGTATCTCTAATAAAGCAGCACATCATAAATGAATCAAATTTGCGAGGGCATTTTGGGTATGATCTGGTAAGCAGGGGCATGTTGAGAATATATGGTGAAAATAGACAGTGATAAAAAAAAATAGAATGGTAATTTCAGGGGCATTTAGGGAAGCATCTAGTTACCATTTGATGGCATTATTCATGACATTTTGGCTTTTGGGATCCAAAGCTGGAACAAGACTACTTATATGATTCTCTCTCTTTTCATATTATAAATGGCATATTTTATTAACAATTAGCATTTTGAATATATATTTGCTTTATCTCAAAAACAAATCTAGATATGTCAATGTTATAAATTAGACTGCAAAATATTTTTCCTTTCATAAGCAATTTTCTAACCTAAAATTCAAGTGACATGATCAATGGCCTGCCTTGGACTCGTTTGGACCAAGCAATCTTATAGTTTAACAACATGGCATTGATTTTTATTAGATGTAATTGGTATTGTTGAGATGTTACTGTTTAATCTTGACAAAGATCACAATTCCTTTTCATTCCATCAAAATACTGTTTATGTGAAGAAACAAGAGTGAAAGAGGACCTACTTAAGTTGAAAAGATAAAACCCAATTTACGCTAAATGTTATACTTAATCATTTCTAAATCATTTTTACAAGATCAACATTATTTGATTTTTTTTAAAGACATATAGTTATTTAATAAAATATATACTTTTACAAAAAAATATATATATAATTAAATATATTAACACCTTGTATTTCGTAAATAAAATATATTAATCTAATTAGTTATATATATTTTATGAGCGTTACGTTGTTATACATAGTTCATTTTACAAAATCTCAAATGCAATTTTATATTTACCTCATCAAACATGCAGCGGGGCATATACCTTTTTAAAAGATATTTACGTTTGATAAAAATAAATTCACTCATTCAATTCACAGAGAACGATATACATTTGTCATCAAAATATATCCCTTATTAGACTATAAGTGAGACTATATTTGTAATTGTCTCAGACATTATCCACATATATCTCATTGGAGATTGTATATATACGAGTAAATATTGCTGCAAAAATAAGTGTATGAGCGACTTACATGGTTATATACAAAGAGAAAAAAAGTAATCTAAGGATCCTTGTTTTCTAGTGGTCTACTGGTGTGAGATGTCTAACAATATTTTGACCTAAGGAATGAGGTGTCTACTAGTGATTTCATGCACCAGGAATAGGGTATGGGAATGGCAGAGGTTGCTCGTGTTCACGTGGGTAAAACTATCTTGAGAATCACGGAATAGGAAGATAGGGTGCGGGTTTGGAGATCTACCCAGCTCTGCACCTGTTTTTCTTTGGAGTGTTGATGAGGGTCATCCACCCCACCCCCCTTATTTTTTTTCATTTGTTTTTCTACTCATTTTCATCTTCTCTTTATAACCCCAATTTCAGACATCGTCTGTTTTTTGAAATAGATATGCCTATATTTGACTAAAAAAAAATATTTTGACCTAAGAATCTGATTTGACAGCAACAGCCCACAAAATAAAAGACTTCACAGTTGCATAAACATTTTCAGTTTATGAAAGATGTACACTCAATTAGTGTAACATCCTATATTTTTCCATTGGTGTATGACATAAATAAATTAAATTTTTCATTTTTAAAACAAATATATATTGATTTATATGGGTAAATGTTTCATTTTTCATAATATGTAATATGTATTTTAATAAATAAATATACATATTAAAAAATCAATATGATTGGGTGTTGCGGACAGTTACACGTAGGTGGGATGTATCATTTTTCTTATGATATATATAAAGAAAATGATATGTCTAGCTCCTTGTAGCCTCATCCACAATCCACTCCACACTGATTTTTTTATAAAAAAAATTATACATAATCTCATTGAAGTACATATTATATGAAATGAAAATATATACTAAAATCCAATAATATATATTTGCATTGAAAAAATGAAAAAATTGTGTCATATATGATAGTATCTCGCATACTTTGATAGTGCAGTATAACACTTTTTGTATAATAACTCAAAACTTTGTATTTATAGGGGCTTTATTGTGTTTATTGTGGAATTGTTTGTTTGTATAAAATCAAAATATAATGTGATAAATATAAAAACAAAAACAATAGGTTTGCTTGCTTTTAACAAGTAAAATTTAAGGAAAAATCGATGTAACTCTCTGAAAAGTTAGCTAAATCGGTTTTAGTCCCTGTAAAATTAGAAAATCGCCATAGATCCATATGTTATTAGAAACCTATCATTTCAATTCCCACCGCCACCCAACTAACCAGATACATGACTAACCCTAAATACATATTAAAATTTATCAGAATGCCCTCACCCATTATTTACACAATCAATATAGCTCCCTAGAAACTTATAAAAATTGAAAAATGTCCATATAAACTTGGTAAATCCCCTCAGGCCTTTATCTTTTAAACAATATTTAATTTAGTACCTACTGAAACTGGAACTAACAAGATCAATGGTTGACTTTAACAATACAAGAAAAATTATTGTAATACTCTTTTCAAATTTACTTGATATATTGTAATACATTAATTAGATTTGTGATTGACTTTAAGGGGATTTATTAATTTTACAATGACTTTTTGTCGAAAAATGGTATTTTCTTTATTTGAGCCAAAAAATGATGTTTTCTTTATTTTGGTTGAAAAAAATGGTATTTTAGTTGACAAATAGTGTTTCCTTTATTTGGGTTTAAAAAATGATATATGGGTCAAAAAATGATATTTTGGTCAACAAATTGGTCAAACATAGTGTTTAGGTGAAAAAAAAGTGTTTCGGGGTGAAAAATGGGTCGAAAAATGCTATTTAGTTGGAAAAATGATATTTGGGTTGAAAAATGATGTTTTAGCAGAAAAATGATATTTGATTTTTATAAGTTTCCAGGGAATTATATCGATTTTCCCCCCTTTTTTTTTACCATTGGTGAGTATATGATAGCAAGAGAATTTTCAAGAAAATATAGAGGTATTTTTGTTATCAAAAGAACTAAATTAGATTTTTTTCATATTTTATAAGAACTTATTTGAATATATTTATTAAAGCAATTTAATTGATGGACTAAATCCGTTAACCAACATGTGATATTTTATAATTTTATATAAATTAAAATTGATTTAACTTGGAGTTATATTTTAACCCCCGTTTGGGTAACGGAATATACGAATATAAGGGTAGTATAAGGGTGGTATAAGAATGGATAGGGAAAATGGGTGTTTATTTGCATGTTATAACTTGGTATTACTAAGCCAGTTTAAACGAGTATAAAAGAGTATAACAATTCTAAGTAACCCCTAGGATAAGTTATACTTACTTTATCTATTCTCATGGGTCCACATGTCAAATCAACTTTTTACACATTATCACATCAAATCACCTATCAACACCTCTTATACATCAAAAGGCCCACATGTCAAATCAACTTTTTTACACTTTATTTATATTTTATTCTTTATCAACCACACAACTCAATCTTTATTCTTACGTTTCCCAATGAGAATAAAAAAAAACACAACCAAACATAAAATAGATTTGTTATTTATACTGGCATAGTTATCTGTCCAGAATAACTCAATTCCGCTATCCAATCGGGGGTTAAGGAATATGAGTCTAATTTTTTTTTTATCCCTGCACTTTTTTTTATTTTTTATTTACCCCTGAAATCTGGTCCTTTTTTTTTCTGCTCCTGACTTTTCATAATACCCGAACTACCCCTTACAAACAGAGTTCAGAAATATAGAAATATAATATGATACATACAGAAATTATACAAATAGTTACAAATATCTAATAGTTATTTATAAAAAAATATTGAAGTACGGAATTTCCAAGCTACATCAAAAATACAACAAACAGCCAGACATCTAAATAATATGAACAAAATTAGTAATAGCATGAATCCGAATTGGAAATTTATGATTGATTGTAATATTTTAGTAGAATTACTTCTTAATTCATGTACTAAACAATTATAGAAACTAACATTTATATAACAACTACAACAAAAATTATAAATATAATGCTCAATGACATAATCTACCATTTACAAAAAATATCATATATCATTCTTATAACAATTACAACACAAGTTATAAAAAGAGTCCTGCTACACAGGCCCTACTATTTAGGTCTCATTCACAAGCTCCATGATGTGTCATTCCCTCATTGGTTGCTTGTTTGACATTTTAAAAAGGTTAAAAATGTAAAATATAATATTACCCTCACATAAATCCCACATTTTCCTCCCTCATTAAACACATCCCCACTTTTTTCGAAAAGCAAATTAATCTATTCCATTTTAGGAATCCATTTTTTCAAAATCAATTCAAAATAAAAAGAAGAAACCATGAAAAGCAAGACTAATCATCTAAGATTTCTTTTAAAAAAAGAAAATCATTCAAAAAACCCATTTATTTAGAAACAATGAAAAAGATAGAATTTTTATTTGTAACTTCTCATTCGACCATAAAACGAACGTTTTAATTTTTTTAAAACATTGTTGTTAATTTGATGATTATTTAATTACAATCATTAAACAAAGTATTTGCGATGGATGTAAATTTTTTTTCAAATGAAGACAGAAATAAAACACAAATCACGATATAAAATAAGTATTCAGAATAAAAGTCAGTTACATTTATAAAATAAAACTTAATTTCAACAAAAAAAATTGCATTAGAAGTCAGTTACATTTGTAAATGTAATTGATTTTTGTTGAATATAACAATTAAAAGTCAGTTACATTTCAGATATATTGCATGTTTCTATTAGATTAACATATCACTAACTTTTGAAAAATAATGTATATAAGTTAAAATAATAGTTTGAAATATGTAACTAACTTTTAAATGTTTCACAACCCAAGACAATGTAAAATCATTTAAGATCAAACGCCACATCTAAGAAAAGATTGTAATAAAGGTCGGACCAAAGGTTGCTTCTTTAGTTTTTTTTGTGCGACAAAAAAGTAATAAATCATTGAAATAATGTAAATTGAATGGATCCAAAAATGGATTTAACATTTAGCACCAAATTCAAAAACAAAAAATTGTAACAAATACAAAACAAAGAATATGACCCAATATTACATGCTACAAAACGATGCTTTTCAGCAGTTCAAACAATTATAAAATTCAGAACATCAAGAGAATTCTAACCTCCATGAACTGCATGATGAAATCGATAAGTTTATGCTTGTGCATATCCTCGCAATGGTAGTTTGTAATAAAAAAGCTAATATCATAACCCTGAAAAGGAAAAAGAGACAAAAACAGAATTTCAAGTTACTGGAGATGGTTTGAGTCGATATGATTTTGATCAATTCATTGATTAAGATGGATATTAGTTGGCAAATATTTCATCTTATAAAGCAAAAAAAGAAGATTATTAATTTCCAAAAATTATGGGATTTGATCCTCCACAAATTTAAAAAATCATGACATATCATCAAAATCCTTGATTAAGGGGAGTAATTATCAAAAAATACAGAAAAGGTAAAATAGGTATTAACACTTCTGCCACCTCATGGGGCCTATGAATTGGGGTTTGTTAATCATTTTCCTTATAAAAACTATAATTTACAAAACAGAAATGTAATATCATATATGGTATTAAACTAAGGACATATAAATTACAGAAATGTAATAATCAATTACAAAAATTTAATGATCAATTATAGAAATGTAATAATAATTTACGGATGAGAGTAGTTTAAGTATAAAAAATGAGGTGACACTTGTCAGGGGTTTAAAAAAATAGGACCAGATTTCAAGGGTAAATAAAAAATAAAAAAAAGTCCGAGGGTAAAAAAAAAATTAGACCCTTGGTCAAGGGGCATTTAAACAATTCACCCAAAAAGAAATCACAGTTTACCCATTTCTACAAGCTTCTATATAAGGATCCATGAGATTCTTATTCTATAGGTTTCTGTTTCACCAAAACTTGCTACTTGTGGAAGACCCCCTTAGCGAGGTGGTCGAGACACACCCTCCCTCAAGGGGAGGTTGGGAGTTCTGAGTCCCTAGTTTACCAAAAAAAAAAAGAAAAAAAACTTGCTACTCTCTCTCATGTGAGTAGGTAAAAAAAAGCAATATATGCTTTTATGGACTATATACATACACACACATTACATATATGTACATATCATTAGTTGCTTTTGATGAGACATGCAGAGGACAGTTTTAGTTGAGTATAGCATATGATTCTGTCCAAAAAAGCAGAAAAGCCAGTGATCCAAATGAAAGATTACAAACAAAGAAAAAGAGAGGGAGAGATCAGAACACATTAACAATCACATGTTTGATTTGAACTACTATTTCAGGTTTGAACCAACAAACAAGCTAATAGAAAAGGAGACTTTTAAGACTGGAATCAATTATTAGTAACAAACATGTTTAAAATATTTTTGTTAATTATTAGCTTAGAATAATTAATTTTTATCTTCAGGTGATGTATTAACTAATTCACCAATTAAGATTAATTTTGACAATTTTTTCATCCACAAATGAACTAAATAACATAACATATTATTGAAAATAATAATTACATCAACCATCTCTTTGGCATTTTTTTATATGATTACCAAAATTTTAATTTAATAAATATTGACGTTTATAAAAAAAATGTACAAAGTATCATAGACCAATTACTATTTTTTTTAAAATTAAGTTTATAACTATTATATTATTCATAAAATCCAAATGGCCATAACATTTTTTATAAAGAAATGTAGACATGCGTCTTAAATTTTATTCAAATTCAAACGACAATATCAAAACATAAAAATTGATAGAAGAAAGATCTGCTAAGACATGTTACCATTCATATGCCATGACATCAAATTTAACCCTGATGTTACAATAGCAACAATAGCATGGTGTTTGTTAGTGGTTTTTTTTTCTTCTCATGAAAATTGATATGCTTTAGTTTTTTTTTTTTTTTTTTTCTTTCCTTGCCAAAAAAAAAGTTGTTACCCTATGACTCTCTTATCACTTTGACAGTTGTTTGGCACAAACAGCTATAATCATTTGTCATATTTTATTGCATCAAAGTGCATACATTTGCGTGCATGCATTTGAATAGTTGTTTAATATAAACAAATTAAAACATGGGGAGATTCAACGAAATTGAAATTTAGTTAAATCTATAAAAGATGTCAAGTATCAAATTCTCAAATTCTGAAACATAAAAAAAACAAAATCTGAAGATCTAAATCCAAAACAATCACCCTTAAAATCAAAATAAAAAGTAGAAAAATGGGAAATGATTTGGGAAAAAAAATGACAAAAATAAAAAATGATGAGTAACAAAAAAAATTAATTAATTTTGTTGCTCAAACTGATATGAACTAATCACATAAGTGATAACCCTTCTTCCTATATATATATATATATGACATGTTCTATTGTGATTGGTGAGAACAATTCATCTTTTTATATCCCAAAAAAAATGATAGGATCACGTGTCCAATTAAAACCCAAGAAAAATAAGGTTTCTAAAGTGGAAAATAAAGACAACCGAATTAAAGACTCATCATTTTTTTCTTCTTCCCTATTACACGGGTCAAATTAAACAATAAATCAACTCTGATAAGATTCCATGTTCCCTTGTTTCCTCTATCATAAACTTTGCATGTATACATATAGACAATCATAATTGAAAAATAAAAACATGAGGGGACCTATACAAATGGTGTAGCAGAAGAGATAAGATGAGACCTGGAAACTTGTGTCAGTGTGGGGACTTGTTGTGGGGAAAGACTGTGGAGGATGGATATATACTCCTCAAAAAAATTTATCAAAAGACCTCCCCTTTAAAATTCTGTTACCTCAATATCTCTATAAAAAAAATTAAATTGTGCATCCACAACCTGTTGAGAGGTATTTGAGTTTTATGATAATACCCCTCAAAAGGATATTTATGAACTATTTAAACCACTTTAAAGGGTAATTATTAAAAGGGAAATATCCAAATAACCCCCTGTAAACTGCCTGAAATCTATATAACCTTCTATTTTTCCTAAAATCCATATAACCCCCTAAAAACACCTATGTAAATTCAAATAACTCACTGAGTAAAATTTCCGTTGACAGGTGTGGAGTATTATGCGAACATTCCATTTTATTAACTCTGACTTAAAACATAGTATATCAAACCCCTCATATAATTTGTTAAAAATATGAAAACTCTATCCAGAGTGATAGCATGATTTTTCACATATTGTAAAAGGTTTTTGGTATACTATATTTTCAACCATGATTAAACAGACAGAATATTAGCTGAATAATCATAATCTGTCAACCAAAATTTAACTCATGGAATTATTTGAATTTATATATGTGTTTTCAGGGGGTTATATGGACTTTAGGAAAAGCCAGGAGATTATATGGATTTCAAGCAGTTTACAGGGGGTTATTTGGATTTTTCCCTTATTAAAAATAATATCTCACCAAAGATATTATGACAAAATAATATTATTTCAGGGGTATGTATGCAAAAATTCCATGATATTGTGAAGTGGGTTGCTTTGTCCGCGTAACATGGCCTAATTGCAGCTTTCTTTTGAGTCTTCACCGTATATTTCGGGTTAGTTTTTTCAACATTTTTTAGTGATATATCTTTGTATAATAAGTAGCCTATCAAATCTGATATGACTCATGAAAACATTTTCTTCCTTCCCATGTGATATCATTAGTTTATTTATCAGTTGTTAGTGTGAATGCAAAGTGGAATAAAGGTTATGGATCACAAAATAACAATAAAATAAAATAATAATAATAATAATAATAATAATAATAATAATAATAATAATAAACAGCGTTCTTATACTTTTTTACAGTTCAAAATACAATCATATATGCATTGTTAGAAATTCAATAAAACTTATGCATTGATAGATGAAATACATGCATCGTTAAACTTTTTTTTACGTTTATTAAAAATGATTTCATTCGATTCGAAATAGAGTGATATACATTTTTTAAAAAAAACATACATCGTTAGATGCGATTTATGCTTTAAACTATAAAAATAACTAAGTCTAATATGAATAAATTTTGATGGAAAATGATACATCATACCCTTACCCGTTATGATTTTTTTTCTTAATATATATATTTACATAATAATGTAAATGAAAAATAAAGTATCTAAACAGTATATATTTTAAAGAATTTTTTTTAAAGTTCTTATACACTGTTAAGTGGAGTATACCACTGAACAATAGGATAGCAACAAAATGGACCATCAATGCCCCCATTTGTTTGAATAAGATAGTATAAGCTCTGTTAGTCAAAAAAAAAAAAAAAAAAACTCAAAAATAATGGTCATATAAAAAGTAAAACATTACTATATGACGGCATCTATTTTGGAATACTAATTCTATCCCATAAAAGGCTTTGTCAACAAGAATAGGATAAGATTTTATTTCTTTACTTTAGGCTCATTATAGTGGATGTAGGATAACAAAGCAAATCAGGTTCTGAAATGTTTTTATGAGGCATGGATGAACCTAATATTTACAGGTAGATTTGGTATAATGTTGGTCCCTCCACATTAACAAAAAAATTGTAAAATGTAAAGATTCTTAAGGAGCCTGATCAGCTACAGTTTGCAAGCAAATCAAAGATAATTCTGTGTCACTCCCCACAAATTGTACTCACATTCAGACATCATCTATTCTATGTTTCACTACCCACAAGTTATACTCACATTTAGACATCATTTATTTTTGGTGTTGACTAAAATAGACATATCCAAAAGTACCTAAAAAAAAGATAATTCAGATAATTCTATGTTTCATTTGTTAAAACTTTTTTCTATGATCAAAGATGAGATACTGCGTCCCCAATGACCATAGCACAACGGTTACATTTGTTTAAAGATAGGATTTAAATTTGAGTCTTGACGTTAACTTACCCACCTGTTTATTAACAATTATTTGAAAAAAAAAATTCGTGAAACGAAAATAAACATGCAGAAATAACCTTCTCATTTTAACTGTAAAATTAGCCACGGGAGTTCCTCCGAGATAAAATAAAATAAATTAAATATAAGATACTGTGAGTTCAGAAAATAAAGAGGAACAAATCAAATTAAACTAAACTGAAACCACCAATAACAAAAGGATAATGTTACACCCAATCCAATTTTCAGCCCTAAATACAGTTTACAAGTGTTTTAATTTTTTTAAATTAATATACCTCATCTTATTACTCATGTGTTTTATAAAAAAATGAAATATATATTTTAATGAATTGCATAAATACATTTATAGAAAATGTAAAAAAAATTTATCAAAGCATATAAAACATATATCTTACTGAAGTGAGTATATGCTCTGAAAATTTTCCAACACATGAGACCAAAATTGGGGGCGGAATAAAAACTATGTAACAATTATGCCTTGAATTCTGCCAAACAATCCAAAACACATAAAATCCACAGATTGATATCTCACCTAAAATTTACAAGCACAGCAGCACAGATCTAAGAATATCTGACCCTGAAATTAGAAGCTGCAAACACATCATTCCGAAGAGTTCATATGGAAAGTTAAAAACGCTTAAAAATCGAAACCAAGGTATTACACTGCTTTCAAAGAAAATATGCAAGATAATACAGATTACATAATATGAAGAGATCAGAATGACTATCAAACATGTCAATCACACCATCATAGGCGGTGATGAAAACAATTTTATGATGGTACAACATATGATTAGAAATGTTTACAGATTACAATGCCCCAGACTTTACAGTAAAAAAAGTGTCCCTTGAATTGAAATGATTCTGTACATTCTGCCCAAAAACATATCAAGAGGAAAAACATGACATCTCACTCTCTGTGTGGTTGAAGACACTCAGGTATACGTACCTTCCAATCTTTACAGGCTATGCAACTTCAAATGAAATCCTCTGTATTGCATCTCTCTATAGAAAAGGTATGAACAAAATTTTCCCGAGTAGCGATAGTGGATGCTGTGTTAGTATCGGCAAAATTGACACAACCCAACCCCAAATCGTTTTTCAGAAGCTTCAAAACAAAGTGATAAGCTAAAATTTACATTCCAGAGAAGATCAATTATATGAATCCAAACGTTGACAATGGTGCTACCTGTCTTGCTGAGCTTCCTGAAAAGATAGTGGAAAAGCAAATAAAATTAATCATGAGTTACAATCTGAGCCTATAGTTTTTATGTATGATCAACTGCTGTTACCCAAGTACGATGTATTTGTTATACCGTGTTAAAATTATCAATGCACACAGCATTAATTCATCCATACCTGAATCTCTTGCAAGAACTTTTCAAGTTTGATGGTTATCTCTGCAAATGAAGGCCTGTCATCAGGATCAGCAGCCCAGCATCTCTGCATTAAGTGCAGCAATTTCGGGTGTATATTTTCAGGAATTTCTGGCCGCATTCCCTGGAAAAATGGATAATTAGGTCATTAAGTACTGGAGCACAAGTTGAATAGGTTTATAGTTATATGAGATAACCAAAGAAATTCCATGCTTCTGCACAAGTAAAGAGTTATTATACTCTGAATATTCACATTACATGATTGACATAATACAGGTACTATTGTACTGCCGAAAGAGGGGAAAAAAAGAAGGCATAACTCAAAATTTCCCAAGATATGAGCAGTATATAACAACTCCCAGAAATCTGTAGGATAAAACTGTCACAGTATGCTAGTTTTTTTTTCCCAGAAAGGGTGATGTCACCAATTTTATAAAACTGGTCAAAACAAAAGAAAAAAAAAAGAAGGAATTGGGACAAAAGAAACAGACCAGTTTATTTGGTCAATTAAAGAAATCACTCACTCCTCCAAGAATATATATTCCCTATTAAGTCATGTGTCTGCCTTCCGAATATATTTGCTTTATTCCTTGAGAAATCATACAACAGATACCCAAGAATTTTCAGGATAGCCCGGTTTCTCTTCAAAAAAAATATCCCATTCCTTATCAGCCATATGGACCAGCAAACTGTTTGAGGGAGAATGGAAATGAATGCAGTTTCTTCTTCTGTCACCCTTCTTTCAGTATACTAGTAAAGCTGTGTGAAAATGTACATACAACTGTGTGTGTTCCACTGGTTAAATCCGGAAATACAAACCTGCCTTACTCCCACCGCAGCTTGTAAGGGCGTCATAGTTTCATATGGAATCTGTACAGTGGATAAAGAATCATCTTACAATGAAAAGAAAAGTTAAACAAATATCTGTGTCAATAATGACCACAAGTCATATGAAGGTATCATGATAAATTGACCTTTGATGTTGCTAGCTCCCAAAGAACAATTGCAAAACTGAAAACATCAGCTCTTTGGTCATAAGGTTGATGGTTAATGACCTAGCAGAGGAAGGAGATGATAGATTAGTGAACAGTAAACTAAAGTACCACAGTTCAGATAAATAGGCATGGCATCATAAGAAATCAAGGTTAATTGTTGACATCAAAAACACAAAATTTTCTGTTCTTTATTTCTTATTAATATTTTTATTTTTGTTAAACAAAAGGTAGACAAGCTACCACGATTCATCATTAAGGAAATCAGGAAACAATGTCAGATAACAAAACCCACGCCCTCACTCAATATAAAATCTGAAGGTAAGTACCTTACATTACCCAGAAAAAACAAGACATTATATCGGAGCAAGATCATGTGTGTAGAGCTCGAGTTGATCCCAGTGGGAAGCTGATTTTAATCTTCCATTTTAGCTGATGAAACCTACCTCTCGTACTCTCAAGAAACCTTTTTCCACTTTTTTAAACTTTCATTGAGTCCGATTCCTACATAATTTTCTAGTATCAATTCCCAGAATTTTTCTCGGCCAATCAACTATGGGTTTGGAAATGGATTATTCACTCTCTAGTATATAACAAGGGAAGTATGGGAACTTTCAGACAGCATAATATAATTCACTAGCTACAACAAATACATATAAATGATCCTTACAACTACCATGCAATCTTTTTACTAGTTCAGTAGCCGAAGGTTTCTATAGATGGATTTCATTTTTACCAGAAACTATCTGCAAGGCAAACAAGTAAACAGCTTAAAAAGGAACAATGGTGACACACAAATTTAATCCTGAATTCAAACAGATGTTTTCGTATTTCTGAGTTTTAAATTATTGTGCATACTATAGACCCAAGTTCTCCACTGTATATTTAAACTACAAGAGAAAATATTACAGAAAAAAAAAACTAGAAAATACCTCTGGTGCCATCCATCTGTATGTTCCAGTTTCCGCGGTCATCTCTCCCCCTTGATTTTGGAAGCGAGCCACACCAAAATCCGCCACTTTTACAACCTATTGTTAAACATTAATTTTTCTACAAAGTTCATCACATCAAGGAGCCCAGTAAAAACATGCAGGCATAATATTACATTAACAACAAATCTATGCATACTAATTTTCAATAGGCTCATGTAGTTCAAGTTGCTGTTCACATTATATGTTTGCAAAAAAAATGGATGTTAGAACTGAGAACAAACAAGAAGCACTCAGAATCATTGGCTATGCAAGTAATTACTAGCCTTACAAGTAATACATCATCACTGCATCATTAACAAAACCCTGAGCAATAAAGGGGAAGATTGTCTCAGAAATTTTCTTCTAATCCCTATTAAATCAATTGGGAGGAGGCGAACAAGTCATATTACAACACAGACCTCCAAAACATTATAAACCAATAGAAAAAACTATTAAAATAAATAAATAAATAACAGATACCACTGTGTATGATTAGACCATGGTAATGAATACTCTATGCCCTCATGCCCATCTAAACCGACAATTTATGTCAATCGTCCAACCTAACTGTTACTTCCCTTACCTACAGTCACTTTATCAATAAAACAACCAGTTTATTATGGTTGTCCACCCCTAGTGGCATTTTAACTAGTACCTGCCCCATCCTTATGGAGACACCTGCATCACTTGTCAACTGGAATTGATTCGTGTTGTTTGTGTTATGAACTCCCTCAACATAAATAAATTGAGGGTGCAAAACCAGAAAACTAAAGCAATCTCATCAGTAGATAATTTTCATCCAACTTTAAAAGATATTCTTGCAACCACATGGTCGCTAGAACCTAGAAGTACTAGAGAAGAGAGATGCAATACAGCGTACAGTAATATAATGCATGTCCACCAAATATAAGAAAGAAGAGGAACAGATACTTCTATTATGCAAAAAGTGAACATGGATCCCCCATTCCCCAGGTTCAAAGAGACTACCAAAACCCACACTAAACACTGCTAAAAATAGTGTTCTTAACAAGTTTCTGAAATAGCAGTGCATCATGCACCCACAAAATTCATGAATATCCAGTCCCATAATGTAAATTTCATAAAAAATAACTAAGGTCATTGCACCTTGTAAGCAATCACGCACCAAGGAGTAACACCATCGTCTAAAAGTGCAGATCACAATCCACTATTCAGAAATTAGCCAATAATTGAGAAGAAGTTGCACTTCAGATATCACTAAGCACCAAAATTTACTATAACTTTCTTAACTTGAAAAAAAATTATATACACGGGAGGAAAGTATGGTTCCATGAGGAATAGGAAAAGCAACACAATGCAAAAACTTTACTTGTAGCAAGTAGAAAAAAAAAAATTGAAAGAAATAAGCCCTTGGAATATAACATGCTCAAATAGAGCATAGCAATAAAACCCGGCAGACAAAGCAAATTATTATTCTCATCTCTCAATTATACTATCAATATATACATACATAAAATGTTACCTACTTGATTTTCGTCCATCAGCAGATTAGCTGTCTTCAAATCCCTATGAATTATGTTGTTTTGGTGCAAATAGTCCATTCCTTTGCTGACATCAATGGCAAACTTTAGCAATGTCTTGAGCTCCAGGACATTGTGCTGCATGTGCAGAAAGTCATGGAGGCTCCCTCCAGCCATATACTCTATGGAAAAAAAATGATAGAGAACAGAAAGTAAGAGAATTTCCAGTAAAATCAAGTAGCATAAAAATCATGACGTGCAGATTGGTGGTGTTTTTACACATAAAGAGCATGCCACCAATATTCCAGGGAAAAAAATTGGGAAGTTCACAAATGTTTCCATTTATGCTTAGTAGCTGGAGTCGGACAGATTTTTTTTTTTATTTGAGCAAATGTAGGCATTTCTATTTCGCAAAAGAGAGTACAAAATAGAGCATGTCTGAACGGGGGATGAGAAATCAGCTAGATTTTGTGCAGCCAGAAATAATTCATAAATTGAATAAACAATTAAAAATCCACCTCTAAACCCTGAACTATGAAATTCATCAGCATTCAACTCCAGAAAGGAGGATTTCGTTGTAAACTATTACAAAAAAAATTTACCACATTTGCACTTGGACTCACTTTCTGTGAAAACAACGGGCAGTAATAGTGTAATACGGTAATAAACCTAGCATAAACTCTAACGGAAAACCTTCATCAAAGATGATACCAGTTCATCCCAGTTCAAGGATGACAAGACATGGTGAAATGACAAATATTCAAATTTTGAATTATCATGATACACGTAAACATTATTTAACCTAATATTATGTGGCTCTATGTAATTCTACAGTGCTACAAGTTAGAGATGCTTCTATGCTGTGATTTGCATAATTTATTCCACCAAATCAGACAGCTATGATGTTCTTATCAATTAAATACTATAGCCATCATGTTTCCAAAGGTTTCACAGACTATATACCAATATCAAAAAGAAGGTTTTTAGCAAACACTTGTGCAGTAAATTTTCATTCCAACTAATGAAAATGTTAAGACAACCTTCATCGACGTGAGAAAAAAAATTTACCTTAAAATCAGAATTGAAATGTACATTATGCAAGGAATGTAATAAAAAAACTGCTTATAAATATTATTCTAATGCCCCGTTTGTGTGGCGGAATAAGAGTGGTTTAAGGGTGGAATAAGGTGGGATAAGAATAGATAGGGGAAATTGGTGTTTGTTTAAAGAGTATAGATGTAATTACTATGCCGGTTTAAACGAGTATAAGAGAATATAACAATTCTAAATAACCCCTAGGATAAGCTATACTCACTTTATCTATTCTCATGGGCCCACATGTCAAATCAACTTTTTACACCTTAGCACATCAAATCACCTATCAATACCTCTTATACATCAAAGGGCTCACATGTCAAATCAACTTTTTTACACTTTATTTTTATTTTATTCTTTATCAACCAAACAACTCAACCTTTATTCTTACGTTTTCCAATGAGAATAAAAAAAAACACAACGAAACAGAAAATCTCTTATTCCTGTAGATTTGTTATCTATACTAGCATATTTATCTATCCAAAATAACTCAATTCCACAATCCAAACGGGGGGTAAAAGCATAAATCCCACATTGTCATGTCATAATTTGCCAATAGATACCTATTCCATTGTAAAGTACCGTCACAATGCTGATACAAGATGCATATGAATTTTACAGAAATAAATGCATCAGATGCAAACAACATAATTAAGTGAACCATTAGATGGTCTAGCAGTCTAACATTAGAAAATTAATATATCACGGACACCGGAGAATGATATAAGTTTGTTCTCATACAAATTTTGTAATTTCTAAGATAAGATGATTAAGTGCGGAGGTCTGACTCACAATATTTATCTAACACTATGGTAATTTGATCTAATGAGGTTTAATTTATGATCCCAGTTGATGAATTTCCACACCTTAAGATCAACAAGTTCGAAAGCCGGTATCTTTCCAAATGTCGATATAGACTGAGAAGCAATAAAAACGGAACAAAATATGCGCTACGGGGCACTAAAGCTGTGGCATTGAGATTTTGGAAGAATAAATTATAAGAGGAAAATAAAAATAGAGAGGCAAATAGAAAGGCATGTACCTGTTACTATGCACAACTGCGGTAACTTTGCGCACGCACCAACGAAACGGACAACATTCCTATGTTGTACTTCCCTAAAACGTATTGATAAAGTAGGAATCCTCAAAATAACGGATTGAGTAATGCAGAAGTCTAAAAAGCAAGAAGAATGGACAAGATTATTGTGTGCTAAAATTCAAGAATGCATGTTTTAAACACTGTGAAGTGCAGGAATTATTAATAGGTAAATTAAATTACTAGCTTTACATAAAATGGGGCATCAGGTTTATCTGAGAACGTTTTGTGCTCATCTCTCACCTTAAAACGGTAACTTCTTGTGCAAATTCAGCTTCAGCATTTTGATTCAACTGCTCAGATGGTCTAAGCAGTTTTATGGCAACATCTTGACCCAAGTAAGTTCCATGATACCTGTACATAAACAGAATCAAGAGGATGCCCCTGTGGAGATGCATAATAAAATAAATAATCTTCGTGTACAATTACTAGCTCACAATTCTCCAAAAGCTCCACACGCAATTTTCTCTCCCATCCTCAACAATCGTCTGTCAATTGCCCATTCACCAAGTTGTGGTTGGAGAGGCAGTTCCTTCTCTGAGATGGAGTGTGAGGGGGATGTACCAGACAATGAGCCCTGGATTTCCAACAAAACAAAGCTAATTATTAGCCCTCAATACACACACATGTTCTGAAGATATTACCACTGGCGTATTATCACGAATTGGCTGTTCTCTAAAAAATTCAATTACTAGAATAGCAAATACAAAGGTAAACACATATCACTCAGCATCCACATTTGGAATATGTAAAATTGTAAACTACATATATGATCAGTGACTATTGCTAGTTCTCTTAAAATATGTAAAGATATATACTGGGCATATAAGCACCGAGATACAATCAGTCTGATTGCTAGCTCTCCTCAAACCTTATGTTGAGAACACATGGTCGGTTATTACAGCAACTCTTTGTGCATGGGTCTCCATTCTCCATGAAGTTGAATCACCATCCAGTATAATGGGAGTAATTGGTTGAGGCCGCAATTTTAAATCCACAAATCATTTTCGGAGTGATAGGGGAATGGTATTCCAGGAGCTTCCAATGTGTCTAAGGCTCTCAGCCCTATCTTGGTTTATGTTGTCTGTTTCTTTTGGAATCCCTCATCTCCTTTTCTTTGTTCAAGGGGCAACAGTGCTAATATAAATGTTCCTATCCGCTTTTCGGAAAAAAACACCAACATATAATCACCAATTACCAACATTTTGCCAAAACATGCCAGACTACTACAACAGCACACATAGAAGTACCTAAACTCAATAGTAACCTGTAGAACATGTAAACTATAATCTGTCGGCATCTGCAAATACCTCATCAGTGTTTGGACACTGAATTATTCTACATGATAATGGGTTTCAGTAATTTAAAAAGGGGACACTCCAGAAGCTCATCAGAATCATATGATAAAAACAGTACCTATTAGCTAAAAGCAAGTACTTAACCTCACCAAAACTATGACTAGAAGATTTATGAGAATATAAGAACAAAATTAAATAGTGTGTACTCAACACTATAAAGAAAATATACTTGGAACAGATTTCCATTCAATACGCATTAGTTGAGGAAAAAATTTATAAACTGCAGTTGGTTCAACAAACCAAAGTGAAAATTAAAACTTGATCTAGTGAGCAGTACTTACATCACATTCTGCAACTGCAATCTCCAACGCCTTGTGCAATTCATCTGCTTCCTGACCACATCATTGCAAAGTCAGCAACATTCAGGCTCCACAGACCCTGTCAGGCTGTCATAAAATACATAGAATCACAATGCCCCTTAATAATTTACTAGTGTACTGGACGTGCGATGCACGTGATCACATAAGTAGAGGATTTTTTAAAAATACTGGGGTCCATTTTGTAAAACTCAATTAAGTAAGGGCCATCCAATAAAATAATATTTCCCTTTTCTTCACACACACTCAGTATGGGTGAAGGAATCTCCTCACATGCAAAGAGAGTTTCAATTATTGATAGACATATATTAATGATCCTTACAATAATCCAACTAAAATGGATCTTTGACGGGCCCAAAGAACAAAATGTGAGAAACTTAATGACAAGATTATAGAAAATTAGAAATCAACATTTGATGCATATCCATGTAGACACTGTAATTTTGTTTAGAATTTAAAATCTTATAAATTAGGAAATGCAATTGAAGTTGAAAAGAAACTGCAACTTCCAACTACAAAGCTAGTGCATCTAGAAAGATTACAATTTCCTACTATTTTTTGGAAAGACAATTAAAATAAACAGCAAGCATAAGAAACAAAGAAAATTCAAGTAACCAGTGTAAGACACGCAGCTTCTCCTACTTGGCTACCTCCCATGGTAAATTTACAGCAAATAGCTCCACTACATGGGTAAAATAAATATCTAATCTTCAAAAAAAATATAATTTTACTAGAATTGAAATGCATCATTATTCTTGTACTCATGGTAAAAATCTTGAACAAATATCCCGTTAGGCCACCAGAGTAAACAAAGGAATGTTGTTATTGGACACAGCATTATTAAATCCACTCTACAAAAAAAATGTGCGCCTTGGAACAAATAAATAATGGAGAAAAGACCACAAAGAAGAACCAAAACCATAAAAATATATGGCAAAAGCAATAGGTACGCAAACATCTATTACTAGAAGAGTCAGAAAATTGATGGCAATAGTTATATTGCAATCAATTAATAAATTGATGGCAATAGTTATATTGCAATCAATTAATAAACATACCTCTGTGTGCCACCCATCCACAACAAAAACATCCAAGGAATAACCATCAGTTGTGGAGAAAACATGAGCTTCACGGATGTTGAGTCCTATATTCGATAGCAAAGCAGAGAACTGGAAGAGCACACCACATGGTTAGAAACTTCATACAGTCTTGATCAATATAAGCAAAAGAAATTCAGGTTTCAGATCTTAAAAACACATTGGAATAAAATCTAATTGGAATTGATTAGTCTATGAATTTTCCTTCAAAACTTTGATGATCAAAAAAAGATCTCACTCAAATTCAGAATACAACTTGAACAAAAGATATCAAGAATGGAGGAAACCGATGAAAAAGTATGTATGTTCAGCCAAGAAAAAATTGTCTCCCTACCTGGCTAAGAAGTTTTGGCTTGTCGATGGTTGAAAATATTATTTCATGTACCGGGACTTTCGAAACAATTTGCCTACATCAAAATTTTCGATGGTTCAATTTAAACAACAAATGCAATAAGCAACTAGCACACATAATGGCACTGCTCAAGAGAATGTAGCAAATAATAATGAAATGGCAGTATTTGCAACCACAGGTCAATTTTCAGTAGGATATCTTGAGCAAGGATTTGTATATTGAAAATGAACCCCACTATCCTTTTTTTCTCTTTTGGATGAAAGGCAGGCTGAGACATCCCCACAACCCCACAATCCCTATTAGCGGAGGCAATTCTAATAGAAGATGAAAATTGTGCAACTCTCTAGCAAATGTACCTTCCAGAAGAACTTTCAATAGGATATCTTTTTTCCTTGGCGTCTTCAAAGTTCCTTCTCATGTCCAAATTAAGGTCCTCAAGCTTTGAGCAAGGTTCAAAATGAACCCCACAATCCCTATTTCTAGTTAAAGAAATCTTATCAACAACCAAGAATGAGAAAAAAAGCTTCCAAAATGAAGAAAAGCCATATTAAGCACAAAAATCAATGTTTTATTGCAAAAATGCACATTGATTCTTTTTTTCAAATATGGTTATTGCGCACTTTAAGCATCATCTTTAGTAGATCATACAAGGTTGCTCGCCTACGTCTGAGAGGAAAAGCATGTAGAAAATTGAGGAACAAACAAATACATTGGGGATCTAGGAACCTGTTATGGGATGAGAAATCTCCATCAGTTTCTGTTTGTGAAGTTGAAAGGACCTTTATAGACTTCTGTAGATCTTCATGTCCATCCTCTTTTGTCCAGGGACACTGCTCATCATTAAAGAATGCAATTGAGAAACCAAAATTAAATCTTGACGCACCCATAGAAAAGCAAATTAAAGATAGACTATAACAGAGGCTTAGGAGTACATTTTGTGTGTAAAATAATAACAATTGGCACATATCCACATATTAATTTTGCCATATAAACTGAATTTTGTAAAAATAATCCATCAAGCAAGACAATAAAATAACAAATAAGGCTTCGTGTGTTTTGGGGGCAACCATGGGTGGTGTGAGAGATGCTTTATTTTTTATGTGCCTGTTGTACTGGTAAAAGCATAAGCCTTTTGTTTATATATCACTCAATACCCAATGAATTTGAAACACTTCAACTGGCCCCTCTCAAGACAGTCTAGCTAACTCAAAATTAACAAATAGGGCATACGATACACATACAACATACCACACTCAGCCTTGAAATGAATTTCTAGGGTCTTTCACATAAAATGCAAAATCTGAACCTTCACCAATGTATCTGACTTCCATACCTTCCTAGAAAACCCGAATCTGATATTTCCATCAGATAGAAAGTCACAAAAAAAACCAGACAAGAAACCTCCTCCTCTTATTGACCCCAAATTTCCCATCCAACTCCCCCTGAATCAAAATCTGTCATCTAAGAGTTTGACAATCTCCACCACCTTCTGGACCAACAACACCATTCCGAACCTAGATACTCAAATAAACAATCCCTGCTTAGCCTCAAAGACTAGCTAACCTTTACCTCCCCACTACACATAATATCAAAATAGTGGGAAATTTGGAGCACAAGGTGATCTCCCCACCATCTGTGCTTCCAGAAGAGAGCATGAATCACAACGGTAAAACTTCATGGAAAATTCTCATTCACAATTGAAAATGGTCATTCAGCTTTTTGCCCGGTAATTCCAAGAATCATAATGATTTTATGAAGGCAGTATCATTTCACAAATCTCTTGGTTATCCAAGCGTTAAAGGTGTTTTTATTGCAAAGGCAATCCTTCTTAGCAGCTCTTACCGCCTTTTGCAATAGAGATTCCTCCGCAATTCATCTATGTGCTTCAGTTCGAAATTCACTGGCGCCTGCCACACATTTCTCAATACTTCGCAACCCAAAACAAGATATGTCTCACATATAATCAATCCATCAAATACCCCAACAAGACCTCTACTAACTTTAAATCATTTGGAACAAAACATCACTTATTCCACTTATCAGAATGAAAGCCAACATCAGTCTAGATACCAGAATTCATATTACCAAGTCGTGACATCTATCTATTTACCTTACCTTTTGCTCCAATTTGCAATGCATTAATTCCACTAATACGGCACAACAAAACAAAAGGGGATATTATGGGAATTTCAAACAGCATGAACCAAGACGTCACCTAGTTCAAGAATACCTTCATAAAGTGCAAATGTAAGGCAGGCTGCTTTTCCTGATATAACATCTTCTCTAGAAATGCGTTGGCATCCACCAAAACACTATTTCACAAAAAGAATGCTGGAGGTGCAATACAAGGACTTACCAGGAGATCAAATCACCATTTTTCGGATACCACAGCTAATTCACAATCCCGATTTCCTTGAAAGAACTCCAATCCAAAAAGGTGTAACTCATAATAGCCATTCATAACATTTTTTTCTATTCCAATAAAAAAGTTCAAAACAAAACAAGATCGATCAAACATAACCAATAACATTCTCCAGTTCCCGAAAATCACCTTCACAACTCGCACACGAAACACCGGCTGCTTCTCCGGATCCCTAGCCTCCGCGAGAATCCTCTGATGCAACAGTACATCCTCCACTCTCTCCATGTCCACATCCACCGCATACCTGCAAAAACACAAACAAACACCAAAGATTCACTCAAGAATCAAGAATCCACCTCCACCGAACCTCCCTCCCTCCCTCCCTCTACATCAAGAAACTCAAAGCAAACCTGGGAGGCAAGCGAGCGAAGTGGGCATCGATGAGGTCGCGGAAGCCGGGGTCCGACACGGCCTCGTCGCATCCCTCCTCGACGAGGCGGTTGTAGACCTCGTTCTTCACGTCGTAAGGGCTCAGCCCGAGCGCCCCGGCCGCCCCCCGCGGCGGCGACGAGCTCTCCCCGACGCCCTCCTCCACCGTATCCGCCGGCGCCGGTGGCGGCATCTCCATCGGAGGTCGTCTTCAACGAGAGCGAGAGAGCTAGGGCTTCGAGAGAGTCAGAGAGAGAGAGAGAGAAGAGAAGAGGATCTTTGACGGTTGGGAGGATCTGCTGGGGATGGAGAGGGGATTTTGGGGTGGGGTAGGGGTAGTTTAGTCTTTTCACATATGGGAATATTGTCTTTGGACAACCTGCGATTCAATTGGCTCCGGAGGAGTGGATAGGGTTCGGATAGAGGGGGGCCTCAGCAGATGTTGTGCTCCGCTTTTAAATTTCACTCTCTTTGTTTCGCGAGGGTTGGAGGGGTTTTGGCCGTTCGTTTTGGATTTTTAGGGGGTGAGGATTGGTTTATGTTCACTTGGGGGGTGATGGGTTTTGACGTTTGTCTGAAGACTGGAAATTGAAAATTAGGATTTGGGTTTTATTGTTTGGGAGATTTGGTTTAAAAGTGGTTGGTGGGGAGTATAATTTTAATTTATGTTGATTAATTGGGGTTTTATATTTGATAATGGTGGGTTTCATTGTCAATGTTCACTAGCAGCCTGTTGGGAGGGAGTAAGTTAAATAAGGTGACACCATCAACCATAGTTTAGTGATTTATTTTAACTAGTTTTAGTGAGAGAGTGTGTATTTTATAATATATTTATTTTTTTATAGTAAAGAAGAAATTTGTAGAAAAAAAACTCGATCTGAATGTGTGGCAATATTTAACAACTAAAATAAATAGAATAAAGATAGGTTCAATCAATTTTACATCCACTCTTAGCATGCATATACACACAAAAAAAAATTTAAAAAGAGTGCTAAAAATGAAGATAAAAATGAGTTGTGTATGAAAGACCTAAATGAGGTGATCATCCATAATAGGTGTGGGGGACCGCCCACCTCCACCTCTGCAGGGGAAAGACTTCGTGGCGATACTCATCCTGATCGACGAGACGGACGGCGACAGCCTCCAATGGCTGCTGACGAGATAGTCGTGGGGGGGCGGGTGGAGATGAAGGTGGCGGTGGAGGCGTAGAAGGCGCCGGTGAGGGTGATGTGGGCGGGGTGGGGGTAGATGGAGATGAAGTGGTGGCGTCGAGAAATATCTTTGGTTGGCGGCGTCGAGGATTTTTTTAGGAGAAGGGGTGGGTTAGGATAACAAAAAAATTAAAAAAACATTAAAAGGGGGTGAGTTGAGGAGTTGATGGGTTGATAATAACTACCCGCTTTACTAATTTGAGATGTTGTTTGACATTTGACTGGTGACTTGAGGAAGGAAAAATGATGCATATAACAATGTAGTTTAGTTATATAGTATGTAAATATTGTCAAACTGTATAGATTTACATAGTACATGCCCTAGACAAATTATGATCAAATATAGTCTCAATGCATATGTTGCTTCTGACATCACTCTTAATGTTCTAGATGTGCTATGTTTGTGATATATTTTTTAATATATACATATTTTTTAAATATCAATTTTAATCTTAACTGAAGTATACACGATGATATAAAATACATGAGAGGAGTGATAGATGTACTAATTTGTTATTATAATTTTGTGTATTGATATATAATATTTTTTATGTCAACAGTGAAAAAATGGTATAACTTTTAATCCATTCAACATGGACTATTTACACCAATATTTGAGAATAAATAATGTTACTATAAGGATAAAAATATTCTAACATATTTATCGATAAATTAATGATATTTAAATACTATAAACTTTTATGTGGTAATATATATATTCGACATTGGTTTGGTCCGCAGCAAGATATTTTTAAATGAAAATGAATTGAGATGCATCATTATGAGCAACTTTAAAACTTTGGAGGAGGCTACTATGATATTTTTTTTAACAAAAAGATAGGCATCCTACCTCAACTTCATTAATTAAAGCGGATGTCCAATACAAAACAAAAATAAAGAAAAAACTACATGACAACAATTGAATTGGACACCTATACACCTCACTCCACAATGACAAGCTTACCTCCATTCAATAACACAATGATTGCCCTAACACTAAAATGGTTCCGGTCCAAAATAAACTGGACAAGCCTCACCCAAATATTATCTACATAAGGTCTCTCTCCCTTGAGCCTTGAGAACAACTTGATTACATGTCAACCATATTGACTATGCCACTACTGAAACAAGCATATGATGTATCTTTACCTTCATACTCTAATCCTTTTTTTCCCTTAAAAGTCTTCCCAGCCTCCCACATGTCCTCCACAAAAGAAAAATTGCTCCTCATCCTCGTGGACACACCAAGCTAGCTCCAGACGCTTTTAACAACACCAGGCAAAGAATCAAAAGGTGCTCAGAAGTCTCATTCTTCGAGTTACAAATCACACAAAATTGTCTCTTCATGAGGTGAACTGTCAAAGTGTCATTTGAAAACAAGACAAGAAGGATGAACCATATCATAACACACCAACAAAACAAATATTGTCCATTTTTTCAGGGTTTTACTCATCTTTATCCCCAATGAACTAATCACGTCTTGTTCTGCGTTTCCATTCGAAGTGGAAAATAAGATTTTGACCCTGGGGCATTCAAATATTTTCAAAGACGAATTGTTTCATTTATGACAATGCAATATCTATCAAGAAAATTTATTTATAATCACTCATTCTCCTTTGATTGCTTAAAGTAAGAAATGGGACGCATGAGGTCATAAAACTTAACCCTCAATAAATGCCACCACATTGGAAGAGTGACTCAATATCAAATCACAAATCTCATTCTTGATCGGGGGAATGGAGTATTAGATTTCATGATGATAAACTTGTAATGGTATAGGGAGTTTGCCCAACAGATTTGGGAGTTGAGTCGAATTCTTTTCTGCTTTATTCTATAAGTCTTTTTTTTTGTGGGTAAAGGCGGGTTCGAACATGTGACCTCCCATTTGAGAGGGTGCATCTCGACCACTCCGCTAAGGGGTCTGCTGCATTGTTATTCTATAAGTCTGTTTTTCTTTGTAATGCATTGTTATTTTCTTTAAAATCTTATCCCTTTATATATTAAAGTAGATGGCTACCGTTCAAATAAAAAAATCAAATCACAAATCAATGAGATGTAAATTTTTATTATCAACTAGCCAAAATCTAAAATCAATTAGAAAATCTTTTATTCTTAAGAAATGATGGCAACCATTTTAGACATGAAAAAAGAAGTAAGCACACCAAATATAGAGATATCATATTTTTTTTTTGTAGGTTTCTCCTCTCTCATGCTGATCAAGACGGAAGTGGAATGACCCTCCACCTCGACCAAGAGAAAAAAATGTTATAATAAATATTTAAGTTGAAAAATTAACATATTTAAAAGAAGGGGATCCGTTCCGTATGATTAGGCCGAGAGGTATATTATACTCCAATTGTGCTAGCACACCAAACAATAATTTTTTTTAAAAATAAGGTAGAAATTACTATCATTTTTTCTATTGCTAAAATGATAGTTACAACTCTGAATTGGAGGGAGAAGTGACTGATATTACTTTATAAATCTATGTTCACTTTTATTTCTCATTCTATAATATCTATAAAAGTAAATTTTCTTAGATCAGAGTTATCAAAATGATCTGTAACATGTTAGCCAGACCCGGGTGACAATTAACTCATATAGGAAAAATGACATTCTATTTTACAATTAAAAAAAAAACAAATAGTAAATATTTTTATTTTTTCTAAAATCATATCATATATTCTAATTATATATATATAATATATGGAAAAATCGATATAACTCCTTGTAAACTTGGCTAAATCGATTTCAGTCCCTGTAAAATTGGTTAACCGTCACAGGTCCCTGTAAAGTATATATGGTTAACCGATTTAGTCACTGTGTCAAATATTTGTTACTTTACATGGAATATTCCGTCAAATATTCCGTTTGTCTGATAGGGGGCATTAAATACACATTCAATATAGACCCTACATATTACGAAAAATTCAATCTAATCCATCTGAGGACTGAAATACCCTCTTCCTCTGTAAAATCCCTCACTCAATCCCAGCAACCAGACCTCTCAAGCTTTCCCTCCTCAAGCAATGTCTTCGCCTTGAGATCCCCGCTCCGCCGTGGTCGCTCATCAGCACCCCATAATTCACCGATCAGGCTTGCACTCATGGTACTCCATGTCGAACGCCATCTTCTCGGTCGCACTGTAGTCCTCCCTCGTGCACTACTCCTCCATCAGGAGCGGGTAAGTCACCGTGTTTGACCTCGTCAGTGTACCGCTCCACTCCATCGCACGCTTCACCTCCACCACCCTCTCCAAGTCCCCGCCTTTGCAGATGAACCCAATCAGGGTGTTGTACATGACGACCAACGGGGGGGGGGGGGGTCTTGAAGCATTTCATCGAATAGGTGAGGCCATATCACATGAGCATTTGAAATGCAAACCCAAAACCTCAAAAAAATTCAAAAATCAAAACCCAAACAATTTTAAATATAAATAAAACCTTAAAACCCCAAAAAGATTTCAAATACTTGCTCCTCCTCAGATATTGAAGACAAATATGAGGACGTCCCAATAGCCTCATATAATCCCCTTAGAAACCCCAAAAAAATGTAAAAATAAAAGCTTCAAATGCCTTCTCCGATGCTACGGATCGTGATCGCCGTCGAGGACGCCGGGGTTCATGGGGTGTGCAGACCATCAGAGTGTGTGTGTGTGAGAGAGAGAGAGAGAGAGAGCTCATATGTTAGGGATGAACACATGTGAGACAAATCTAGTAATTTTTATGTGTGGTTAGAGTTAACTACACCCCCTGATTAACTCATGTGACAGTAGGAACTGAAACGATGGTTTTTTAATTTTATAGGACCTATAGTGATTAATTAATTTTACAGATATTGAAATCAATTTAGTCAAGTTTACAAGGAGTTATATTGATTTTTCCATATATAATATATATATATATGAAAATTATTACGTGCGGCGAACGGCGGTCGACGTGAATCGCATCCGACGGTCGACGTGAATCGCATCTGACCGTCCGATGCGATGGATTCGACGACGTGATCACTGCCGCACCCGCCGTTCGCCGCACCTAATAACCTCCCATACAGTGAAAATAATTCGATACAGTGAAAATAACAAGCTCGTCTCGTGTGCTGATTTGTAGCTTCACTTTCCAAAAAAAAGAAAAAACACAGAACGAGCGACGGAAAGAATGGCAGCTCCCGCGATCGCCCGGAGATCCATCAATCTCCGCCGCTACATCCACAAATCGAACGGCTGGGACGCCCCCTCTCCCCTCCGACCAAGTTCTCCCACCTTCAGAACGCCAAAGAAGTCCCCAAACCCTCCAAATCCTCCTCTATCGAGGTATCTCTCACTGTCCCCCCCCCCCCCTCTCTCTCTCTCTCAGAGACTGAAAAAATTGTGATGTTTGTATTGTCGAATTCCTAGGAGGGCGTCGGTGGTTCTGAACTCTCTGTTGCCGTTCCACAGCGCGGTCGCCTCGTCACGGCTCGTCTCGAGGGTTCCGTTTGGCGCCGGCGCTTCTTTGGAAGGTTAAGCCTTTCGTTTCTTTGTTTCATCGGTTGCGTTGATTTCGTTTCGATTGTTAACTAGGGTTTATCCAGGGTTTTAAGCATGTAAATGTTGTGTTAGGTTTTTGGTTTTATTGGATGTTTGAATGGATATTCAGATAGCAAGGATTTAAGGTCTGAAATGATCCATTGTTCAGTTTATATGTTTGGGCTGCAAAAATGTGGCTTTGGTTTGCAATATGAGGTCCTTTTTTTTTTTAATTCCCATGAGCGTAGTTACACTTAGTCTTTTTAACAGTCCTGAATGCAGTTTTATATACCTTGTTAGCCCCATGGTCACAAATTCGGGATTCGATAATCATTCGAGAGGGCTTTTGTTCAATTCGATTCCGATCATTCAGGAAATAATTAAGTTAAAATTTTGAAAAAGTCGGGATCTAAAAACAGTAATATATATCATAGAAGGGCAGGTGGTTGACTCAGACCAAGGATCAAGCAATTGGTGCGCATAGGCGCTCTAGCTGGTTCAGACAAGTGATCAAACATTTGGTGCGCGGAGGTGGAGAGAATTAATAAACAACATTGAAAGAAATCAATAAAGTGAACTGGTGATTGCATATCTACATGAGTATACATCAAAGCATCAACATGAAACAACATATTAGAGAGGGGGAGAGTCAGAGAAAAACAGAAAGGAGAGGGAGATTCGGAGAGGGGAAGAAGTCACAGAGAATTACCAGCAAGAGACAGCTGCCGCAAGACATCTCACAAGCATCCATTCATATTTAGGGCCAATTTTTCTTAATATATTGTTATTTAGGTTCCCAAAATACCCCCAATTTTTTTCCCGAATTTGTCCGATTTATCCCGTATTTCATGAATGCGCTAAACTGCCGAATCTGGCAGATCTTCGGTGGCTTGTTCCACGGGACCATGGGTTGCCGGATGTTCGTGAATATCGCGAATAAACCAGCGACCTTGTGACCATGGTTAGCCCCATCCACTCACTATCGCGAGGTATATAGCTCGTTGAATTTTTTATGTTTTCTATAAATGATATCATTCAATTCATTGGAATGTACGCTTTACCTTTTATGAACATACATACCTAAATGAGGTATATGATTTTGAAAAAAATGAAAAGCATTTGGGACTAGAAACAAGGCGGAGTGCAACATTTTTTTCTTTCTTCACGTGATGAAACTGGGCGACCTAGGTTGTCAGGCTTTGAGGGATTGCTATGCAGTGAACGGGGGGTTTATTTATATCGGATTTTCAAGTGCTTGGTCATTTGACTCATTTCTAATGTGGTCAGGGATGCAATAGAATGTGTATCAAATTTATGGTTGGAAACTGCCCCCTCTATTTCCTTGTATAGCTTGTCCTTCCATCTTTTCATCATTATTTTTTGTCGTGCATTTTTTGTAATGGGAACTAACATAAGGGACTCTTGTTATCTGTGTTCTATAGAATTACTCTCATGAGATTAATTTTTAAGTAACATTCTAATGAATAGCAGCAGTTTATTCTTTGTCAAGGCCAGCTTGCCCAGGGTATGGGATTGAGTTCAAGTTTATCTCATGTTTGGTTTTGGATTCATTATATGACCAATGAATTATCTGTGCATGTATACATGTTGTAATGGCTTTTTAAAGTTCACTGCATGACTTATTTGGAAAATTCCTGTCAATACATGCCAATTTAGTTCCATAAAAACAGTGCACATTGTCCTGACTGTTGAGAGATTAACAGTTCAATTAACATTTGAGGAGGGTTTGGTAACAGTCTTCGTCGAATAGCTCTAGGGTCAAGAAATTCTTGTTCAGGTAGGACTAGGAGGGTAAAAGATGACATTTTTGTTGAAACATTATGTATTCTTTTGGATAGGATATTTTAGGCCTCCAGATGGGATGCTGCCCTATACATCCATATGGTCATATAACGGTCATTTGATTCAGATTACAGGTTCATGGTCACCTTTGTGTGAGATGTTGACTACATTTGCAAAGATGAGCCAAATGTCAAGAAAATGTAACTGGACGGTATTTTACTGATAACTGAATTCTTGTAAGTGAGAAAATCATGAGTTAGGATGTCGTTCTGCGTTGCAAATATCAAAATCATGTATCATAAATAGGGAGAGAGTAAATTTGATTTGGATCACAACCTGTATCGTGGATCGTAAGATTATTTTGATGATTAAAAACAGAAATAAGTTGTCATACACATATAATAATAATATTAATGCCAAAACAATTCTCCAAAAATATAGTTCAATTTATTTAATCATTACATCACTTAGTACAGGTCACAAAACACTGTACTCTAACCAGTGGATTAATGGGCAATCTGGGCGGTTCCTATTACTTTATTTCTTTTAGCTTAAGCAGTTAGACCTTTTACCACAATGGCAGTGCTGAATGATGACACATCTCTATATTTATGCGACTGCAGTTTCTAGAACATAGTTGAGGAATGAGAATTTATGTACAACATAGTAGTGGATTGATCATGTTGTTAGATTCAAGATCAACAATCAATGGACCCCCTTAGGATCATGGTTCAAAAGATCCAGATTGCAGATTGTATGATTTTGACAACAATTTGCTGATTTGAACATAACAAAATGTTGGACTTGCACGGTGATCTGCATAAATTGATGATGAAGTGAGTGCTAGTTCAAGGAGTAGGTCTTGAACTACACAATGCCCAAATATTAATCATTGTTTGTGACCTACAGATTGACTGGTTTAATTATTTATCTCTTTGATCAAATTGACGGGAAATCGTGGAAGAGCTCAATATAGTTGGCAATCAAGGCAGAAAATAGGTGTTCATTTCTTAGGCATGATTTTATGGGAGGCCATTTAAATAAGGGCTATGAGGCTGGTCCTTGTGTGAAAGAATTTATATATATCTAGAATATTATGTCCTAATTTTTCTGCTTATTTTGTATTTTTTTATTGTATTTCTTATTCTATATTAAAAATATGGCCTCATACTGTATAGAACATAATAATTGAAAGAGTGTAAATGTATTCCTTTTTCTCTCTAGATTTCTATGTAGTTCTAGAGAGCAAGATGAGGTACTTTGGTTTTTGTTGCAGGAGGCATTGAGATCTTGAGATTTTTGGGGGTCAGATGTGAGAGATTTGTGTTTTTAATGTGTGCTTTTAATAGATTAGATATATTGGTTACATGATTTTGTTTGACTCTTTTTTTTTGAGATGGAAATAATTTAAGATGTCTTTGTTTATGTTGGATAAGGGAGAGATTTTATAGGAGAGGACCAGGTTTTTTTTTTAAATTGAAATGGTATGCTATTAGCCCTGTATATTAAATCACAGGGGCAAAGCCCAAAGCATACAATAATGCCAAAGCAAGATAGTCTGTAGTAGATGAGGACTCTAGTCTGGATACAAATGAGCCGTCTTACTACTCCACAACAAGATTTCTCCCTACCAACATCACTTTGGATGCCCCCACACAATAAATGCTCCAGCTTTTTATGAAGTAACCAGGATTTGGAGAAAGATATAAAAAAGGAAAAGAAAGCAAGGAATAAGAATAAAGGAGGTCTTTTCTCCTGCTGCTATTATATTTTGCATGGTGTGGGTTCCTAAGATATGTTAAGTGCACACAAAGAAGTCATACAGAATAAGAAATATTAGGACATTACATTCGGGGTATGTATTATGCAAATTCAACTATCTTCTTCAATAAGCATTGATCCCCTAGAAAAGATAATGGCATAAACATACAGAATATAGATAGGTTATATGTCATGAATAATGATGTCTTTCAATATGTGGAGTCAGTTAAGCTATGTTAGAGAGAAACGTCTATTCTCTTGAAGGATGTAGTCTGAGATCTGCATGCTATGTAGAAGAAACTGGAAAGCTTCTAATCCTTAACAAAGTAAATGCACTTTTAGGGTGTGCTTGTGCACAATTTTGAAAGGAAAAAGGAGAGAGTGAGGGAATTTGGGTTAAAGGGAAAGTGATGTAGAAAATAAAAAGTTTTCCCTTTGACCAACTTTTATGATGTTTGTACATGTGATGGAAAAATTTTCCATCACTTTTTCCTAAATTCTCTCTTATTGGGAGGGAATTTTTTTTCCTACTTTTCCTTAATAAGACAAAATAGGAGAGGGAGTGATGAAAATTTTTTTCCTTCCATTGTTTGACACAAACATTAGATTTTGAATAGTCAAAGGGAAAATTTTCACTTTCCGTCATTTTTCCTTTGGCACAAACACACCATTACTGGTAAATTATACTTTCATTAAATCTTGCAATTGTATGATCCATATATTTTTTCCATGTTCTTGTTGAGCCCTATGGATAACGTAATTCTATATCTGTCATAATTACATGTTGGGGAATTGACCTAAGCGATTTTGTGAAGTCCGGGTCTCATGTGGTTTTTACAAAAAAAATTTTGGGAGAAAACATAGGAGCGATCCTATTAAAGAAAGAAGCCCCCAAACAAAGGAAATGAGGGATATCCGTACAAATATTTTTTTGATAAAAGGTTGGCTTTTGCCTTTGTATTCAAAGTGTAAGCCCCAAGGACAAGATCATTACAAACTCATCCAACTCATATGGACAGAACCTACATCAGGACCACAAATAATAAGAAGAGGAGGACTCTACTTAATGCATCCCAACCCAAGTCTAAGCCCTGACCCTCAGTGTGTCTAAATGGTTAGTCTATCTCTCACCAAAGAAATCTCAAACGCCCCTGCATAGCATTTTCCCCACATCACAATGAATCTCAAAGCCCTCTCACAAATATTCTCGACATATGGATTTGCCCCTTCAAACACCATTTGGTTTCTCACCAACCAGATAGACCATAGCATCGCTGGAATGAAAGATTGAGAGATTTTAGCTTCCACACTTCTATCTCCAGCCGAACGAAGACCCTTCCCCGCCCTCCATAGTTCCTCCAGTGTACTAAAGGGACCACCTAGCGCCGTCACCGAGCCCAGCCATCGCCAAGCATCACTCGCAAAAGGACACAACAAAAGCAAGTGCTCCACCGATTCCTCCGCTGCACCACATAGACCACAGCTCATGACGATATTAGGGGCCCATTTTGCCAAGTTCATCCTTATGAGAATCTTCTTTTGGTAGACCAACCAAGTATAGAACTTAACTTTAAGGGGGACCTTACAGCCCCAGATTTCCTTATACTTCCGGGACACCTCCACCTCCGTCGGTCTCGCACGCCGCAACCACGCATAACATCCTTTCACTGTGAAACCAGTGGACGGACTCGGCTTCCATACGACCCTGTCGTCCACAGCTGGCCTCAAGACAACCCCGTGGAGCTCCTCAAGCAAGGTCAAGTAGCTATCAATCTCCCAGTCATGAAGATTCCGGCGAACCAACACCTCCCAATACCCATGATCCCCTCAACTCACCCAAAAATGGCACACTACACCCGCTGGGGATGATGCAATCTGGAAAATCTCTGGAAAACGCTCTTGCAAACACCTGTCGTCTAGCCAAATAGCCTCCCAGAACCTAATCTGATCCCCCGACCCCAGCTCCCATTTGATAGCTGCTGAAAATTCCTCCAACGAAGCGTGGATACCTGACCAGATCCGCGACGATCTTCTAGCACCAGTGGGGAACCTCTCACGCTCCTCCTCGCCAAAGTATCTATCATGAACCACTACACACCATAGCAAAGATGGCGAAGACAGCCAACGCCAAAGCCATTTTGAGAGGAGAGCCGAATTCATGTCCTCAAGATTTAAAACGCCTGCACCCCCCTCCTTCTTACTCCCGCACACTACATCCCATCTCACAAGGTGCACTCGTCGTCGAACCTCCTTACCCCCCCTCCATAGAAAGCGCCTTCTAATCCCATCCAGAGCCCGGAGAATCCCCTTAGGAAGCTTGAAAATGGACAAGAAATATATGGGCAAGTTGGACAAAACCGATTGTAATAGGGTAAGTTTCCCCCCAAAAGTAAGGAACCGGCTTTTCCAACCCTCCAATCGTGACTCAAAGTGGCTTATGAGGGGTGACCATTCGTCCTTAGGAACCCTTCCCAAGCATAAGGGAAGTCCAAGGTGACGAAGAGGGAATTGTTGTATTTCACAAGCAAAAATGGCTGCCATTCTACCCAAAAAGGTCACTTCTACATTTATGCCCGCCATTGAGCTTTTTCGAAAGTTAATTTTCAGTCCAGAGGCTAACTCAAAACATTTACAGATAAATTTAGCCCCCCTCATTGCCACCTCCTCCGCTGAGCACAGAATTATGGTATCATCCGTGTATTGAACATGTGTTATCGCCACACCACCCTCCTTACACCGAAGACCACGAACCCACCCATCCGCCTCTGCCATCATCATCATGCGGCTGAAAGCATTAGCCACGATAACGAATAGCAGGGGGGACAGCGGATCCCCTTGCCGCAGACCCTTATTGATGTGAAAGAAACCTCGAGGAGCCCCATTAACCATCACCGATGCCTTGGCTGTAGACACACAAGCTTTTATCATACAGATCCAGTTTGGCTCAAAACCATGCAAGGATAACAAATGGAACAAGAAGTCCCATCTAACATTATCGTATGCTTTGACAAAATCTAGCTGAATGACCAAGCCCTTCCTTTTGTTGGAATGAACCGTCGAAATGCACTCTTGGACTGTCAGGAAACCATCCTGCAATGAACGCCCCGGGATGAACGCTGACTGTGTCTCCCCCCACCAAGAATCCAATGACCTCCTTAAGACGGTTCGCAAGCACCTTAGAGATGATCTTGTAGCATCCGTTCACCAAGCTTATCGGTCTGAAGTCCCCAATTTCCACTGCACCCGCCTTCTTGGGAATTAGGGTGAGAAATGTGGCATTCAAAGAGCCAATCCCCATGGAGGACCCAAAGAATACACTGAACATTTCCATGATATCATCTTTAACACAGCCCCAAAATTCCTGAAAGAAGCGCAGCCCGAATCCGTCAGGACCGGGGGCTTTATCAGCGTCCGCCCCAAAAACTGCACTCTTTACCTCCTCTTCATTAAACTCGGCCTCGAGCTTGGGCAGACAGTCATCCGGTACTCTCCCCAGATCTTCATCCAACCACTGCAGACTCCAACTTCTATTGGCCTGGAAGGCATTAGAAAAATGGAGCACCAGCACGTCACTGATGTCCCGCTCCTCCTCAAGAACCTGCCCGTCCATACAAAGCTTCTCTATTGTGTTTACGCGTCTCCTCTGGCTTGCCACTTTATGGAAAAATTTTGTGTTTTCATCTCCTTCTTTTAGCCACACCGCTCGCGACCGTTGCCGCCATTCGGATTCCTCCATTCATATCAAAACAGCCCACTCCCCTTTCAGCCCCGCCCGCAACTGCCGATCATCCTCCGAGAGTAATCCCGCTTCTTCTAGGCTATCAAAAACACTGATCTGCTCTAACAGCGTCTTCTTCTGCAACCTCCTCCTAGCCACCGCCTCCCTGCTCCAGCCTTTGAGAACCCCTTTCAGCCTTTTGATCTTGTATGCAATTTTCTGAGCCCCTAATAGACCTAGAGTCTCCCCCCCTCCATGAGATCTCAACCACCTCCCGAAACCCGTCACATTGGAGCCACCAATTATGGTTTTTATCCATACAAATATTACTTGTGGTTTTTACATTACCCAATAAAGTAACCTATCATGCCATTATAACGCTATTCAAAAGCCAGAGTGAGCTGACTAGGCCTTGATGATATTAACACTCTGCATGCATTTTCTTATTGAACGGCATTTAGGCAACCTTTGGACAAGACCTTCAGTCAAGTATTCTCAACAGCTAGTTCTATCTATTGAGTTGCATCGTAATCATCGTCATGAACATCGTTGTCTTTTTCACAGGACTCCTGGTCTCTTGGTCTGACTTTACAAATCTTCCTTCTTTGTTTTTTGTCCTGGGGTCATGTTGTCAACTTTGGTCTTCCTATATATTTTTTCCGCAATATGTTCCGAACTACTTACTCTCCAACATATTGCAAAATGGATATAACTCTTTTTTTGTTGGCCAATCAATTTTGAAAATTGATTTCTCCCATCCAATTTGTTCTCACTTGGGGAGAGAGCGAGAGTTTGAAGACTTCCTGCTTTATTTTATGATAATGATAATGGTCGATAGGATTTGCAGCTAAATCATGTCATGGGTGTCATCTCTTGATAAGCCCAACATCACACCATAGTTGTTGGTTCAGCCCCTGTTTACTGCTATATGAAATACATAAAAGAAACATCACTTCTCTTCATGCAATGCCATGTTTTTTGTCTATGATATGTAATAGCTATGGTAAGCTGAGATATCTTTTGCATGCTTTTTCCCATTGACAGGTAGATTTGCAAACTACATAAGTCCCATCTAAGCAACTGTGATTTTGACCCGTGGAGGCTTCTTTGAAGCAATGACTTCCTTCTTCGAGTTATCTCGACCGCGGTGTATTGACAGATGAACAACAGGTGCGGAACTATGATATTGCACCTCTAACATGCCTGATTTATCATTTCCACTCGTTATCTTTTTTTTTTCATCACTTGTTACTCAGCCCAAAGTTTAAATTTTACATATGCATTTGGTAAGTTAATTTCAGATTTGGATGTGGTTCAGTTTTGAATATGTGCTGGACTATACTAATTCTATTCGAATTTGATTATGTTCATGTAAGTCAATTGGAATTATGTAAAAGGGATGAGTTTATACTTCAGTTTTGCTAGATTTTGATTTTTACTCTGCACTCAACTACACATTTTCCACATTTTTAATATACGCCTGTTTGGATCCGCATTTGGGTGGATCTGCGTCTAAAAAGCAGAAATTCTCAAACTGAATTCAAACAACTTTTCAAAATGAACTTTTCAAACCACATTCATTTTTTTTAAAACTGAGTTTAAAGACGTGATTATAAAAAGAACGTAGATATAGTGATACACTCAGTTTGTTTTATCTGCAGCCTAGAAATGCTCTGCAATCGCATGTACACTGTGATAATACAGTATGCACTACGATAGTGCAATGAAAACCACAACATCACAGTGTATGAAAATTAGATTTTTTCAAAAGAAAAAATACACTAATGTAATTTAGACGAGGTGGAATATTTAGAGGTGAAGTGGATTTTCATTTTTTAAATAAACATTAAAACATATTTTAATAATATTTAAAGAGGTGGGGTGCTTAACTGAGGTGGGAATGTATCCCCATGATTTATTATTAGTGTGTTTATATTTTAGATGTAACATATGTGATAAAATGACATGAAATAATATTTCAATCTATTAACATAGATTACCTGTCTAGATTTATTTCAAATTTATTTCAATGGTCTTGTTCTTTGGTTGTGTTTTTAATGATCCTCTTTAGTTGTATTTTTGGTGATTCTCATTGGGAATCATTATAATATAGTTTTTGCTATTTGGTTGACTATGAATAAGTTGTGGATAAAAAATGAATAAATATTTATAAAAGTTAAAAAAATGATATGATATATTGATCCTTAATTTATATGAGATGATAACAGATAATTTAACATATGAGTTCCTTTATACCGTGTAATAGATTGTGTGGAATATAATAATCATATGATATCTTAAATATCAATATCATCTTATTCTCCATCTTGACATCGCCTATACCGATGTATTCTTTATAAACAAATACTTTTGGGGGCTACCAAAAAGGGTAAACAAATATCAGTATCATTTTATTCTCCTCCATCTTATTCCTTCCTATTCTTCTCCTATTCCACTATCAAAAAGGGTAAAGTTTAGATCTAATTTCAACGATGCGCTTATACGCCTAGGACCATAAACACTATTCAAATCTTCTTTTTGGGTTATTTGTGTATATATCTTTATTTTGTCTAATTTGTCAAAGTAACTTTTTGAAGGGATCGGATTCGGTCAGTACCGAACTCGGTCAGTTCGATCAGTACCGAACTCGGTCAGTTCAGTCAGTATCAAACTGCACCACGTTCAAATCGAACTATATCATCTATAAATTGAATTGCACAACCAATTGTTGGGTATATATTTCACTCTCTTATTGGATACTGATGATACTTAGGAATTCATATTTTTTCAGTAGCTGATTAAATCCAATAAGAGAGTAAAAAAATATACTCAACAATTGGTTTTGCAGTTTGATTTATAAGTGATACAGTTCGATTTACACGTGGTGCAGTTCGGTATTGATCGAACTGACCCGAAATCAGCACTGACCGGATCCGGGCTCCTTTTCGAAGCCTTATCCACAACCATGTGATGTCCCTCGAAATTTCGAAAATGCTCAAGTTTCAACCATGATAATTTGTTAAGGGAAAATGATTAAAAAAAAGTTTTCTAAAAGTTAGAAATAGCCAATACACTTTTTAAAATTATATAAAAAGAAGTCTTACTTTATAATTTTATAAACATAAAATATTAATATATTTAATTAGATCCTTAACATATTTTATACCTTTTAACTTTGTTAAAATATTTCACCATTTAGATTTTGTTAATGTATTTCACATAGAGAAATTTTTTTTTACTCTAAATTTTTTGTAATTAGATGGATTTTGTAAAATATGTGTTAATATAATTTGAATTTTTTATGATGAACTCCATTAAATGTTGACGCTTCTTTAAAAAAGATATGCACTAATGACGTCATAAAAATATGTGAATATGCAAGCAATAAAAATGTAAATAAGGATTTAGAATACTAAAATATCATCTGCTGCATTGGTGTACCACATAAATTCAAATTACATATTATGATTATATACAATGAAGAATGATAAATGTAAGATATATATAAGAAACACACAATATGATATGTAATAACAAAACTTCTAAGGAGATCGATTGTAGGAAAAATAGGTTTTTCGTGTGCAATAACCTAACAAGAGTTAGAGGGATGTTAAAGATTTAATTATATAATGGTAGATTAGTTTTTTGTGTTTTCAAAAATATGAAATGAGATTTTTTTAGGTATAATTTTCAAAAGTAGTTGATTTGGGTATGTTTAACTTTTAGCCCCCGTTTGTTTTGAGAATAAACCCAAGAATAAAGTGGTATTGACTGGAATAGGAGTTTTAACCTATTTGGAAAGCTAGAATATCCCTGCATAAGAAGTTCTCCGATAAGCTAGCATAACCCTAGATAGCCATTCCAAGCTGAGGGTAGAATCAAATTATTCCAGGTTATTCCACCGAAAAAATATGTGAGTCCACTGTCAAATCAACTGTCATCACCTCACCTTTAATAAATCACATGTCAAATCAACTATCGTTATTTTTTCACCTTTTATAAATCCTTATTAATACTTTATTCATATTTTACCCAAACAACAAAAAATTTATTCTTACGTTTACCAACGAGAATAATTCGAAACACAACCAAACACAAAATCACTTTGTCTTTATTTATACTCACTTATGCTGGAATAAATGTATACTAAAAAATAAATTCTATTCTATATTAAAACGGGGGCTTAGAAGTTTTTTTTTTGTCATTTTCCCATATTTTTTTCCTAGGAAAAAATCCAAACAACTCCCTATAAGCTACCTGAAATTCATATAACCCTCTGAAAACACCGATGTAAATTAAAATAACTCCGAGTTAAACTTTCGTTGATAGACGATGAATATTCTGCGAATATTCTATTTTGTTATCCCTGATTGAAAATACAATATACTAAAACCTCATTTGCAATTTGTTTAAAATACGGAAAACCTTCTGTAACGATTTTACCTTTCCGGATAAATTATAAAACTCTATCAAGATGGGTAAAATTATCATTTATAAACGATTTTTTACATTTTAATATACTGTAGGGGGTTTTGGGCATCACAAATTTTTATTTCAGCAATAATCCTTAAAAGAGTTTAAATTTTACATAAATGTTTTCTAAAGATATTTATCCACCAGTTAAGATACATATTTGTTATAACAGAAAAATATTAGTGCACAATTTAAATTATTTTAAAGAATATTAATGAAAATAAGGTTTAAATGGGAAAGTTAATTTGAGGATTATATTAAGTTGCTGATAGCATATTCTTCTGTCCAACATCGTGTGAACAAAAAAAAAATAATGTGTAACGAATATATATTACACGTGTGTTAATGATGTACACAAAATGCGGAACAATATATATATAAAAAAATTCACGAAAAGAAAGACTAAAGACCCGTTTGGTGTCATTGTCATCCTCATTTTTAGAAACTTTCATTCATATGTTCATTCCTGAGCATTACAAGTCAAATTTTTCCTTTTATATAATCTTTGTGAACTGGATTTCTACAAAGGAAAATTCTCATTATGAGGGTAAATGAACTTAAAAAAATTTAGGAAAAATCCATATAACCCCTTGTTAACTGACTGAAATCCATATAACCCCCTGACTTTTGTAAAATCCATATAACCCTCTGAAAACACTTAGTAAATCCAAATACCCCCTGAATAAAATTTACGTTTATATATGATGAATGTTTTGTGAATATTATATTTGATTAACCCCAGTAGAGAAAACTGTATATCAAAAAAACCTACAATGTGCTAAAAATATGTAAAATATTATATAAATGACAATTTTACCCTTCCGGATAAGGTTTTATAATATATTCAAAGAGGGTAAAATCATCATTTTTATTAGATTTTTTATATTTTTAAGACATTGTAGTTGTTAGTATACTGTTTTTTCAATTAAAGTCAACCAAATGAAATATTTGTAAAATATTCATTATCTATCAATGAAAATTTTATTAAGGGGGTTACGTGGATTTACTAGGTGTTTTATAGAGTTATATAAATTTTAGTCAGATTTCAAAAGGGTTGTATGAATTTTTTCCAAAATTTTATCACCAATAAAATTGTTGGGGTATTCAGAGTCCATGACATAAAACCTTACCAAAAAAAAAAAAAAAGAGGAGAGAAAAGAGTCCAGATGTGTTAAAAAGTAATTAAAAGTAGGGTTTTTTGCATGTATATCATTCAAAAACATGTTATTTAATTTTATACCACTTCAAATAAATTATATATTTTTATACCATTAAAATATGTAGAGCTTATGCATATTTACCATTCTAGTTAACTTCCATCCAAATTTTCATTAAAACCGTTACGGTTTAGAGAAAAGACCAAACTACCCTTATTTTATTTTTGTACATTTAACCTTACTAAATATAATATTTATAAAATAAAAGATATTAATTTTAACATGAAAATGATAAATTTCATCTAAAATCCAAAAATATAAAAATTAATCATAAAAACTATTTATTAGCATAGATATAATAATTATCAATACTTACATTAATAAAAATGAAATAAAATTATTTCGAGGATAGTTAATAATATATATTACAAAATATAAATTTTAAAGAAAATTAGATCTTGATTGGAAGAAAATAAAAGAAGAAATAAGGGTGAATGACTCATGATTGATTTAGAAAGAACATAAAATTAAGGTTTTTTATTATTAAGTCCCCATAAACCATAAGATTTAGTGATCGATTCTCCACTTCTTCATATTTTGGTTTAGAACCCATATTTAAAAGATATGCTCCTTTTTAGTATCTGAGAGAAACTTATCCCTAAATTATTTTGTTTTCTTTTTAGTCACTGGGAGTGACTAAAAAAGAACATATCATTTAAATCTGTGGACTAAAACCAAAATATGAAGAAGTGAAGGATTGATCCCTAAATAGGTATGTTTACAGGGACTGAAAACTAAAAAACCCTCAAATGAATTAGATTATTATGTTTAATTATTTACATTATGACAAAAAATATTATATGTTAATGTTATTTTTATCAATTTTATTTCTTGGTTAAGAAGCTAATTATAATTAAGGCCTATTTTGGTTAAAAAGAATAAAAGAGGGGTATATTTTTATATTAAGAAAAATTCTAATGGTATAAAAATAAATACGTTATTTGTAGTGGTATAAAAATAAATATCATATTTTTTATGGTATACATGCAAAAAACCCTTAAAAATAATTGGAAAAATTAATTACTGGTCATCCATGAAAGTTGAATTATTTTTATGTCTCTGGAACATCTTGACTTAGTTTTAAGTCTCCAAATTAGTTGAAATCTTATTAATGGATCATTCGATTCAATAAGTATTATTTTTTGCCCTTATCTTTTAACAGTATAGCTAGATTTGTTAAGAGATTACTTAAAGCCATCTCCAGCCCTTACTCAAACCTATACCAAAATTTCACTTAAAATTTGAGTAAAAACTTGATTTGATATGATGTGTCTCCAACCATCATTTTGTATTTAATCAAATCTTTTAAAAAATTCACATCTTCTTCTTATTATTTCCTATAAACATTTTCAAAGTTCTTTCTCCAAACAATTTTACTTCTCAATTTTTTTTTGCTTCAAGATATTTAAATTTAAAAATTATTATCCAATTATTTTTTAAAAAAGATAAAAATAATATTTTTTTTTATTGAAGTAAAAATAAGAAGTTAAAAAACAAAGATGAAGACTTAAGAAAGTAGACTATTTTTTTTTTTTGGGGTTTCAAGAGATAGTGAAATTTTTTGGGGATGGGAAGACATCTAATATAATTCAACTAAACGTGGAGTTGAAGGAAAAAATGTCACATTATAAGAAAATGTGGAGATAAATGAAAAAAAAAGTTAAAAATTTGGGTAAAGATTTTAGTCTCCCTTGATTTGGGTAAAACTTTGAGTAAAAATTTCATTTGGTATGGGTATGGGTAAATGGTTGGAGAGGGTTTTGGGTGATTTTTACTCAGATTTAAATTTGATTAAAAGTTTGGGTATATGATTGGAGATGCTCAAAATTGTTACAAGTGGTGTACACATTTGGTGAAGGAGAGATGCAAAAATGTAAGAGGGTGTTTGGTTGCTCTGAATTTAAGAGCTTATTTCAATTAAAACTGATTTTAAGAATTAATTGTGTTTGGTTGGGTGATAAGGAAGTACTGATTTGGAACCTCATTAAGTAAAAATGGGCCCCTTTTTTCAGCTGGAAGGACCTCACTTAAAAATCCAGTAAACGCATTATGTTATTCGGTGTGGCTGGCTAGGGGATGACTTCCTCCCAAATTGCAAATATATTATAAACATGCTCTTAAAAATAGTGTATCCACCCATGTAGGTAATTCATCATGGAATGGCCAAGAGAGAGCACAACTCATTAGTCGTCAGTAGATTAGAAGGACACATTCTATAATTTGCAGTGTAGAACATATTTTGGTTTATATAAAAATAAGCTTGGGAATTATTGTTAGCGTTGAGTATATATAGAAAGAGAAACACCATGTTACATGTCATTGTTAGGTATTAATTTGGATTTGTTTATGTACAGTTAAGGTTATCATGGATTACTGACATTCAGGGTAGCCAAAATTAAATCAACAGTAAAGTATATAATGGTCTTTTTGGTTTCATATACATATGTTCATTACAAGCATTAACATATATCAATTTATATGACAGGCGCTAGATGGTGGGGTTTGCCGGATGGAGTTGCATCAAGTCTCCATATTGCATTTTGTGGAGTTTGTTAGCTCATGCAGTCTATGTGCAGTCTAGACATGTTTGCTTGGATATAGTTTATGTGTTCTTAGTTTCATGTTTGCTTGGATGTAGTTAGTGTGTATATATGTTGTAAGACAAGAGGTTGTTGTATCATGCCTCTAGTTTGTTTGAAGTGTGTAAAATGATTTCATATTAAATGTCCAATGTGTTATTGTTGAATGAAAGTTTGATTGAATTCTAAGTTATTGTTGAATTGTAGTGGTATCATGCCTCTAGAATGTTTGATTGCAAGTTCATATGCTCAGTCCAGTCTATATCATGCAGTCCAGACCAAGCTCCTCCAGTCCAAACCATGCAGTTCAATCCAGTCTAGACCATGCAGTCCAGTCTAGGCGATGCAGTCCAGACTAGACCACGCACTCCAGTCTATATTATGTGGGAGTGTTGAAATCCGAACAATACTGCTTATTATGACAGATCAATGAAATTAGATTGACTATCTTTGTCTATGTGGACTTTATATGTTAAAATAAAAATTTCTATGTGCGCATTTTGGTAGAATTTATGTAACTGTCAGACTATTACAAAAAGGGTCCATCCCAATTTTTTGTTGTTCTGTTTTTGAATTTTAATAATGACACTACGATGTGTTTACAAAAAAATTGAGGAGTCTTTGCAATTCTATGGGATATGTGGAAATATATAAATATCAGAGTTTTTAACGAATTAAACATGTGAGTATCTAGACACTATATTGTTTTGGCTCTTCAAAGGAAATTGTGGTACTGATATTTTTAACATGTTAAAAAAGAATAATCTTTAATATCTCCAAAATAACATGTTTTTTCTATTTCAACCAAATATCAAAATAACATTCAACACTTATAAAATGGACCAAAATACCTTTCCAATAATCACATAAGTCAACTGGTTAACCAAACACACTTATTTAAAATACTGCTTAATATTTTTCATTGAACCAAATGTTTTTTTCCCCTAAACTCTTAAAGATTATAATCATTCATCTTTTTGCACTTAACAATCAACACTTAAAATTCTCTTTCCGCCGCTGCCAAACAGCACCTAAATGTTAATAGTACTTAAAAACTCGTGAAAATATTAGATAATGGGGCTGGAGATATAAATATAAGTTCAAATATTCCACGGACCTCAAAATAATTTAAGGATTATCTGAAGGACTTGTAATTAATTTCCCCAAATTAATTTGTTTAAAAACTAATATTTTATACAATTAAAAAAGAACAATAATTCAATCAACACAAAGCCAGTCCATCACCAGCCAACTGGTTTCCCCAAACAACTCTTTAAACCAGTGTGTGGGAGGTGAAAATGTCTTCCTCCTTGAATGTGCCGGACTCGAGTACGGTCCGAGTTTGATTTGAAGAGATCCGTGAAGAGACAATGATTAGGGTCTACCGTTGAGGGATTGACGAGGTTTATCTGGACTAAACCTGATGTAAATTAGGCTGCCTACGTACCCTTTCGGAGGGATCATGCCACACGTAGTTCCTTTTTGGTGAGAACCTCCGATGATGAAGCCTAATCTCCATTAAAATGAGATTTAAAGCTTGGGTCTAAGGTTCTCTTCGTTTTTATGGGAAGAAGAAGGAGTCTCTCTCTCTTTGCCCCTCCTCCATCCCCCTTTTGTGAAGGGGATACCTTTCTATTTATAGTGGGAGGGGGTGCTTATTTCCATGGAGGTGTGAGCATATCATGGGATGAAATCTTCCACGTGACTCTTGGATTGGTTGACACGTGGGATCTGGGGATCAGTGTCTCATAACAACTTTCTGATAGTTTGTTACAGCCACTATGTCAGAGAATATCCCGTGAAAATTCTAATATCTCGCCGATGCGGACTCCGTGCTTTTGATTCAAGTCGGATAGAGGCTATGCCCCCATTTACCCAGATCTGGTCGAACGTCCGACCAGACTGTTTATTGGCTCGACTTGAGGTGGTGGTGTGTTATGACAGAATGCGATGGGCTTGGGACGGTATGACCTTTTAAACGGATTCTAAAGTGTGACAGATTTTAACTTCTACACAGTGAAATGAATTAGGCGGAATAATACAATTTTAAAGGGATTGCAAATACAAATACCAGTTTATTCTCCCACATTCTAACACAGCTATGTCCATCTATTTCTTCCACCAAACAGGTTTTCAAGCCTATTATTTATTCCACTATCCAAACACCACCTCAAAGTAGGGTTGGTAAACGAGCCGAGCAGCTCGGGCTCGGTTCGGTTAAAACTCGTTCAAGCTCGTTCGATTAGATAAATGAGTCGAGCTTGAATAATTTTTAAAGCTCGGTTTGTAAACGAGCCGAGCTCGAGCCGAGCCCAAGCCTGGACGAGCTCGTTTACTTAATAGAAAAAAAGGAACGAGTCGAGCCCGAGCTTATGTTATTTTCACATGTATAAGGTGTTGTGATGTGAAATGTGACTTTTCAAATGCTAAAAAATATTTTTTTTTAGCTAAACGAGTCCGAGTCGAGCCTTGATTCGAGCTTCGGCTTGACTTGTTTAACAAACGAGTCGAGCCGAGCTTCAACCGAGCTTTTCAAGAGCCCAACGAGCCGAGCTTAAGCACGAAATGAAACTTGGTCCCAAGCCGAGCCTGTTATTAAACGAGTCGAGCCTGAGCAGATTAAAGCTCGGCTCGTTCGGCTCGTTTGCCACCCCTACCTCAAAGAGGTGTTATAATAGTAATCAAAATTAATTTTTCAAAAAACATATTTTTTTTCAAAAATATTTATTTATCTATTAATAAATAAATAAAAACAATAATTCAACCATCACAAAGCCAGTCCATCACCGGCCTGGTCTTCCCCCAAACCACCACCAAAAAAATGGATTCCACCAATCCCCAACCACCCTCCACCACCCCCTCCTCCTCCTCCACCACCACCACCGCCTCCAATGGCGACTCCCCAATCGAGCTCCTCCCCTCCGACGCCCTCCACCAGATCTTCTCCCTCCTCCCCCTCCCCCAAGCCCTCCACTCCCGCATCCTCTCCCGCCACTTCCTCCACACCCTCTCCTCCCCTTCCTTCCTCTCGCTCCTCCCTCCCCACCCCCTCCTCCTCCTCCGCCCCCGCCACCACCCCCCCTATCCCCACCACCCTCTCCTCCACGCCTACTCCCCCTCCCTCAATCACTGGCTCTCCTTCCCCCTCTCCTTCCTTCCCCCCTCCCCCCATCCCCCCCTCCCCGTCTCCTCCTCCCCTCACGGCCTCCTCCTCTGCTGGCTCTCCAAAACCCTAATCCTCTGCAACCCCCTCACCCGCTCCTTCAAACCCTTACCCCAATTGGGCTCCGCCTGGTCCAAACACGGCACCGTCCTCTCCCCCCCACACGGTCAAGTCCTCGTCTTGAGCGAGCTCGCCGTCCTCTGCTACTCCCCCGGCCTTGACCGCTGGCGCCGCTTCCCCTCCGACCTCCCCTCGAAACCCCGATCCCCCGTCGTCGTCAAAGACGACATCTTGGTCTTGTGTGATGTCTCCCCCTGGAGGAGTCAATGGAGGCTGTTTATGTGCTCTGAGGGTGGAAAGGCGGGGTCTTTCCGGTGGAGGCGGTTGGAGAGGGTGCAGTGGGGGGATGTTATGGACTGCGTGAGGCGGCCGAGGCTCGTGAGGGGGACGGGGCGGACGGTGCTTATGATTGGGGGGTTGCGGTCGAGTTATGCGATGGAGAGCGCGTGCTCGACGGTTGTGATTTTGAGGTTGGATCTTGGGACGTTGGAGTGGGACGAGGCAGGGAGGATGCCCGGTGGGATGTTTGGGTTCTTGGGGGGTGGGGAGGGTGGGGGGAAGGTGAAGGTTTTTGGTGGGGATGGGAGGGTTTGGTTTTCGGGGAAGGAGGCGGCGAGGAGGCTGGCGATGTGGGAAGAGGTGGAGGGGGTGGAGGGGGGGAGGTGGAGGTGGGTGGAGGGCGTGCCTGCTGTGGTTGATGGGCCTTGTCGGGGGTTCGTCATGGATGCGAGTGTCACTGCTGTTCCTTGATTGGGATTGGTGGTTTCGGATGTTTTTCTTTTCGGGTGCGTATGTGCTTCTCTTTTGGATTGTTGTTGTGGGTTTTGATTGATGATTTGTTGGTTTGATTGCATGTATGTTCATCTTATTTGGTTCCCACCCCCCCCCCCCCCATAGAATGCACTTGATAGGATAGAATACATTATGCACCTGGTGAAGTGGGTATTGAATGTGTTTTCTGTTGGATGGGCCATGCCGTGGCCCGTGGGTTCATTATGGATGCGTTCCTTGATTGGGGATTGGTGGTTTTGGATGTTTGTGGATGCGTATGTGATTCTCTGGTCATCTTTCTTGTTTTTAGTTAATGATTATGGCATTTGTTGTTTGATTTGATTGCATGTACATTTATCTCGTTTGATTTTTGTTATTATGCATGAAGGGTTAATCACAAAGTATGATCTGATGTGTGGCACTTGATAGATAGCATGTATTCTGCAACTAGTGAAGTGGGTGTTGGATGTACTTTCTGTTGTTGGGATTATGATTTGAGAACAATAATGAAATTATGTTGATGATAGATTGTGCATAGTATTTTAGTTTTCTGTGCAACTTTCCATACATGAAGCTCGTTTCGGTCAAGCAATGGATAACAAATAGGGATTTCAATTTGAGAAAATAGTGAAATTATGTTGATGATAGATTGCGTTGGAATGTTTATGTTTACTGGACATTTTTTGATAAATTTGTTTTGGTCAATTGAGTACAGGACATGTATATTTTTGTTTGGGCAGAGAGTTGAGGAATATATGGAAGTAAAGGATTCAGGATTATGCTGAAATCTTCGAGAACACCTTTGAGTTTTGTCAATACTTGAATTGGTCGATGCCTCTACAATCTGAACTCCGATGGGATGGTCATCTTAACAACAACTCTGGCCATCATCCATAGGTCCAGTTTGAGTTATGGATCAGAGTCATTAGCAGTGCATGGTTGTCAGAAGGTAAGATGCATGCCAAAGGAAATAAATGTCACATGTTGTGTTTCATGGACTATGTATGGACTCGGAAGTATAAAATGCAGATTCTTCTGGAGATATCCATTTTTCCACTCCCTTCGAGGAAGTATGCTTCCAAGTTCCATCTGATGAAGGTTTCGGAAGAGAATAACATCATAGATAGCATAGTTACTTGTTTAAAGAAACATCAGCTTATGTTATTTGGTCTAAAGGGTCTGAACATGAAAGTGTTCTTTTTTTTTTTTGAGAGAGAGAGAGGTAAATGCCCAAATACAAAAACAAAACACAAAAATAAAAATCTTCGGTTTAGGGTGCAGTAGAGGATTGAACAAGAAAGTTAAGAGGAAAAAAGGCTTCAGGAAGCATCTTCCATCAATAAATTGGTGCACTGCAAACTCCATGGTCAATGCCCAAATTTTCCAACTAACAGTTAATTTTGATATACATTGTTGCTTGATAATCTCTCTATTTGGGAAGTGTGATAATTTGCTCTAGGAGATCACATGAAAAGACCAAAGTTTGTTATTGCTTATGTTTTATGTGATTTGGAGGTATTAATAATAGGTCTTACGCATCCTAGCTTTTTAATTGGAATGCTCATAGAATTCGACAAGTCTTATTTTAGGGCACCACATGTAATAGTGCGCATGACTGATTTTAAATCCAACAATAATGCGGAGTTTTGGCTTATGGATCTGTCATCAAACTTGTATATCATTGGCTTGGACATTTCAAACATCTGGGATTAGGAACTGATGACGCATTGAGTTTCATGCACAAGTTTTATAGTGTTCTCTAAGATGAATTAAAGATGCTATTGCACACTGTGGGTTTTCATGTATCTGCTCTTTTAGTTATCACTTGTGAATCCTTGTATATAATTATTTAGGCATCCATTATCCACCTCAAATTGATTATTTGGTGCTTTTTATGTGTGTGTGTATAACTGTATATATATTGTATGTGTAAATTTCCTTTGGAAATCTTGAAGTTGGAAATATTGTCAGTTGTCACGGTATATGCTCTCCATCATTGCTATTTGTACCCGATATTTCATGCAACATGATAAATGGATTTGAGTAGTTCAATTTGTCAAATCATATAGAAGGAGCACAATCTTTCCTTGGTCCTCAGATGGTTTTAGTAATCTAGCTACTGACTTCAAGATACCTCTTTGATTTGGACTTTTTTTTTTGTCATTATCTGTGAATATATATAGCTCGTCGAACATACCCATTTTTTCCACTTCTATCCCAGTCTTCTAGTTTGTTTTATCTGAGCTGAAGAGGGTTCTTTTTTTTTGAGGAATGGGTAGGAGCAATCTTATAAAGAAGCCCCTGAACATTGAAGGAGATGAGGGATATCCATACAACAGTAGAGAGTGGGAAGGGAGGAAGAGAGACAAAGAGAGATAAAAGAGTAGGAGGGGAATAACTTAACTATAAGCCTCTAATTCGTCACCTGTCGAACCTTAAATTGCCATGATAGTTGATGGAGTTTCCACGCCTAAAATCATTGTAACCCATTCTCTAAGGAGCGAAGAGATTGCGGCCCAAGTATTTTCCACCCAAAATCTTTTTTTGTTTGAAAACACATCCATTGCGAGTGATCCATATACCCCAACACATCGCAGGTGGTACTAACCATTGCAATTTGGCAAGATTGCTTTGGTCTCCTCTCTTGTGCTGCTTCCGAAACCACCCCCACGTTCTTTGAGGTCTGTGAGAGCTACGGGATCCTGGTGTCACACCCACCTTATCCCAAATCTTCGTGCTAAAACAACGGAAAAAAAAGATGATCTCTTGATTTCTCATCCGACCCACTTTGACTGACCTTGGTGAGAACTTTGTTAAGTGTGCGCAACCACATGAAGCCCCAAGAGCTCCCAAAATGAGGCATTCGTATTGGGAGGTAGGGAGGCCATGGAGGGATATTTCTTGAGCTTTTTATAAAACCCTAAAAGGACTTCACAGAGAATCCAGATTGAGGAGAAAGCTTCCATGACACAAGTCCTCATCTTCCAAATTCAATTCCACCACTTGGAGAGCTTCCAAAAGAGTCAATTACTCTGCTCCAATGTCGTTAAGGTTCCGGCACTTACAAGGGGTCCAACTGATAGAATTCTCCCCACATGTGAAGGAGACGCAAATGAGAGCTAAAGAGGGTTCTTATACTTTCTTATCACAAGCTTTCCATAAAATTTATTGCCCCTCCTATATTTATGGTTGTTGAAATGTATGCTTTAGTGAATCTGCTTATCCACACATCTTTCTGGAAATATAATCTTGCCCATGCCGCTTTATTATTAATCTTCCTCTCAAAAGAAGTTTTATATTCTGGCACCAATTATTAGGATACCTGTGCCTGTTCAATCAGTGAGTTCTCATCCTTCTGCAATCTATTGATACTGTAACACCTTGCAGTATAACCTATGTTATCATTTCCTTATATTCGAGTACATTTAATCACTCCATTAAAGCCTGATTTATCTTTCCATCTCTCTGGGTCAGGGAAGATCAAATATAACTGCTTCTTGAGCCCGTGTGTAGATATTATGAAACAGTCCCCCAATAAGCAAGAAACGACTGATAGTTTCTGAAATTTGTCTTTAATTGGGCACAGATTTTAGTAATTACCTCTGTAAGGATGGAAACAAGACTGGCTTATAGTTAAGCACAGATTTTAGTTCCATGGAATGAACTGAGCTTTGGTTAAGTCGGTAAGCACCTCCCACCTCTGTGAAAGACAAGGGATCAAATCTTGGGAGCATCATTCTTCAAAAAAAAAAAAAAAAGGATGGAAACAAGACCGGCTAAAAAGCAAATGATAATGTTGATGACATGCATTCATTGAGCCTAAGAATCCAAAAGAAAAAAAGTATGATGTAATAGAGTTTAGCCTGGAAGTTTCTGACGCAAGAATATTCTTGACCACTTTCATTCCATGGAATTGAATTCTGAGGATGTTTTTGAGGAAATGGATGATAAAATAGCTTGGTCCAAAATCGTAAGTGTGTAATTGCATTCTTCTGAACCAAATATATCTTTCACTTGGGAGAGTACAATACTACAATGTAACATCCTATCCTAAAAGTCCAGTTATAAATGTATAATGCCAGGCCATCTTTTCTATCAACTGCTTTGAACAATCGATCTGATTGTGGAACATTGTTATTGGAAAATATTTATTTATTATTTGCTGATTGTGCATTGAACTTATTTCATCAAATTTTTCCTCATTTCCTGCAATATGCTATACTCAAAGCCTATGATTGTTCTATTATTATATATCCAACTCCATTGTGTTTCCACCCACTTGTTCCCTTAATCCCGAGCCATCAAATACATTATGTGTTCACCCACAAGGTCAACGAAATGCCAGGCAAGCCCAGGGACATCTGACCTGCCTTTGTTATATATGCGTCATTGCTTCATCCAAATGGTTAATTGTTGCCATTGACATAGCATATGCATACTGGCTTACTAACACTCCATTTATGACCATAATTGTAATGTTTCCTTGCAGTGCTTTTGCTTTTGTCATTTAGTAATGATGCTAGTTGTTTAAAGAGTCTTCTGTTAGTCATTTACTGGCACGCTGCAGCTGAACTAATTTGGCTGCCTAGGATTTAACAGGCAGTTATATGAATTTTTTTTGTCACAAGGTAATGTTTTGCAATCATAATGATTATAAAACATTGTTTGATGCAGGTTTTTATGGATGAATAAGCTGTCTTGGATCTTCTTTGAAGCATCTTGGGATGGCATGTGGATGATGAGCTCGTGTTGGATCCAGTCACCTTTAATTATATGCACTTATGACATTCCTATGACATATCACGCACTTGCGTGCATTATATTTATTTTCTTGTATTGATAAAATAGTCCTCTGCTGTCTGGCTTAAAAATCAGACAGAAGAGTTCTCAAAAATCAGACAGAAGAGTTCTCATAATTTGGCTTCATATCTTGACTTTCCATTATGCATCCAAGGATTGAGGATTCGAGTCCAAAGAATGGTTATCATGACTTGTACTTCGTTATCATTGTAATTACAGACTCCGCGCAAGTTTTTGTATTCCGTAAAAATTCTTCGGTATATTTGTTTTCATCTCTTGTTTGGAAACTACTTTTGCTCCTCATGACTTTACTAATCATTGTTATTATTGTGTGAGATCAGCTATCATGAGAAGGGTGTGTGTATTCACACTGTAGTTGTTGAAACCACAATGAAGTCTTTGACAGTTAATCAAGTCACACTCAATGTGCCAAGGTACTCTTTGTTTCTTTTAGACCCTGTCTTGTTGGTATTTTTAGGGTGGATCTGATCCTATGATTACTGAGAAAAAAGAGTGAAAATCAATCTTTTGATTGGTGGTATTATTGGAAGGAAAGCACGTCATTTAAATTCAAGGCATGATGGAAAAGAAGGTGGAATTGTGTCACCAAATTAGTGGTCTTTAATTCATTATGCTCCTCAAAGAATAACATGACCAAAAACAATAATTAACTTAATATTTCTCATTAAACAATTTAAGTTAACTTGGGTTATAATTGATATTTTTTAATGTAGGTACAATTTTTTTTATTATTTATCTTCTAAATTTTAGAAAATATTCCATTTTTCATATCATTGATAAGTCATTGCATGTAGTATTTAGATATTAAGTAATATGCAACTTGTTTAGTGACAATACTTTCATTTTGTGTGTAATTCTATGTGGTTGTTTTATTTAATTTTACATGAATTTTATTAAGTTATTATAGTGTTGGTGTTATTAACTTTTTACAAATTGTGATATACATGAAAACATAAATTTTACACGTACATGTAGAATACTGTGATAAGGGAATTCTTGTTTTTTTTAATTTAAATTCTCATTTTTTTTTCAAATCAAACACTAAAAAGTGAATCTAGATAGAAATTCATTGAACAGTTTGATGCAATATAAATTATTGGTAGAATGATTACTAGTTAACTTAGTCCATTCAAAATGATGACAAGAACTAAAGGGAGTCTTTCTGCTACAATCTTATGTGATTATAGATGATGTATACATTATCATGTTTTGGCATGATTTTTTTTTTTTTATCCTGTGTTGTTGAAGTTCGCTCTTGTTCTCTTAAACCCCGTTTGGATAGTGGAATAAGAGTGGATTAAGGGTGGAATAAAGTGGGATAAGAATAGATAGGGAAAATTAGTGTTTGTTTAAAGAGTATATGATGGAATTACTATGCTAGTATAAATAAGTATAAGAGAGTATAACAATTTTAAGTAACCCCTATGATAAGACATACTCACTTTGTCTATTTCTATGGGTCCACATGTCAAATCAACTTTTTACACCTTATCACATCAAATCACATATCAACACCTCTTATACATCAAATGGCTCACATGTTAAATCAATTTTTTCACACTTTATTTATATTTTCTTCTTTATCAATCAAATAACTCAACCTTTATTCTTACATTTTCCAATGAGAATAAAAAAAACACAACCAAACAATAAATCTCTTATTCATGTAGATTTGTTATCTATACTAGCATAATTATCTATCCAGAATAACTCAATTCCGCTATCCAAACGAGGACTTAACATTGTGTAAATGCAAATAAATTTCATGAAGCTTAGTCTTATCTAAAAAAATATATATTTTTCTAGATGACTATCAAGATATATAGACAGTCCACGAGATTCTCCATAAACTGTGCATGTAACATCGCTCTTATAATTTTTAAGATGATAGTTCTATCAGATAGTTGGATGAGATAGATTACTATTACAATTTATTGTCATGAATAACATTGGTTAAGCAATTTTAGCTTTTTTTCCCCTTTTTTTTGTATATCTATTTTAATATGCCAATTCTATCCAGGCTTATGTTGAGAAATCAACCCGAGTCTCTATTAAATGTAGCTTAGGGTACGTTTGGGTGCGGGATTGCAAAATTGATTTTATAATAAGTTCACTCTCCCTTTTTGAAATCGTAGCTTTTGAACACTATTTGTCTGAAATCTGTCTGTAGGAAGCTGTTACAATAAAATTGTTTGGTCATATGATTATAGAAGTAATTTCTTGCAATCGTAAAAGCTGTACAATCGCGCAACCAAACGCATCCTTAGTGTGACACATTGAGAGGGACACTTTTAGTTCTACATTGGAGGAGACATTTTAAGAAGTTGTCTTTAATGGACCAGTTTAAAAGAGCTAGACCTTATTCATTTCATGCACACATGAGCTTGGACCATTTAGGCTATTGTTTGTTACATGAGATGCTTTTTAAATATGTGACTTTCTCATGCATTCTCCTCCCAAATAGCTTGGGAAACCATATACCACTTTATATCAGTTTATTTTTGCATAAGTTATTCCAGGGTATTCACTCCATCCAAACACAAAAATAATTTATTCTGTTTTATTTCAGGTTATCCCTTGGCCTATTCCATATCCAAATGAGGGCATGTTTTGTTATATTTTGAAGTGTTTTTTGCATTAAAGTTCCTTCAGCTTATGAAGAAGTTGACCAGATAGAAGATGAACCAAGTTTTGATGTGCGTATAAGCTTCCCTTAAATTGATATTTGGTCAGTTACAGACTTTGTGAGGAGATTGTTGGCCAACTAATGTTTAAATCTCAAAAATGAAATTAGTTATGCCTAATAATGCACACTACAGTCCATTGGCCATGCGAGTGGAACATTTTTTTCATTTTGTCTTTTTTAAGACATCAATTAATGAGCGGGCTACTATATAAAGTGAAAAACTTTTGTCATTGGTGAAGAGACAATCAAACTCTTCTATATAACCGATGTGGGATTATCACCAAGAATATTACAATCTATTCAATATCAGCAACTCTTTTGAAATAGAAACTAATCACATTAAAAAAAAAATCATACAAGTTGTGTGTCTCAAAGATATTGGTTCAACTTTATGTAACTCTATTTCTTCAACAATCATAAAAGTGATCTATCTTTCACAATGGAGCTTGAAATCATGACAACAGTAAAAGATTGATACATTAAGACTTCTTGTTGCCATGTGAACAATGCAAATCAGGAAGGATAGATGAAGTTATGCATAATTTTATTATTAAAAAAAAAAAACACAAACTTGTTAAGATATCTTTAGATACGAGTGCCAGAGAGAATTTTTAACAGGTTTCCTACTATTCCACTCCATAACCTCTTCTCACCCACCAAGACCTTTTTCATCTAATTGAGATAGTTTTAACTCTATTACTATTTCCTAATACCTAGGAAGGCTAGGGTTAACATGGGCCCAAACTCTCAGTGGACGCTTGGGTCAACACGGGTCCAAGCTGATATAATCAGTTTATTTTATAATCGCGTTTACAGTCTCATATACTATTATAACACAATATATATTGTTTTATCGTATTGTATGAGCCATATCATAATATATGAATGTTAAATTTTTTTATTTTTTTAAAAATATTATTGTATCTTAATATATATTATATTTCGTATAATAATATGTATTTCAATATATCAGTGCATTATTTAAAACAAATTAGTGTCATTTGTCATCATATCATGTGAATGGATTGATTCATCCCCCGCGCTTTACGCCGGTGGATGAGGACACTGGTCCACTGTTGGGCTTTCCATGTTTGATTCTCGCTGATGGCAAAATTAAACAGAAAAATAGTCACAGGCCTGTTTGGGTTTGGTTTAGTTGGGCTTCAGGCCCGCCGTTTCTGGTGGACTCTGTCCACCTAGTTTATGTTCGTATTCTGGAGCCTATCATTTGTAATCACTCTACGGGGTCTATCTAGCTCTGCTATGATTATAGTGCCTTTCTACAAAAAAAAAAAAGAAAAAATATAAATAAATAAATAAATAAAATGTGAAAGGATTGATTCAAATTTCATAGTCCTTCCAAAAGAGGTGATGCCACTCTTTCACCAGGCCAAGCATGCTATGAGGAACATTTGGAATATTGATTTTGATTATTATGCTTTTACGTGAAATCAAAAGGTTGTAAAAATATTTCAAATGCTTAAAATTTTAAATGATTATTCAGTATTCAGTTATAAAGATTGGATTGGATCATTGGTGTTAGGTTAGATCATAAATAAAAAATTACATAGTATTTGAGTTGGGTCAATCAGGTTCATAGGATCGGGTCGGGGTGGACTGAGACCCGACCTGTTTTGAATGTCGGGTCCTTTGGATCGGGTATTTATGACTTTTATCGCGTCGGGTCCGGGTCGACCTTCGACCCGTTGACAAACCTATTTCAAACACACAAAATAAATAAATCCTTTTTTTTAAAATTTTTTGAGAGAGAAGGCCCTTAAGGGCATTTATATATCACTAACAATGCAGTTACATGCAGTTAATTTTATAGTTCTAAAATTTTATAGTTTTATATAGATTGTTTTGATAGCCAATTTTATAGAAGCGTCCCATTCCTTCTTAACATTAGATTTTTCATCCTTCTGGAATTTCTCTTTGGACTTCTCCACACCTTCCGTTTTGGACGTGTCGGGCTGTATAAGGTCCACAAAAGAATTTGTGGTCGTTATTGTCACTAGAAGGTACTTGATTCCTTGACCGCTGGACATCTCAATTCATTATGGGTCAGTTCTACAACCCAAACATGAAATTGATGAGTTTGTCATCTTTCGTCGTTGTATCAAACTATATACCTCATTAGAATTTTTTTTATTTTTTATAAATGATATCATTTAATTCATTGAATTATATATTTCACCCTTTATAAAGATACATGACTCATTATACAATATATATGATTTAAAAAAAAAATAAAATATGCTCACTACCATCAAGCTGTTGTTGTACATGGCACTGGCCACCGGGCATGTACAAAATCTATTCGAAATTGTAGAGTAAGAAAATGTTACATTCATAAATTTTTTTTTATTTTATTTTATAAGATGGGTGTCCCAAGGGCTTGATTCCTTGATCTCTTTTACAAAGAAGGCGGTGTTACCTAACTTTTTTAAAGCTCGGTTAGCTACATTCAGTCATAGTTGCATGCCCAAATACAATCCTCCCAAGTTTTTATTTTTAAAAAAATAGTATACCTCTTCTATTGACTTTCGTATTTTTATAAAAAGTGAAATATATTTTTTAATAATATCATTTATAGAAAATGTAAAAAAAATTCAAAAAGTTATATATCTAAGTGAGTGAAGAGGGCTATATATAAAATTATATATGAGACTTTACAGAGCTATTCAGAGAATGAACGTGCGGTGTTAATAAAATCATGGTAATTTTTGGTCTAGATTTGATATCAGGGTAATTTAACTTTAAGGACTATGATTTGGCATATAAGATAATTAAATTTAAATGATACATAAGTCAAAATATATAATGTTATAATATGCATCGAGGTCAAATTCTTTCATAATAGAGACCTTAATAATTTTGGATATTAGAAAATTGATTAATTTTTAAATTTTTGGTTACACTCTCTTTATTAAAGTCTTTGAACTGCATTCCATTTTTCTGTCTATGTTAAACTTGGAGAAATGAATCTTACAAAATCACTTATGATGTTACTTAGTAAAAATTCTATTTTGCTTACTTATGAGCCCAAGATATTATGTATCGATACAATTTCTTAATGTGACTTATGAACTATGACGTTCTCCACAATTTAGCCTTTCATGTTAGAAATAACATCATTTGTCTGTGCTTTTGCTACTTTAATATCATCATATATTTTGAAGTCTAATAGCATGAAATAACTTAATCATTATATATGCAATCTATGTTATTTGATTTTCTGTTTTGTTTACCTATGAGCCTAAAATAATATGTATGGATATATGTACTTTCTTAATATGGCTTATGAATTAAGAGGTTCAGGTTCTCCACAATATCGTCCTTCATGTCAGAAATAGAACACATGAAAATAAACCTTCAAGCCCTTAAGTAGTTAAGTTTCTTTCATATTTTGCATTTCAATCGGGTACATACATTTTGAAGGAGTCAAAATCTGTCACACCTTATGATCCGTTTAAAAGGCTATACTGCCCCGGTCCATCACATTCTGTCATAACACACCTGTAGATACCCCAATTTTGACCGTCCAGAGAGACAGAAATACTTCAAGTAACACTCGAAAATATCCCACATTTGGACATCTAAATAGAGAACCAAAGTTCAGGAAACCGGAAACCCTAACCCTAGCCCTAACCGAAAACCCTAACCCTAGCCCTAACCGGAAGCCCTAACCTAAACCGGAAACCCTAACCCTAGCCCTAACCTAAACCGGAAACCCTAACCCTAACCCTAACCTAAACCGGAAACCCTAACCCTAACCCTAACCTAAACCGGAAACCCTAACCCTAACCTAAACCCAAATCCAACCCGACCCCTTTTCCTGCTTTTAGAAAAAGCAGGTGGCGATCACACAAACCCTGGAATCCTCTTGAGCCGCTATCGGGCGCCTCAACCAGGAACGACACCCCTCACCCTTCTGAGAAGACGATCCGACCGAGCCCGCCAGGGCACGCATCCGATCAGAATCCCCGAAGAACCCCCACACATGCACGCGCACCCGCGCACCGCCGGGACCCTTTTCGAAAGCACCGACACGCAGCCTCGGAGGCCTTCCCGACGACACCGACAAATCTGGCGATCACGGTGAGACCTCCCTCGTGAAAAACAACAAAAGGTAATCCTCTTCTGCCCCCTCTTACAAGCTTGACTAGAATGCTATCAACCCTCTAGGAAGGTTAGAGTTTCCCACCCCTCGAATCAGTTCCTCCTCTAATTCACATCACAGCATCATTTACTGCTTTGTAAGCCACACACCGCTGCGCAATCCTTTACAAGCCACACACCGCTGCGCAATCCTTTACTGCTTTGTAAGCCGCACACCGCTGCGCAATCCTTTACTGCTTTGTAAGCTGCACACCGCTGCGCAATCCTTTACCGCTTTATTTACTGCTTTATATTTGCATTCGTTCCCTTAAATCATTTCACACGCATCATGGAATCCCGCATAGAGGAGGAGATATTAGAGGAAAGAACCCACCAAGAGGGTCAGGCCACGCAATTCCTGACCCATCTAGAGGAAAAGATGGCCAGTCTAGGATACCAATCCGTAGAGGACATGTTTCATGACCTCGCCGACTACCGCCAGGTCAAAACCCTAAGACAGGAGGTCTCTGTCGAAACCCCTAAGGCCGTTCCCAAAACCCCGTTCACACCCAGTCACTCGGTCAACCCGAGCGTCTTTTCGTTCGCCCCCCTTTCCCCCGCGAATCCAATATTCCCAGCTGTTTCCACCCCAGGCCCTTACCAGGCCACCCCAAACCCGGGACCGCTAGGCAGCCCTCCCAGGGGAGAAAACTGGATGAAACCATCCGGAGAATCCTCTCCGAGACTGGTCCCTCAGCCCCCAAGCATATGTCTCTACATAACCTGAGACAAATCCTGTCAGTCCACCTACCGGAGGGATTCAAAATCCCCAAATTCCGCCGGTATAACGGTCGTGGAGACCCAGACATTCATTTAACTGCCTTTTATCTAGACGCGTGCCCGTTTCTAGATAATCAACCTCTGCTAGTCTTCATCTTCCAGAAATCATTGGAAGGAGAAGCACTACAATGGTTCTCCACCCTCCCTGTAGATCACTTGTCAAACTTCTCGGCTGTAAGCGAGAAGTTCTTGGGCCGCTATGGTTATCAGAGGATTAGAACCCCCTCTATTTCAGATTTAACCGTAGAGAGAATGAGGCATAGGGAGGAATTCGAACAATACGTGTCTCGGTGGCGCACGCTTGTCCACCGAACCGGCCTGCAACTCACAGAATGTCAAGAAATTGACATGATGTTACAGAGCATGAGTCCAGAGCTTCGTACGAGCCTTTCGTACGGAGACTGTACTACGTATCAGCTTCTAATTGACCGCCACAATAGGATTTCCCGTTGTGCAGCCCCAGTAGTCCAAACCCAGTCCCCACCTATCAGCCATACGGTTGGACAACCGTCTCGTAAGGCACAAACCCCCATAGTAGAGGGGATTATTACACAAGTATCGGCACTCTACCCGAACGGAGCATGAGTTCCTGATCGAGGAACAGCTCTGAGACAGTACACGTCCGGTTCATCCGGATATGCGCCGCCTCGGCCAATCAACCAAAACTTCACTACTCGATCGGTACCCGTCCCCGTGCCGATACAACAAAACCCCGCGACCCATGATTCCCCAATCCAGGCCCCCTCAATCCGAAACCGGGACCAAAACAGGCGACCCTTCTATCCTATCCCTCCAAGAACGCAAGGCATAACCCCTGGAGAACCCCCGCGCAGCCCCCGTGATAAGGCTGCACCTTCCTCCTTCTACGGCCCAAGATGGTCAAACAGAAGAGATAGCTATCCTCCCCTTCTAGAAACCCTAAGGAACATCTTCAGAGCCTTATTGAAGGTCAATGGCATTTCCTTGCCCATGGCTAAACCTTCACCTATCGGTGCTGACCCCACCCATTTTTGTCAGTATCATCGACATCACGGCCACACCATCGAACAATGCTCCTCGTTTTGAGACATTATCTACAACCTTGATGAAGAGAGGCGCTTAGACTGGGCCACCATCAAAGGACTCAAAAACAACCTAGTTACGAACTCCCTAGAAGTCAAGCCAGCCCCAGAAACCCCCAGCCCTGTAGAAGCCACAACTCAAGACCCAAGGCTAGCCACGAGGGCTTCCTTGGAAGAACCAGAGAGCCTAAGCTATGAAAGCATCTACACCATAAAAACCGCTGACCACGAAGAGCCACCCAGAATCCTCCCAGGCGGACGGCTTAATCCTACCAGCCTCTTCCCCCGTCCTACCAGTCCCCTCCCCCATTCTCCCCAGACACACAAAGCCCCCCCTCCCTAAAAAACTCAGACCATTATCCCCCTCACCGGTTAACGAAGGCCTATACCTATCGAAGCAAAGCCCCCGAACCACCATTGATGCTCTAAACCATCATACCACTAGAGCAGGCAGAATTTTCAACGCTGTCCCCTCTTATAGACACCCTCTGCCTGAAACAGAAACTGAGGAGCCCCACACCGGAGATAAGATCGACATCCTAGACCAACTCCAAAAAATTCCCGCAAAGATTTTCATTTTAGAGTTAATCGAGACCTCAGAACACCACCAGCAAGCTCTAAGAATGTTCCTAGAAAGAATCCAAGTCGACCCACAAATCTCTACCCTAGGCGTACCAATAGCTCTAGCCACCGCAGGACTAAGGCCTATCATAACCTTTAGACCTAAAGAAGAGGTTCATGACAAGGTCATTAGCACCTCAACCCTATGCATAACAATTAACCTCGAAGGATACTCGGTCGATAAAGTTCTAATTGACACCGGAGCAGGGGTAAACCTCATATCACTACAAACCTTCGAGCACATTGACGGACGTATAACTACACTCTTCGAAACAGACACCCGTATATTCACCTATGACAAAACGGCTCATCCGGTTCTAGGCTTTAAAGACTTCCGATTAAAAGTAGGGCCACTAGAAACTAACGCTAAAGCTTACGTCCTAGAAATGGATTCAGATTATAATATGATTCTAGGATGCAAATGGCTAGCATCCATAAAAGGGGTCTCCTCTCACCTACACCAATGTTTGAAATTCCCCTTGGGAGGTCGGATAATCAAAATACAAGGGGATGTGATCAAAGGACCTAAATCAAGGTTCGCCGATAATGAAACCATTGCTGTAAAAACCAGTAACTCAAAACCCATAGAAGCCACCATCCACATCTTAGATTTCCCAGCCGATTGGCTAAATCCCCGGAACACTCTCTCCGTTACCACAGAGGCAAGCCACCCTAGACTTAAGAACCCTGGCTGGCATATAATGGGGACCATGGGTTACCTTCCCGGGGGAACCTTGGGACAAGAAAATGGGATCTTGGACCCCATCAAACTCCCGGCATGGCTAGATAAAAGGGGCATCGGCTCATCCAACCATCGCCCTAAACTAAAGGAAAGATACAATTGGAGGTTGTATGAACATTTCGTAAGAGGGATAATCGTAGAGCCCGCCGAAGAGGTCATACGCCCCTACCCCCTGGACCCTGAAAGAGAGCCAGACTATCTCTCTGGCTCCCTAGAATGGCTATTCCCACACCCTGATAAACACCTACACACACTCACCGGCAGACGATAAAACTCCAGCTGACCTAGCCTCCTTTTCTCGCAGTGCTCAAGCATCGCAACAAAGGAGCACCAGCTGCTGGAGGAAAGTTGGTTGAAACACTTCCACCAATCCAGTAGGTTGTAAATAATAAGTGCCTTTTCTGTTAAAAAAAAACCAAAACCCTAGGGTCCCTGTTCGACAATGATGACTTCACCCCGGCATGGCACCCCTTTAGCGATGACTCTGATCTCCTGAATAAACTACATCGTCTAGCCAGTCAAGCTAAAAGTCCCGACCCTAGTGCCTCGTCCAAAACAGTCAAACCTACTAGGAGTCAAATTCCTGACCAGATCATTAGCAGTTTAGAGGGGTATAGCAGGACCATATTAGGTTTAGAAAAATTTGAATCAATAGCAGTTATAGAAGAACCAGACCTCGATAGCATAGAGAACCTAGACGATGGTCTAGGGGTTTTCGAAATTTGTGATGAGGACGACGAAGAAAAAGAAGACCTATCCAAAGAATTCAAGCAGAGCCTTCGAAGGTTCGATGAAAAGACAGAAGATGCAGACGAGAAGATAGAGGAGCTAAATCTGGGGACAAAGACTGACCCCAAAATCATTTCAATTAGCGCAGGACTGAATCACGATGAGAGAGAGGGCCTGGTTAAAATATTACATGAGTATAAAGACGTCTTTGCATGGTCTTACAAGGACAAGCCTGGACTCGACACCTCGTTAGTCGAACATCAGTTAATCTTAGAACCAAATGCAAAATCAGTAAAACAAAACTGAGATGCCTTCATCCCGAGGTGGCTTTAAAAATCAAAGATGAGGTAGACAAACTCCACCAGGCTAAATTTATCTGGGTAGTCTTATACCCAAAGTGGGTAGCAAATATCGTTCCTGTGTCCAAGAAGGATGGGAAGATCCGGATATGCATCGACTTCAGGGACCTCAATCGAGCGTGCCCAAAGGATGACTTCCCACTCCCACATATTGACCTCCTTGTCGACAACACGGCAGGGTATGAGATGCTCTCGTTCATGGATGGATTTTTTAGATACAACCAGATCCGGCTAGCAGAAAAAGACCAAGAAAAGACTTCTTTTACCACACCCTGGGGAACTTACTGCTACATAGTGATGCCTTTCGGGCTCAAAAATGCAGTTGCAACATATCAAAGGGCCATGACCTCAATATTCCATGATATGATGCACAAACTAGTAGAAGTATATGTGGATGACATCTTAGTTAAATCTAGGACTCGAGTAGGACACGCAGACATACTCAGGCAAGTACTACAGAGATGCAGGGAGTATTCACTTAAAATGAATCCAAAGAAATGTCGCTTTGGGGTCTCCTCCGGAAAACTTTTAGGATTCATGGTAAGTAAGCTACAACTAAGGATTGCACAAATAGCTACAAGATGTCCCAGTAAGGATCCTTAGGATTTACTTTTAGGATTCTCCGGACGACCCCTGCTCCTCTATATAGCTACAACTAAGGAAACCATTGGTGCAGTGCTTGCACAACACGACGACATGGGAAGAAAGGAAAAGACCATTTACTACCTAAGTAAAACCTTGATTGAATACGAAAAAGCCTACCCTCCTACAGAAAAAACTTGTCTAGCATTAGTATGGGCTTCCCAAAAGTTGCGACATTACTTTCTTGCCCACAAAGTCAAATACTTTGCCAAAATGGACCCAGTAAGGTTCCTATTCGAGAAAGCCGTATTAACTGGATGCTTAGCCCGATGGCAAGTACAGTTAAACGAGTTTGACATCACATACGCCACTCAAAAATCCATCAAAGGGCAAGCTATTGCTGACCACCTCGCTCAACTACCCCTCCCTTATTACGAACCAGTACAAACTGACTTCACGGACGAATAAATATTTGCGCTTATTGAAGAAAAGAATAGAGAGAAGTGGACGCTATACTTCGACGGAGCGGTCAACCAAAAGGGAAAGGGAATAGGAATAGCACTAATCTCCCCCGAAGGCGTCATTATCCCATGAGCGTTTCAGCTTACGTTCAAAGCCACCAACAATATTGTCGAATACAAGGCCCTGATAGCAGGTTTGAAGGCGGCCTTAGCCCTAGGAGCCAAAAATTTAGACATCATTGGGGACTCCCTCTTAGTGATCCGCCAAACTCTAAAAAAATATCAGACTAAAGACCCAAAACTGAAGCCGTACAGAGAACTAGCCATAGTCCTGCTAAAACAATTCTGTGAGGTTACTCACATTTTCATACCCCGGACCGGCAATATTCTTGCAGATTCTCTAGCCTCTTTAGCCTCATCGCTCACCTTCCCCTTATCTAGAACATCTGAAACAGTCACTATCCAAAGACTGGAAGCACTTGCCACCGAACTCTGTGACTATAAAACTCGAGATCTCCTAAAAAAGAACCAAACCAACAAAAATGCTAGTACCACGAAAATCATAGCCCTTGAACTAGGAGATATGGACGACGGAAATCACTGGTACTTTGACATCAAAAATTACCTTGAAAATGGTTCGTTCCCAAGCTACGCTACTAGCAATGACCAGAAAATAGTTTAAAGGGTGGCAGTCAAATACTGCCTCTGAGGGGGGATACTCTTTCGAGCCTCCTTCAATGGGGAACTACTCAGGTGCTTGGACGACAAAGAAGCATATACCATTGTAGAAGAAGCTCACTTTGGAGTATGCGGAGGACACGTCAACGCCCAGATGCTAGCAAAAAAGGTACTAAGAATGGGCTACTATTGGCCCACGCTTGAAGGGGATTGCAACAAATACGTTAAGCGTTGTATCCAATGTCAAACTCATGCTAACAAAATACACGCACCAGCATCTTCTTTACATCCCATGACTTCACCATGGCCCTTCTCTATGTGGGCATTAGATGTGATAGGACCATTCCGGGACACTATAGAAAACACCACCCAGAAAGCCTTCATCCTCACCGCTACGGAATACTTTACCAAATGGGCTGAAGCCGAGTCCTATGTAGTAATTAAAAGCTCTACCCTGGCTCGTTTTGTCCGCACTCACATCCTTGCATGGTTCGGCACCCCCAAAGCGATTATAACTGACAATGGTCCCCAGTTCATCTCCCAAGAATTCCAAGACCTATGCAATAAACATCATATAGAACTTCATCATTCCACGCCATATTATCCACAGGGGAACGGACAAACAGAGGCCACCAACAAAACCTAGCTCAAAATTATAAAGAAAACGGTAGAAACCCATAAAGCTACCGATTGGCCTGATAAATTGGTAGACGCCCTCTGGGCATACCGAACCTCCATTAGGACACCCACTGGTCAAACCCCCTATTCACTCACATTTGAGGCCGAAGCAGTAGTGCCCTACGAAATCCTTGTCCCATCCTTAAGAATAGCACTAGAAGAAGACCTCCAAAATGAGGAAACGAGAGAGGCACTCCTACTACGCCTCGAACTACTAGACGAGAAAAGATTAAGAGCGGCAGACCATGCCCAGGCCTACCAAAGAAGGGTGGCAAGGGCATTTGAAAAGAAGGTAATAAAAAGAAAATTTGAAATCGGAGAATTAGTACTTAAGCAAATCATGCCATCAAAACAGCCTCACCCAAGAGGGACGTTGCAACCCACATGGGAGGGACCCTACGTGATCACCCATGCCTATTCTGGGAATGCCTACCGCTTGGTAGATGCCGAAGGAGTCGAGGTTTCAGGTTCATGGAATGCACTTTATCTAAAGAAATTCCATGCATGAATAGCTTTCAATACTTGAGAATTATTATTCTTTCTTCCTGTGATTTTCAGCGTTTAGTACTTGATGATAGAACTATAACTCTCAAAGATAAACTCGTATCTATTTGAACACATCTCCGCCAAATCATGCCTCTTCATTCACACACGCATAACTGGACGATCGATTTACCTAATGGAAGAGAAATTGCCTACCCCGTAGACTGTGACAATTTAAAACCCCCAAAGCAAAACCTCCCTTATTTCCGCCCCACTCGTATTAACCCTAGGTCAAAATGAGGAGTTACCTATACCTGGCATATGTCCCAAAACTGGCTCTGGCACTATACAAACACTTCTAGAGGGGAAGCACGAAAAGAATCGGGGTGAAAAACAGAAGAGCCCCTCAAATCAAATAAAAAAAATCAGGCAATGAGAGGCCAGCAAAAGAAAAATAACACCCAAGTGAACGGGTTAAACTCTCTATTTTAGCAAGCTTTCACGCCTTTACGCACGGTATACGCTAGACAACGGCTATACCGGTACAGATTTAAACAACGGACTGTACTTTCCACCAAAAATAAAGAAGTGATAAAAAGAAGAAAGCCAGAGGGATGTAGAAAGTAGGACATATGCTAGACTGGAACAATTCTAAAATATTGTCCAAAAGGAAGATATTACTCTTACCCCATTCTCCCCCCCCCCCTTTTATTTTTTTGCAATGAGATTCAAAATTGGACTATGTCTACTGGGAAAGGCGAAATTTCAACCAAAGGTAGATCATTTCCAGGTTTACAAATTACACACACTCACGTGAGTTCACTTAGAAACTTGCCTATCCAAAGGAAGCTTATCTAATTTGACTCCTGGTACACTCATGGATTTTTCAGCATGTTTAGAATAATACGACCAAGCATTTGAGAACTATGAACCTAGAAAAACCGGCACCTAAGGCCTATACCTTTCAAATACAACCCTGGTTTGGACATAGGTGACCACAACGGCTCCTCCACGGGGACTTGATGGTATCTTTTACTTCAGAAAGTCGAAAACATTACCCACTCACGTAAAAAGCCGTTGAAGAATTAAAATGCTCACTTATGCCACAATACTTATGCATAAATTCGCATTTTACTTTTCCAAAGCACGTAGGCATTCAATTTTCTTGAAATGTTAAAATTGACCCCCCGTACCAATGATAAGATTACCCCCACCTACCTTCATTCTACGTCCTTCCGCACATGCTTGAGAGAAAATTGTCTCACTTTCACACGCACTTAAAAGTTTTTCGCTCACGCACTTGGAATCCCTTCCTTGCATACTAAAGCATGGTTTCTCGCACTTTACTTTCTCGCATTCGATTTTTTGTTTTACCTTAAGATGGATTGTAGCCCTTGACAATTCAAGCAAGAAAGAGCTCGAAAGTCAGTGCAGGGGCACAATCCGGACAGATTTAACACTTGGTCCATGAAAGGATGTTTTTATAGGTCTCGAGAGTCGAAGCAGTCACAAAAGCTTTCAGCAACAGCAGACAAGAAGCAAAACCAGAAGAATTGTCCCAGACAGGGGGCGGCTAAACCTGACTAGCCGCCCCTCACTGGGCGGCTGGTTTACACTAGCCGCCCCTGCCCTTTGTTTAGGAAAGTATGCCCCAGGCAGGGGGCTGCTAAACACAACTAGCCACCCCCACTAGCCGCCCCCAGCCTGCTACCCTAAAACCTGCTGTCAGCCCCCATTTTTATCAAGTCTTCGTGTCTCCAATACCCATCTAGAACATTCCTTTCCAAAAATTGCATACACACATTTCATACACATATACGTTCATAAAACCAATACGTATACACTTCGAAAAACCACCCTGTCTCAAAATCACATGTCCATCCATGAATCAAGCCTATAAAAGCCAAGATTCACCTACACGAACATACGTATCCATAAAAATCCATGCTAAATTACTCTAAACCATGCATACAAAACGAGAAATTAAATTGTCCCATCAAAACCATAAACATAGATTGTTCTTCTAAACCTAAGAGAGTACATAAAAGAGAATCTTTTCCTTCAAAACGCTCCAAGCTCCACAGTCTTGAGCTATACTTCACTGAAATAATCACCTGAGTCAAAAAGAAAAGAAGAAAAGCATGAAATCCTTGCATATATACCATTCTTCTACCTAAAACCAAGACGCAAAGAAGCTATACCTTGGCATATCGTCATCCGCTGGAGGCTGAGTAGGAGGAACATCCTGGCTTGGCTGGAAGGGAGCTGTGATCCTGCAAGCATCTCCGTTGCATCTCCGTTGGCGGTCCTGAGCCTCGAGGACCCGGACCTGGTCCTGCAAGCATCTCCGTTGCATCCGCAACGCCTCTATCTGCCTGGCCCGCGCTTGGAGGTGCTCATTGGCGGTCTTGAGCCTCTTCTCCATCTCATTCAACTCAACCTGCAAAACAAATACCATTCAGAAAATATTCAAGCAAGGGAGAACGAGGAAAGGAAAAAGGATTTTCAACTTACATAAGCGTCCGGGATCTCCTCCTCCATCGTCCCGAGGATACCCGCATACTCCTGACGATACCAAGCTAGGTATTCATCACTCGAAGTCACCTCAGGACGACGCTCCACCAAGACGCCTCGGCCCATCCATCCCGCCACATACGTAGCGTAATTCCTCGGGAGGTTTGTGTCCCGAGGAATCCCAGCCACCGGAATCGAGGGGCACCGCGGCAGAGGATCGAGCACTCACTGATGATAGCCAAGCTGGCGGACGACCCGACTGATCGCATGAAACACGACCTCGTTGAAATAGATCAACCAGACATCTCGCGCCAGAGCCTCGGGAACCTCCTCCGGATAAGGCCTCCACGTCATCTAAAAAACATCAAAGATAGGAAGAGCGCTTAGTTAAAAGAAAACCAAATACAAGCCAAGAAAACTCGAAGAAAAACTTATACCTCTTCTTCCGACAAGGCGCGGAAGGCCTCCCGGAATTGGGCAAGGCGATGCAAGCGGGAAGATCCCCGGGGTTCCCATCTCATAGCCCAAGGGAGGGCATGATCAAACGGAGCCAAAGTCGGGCGATCAATGGCGAAGTGCTCGTACCCGAAGATCTAGCAAAGCAAGAGAAAAATTATCATGATCAAAGTGAGCTAAACCAAGAAAAAAACATTTACCACTTACACATACTTGAAGAAATGGCGCGAAACCACCAAGATTCTTTCCCCCGGCCCTCTTGACTTTCTTCGAGAGCTCCGCAAAGAGATGGGTGAGCATCGCCGCTCCCCAAGATAGCGTCCCATGCCCTCCAGGTCCCTCATCAGCAAAAGAGAGTGAGAGGAAACCTTATCGGAGGCCGTTGAAAAGAGGACCCGGCCGAAGAAGTAAAGAAAGAACGCCCTCAACTCCCTCCGTGCCCTATGTGGGCACGCGGCCGCCTCTCTCGCCTCAATCATCGCCCGCCTCCTCTCGAAGCTAGCTGCAGCTTCGCCCTTCTGACGCTCCATAAAAGAACTGAGGCCATACTGCCCCGAAAGCCTCCCCAAAGGGATCCGGTTCAGCGTCCGCTCCCGCTCCACGAACTCCCATTCCCCGATCAACTCTCGAAACAGCCCCCTATAATCCGCAAGGGTGGCCGCAATCACCGCTTCCCCCAAGACCGGAAGGCTAGTGATCCGATGGACGTCCTCAAGGGTCGGCATAACAGCGCCAGTAGGGAGGATGAACGTGCAACTCTCCGGGTCCCATCTCTCCGCCAATGCCTCCACATATGGGCGATGGACGTGGAACGGCTCAATCAGAAAGAAGGAGCGGAAGCCCGCTCCGTCCACTAAACTCCTCTCCTCCTGCCCCAAAGCGTCATACCACCGCTTCGTCCCATGCCAAAGGGCCCGGATGCGATTCGGCCGCTACGAAATGAGCGAAAGTGGGTTAGTCCAAAGCGATCAAGAGGTAAGGATCCAAGTCTAAACGAACTCATTTTCTAGAAACCATGCTTAGCACAATAAAACTCCTACACATTAAAATCTAAAGAACAAAAAGGGCATGAAATATGAGACTTCATACGAAAATTTACCCTCATTATTTGCAAAACATACTTATAAGATCACATGCTTTACCCTCTTATCCCACCGTGGTCATTACTCGTATGCTTCATTTTCAAAATACCGCTTATCATGTTTATATATACTTTCCACGAACTAAGCATATGAAGGAACTTAGACCCATAAAAATGCATGCACACCCTTTCAGATTCACTCTTACTCCACCGTGGTCAAATACGTATAAAAACATACTTCAAAGATTGTATACATGCAAAACCACACCTACAAGCATGCTAAATCGTACCCTTTCCTTTCCTATATAGGCATATAACAAAATTGGATGTACGTATGAAAAATTATCCCACTTCCTAAAAAAAATAAACCCATGTCAACATACAGCATGCTTACACATCCCACCGTGATTAAACTTATATGCCTATCAAAACACGCATATACAAAGTATTATACACTAGTCACCTGTTCATACCACCAAAACACATGCATATACACCAAAAAATAAAAAAGGCTAAAAACAAAAAAGTTAGGAACATACCACGGCTCGTATGGACCCAGGAGCGTCCACCTCGGCCTCGTCGGGATAGTCCATCCCGTCGTCATCCCCCTCCCCTTCATCCTCCTCAAACACGGCCTCCTCGGCCTCAGCCTCAGCACCCACACCGGCCTTTGCAGCCCCGGTGCCCGTACCCTTGGCCTCCTCGGCCTCACCCCTAACCTCTCCTATCCCCTCCACTCTCCCCGCGCCGGAGATAAACTCCGCAAAAGCCCCCATAGCCCTACTTTCCTCCTCCTTAGCCCTGGCCTCTGTGGCCTCCCTGTCCAACATCCCAACAAGGGCATCCAACGACACCCTCACATCCTCACTAACCCCCTCAGCCCCTGCCCCATCAATTACACCCTCAACCGGTCCCCCGACCCCCGAAACCACCTCCTCGGCCACCGCCGGTCGATCCCCACGCCTCCTCTTGCGTGTATACCCTATCATGCTGCTCCCAACCTCCGGGGCAGTCCCCAAAGGCAAGTCTCCAACCCCACCCGCGCCGATATCCACCGGCGGCACCTCCGCCACACCCATAGCTTCCCCCACCACCCCGACCTCTGGAATATCGCTCTCCGATGATGAAGAGCTCGAGCTACGCTCTCCACGAGCCACCCGTGGTCGTTTCCCCCTCGAAGCAATCGCCTTCGACCTCGTCATCTCCTCGGTTTGAAAAAGAAAAAGGAGAACCCAAACTAGGGTTTCGAAATCAAGAGAAAGAGAGAGGATTAAGGACGAAATGGAGGAAGAGAAGGCAAACAAAATCAGGGTTTTTGGGTTTTAAAACCAAAGAGAAGAAGAAGAAGAGGGAGAGAAACCGTTTTTGAAAAAGTGGGAAGAGAGAGGGTCCCTTTTCGGTTATAAGGGACCCAGTCGGGAGGCGGCTACTCCCATCTCGGACGGCTAGCAAGAACTAGCCGCCCCTCCCAGTTTTCTACTTTCACTTAAAACCCCTTTCCAATATCTTTTCAGCCCTAAATTTCAAGGTTTTCCATACCAAACAGCCATGTATTGGCTTATTTCCAGACACTACTTGATTAAACACGACTTTCCCAAAGTTTTGCCACACTTTCAGTACCGTTCAAATTCAAATTTCTTCAGTTCTGGTTCTTTTCCAGAGTTCTTATCCTTCGAATGATCCAATTCACCAAATTAAACTTTTACCTGCTTTCTGTTGGCGATATCCCCTCCTTGCTGAGTTTTCCCAAGCACGGAAACGGTTGGCACGAGGAAACTGACGCTGGGCTGCTCCGTGCACGATAGCTAAGAACCCCGACCGCAGGTTGGATCACTCACCATTTACTTTTCCCTGCCTTCCACCTGGATCATCCTTTCGGCTAAAAATTCTAAGTCAAGACCTAGCCTCTGACAGTCTAAATCAACTCCCCGAATAGTACTGTTCGTGTCGGCATAACTTCTTGAAGGTCGGGCCGGCCAAAATAGGGGTCTCTTTCCTTATCATCGGTCGAAGTCTTTCCTGCTTCGCACAAAGACTCCGTCCGATGAGGGACAATTGTAGATACCCCAATTTTGACTGTCTAGAGAGACAGAAATACTTCAAGTAACACCCGAAAATATCTCACATTTGGACATCTAAATAGAGAACCAAAGTTCAGGAAACCGGAAACCCTAACCCTAGCCCTAACTGGAAACCCTAACCCTAGCCCTAACCTAAACCGGAAACCCTAACCCTAACCCTAACCTAAACCGGAAACCCTAACCTAAACCCAAATCCAACCCGACCCCTTTTCCTGCTTTTAGAAAAAGCAGGTGGCGATCACACAAACCCTGAAATCTTCTTGAGCCGCTATCGGGCGTCTCAACCAGGAACGACACCCCTCACCCTTTCGAGAAGACGATCCGACCGAGCCCACCAGGGCACGCATCCGATCCGAATCCCCGAAGAACCCCCGCACATGCACGCGCACCCGCGCACCGCCGGGACCCTTTCCGAAAGCACCGACACGCAGCCTCGGAGGCCTTCCCGACGACACCGACAACACCACCACCTTAAGTTAGGCTAATAAACAGTCTGGTCGGACGCCCAACCAGATCTGGGTGAATGGGGGCATAGCTTCTGTCCAACTTGAATCAAAAGCATGAGGTCCGCGTCGGTGAGATATTAGGAATTCCAAGGAATATTCCCTGACACAATGGCCATAACAAACTGTCAAAAAGTAGATCCCACGTGTCGATCGATCCAAGAGCCACGTTGAAGATTTCATCCCATGATATGATCACACCTCCATGAAAATAGGCACACCCCTCTCACTATAAATAGAAGGGTATCCCCTTCACAGAAAAGGGGATGGAAAAAAGGGAGAGAGTGAGACTCCTTCTTCTTTCAAAAAATAAAGAGAACCCAAGACCCAAGCTGGAAATCCCATTTTTAATGGAGATTGGGCGTCAACGTCGGAGGTTCTCGTCAAAAAGGAACTACGTGTAGCTTGATCCCTTGAAAAGGGTACGTAGACAGCCTGATCTACATCAGGTTCAGTCCAAACAAACTTCGTCAATCCCTCCACCGCGGAGCCTCATCGTCGTCTCTTTGCGGATCTACTCAAACCAAACCTGCACCGCCCTTGAGTCCAGCCCATTTAAGGAGGAGGACATTTTCATCTCTCACAAATGGCGCCGTCTGTGGGACTGTGGGACAAAAAGCCATTTTCCAAAACAAGATCTGGAAGAGATGATGAAGATGAGGAGCGACATCGATGGATCTAGCTTGAATGATGAGGCGATGCTGGGCGGCCTCCTTCAATGTCTCTAGTCACAAATCCCAAGCAAATCCATGAGAAGATGCGCCGAGGAGAATCCATCCAATAGAGCTCAAGAAGGCCACCACAAGGTCCTTGACGAAGAAGAAGAAATGACCTCAGGGAATGAGTGTCGAAAAGTCGACGGAGGTCACCTCGGCTCCCTCTTCTTCCTCTTCCCATGGACGGGAGCATCGGAGGATGAGCGTCGACAAGTCGGTGGAGGTCACCTCGGCTTCCTCTTCTTCCTCTTCCCATGGACGGGAGTCTCGGACATACCACCTTTTTCTGGTCTTCCCATAAATTAACATACCACCTTTTTCAGGTCTTTCCATAAATTAACAGACCACCTTTTTCTGGTCTTTCCACATATTGACAGATCACTTTTTTCTGGTCTTCCCATAAATTGACATACCACATTTTCTGTCAATGGACCATCTCGACAGACCACCTTTTCTGGTCTTCCCATAAATTGACAGATCACCTTTTCTGGGCTTTCCATATATTGACTGACCACCTTCTTCAGGTCTTCCCAATGGACCATCTTTTCAGGTCTTCCCAATGGACAATCTCTTCAAGTCTTCTTCGATGGACCGCCCCTTCGGGTCATCTCAACAGACGGGATACCATAAGCCGCACCCATCTGTTATAGATTTATGGTCGTGCACACAAATAAGCCGTACGCATCCATCTCGGAATAAGAGGTGCGCACCTAAAAGCCGTACCCATCTGTTATGGATTCGAGGTCGCGCACACAAATAAGCCGTACTCATTCATCTCGGAATAAGAGGTGCGCACCCAAAAGCCGTACCCATCTTTTGTGGATTTGAGGTCGCACACACAAATAAGCCGTACCCATCCATCTCGGAATAAGAGGTGTGCACCAAAAAGCCTTACCCATCTGTTATGGATTCGAGGTCGCGCACACAAATAAGCCGTACTCATCCATCTCGGAATAAGAGGTGCACACCCAAAAGCTGTACCCATCTTTTGTGGATTTGAGGTCACGCACACAAATAAGCCGTACTCATCCATCTCGGAATAAGAGGTGCGCACCCAAAAGCCTTACCCATCTGTTATGGATTCGAGGTCGCGCACACAAATAAGCCGTACTCATCCATCTCGGAATAAGAGGTGCGCACCCAAAAGCCGTATCCATCTGTTATGGATTCGAGGTCTTGCACACAAATAAGCCGTACTCATCCATCTCGGAATAAGAGGTGCGCACCCAAAAGCCGTACCCATCTTTTGTGGATTTGAGGTCACGCACACAAATAAGCCGTACTCATCCATCTCGGAATAAGAGGTGCGCACCAAAAAGCCTTACCTATCTGTTATGGATTCGAGGTCGCGCACACAAATAAGCCATACTCATTCATCTCAGAATAAGAGGTGCGCACCCGAAAGCCGTACCCATCTTTTGTGGATTTGAGGTCGCGCACACAAATAAGCCGTACTCATCCATCTCGGAATAAGAGGTGCGCACCCAAAAGCCGTACCCATTTGTTATGGATTCGAGGTTGCGCACATAAATAAGCCGTACTCATCCATATCGGAATAAGAGGTGCGCACCCAAAAGCCTTACCCATCTGTTATGGATTCGAGATCGCGCACATAAATAAGCCGTACTCATCCATCTCAGAATAAGAGGTGCGCACCCAAAAGTCGTACCCATCTGTTATGGGTTCGAGGGCTTGCACACAAATAAGCCGTACTCATCCATCTCGGAATAAGAGGTGCGCACCCAAAAGCCGTATCCATCTGTTATGGATTTGAGGTCGCGCACACAAATAAGCCGTACCCATACATCTCGGAATAAGAGGTGCTCACCCAAAAGCCGTACCCATCTGTTATGGATTCGAGGTCACGCACACAAATAAGCCATACTCATCTATCTCAGAATCAGAGGTGACGCACACCTAGCCGCAACGGCAAACAAGACACACTCAAATGGGACTGACATGAATGAGGTCGTGTATGCAAGTAAGCCGTACTAGTCCATATCGGATTGAAGGCAGACCATGTCTTCCATTATAAGTCTTCCTAGAAGATTAGGCCTTCCCTCCAGGTCTACCCTGCCATACAGGTCTACCCTGGCATTCAGGTCTACCCTACCATACGGGTCTACCCTGTCATTCAGGTCTATCCTGGCATTCAGGTCTACCCTGCCATACAGGTCTGCCCTGCCATTCAGGTCTACCTTGCCATTCAGGTCTACCTTGTCATTCAGGTCTACCTGCCATACAGGTTTAGGTCTTCCTTGGCAGTTCACCTTTTCAGGTCTACCTTGCCATTCGCCTTTTAGGTCTTCCCTACCATTCACCTTCTCAGGTCTTCCTTAGTAGTTTACCTTTTCAGGTCTACCTTGCCATTCGTCTTTTCACGTCTTCCCTACAATTCACATTCTTAGGTCTTCCGTGGTAGTTTACCTTTTTGGGGCTACCCTGTCATTCACCTTTTGAGATCTACCCTGTCGATAACCTTTTCAGCTTAAAGTCAGTAAGAAATAGAAAAGCGTCATTTCAACAAAAGTCAGATAAGGATTTAACATGCAAGGTCTCGACATTTGATCTTCTGCTCTCCCGATCCCTAAAAGACCAAGAGTGTGAAGATTTTGTCTCATCATTAAGAGAACTTCTCTTAAGTCTATTCTTTTGCTCTCCCGGTCCCCGAAAGACCAGAAGAGGGGGCATTTGTAGGAGCCAAAATTTGTCACACCTTATAATCCGTTTAAAAGGCTATACCGCCCCGGCCCATCACATTCCGTCATAACACACCACCACCTCAAGACGGGCTAATAAACAGTCTGGTCGGACGCCCGACCAGATCTGGGTGAATGGGGGCATAACTTCTGTCCAACTTGAATCAAAAGCACGAGGTCCGCGTCGGCTAGATATTAGGAATTCCAAGGAATATTCTCTAACACAATGGCCATAATAAACTGTCAAAAAGTAGATCCCACGTGTCGATCGATCCAAGAGCCACGTGAAAGATTACAACCCATGATATGCTCACACCTCCATGAAAATAGGCACACCCCCTCCCACTATAAATAGAAGGGTATCCCCTTCACAGAAAGGGAGATGGAAAAAAGGGAGAGAGTGAGACTCCTTCTTCTTCCCAAAAATAAAGAGAACCCAAGACCCAAGCTGAAAATCCCATTTTTAATGGAGAATAGGCGTCAACGTTGGAGGTTCTCGTAAAAAAGGAACTACGTGTGGCTTGATCCCTTGAAAAGGGTACGTAGGCAGCCTGATCTACATCATGTTCAGTCCAGACAAATCTCGTCAATCCCTCCACGGCGGAGCCTCATCGTCGTCTCTTTGCGGATCTACTCAAACCAAGCCCGGACCACCCTCGAGTCCGGCCCATTCAAGGAGGAGGACATTTTCACCTCCCACACATTTATTAAAGAATTTCTATAAATAGATATCCTATTTCAAATAAAATGTTATCGATGAACATAGGTGATCTAATACTTTGACAAAATAATCACACATCATCTTCTAAAACAAGTAGACTTCATTTGTTCATGATAAGTGGCAAACTTAAAGGTTGGCTGGGCGGGCTGTATTTTTTTGTGTATTTCTTTTTGTTATTGATGATATATATTAGGATAATGTCACGTACAGTCTCAATTCCAATCTATATGAGTTTTGAATTTTTTCAAAATAGTGTATTACATTTAATGAGCTACATGCTTTTATAAAAAATAAAACATGCATTCCAATGAATTGTATGGATGTATTTATAGAAAATGTAAAAAAGTTTCTATTAAAGCATATATACCTTGTTAACGTGAATATATACTCATGTGATTTTCTATCGAGGTATATGGGGCTGGAAGAAAAAACAGTGTAATAGCACACTATATATTATGATATTTATATTTTATATCATATAAATTATATTTTATACATAAAATATGTTCAGAATATATTCCCAATAAACTAGATCTCAACCTAATAAACCAAATCAAACTAATTTTTTTTTTATAAATTTTAACAATTCCAAATTTTAAAATTCAAATATTATCTTAAGAATTAATTTAATGTCAATTGAAACAAAACATTTATATCCACAAAACAACTCTTCTTATTTTTGTAGCAATAACTCTTCCTATTTTATGACAACATAATTGGTAATTTTAATTATAAAATTTGTTAATACACGATGTATGATGAGTTTATATCTCATTTTTATTCTTAAAAAATCAAAATACACAACTTTAATAACATTTCAATTTTTTTTTATTTTCTTCACATGTATATGTATTTTGAATATCACATTATTTGGTATATAAATAATTACATCAAACATAAGAACAAAAAACTTCCATATAAATATTTAATATAGCTCACCCCAAAATATTGTCCTGGATCCACCCCTATTCATGATATTCTATTATCCATGACTATGTTTTCATATACATGTCATATGAGATATACATTTTATTAACTTGCACGAATACGTGTACACTAAAACTAGTATTGATATATATATTTTGCTATGCGGTGAAAGGTATGACTAATCACAGTGATTGAAGCCAAGGTGTGTCGATTGGTGGTCCCAGCCAGCCTTTGGGCAATTTGGCACACGCAGAATTAAGTTGTGTTCCGGGAACAATGATTCCATATTAAGAATTTATGAGAGCCTACGGAAAGATTCATTTGGGATTGGGGGAGATTCACAACGGGTGCATCATCCATTGAGTTTAATCGAGGGGTTATTCATATCACTTCGTGATGTGTCACCTTTAGTTTGTTTTTGGTGAGAAATAGACCTCTCATGATGAGAGTATCATCTATTTCTTCACGTATATTAGTAAGTTTTGCTATTTTTTTCTTTTTTTATTGGATGTTGTAACCTTGTTTATATATGGAATCTGGGTACAGTACAAAAAAAGAGCGTTTTGCGACGGCCCCAAACCGTCGCAAATAGTTTTTGCGGCGGTTATACTACAGTTTTAGTAGGGCCTCAATTGGTCGCATCGCAAATACTTTATGGTGGTTTTGTACCCGTCATAAAAAATGCTTTTGCGACTGTTTGTAGTTATTACCGCAAATAAATAGTATTGGCGACGGTTCATTAGCTGCCGCAAAAACCTTTTGGCATTGGTTATATTGTATTTGCGACGGTTCCAAAACCGCCGCAAATAGTCTCCAGGTTCCATGAAGAAAAAGAGGGTTTTTTAGTTTTAAGTCCCTGTAAACATACTTATTTAGAAATCAATATCTCACTTCTTCATACTTTGGTTTTAGTCCCCATATTTAAATGATATGTTTATTTTTAGTCATTCTCAGGAGTAAAAAGAAAACTAAATAATTTAGGGATAGATCCCTCTCAGAGGGACTAAAATCAAAATATGAAGAAGTGAATATAGATCACTAAATTCTATGATATATATGGGGACTTAAAAATAAAAAAATAATAAAAATTTCATGTACAGTTGATTACATTAGATCCCACGTAAATCATAAAATAAAGCTTTTCATGTGAGCACGTAACGCTCTGTCCAATTCATTAATTTTTGGAACCACTTGTGCATGAAATAATATAATACTGGTCCAAAAATAGACAGACAGGCTCAAAATCAACGATCCAAAAAAACACAAAAAATCTTTTTTTGTTGTTATTCGAAAACCCGACCTCAGTGGGTCCACCGAACCACAACCGTCCATTCTAAATGACGTGTCGATCTCCGCCTTCTGATCAAGGGATGTCTCTTTCCCCCGACAACACTGAAGAAAATTTGACACGATTTGTGGATTCCATGTTATGAATCTTTGTGGACCCCATCGAATCTTTTGTTACATCCATATCTTTTTATGGGTTATTAAGTTTTACTTCTTTTAATATTGCATATTTAGAAATAAGTCCCCTATTTATTTTATGGATGAGTTATGTTACACTCCTGTGTATATATATTTTATTAGCCCCTTCCACTCACTGTATTGAGGTATATATCTCATTAGTTTTTTTTAATATTATAAATAATAATATTTAATTAATTTGCGTATTTATTTCACATTTTATAAAAGATGTATATCTCATTAGATGAGATATATGATTTTTTTTAAAATAAAAATATATGCGGTATGTGTTTTGGATTGTAAAATGCACTCACTGTGTGTAACATTTTCTTTTATGATGGAATAACACCAATTAAAAAAATACATTATAATTTTCATAAAACTATAAATTAATTCATAATCGAGATAACATTATATGGAGGACATTATATAGGATTACGATTGGATGAAAAGAAAAAATACACAAATAAACAAGTAAACCAAGTTTTTTTAGATGTGTGTGCATAAGACATCAACCCAACCGTTTATAAACTGGAATGCTCTTTTAATGCCCCGTTTGGATGAGAGAATAAGGGGTGGAATATGTGAGAATAGAGGAGAATAAAAAAAAGGTGTTTGAATAGAGAAAATAACTGGGTATAACTATGCAAAATTAAGTGAGAATAAACTGGTAATTGTATTCCAGGTCTCCCCTGGAATTGTATTATTTTTCCACTAGTATAAGGGGACACACCTATCAAATCATGTCATCACATTAAATCATCTGTCATCACCTCTTGTACATCAATGGAATTCACATGTCTTCATCAATCAAACAATTCAATTTTACACAAAAAACTTACATTTACGGAGTTCACATTAAATCAACTCACTTTATTCATCAATTAAACAATTCAACCTTTATTATTATGTTTTCTAATAAGAATAACAAAAAATACAACCAAACAGAAAATCACATATTCCATTGATAAAATTATTTATTCATGGAATATGTATAAATCCCAGAATAACTTATATCTCTACCCAAACGGGCAAGAATTAGTTTGGAAAGAAGATAATATTTTGAGGATAAAAATTTGTAAATTTTATTTTTTTTGTTTTTACAATCATCAAAATCTGAATAAAATGTGGGATAAATGGTATTTTAGTATTTAGTTAGTATAAAAAAATCCTCATTTTCAATTTAAAATGAGGACAACTGTCCTGAGAGATAAGTTGTTCTACTACCTATGATCATCCCATATATCCATTTACTTATCCCCTTTTTAACACTAGGCCTACCTGATTTGTTTAGGAGGAAGTAAAATTACTAGTATAATCACTTGTTTATTTAACATTGTTTGCTTAACCCAAGTCTCCGTGAATAAGAAAATAGACAAAAAAAATATTTATTAAATTATGTAAAATACATATATTTTAGTATGAATAAGCTATAATTTTTGTATTAATCATGATAAATATCCTCATAAAAATAAGAGTAGTTTACTCATCGCATATTAATTCAAAATCACAACTATATTCTAATAATAAAACAAAAACTATACATTCTTAGTTAAGAATAATGTTAGAGACAATAAACATATATTTTGATTTTAAAAATAATTACTGATATTTAGTGAAGTATATATGCTTTTATGAAAAACATACATTATTTTATGATATACCATATAGACCCATTGAATTAAAAGCATGAAAAAATTCTAGCGAGACATAAATACCTCGTGTTGGGAGATATATCTCTATAAAAAAAAAAACTAACTTAGAGACCTAAATCCTTATCCACGAGAAAAAATATAGGGTTATATGAATATTCAGAAAAATGAGTGGTCAGTATGGATATCCGCAATCTTTAATTATATGGATTTTTGAATAATAAAGGAATAGATGTGGATATAAGCAAGCTTTCAGGGGGCTATGCATTTCATTCTAAAATCTTTTTTCATTCCAAATGATGTGTTCATCTCCGCCTTCTGATTAAGGAATGTCTCTATCTCCCGACAACACCCAAGAAAATTTAAACACGATTTACAAGTGGATTCCATGTTGCCATCGAATCACCGCCGTCCATATCTTTTGTGGGTTTTTGATCATCTTCTTTATGGTTGCCCAGCTTTGAATCAGATTTGGTGCAACGGCTCACAGAGAGAAGACTGTGTTTTCAATCTATGAAAGACTTATGGGAGGCGGCACTGAGGATGAAGAAAAAAGCAGACAGAAGCAAGACAGGTTTCACTCCCTTGTCTATCATCCCAGCTTGCCTGTGGGCAATTTGGAGGTCGCGAAATGAAGCAGTATTCAGAGGTGCGCACTTCTATTTTGAAAATCTCTTGGATTTATCGAGATAGAGCATAAAGGATTGGGAGTGTCACATATCCTTCCGGAGGAGGACAACCTTGTGATTGTGGAGTGTGGTTGAGCGGGGTATGCAGTGTTAGAAATTTTTTCTATCAGGTTCTTGCCCTCGCGTCGCTCTGTCCTCGTCCTTTTCTTCTCTTTTCTTGTTTTGTTTTGTATGCTTAGTTTTCTACTCACCCTCCATTCGGACATGTTTTATTTTAATTTTATTTTAAATGAATATGATCACAATTCTCTCAAAATCTTTTATGGGTTTTTAGTATTACGTTATTCTAATCTTACATATTTAGAAATAAGTCCCCCATTTATTTTATGGAATACCATAATATCTAGGACTGGGGAATGAGAATTCAAATTTGTGAGGATGTATGGCGTGTGATTGAATGAGGGGTGTCGGAGCTGGATCGAAACTGGGTAGAAATCTTTTCTACCATGTTTTGGCTTGCTCTCCTGAGGGGGTGGTCTCTTCATGATGGCTTTTCTTCATTTTTCGGGTTGGTTGGATATTTCGTTTGTTTTTGTTCTTGTTGTTTTTTTTCTTTTGGTTTTCCTTTTTTCTCTCACCCCAATTCAAACATTGTCTATTTTATTTAGTGAAATAAATATGACTACAATATGATTATAAAAGAAAATTATAGGATTACCTTAGATCAGACAATACACAAGGTTTTTAGATGAGTGTGTATATATCTTTTTTTTTTGTGGTAAAAGAGTGTGTGTATATGACATTAACATAACAATCTATAAAATGAAATACTTAAAGACTAGTTTGATTAGAAGATAATATTTTGAGGATAAAATAACTCATAATTTTTGTTTTTCTTTACATTCATAAAAAATATGAGTAAAAATGTGAGATAAATGTTATTCTAGTATTTAAACAGTACAAAAAATCCTTATTGTTGTTCAAGTGAGGACAATTGTCCCACCTTTATTCTAAAAGATAAGTTGTTCCGCAACCTATATATCATCCCATATACCTCCTTAGTTATCCCCTATGAACACTAGGCCTAAGTGATATGTTTAGGAGGAGGTAAGAGTACACCCTATGAACACTAGGCCTAAGTGATATGTTTAGGAGGAGGTAAAAGTATAAGTTTAATCACTTGTTTATTTAACATTGTTTAATTTTCTTAACCCAGTCTTTTCACAAATTGGAAAATGATAAAAGAGTATTTATTTATTTATGTAAAATACACATTTTTTAGTACGAATAAACAATAATGTTTATATTAATCATGATAAATATCCTAAAAAAATAAGAGTTATTTACTACTAGTTTACTCTTTGTTTATTAATTCAAAACCACAACTTTGTATATGTTGGAATTAAGTAACAAAAAATGCATTCATATAATTAAATCAATGCATATTAATTGGAATGTTTGAAACGGTTGCAATACCCTCATGCAACGTTTCATTCCAAATCGGTTTCATTTGTATGCAATGGTTAAAAATTCATAATTGCATGTGTTGTGAATGAAATGGTGAAACTGAATATTCTATCATTTAATTGGGTTGATTAATATTGTTGCCTATATAAAGGCCTCATGCATCCTTTGATAAATGAGAGAGTATGATGATCAACTGGATCAACAGAAGCACCCATTCCATGCATAAGTATATTTTTCAAGAGTAAAAGGGTTGTGTCAGTACACTAATCTATCATCAATTTCTAGCTATTCTATTTGATCCGAGCATCTAAAATGATCGCATTCTGTTCATCGTGGTTCTTCTGTAGCTCACACCCCGGAACAACAAAACCTATTGTGGTCGTATCTCTCAGTGGTAGGAGTCATTCAACCCTGTGCGTGAGGAGGCCTTATTCACCGAGACAAGTGTCTTCACTCGTTTCCACATTTTCAAATATTTATTCTAATCCCTTACTTTTTTATTTTATGCTTTTACGATATATTTTAAAACATACAAGACTTCATATTATTATATATATTTGATGTTTATATTCTTGATATAATAATTATAAAATTTATGTTTAGCTTAATATTTGTCTGTTACGCTCAACAGTATATCTGTATAGATGATTATCAAAATACATTAACTATTTATATGCACGTAACATTATACTTTATTTTAACATAGTAATGAATAACATCAAATAAATATCATCTAGGAATGCAATCTTGAAAATGAGGACTTATTTCTAAATAAAGAATGGTCGAGGGCCAAAAGCCCAAAACTCAAAAAACTTCCTACAGCACGTGTTGCGCGGCGAATCCTCATCAAATATGCGCGACCTCCCATCCAATCAGACGATCACAGCTGTCGTTTTCGTGGACCCTGTCCGAAGATCTCCGAAACCAATCTCACATCGCCTCCTCTTTGAAACTCTCCTTCCCCCCCCCCTTCAAAAACAACAAAAAATCCCTCATTCGGTAATTCTCAATCTCATCGAATTCGGAGTTTTTCGATCCAAACCCATCAAATTCAGGTTCGGATCTACAGACCCACCCCCAAAAATCGTTTTTTTTGTTAACATGTTTTGCTCATTTTCGATGCAGAGATGGTCGGAAGTGTTGGGTCAGTCGCCGCCGTCGTCGGAGGGGACGTGAATGGGAAGGTGGAGGAGGAGAAGAGGGAGATCGTGTTGGGGAGGAACGTGCACACCACGTGTTTGGAAGTGATGGAGCCGGAGGCGGACGACGAGGTGACCGGAGACAGGGAGGCGTACATGGCGGGTGTGCTCGCCAGGTACCGGAAGTCTCTCGTGGAGCGGACCAAGCATCATCTGGGTATGTATTGGAAAGAACAGTTTTTGGGGTTTGTTTGAAAAGATGGGATTTTTTTTGGGGAGTTTGGGTTTGATTGTGAATTTGGATTTTATGGGGAGTTTTGGGTGTTGGGTTTGTTTAAATGTGGTTGGTTTTGATTTTGGATTGGATTCATGTTTTCCTTAAATGAGCGGGCTTCTTTTTGGAAAATGTTAGGATAGTCACTTTTGCATTCACACAAAAGAAAGTATATATTTGAATAAAATTGAATACATGCCTTCTTTTGTTTTTTCTAACCTAGTATATACTCAATCAGAGAAATCTTATGCTCGATTAGGACTGCAAGAATGATTGAGTGTATCGGTGCCACTTTTTATAGCTTTTGTAGAAGTGCCTTTTAGGGAAGTCGTTTGTGATGAGTGGACTGGGATTGTTTGTGGTTAGTATTGTCACAAAGTATTCCTAACTTTTTTTATGTTCGGAAAAGTTTGGTATGTATGGTAGATGGTTTACTTTATTTTTTTTCATAATTTCAAAAATAGCCTATTTGTCATCATATCTTTGCATCCGATATAGAAGTTTGTTGTATTTCTCATACTAATAATTTGAGTTCATGTGTAAAATAGTTTAATTATTTTTATAATTTTATTATACTTATCTTGTATCATTATGAAGGCACACTTGTGGTACCAAACAGAACTCTTGCCGAATATTTTTTGTACACGAACTTTGTGACTATGGTGGTGAGAAATGGAGGGGGTTTAGATTATTGAGGAGAATGATATCTTGGAAGGGGATGGAAATTCTCCTAAGAGCCAAGAACCCAAAATAAAATCATTTCTTCATTATAGATATGAGTTATCTGCAGTCATACTAGACTGATAGGACGTATAAACAACTCTCCACTACTCTTAATAACCATCCAAATATAATAATCCCCTATAAATATGATATTTTATTTATTACTATACGAGTATACTTGCACATATTAAAATTATATGCATAAATGGCCCTCTATGTGTTCAGAAATCCCCTATAAGTAGAGCACTTGGAAAGTTGCTCTACTTCTAGGCATTCTTGCTGTTTAGTATTTTTGATTAAACTGCTCCCAACTATGTAAAATGTAAATGAGTCCGCAGAGAGTATGAAAACAAGTTTCCTTGCGGACAAACTGAATCAATGAGGTTAATTATGCATATTGTGATCATTAACTGTTTCAGCATTCAATATCTATTCATCCATACTCCTATGAGTTTTTATGTGAATCCTGGCCAATTGACTCTTACATGTGTTTTCCTGTGGTATCAACCAAGCTAAACTTGTTTAATGTTTGCAACAATATGACTATTGCATTTATCATCTGAAGTTTTGATCTGATTCTTGTGATTTTCTCTTTATATAAATTTCTTACAGGTTATCCATACAATCTGGATTTTGATTATGGAGCCTTAGCGCAGTTGCAACATTTCTCAATAAACAATCTAGGGGATCCATTCATTGAAAGCAATTATGGTGTCCATTCCAGACAATTTGAGGTGGGTGTTTTGGATTGGTTTGCTCGTCTTTGGGAACTAGAGAAGAATGAGTACTGGGGCTATATCACAAATTGTGGTACTGAAGGAAATCTGCATGGCATACTTGTTGGGTTAGTGTCCTACCAGTTCTCTATAAGTATTAACTTTCCATAAAATTTGCATTATCTCACAGTATTGTACCCGTTTACATTTGATTGTACAGAAGGGAGGTTTTCCCTGATGGAATTTTATATGCTTCTCGAGATTCCCATTACTCCGTCTTCAAAGCAGCACGGATGTACAGAATGGAATGCATAAAGGTTGACACCCTGATATCTGGTGAGATTGATTGTTCAGACTTCAGGAGCAAACTTCTCCAGAACAAGGAGAAACCTGCCATTATTAATGTCAACATTGGTATGTTATGCCCAAACTTCTTTTGCCTTTATAATCTTCATTTTGAACTCAATTCACGACTCACCTACTCTTATCACACCTCAGGGACAACGGTTAAAGGAGCAGTTGATGATCTCGATCTGGTCATAAAAACCCTTGAAGAAACAGGATTTAAACATGATCGGTTCTACATTCATTGTGATGGTGCTTTATTTGGCCTCATGATGCCTTTTGTGAAACAGGTATGTATCCTAACTTGTTCCATCTCTTTGGTTTGTCTCATATTCCTGTTTGAACTAATTTTATCATTCTCATGGGAAAGAAATGAATTGTATTATTGTACAATCACCCTACTTAATAATTCTTTATGTATGTTCTGTGTAGGCCATTTTTTAATCTTTTTGAATATTGTGTGTGACAGGCACCAAAGGTCTCATTCAAGAAGCCAATCGGAAGTGTTAGTGTTTCTGGACACAAGTTTGTGGGGTGCCCGATGCCTTGTGGAGTTCAGATAACAAGGTTGGAGCACATCAACGCCCTTTCAAGGAATGTGGAGTATCTTGCTTCAAGGGATGCCACAATCATGGGCAGCCGAAACGGTCATGCCCCAATTTTCCTATGGTACACTTTGAACCGGAAAGGATATAGGGGCTTTCAAAAGGAAGTGCAGAAATGCCTTAGAAATGCACACATCTTGAAAGATCGCCTCCGAGCAGCTGGGATCGGAGCTATGCTTAATGAGCTGAGCAGCACTGTTGTGTTTGAGCGTCCCAAAGATGATGACTTTGTCCGACGGTGGCAACTTGCATGTGAGGGCAATATTGCTCATGTTGTTGTGATGCCAAACATCACCATTGAGAAGCTTGATGATTTTGTGGATGAACTTATTCAAAAGCGTTCAAGCTGGTTCCGGGATGGGAAAATGCAGAGTCCTTGTATTTCGGCGGACATAGGAGTGGATAACTGTGCTTGTAACCTTCATAAATGATCTTGTTTGGGATTTTCAATCCCCTCACCCCCCTACTCCCAAATATTTTTTTTGTTGGCCTGTTGTAATAGACATGATTGGTTCACTAAGCTCCTGTTGTAGTTGTTGTTTGTTGTTATTCAATTATGTATCTTTTCCCTTATTAATATCTTGGCAATGCCTGCACTTTTGTTATATTCTTTAATTGTGGTGTTCATGTACATAGATTACAGTGTTGGCTTAATATTTATACTTTATAATTATAATATTGTTATAATTGTTATAATTGTAACATTGTTACACTTTAACCATATAACATAGTTACCATATGTGCTTGTTCTTAAGAGCCTTGAATTGAAGGTAATGGCATTGCATTCATTTCATCTTTTTCACTTTATCACATCTTAGCAATGCCTGCACCTTTGCAATATTCTTTAACTGTGGTGTTAATGCGCATGGATTACAGAATTGTCTTAACATTTTTACTCTCCATCTCTGAGATATCCAGGGTACCATATGTGATTGTTCTTTAGAGCCTTGAGTTGAAGGTAATGGCATCACATTGTTACACTTCATCTTTTCATTTTTCTCATATTTTGGCAATGCCTGCACCTATGCTATACTAGTTGATGTATTTGTGCGTTGCACATGAACAACTTTGTTGAAATATAATAAACAAATATTAGCTGAAATTATAAGTTTGTTTTGTGAACTATTATCATTAGTTGTTAAAGTTTGTCTATCTCAATCATGTACATATAATTTTTCAATACAGTGTGTTGATAAAGTTTCTGGTAATGCGTTAAGTTTTAGATTGTTGTTAGAGATGTAAATAGTTTGAGGTATCAATCTGTCCTATCCACTAAATCTTACGACAAACACAGAGACATTGTTTCTAACAAAACAATCTGCATTTTACACCAAAAGAATTAAAATAATTAAAAAAGATTCTAATAATGAATCAAAGAACAATAAAAAGTCAAACCCAAAATATATGAAATATAAACAATACAGAAAAACAATACATCTAGCTTTTGACTAATACATGTGGTAACAATACCGACAAGTTCATTACTTGTAAAACTTTCAATCATGGGATCCATGGAGGAATACATTACAAACCCCTCAATTTATAGGGTTCATGGAGAAAACTCAAAGGTTGGATGTTACAAGTAATATAGGTGGGGGTATATAATGGGGTGTTAAAGAGATAGGGGGTTAGGAAGTGAAGAGGGGTTATGGAGAAAGTGGTGGGAGTTGAAGTGGTGGTGGTTATCCACAATATTCACAACAATATAGACATATTAAATTTATTAAATTGTGAAAATAATGAAGTTGTATATATTAAATTTAGACATATAGTTATGTAATTGATTGTGAAGAATGTTAAAGGGTAAATATGAATAAATGTATAGAATTAAAATAAATGTATAAATTAAATACATTAAACACATTATATATGATATTTGATTTTAATGAATTTGAAAGTGTAAATATGTCTAATCAAATATAATTTGGAGTAGGAATGAGTTTTCATGAATTGGTAAGGGTAAATATGTTCAATGAATGTTTTTCATGAATTGATACTTTTATAGGCAATCTGCATTCTGCACCAAGAGAATTAAAATAATAATAAAAAATTCTAATAATGAATCAAATAACAATAAAAAGTCAAACCCAAAATATATGAAACATAAACAATACAGAAAAACAATACATCTAGCTTTTGGCTAACACATGTGGTAACAATACCGACAAGTTCATTACTTGTAAAACTTTCAACCATAGGATCAATGGAGGAATACATTACAAATCCCTCAATTTATAAGATCCATGGAGGAAACTCAAATGTTGGATGTTACAAGTAATATGAGGTGAGGGTACATAATGAGGTGTTAAAGAGATAGGGGGTTAGGGAAGTGAAGAGGGGGTTATGGAGAAAGTGGTGGGAGTTGAAGTGATGGTGGTTATCTACAATATTCACAACAATATAGATATATTAAATTTATTAAATTTAAATTTATTAAATTGTGAATATAATGAAGTTGCATATATTAAATTTAGACATATAGTCATGTAATTGATTGTGAAGAATGTTAAATGGTAAATATGAATAAATGTATAGAATTAAAATAAATGAATAAATTAAATGCATTAAACACATTATATAGGATATTTGATTTCAATGAATTTGAAAGTGTAAATATGTCTAATCAAATATCATTTGGAGTAGAAATGAATTTTTATGAATTGATAAGGGTAAATATGTCCAATGAATGTTTTTTTATGGATTATACTTTTATAGGTAGTATAGATTATTTAATTGCTTTGTTAATGTTAATATACTACAGTGTTGATTTAACATCGTTATACTTCATATTTATGAAGTTCTTTAGAGCTTTGAAGTGAAGGTAATGGGATCACAATGTCAGATCATAGAGTTGACTGTTCTTTATTTACTAGTTTTCAACCACTCTACTTGTCCTTACCTAATAGTTAATGATTATGCCATCAATCACTATAGAAAAACTCTCGAAGTGTTTCAGTTTATTTGCATGATAATACATTCATGTTTTCTGCTGCTTTCTTTTGGCAATGTGACACCTTGTAGTTTATGTGAAAAATAAAATGCATGCCGTCTATGGAGCTGGAAAATCCTCTGAAACCATCTTTATGCATCCTCTGGACATTTTATATTTGAAAATATTTTCAGTGGCTCAACTACAATTGGATACTTGTTTTTCGGCATTCGAACGAGTGTGGGCTGGACGGCGTTGTCATTTTGTAGAAGTCTCCACCTGTAACTAGGTTTGTCAACGGGTCGGGTCAGGGTCGACCCAAATCCGACCCGTTTGATTGTTGGGTTCTTCTGGTTGGGTCTACATCGGGTCTCGAATCGGGTCGGGTCGGGTCGATTCAATAACAAAAGTAGATCAATAGATATTGAGAAACTTCTCAAAGGCTTACACTGGCTTCAATTTTTTTTTATGTGTAATATATTATAAATAGTTCTTCACTTTGTAATTTTAATGTTTAATAAGATGACTTTGGATACGGTTTAATTTCTTACTGAAGTTAAAATATTGTAAAAATTTTCAAATGCAAAATTTTAAATGATATTCAATATTTAGATAAATGTTTATGATCATGAATGTTGGGTTGATAAAAAAAAAAATCACAAAGTATTTGGGTTGGGTCATATTTAGGATCGGGTCAGGGTGGACCCAAACCCGACCCGTTTAGCGGGTCCTTCGGGTCAGATATTTATGTTATCGGGTCGGGTCCGGATCGACCCGTCCTTGCAACTAGAAAACCCTTTGAAAAATATATAATTTAAATAGATATTCTTTTATTCTTTTCTTATAAATTTCTTACTTGATTTGGACGAGATGATGGATAAAAACCATATTTCCAATTTAGCGAGGTAATTCCTGGGCAATTCGATCCCAAAATCCCAAGAAGCTTAAAGATTTCAGTGGTTTCTGCACAGGGGAAAGGTAGTTTAGTTATTCAGAGCACACTAGAATGACTAATTATATTGGGATGAGTTAGCTTACATCAAATCTTGATGGATAAAAAATTTCAGGGTCTGGGAAAACCACTGGATCATGGTGAATGGAAACAACATCCAAGTTTACTGACCAGCCTTTCTTTTTATTTCAAGACCCGCAATCATAAAATTTGTGTTTCACTTTAAGTGCTGATTTCAGGGGAAATCAAAATTCTCTTTTTTGAAGATCTTGACCATCAATTTTGAAGTCTTGTGCAGCTTTTCTTGAAAACCAAGGCCGGATTGTAGCTCTCCGTAGTGTTTCATTGATAACCTGGCATTGTGAATGAACGAGATCAAGTTCATGGGAATACTTATTATCCAAACATTATTGATTGAAGTGGCCAGACTTACTTTGATGGTATAAGGCATATTATTGACTTCTGCCCAGGTGAGGCCTGTTCCATCATAGCTACTTTGAATATCCATGTGTTCTTCCTGTAACAGATTGTTGAAGTCATTTTTGTTTTTCCATAGACAAGTCAGCACAACAGCATTGATGAATGAATATAATGTACTCTGAAATTTTGCAGAACATCCGGGTTTTCTCCCAGGAACATGATGAGCCATGTGAGAGCTGCGGTTGTTGTGTCATGACCAGTGACTAATAAAGTCAATATGTTGTCCTTCAGCTGTTTATCAGTGAGTTTTTCCTCATCTTCCTTGTCCATTTCTGCTTCTTTGGTATGCTTCTGTAGTAGAGATTGTAAGAAATCGAATTGCAAGTCCCCTCCATTTCTTCTTGTTAGATGTTCAAAAATATATATTTTGATATACCTTTTAGAGTTGTCTTGGATATTTCCCTATGCAATATTTCATTTTCTACATACATATTAGGGAATTTTATTTTCAAAGCATAATATGCACAAATAAACTACATTTATATATTTCATGTGCATAATTATATTTGTCATGGAGATTCTAATCCAAATTTCATAGGATATGAAGATAATACATGCTATTGGAGGAAAAGAACATGTGAATATTCAATTCCTAAAAGTCTACAGCAATTATGGAAAGAATGGATCATCACAATTGCCAAAAGAAGAGAGAATCTCCCTCACAAATCAGCTCCAACAGACAGCCACAAATCAGCAAATCTGATTTGTCAAATCAGTCTTAAATCCCTATCAAAATCACTAAAAATCAGCATTAGCTAATCCTCCAAATCCCCACCAAGACAACTACAAATTCCTACCAAAACAGCAAGGATTTTTCAAATCCTGGGCAGCTGTCCAGCATTAAAAGCCCCAGCCAATACAGCCCTCTATAAAAGGGGCCTGCAGAGGGAGGACAGCATAGAGAAGATTTCCAGCTGAGCAGAATTTTAGTCTTCCATTTTCTTGTTCTTTCTTCTTTATTTTAAGTTTTTTTCTCTTCAGTTTGTGTTTCTTTTGTATTAGACATAGATGCTATTGTATTTTGTTTATGTTTAATCAATAAAGAGTTCTTCTTTATTTGATTTTCATGGAATATTTTTATTGTTATTCTAGAATATCACCAACTATGGTAGGCTAGAGAATCCTCCCATCAAGGAGAGGATTCCACCCCATGAGTATGAGTGATTAGATCTTTTATTTGTGCATCTTATATTATTTTGATTTATGCTTAATGATTATATAGTTTCTTCAACTCAGATTTATCTTGATTATGGGTATTTTAAGATCTTTCATTGTTTTACTTGGATGAGACATGATTGATACTTTATAAACCCTATTTTCAAATCGAGTAGAAGTGAACTACCTTCTTTGAAATATTTTGTTGTCATTGGTTGAATATCTTAACTGTCAAGGAAGAGGGTCTTCACTATAAGAGCCGTCCTTGATCTAGTAGTTAATGGTGTATCAACTAATGAAATGTTAAAAGAGAACTTTAAATCTATATTCTCCATGTGACCAAGTAAAATCTCTTGATTCATGTGAAGTAAGGGAAATATAAGTACAATAGAAAGATCTAATCAATCATACTTGTGGGGTGGTTTCTAATCCTTAATGGCTTTTTTTTATCGTATATTGATTCAAATTAGAATTTTATTTTAGCTTTTAAAGTAGTTTCCTTGGATCAATCTTCAAAATTCTTGTTTTAAAATCTTTTTGGGAATTGATATCTTTTACAATTACTTGTTTGCTTCCATAGCCTCCTTGTGGGATCGACCTCTTACTCCCACTTTCTACCAAAAAGAGGTAAGAGAGAGTTATAAATTTCTTTTGTTGGTAAAGGCTAAATCTTAACGATAATTAAATCGAGCCAACACTTCTCTTGGAAATTATTTCATCCAACATGGAATACATCCTGTTGCGAGCCTGTTCGGGTTGATGAATATTCATCAATACAATGTTTTCCTTGTCGTCGGTCAGATTTAGATTTAAAAAAAAGAGTTTTCTGTGATGATGAATTCCAACATTAGATGGGAAATGCCCATATAATCACTCACAAATTTTATGGGGTTTTATGTCTTTCATTCTGGTTTTTAGATATCAAGGAAGAATTGCAGAGTTGTCCCATGGTCGAAACATATGGAAACTTACATATGGAAACGTGAGTTGAATGGTTGAAGGGAGCAGCGTGGGCTAATATTATTATGTTTTTTTTTGCATGTGTATCTACACGTGTAATGACAGCTCTATTATTCATGTGTTATGTGTAGGGGGCACTGGTAATGTATCTTGGATATATATTTTTTCTTGTGAGTTAGATTTTCTCATATCAGGCAGCCCTAGGGTTATTTCAGAGAGAGTCAGGTTTATAGCCCCCTATATGGAGTTGTAATCCAGAAAACAATGAATAATTCTCTCTTCCCTCTCCCCATGGACACAGGCTGAAACCATGTAAATATTATCTCGTGTGATTCTGCGTTTGTGTGTGTGTGTTTTCTTTTCTACTTCGATTTGCGGACCTATTTTACAATAAAATCCAAATACACAAAATCACCCATAACCCACCAATCTTGTGCATCAAGGGATTTGAACTTAATATCATGGCTACAGTCAATGAGCCAATCCCGTGTGGGCTGGGTTAGATGAAAATGTTCATACATTAAACAAAAGAGAGCTGACATGTTCTCCCCTTGTGTTTTTCCAATTTAATTAATCTCCAAACAGAATGCACACAATCTCCCTACTTAATTTTCTTCTTGATGAAGACGCCTCATCTAGTCATCTTCCTTCCCCTTGGAGTTTTACCTCATTGTCAATATAATCTGGTTGATTATCCACCTTCTCTCTCTCTCTCTCGCCCCCCCCCCCAAAAAAAAAAAAAAAAAAAAAACTTGTCAAGAAATATTTTTTCAAACTCGTCAAACACAAAAATGTACTGTAGGTAAATTTGTGTAAAAATATGCTCAACACCTAAATTTTTTAAAAGTTAGTTTTCTATAAAATAAAAAAAAAACCAGTTACTTTTATTGTCATTCAAAAATCCAAACCGTTAAGTTTCTTTCAGACGAAAGAGAGGGACTGATGAGATGACCGACACATGCCCACATAAAATCACAAACCAGTAAGGAAAACGAGGGCGTCTGGCGCGGAAAGAAACGTTTTATTTTTATTTTGTTTTTATTTTTTTGAGGGGTTGGTTGGTGGTGACTTCTCCCCTTCTTATAAGACCTCTCTCTCAGTCTCCTGCTCTGTTTTTCCTCTCTCTCTCTCTCTCTCTCTCTCTTCCCCCCCCCAAATGACTGGCGAATTGGTTTCGCGGTGCGAAGCGGCGGCGAGGCGGCGGAATTTGGTGGATGTTGGTGGAACTGTGAAGAGGATTTCTATTGTCCAGCCTAATGTGCCCAGTTTAAATTTGTTTCAAAATTGTAAGACTGAAAAATGAAATTGGTAAGAAATTATGTTCATAAATGTTTCATGTCATGACAGTTTCAAACAAGTAAAAAGAATTCTTAATAGTGCATGAGACTTCATGTTATTTCAAGCAGTGTAAAGAACTTCCAATCCACACAAGATTTTCTTGATCTACCTCAAGTCCTCGATAGAATGATGTTCCTGGGATTTTGAAAGGCAAGGATGCAAAAGATGAAGAGATCAACTTAAAGTTGGCGCGAAACTTTTCTTGCTCCTCCCCATGTGGCTCCAGGCTCATTATCATATTGCCTATGACTTTCAGAGTAAACTGCAGCATCATTAATTATACGCATATCAGAATAGGAAGAGCAGCACAGCAAGAAAACATCAATAACTACATGATCTTCTATTTGATAGTTTATTCCTATTTCCTTCTTATCTTCAAAAACTATAACTACACTCTAATAAGACAAACACAAAAGCCAAAAGTTTATCAATCCGAGAAATGGATTAACAACCAAACAGGAAAACTATCTATTTCTCCTCTATCCTTGTATAACTATTCTAAGAATAGCACCAATACTTCACTTACCGTGGAAGCCTCAAGTACCAGGACTGTCCGCCCAAGCAATCCCTCAGGTATCCACAGCCAACGCATTGACGAACTTAAAGTAATTCTTCAAGGCATCAAGCGATAGTGGCTCCCCAATGAGTCTACGTAGTCGCTTGTGTTCTTCCCCAGTCGTCTGAAGCAAGCTCGTGAACCCACACCCTAACACCTGCTGTCCAGTATAAAACAGGTTCAGACTCACCATTCCATCTTTTCCAGACAACAAGATCTTGCACGCCTCCCTCCCTGTCATGAAAACAGTGAACCTTCCGAGAACACTCGTCTTGAAGACCTTTCCATACCTAACAAGAAGAAGGAATTTCAGTATCTCAAGGTATTGTATTGTTCTCTACTTAATGAAGTGAATTTTGTGAAGGTTGTCTGAATGTTATATTGTTTATACCTTTGTTGCCTCTTGTTCATGAAGCTATATATACCGGATGGGCTCGAGAACTCTTTTATGAAAGAGAAGCTCTCACCTATGATAGGCCATCCCATGCTCCCCGGGATTCTTCTAATAGCACTTGCAGAGATCCATGACTGGATATATAACAATGCAGTTATGACAAGCAGAGTTAGGAGTGATATGATCACTAGACTTCCCAAGTCCATATTCTTTTTGTAACATCATATGTGGTGATAGAAGTGGTTCTCAATCTTTTATAAGCTTTGAAGCTGAATATCCTGTTTTTTAGCCCTTCTGCCTTTGTTAATCCCGATGTTAATTGGAATGAAACTTAGTTATGATCGATGATGATTGATTATTGTCAGTAAGCAATGTTTATTGAAGTGGATTTGTTGTTTATGTTGTCTTTTTTTTTGTTTCTTTTTTTGTGTTTTGGAATCTAGGATAGTTTTTTTAAACCCCCATTTAATGGAAAACCACAAAGCCAGCCAATCAATTTTTTGAAACCTACAACCACCCCTAATAAATACCATCGTGTAAAACCACCTCAATTCATTTAACAAAATTGTATCTCTTTGACCCATCTCCACCGTGCGCCATTCCGACCGCCGGTCACCGTCTTTTTTCGATATCAAAGTGTAAGATAAATATCATTCCTCCATCTTCTTTTTCATCTTCTTCTTCTTGTTGACTTATTTGATGTTATATTTTGTCATTTAAAACCCTAGGTGATCAATGATTTTGATTAATTTCTTAATTATGAGTTTGATATAGGTTTTTCTTTGTCTATATTCAAACCGAGCTGACAATATAAACTAATAAAAAATTATTTTATTTAAATATTGATTGATGTTAGTTTGAAAATCATAACTCTTTTGTTTTGTGTGTATATGATCCTGCTGATATATAACTTTTAATATCTTGTATGTGATTGAGTATTTACTTAATTTTAATTTTTACAATGCAGTATGACTCCCAAGGAACATATTTGACCTACAACTTTTAATCGAAAAAATTTACTCCCAAGGAACGTATTCGACCTACAGCTTTCAATCGGAAAAATTGACCCAATGACGTCACATCAAGTTCTCAAGATGATGAAGTTCAATCAGATCCATAAGAAGTAGCTTGCGATTATCTGCTGGTATCGACACTGTCACTGTCAGCTATTTGCAATGTTTCTGACATCTCATGTGTCGACCGATACTTATCATATTATTTTTCAATGATTTACTAGTACCGACACCCCGCTTGGCGATATATTTAACACACATGATATTATAACAAAAAAATATTTGTGTAACCCTTCATTTCGACACTAAAAATGTCGACATATGTCACATCGGTCAACACTACATTTGTCGAACAATACAGGGGGTGGGATTGATTCAAAATGGGGTGTGATTGGTAGGGGTGATTTTCCTTTGATTTTGAGAGCTAATAAAAACTACAGTGCTGATACCTAGACCCTAGAAATTAGGCCCCATTGGTGACCTCTAATGGGTGACATTCTCCTATTAGTTCTCTGTTTGACTTTTTTAAACCACCAAAATAACAATAACATGACTACCCTTCTAATATTTTTAAAAATTGGCTCTAACTAACTAATATCACCATTAATTCTCGTAACATAATCCCCAAAAAAGGGGGGATCATTAAACCTCTCCCCATCATTAATCCTCGTAACAGAATCCCAAAAAAAGGGGATCATTGAATCCTCTCCCTCGACTGAACATATTCCAAAATTTTTTAAAACTTAGGGTTTCCAAATTGGGTAAAACCATATAAACAAAAAAAAAATCGACCAAGAAGAGTTTATATCATCTGATTCTCTTCCTCAAACAGATCATCAACAGGCAAAAAAAAATGTTAGATTTCTTGCCACAATCAAAATTTCATCATCGCGGTTTTTTTTTTTTTTGGGGGGGGGGGGGGGGGGCGATATAAACAAATCAATTTAGATTAATTTTTTGCACTTCTTATAAGATGAAATATCTTATTTTCAATATTTAAATCCATATAACCCATTGAAAACATATATATAAATCCAAATAACCCTCTAAGTTAAACTTCTGTCAGATGAGGAATATTATGTGAATATTTCATTTTATTAATCTTGATTAAAAAACAATGTACCAAAACCCCCTATAATTTATTAAAAATGTGAAATATTTTGTACATGACGATTTTACCCCTCTAGATAGATTATAAAGTCTTATCCGGAGAGATATAATCATCATTTACAGATGATTTTTTGTATTTTTAACATACTGAAGGGAGTTTTTGGTATACTATGTTTTCAACTAGAGTTAATTGGACAGGATATTCACAAAATAATCATAATCTGTCAGTAAAAATGTAACTTAGGGGGCTATTTGGATTTACATAGGTGTTTTAAGGGGGATATATAGACTTTAGGAAAATTCATGGGGTTTTATGGATTTAAGACAGTTTACTGGGGGTTATTTGGACTTTTACCTATTGATTAATATGTTAATTTATCATGTTTAGGTTCAACATATCACATGAGACATGAATCTACTAAAGGTGCAACTTGAACAGGTTGAATCCGATCTAATCTAATTTCTCGAATGGATTTGGATTTGGAGTTTTTTAAGCTGTTCGTTCTACCTACACATGCACCCAAACAATAAAAACTCAAATAAAATTTGATTTGGTTTGGGTTGAGAAGTCCAATTACCTTGGTTTGAAAGCAAATCTAAAAGGGATGAGTGATAAACTTAAATGTGACTGATGTAGAGTTTTAATTGTTTAGAACCACACTATGTGGTCTAATCAAGGTTGGCCTCCAATCTGACTTCTGTTTAGATTGAACTACAACTTTTAACACATCATGACTGAGTTACAATCTTACAAATGGCTTAATAAGAGGATTTTATATGAGAACAATGAATAAAAGCTGCAGTGCAACAATAATAATGTAGTAAAAATGTAATGTCATGTCAATATCACATTAGTCACTTCCACAATGTTCACTTCACCATTAACTTATCAACACTAATAAACAATCTCAAGGAGTTGCCAAATTTAACACTTGCTTTAAATCAGAGCTTAAACAAACCATACCCATATTTGACACAAGGAGTTGCATATTTGAATAGCTCAAACAATATTTTCATAATCAATTCTTGTCAGTCCAACAAACTGAAAATAATATTAACTTTCATAAAACCAACCTGAAATTGGAAACACCATCTCTACCAATAGAAATGCCTACTTTGATTTCTCTCCAAGGTTTCACAATCCAGAAGATCGAACTTTATATTATATGAATAATGCACATGCTATTATGTAAGTCCCATTTAAATAGCGGAATTGAGTTATTCTGGATAGATAACTATGTCAATATAGATAAAAATCTACATAAATAAGATTTTTTTTTTATTGTATTTTTTTATTCTCATTGAAAAACGTAAGAATAAATGTTGAGTTGTTTGATTGATAAAAAATAAAATATAAATAAAGTGTAAAAAAATTGATTTGACACGTGGGCCTTTTGATGTATAAAAAGTGTTGATAAGTGATTTGATGTGATAAGATGTAAAAAATTGATTTGACATGTGAGCCCACGAGAATAGATAAACTGAGTATAGCTTATCCTAGGGTTAGTTAAAATTGTTATACTCTCTTATACTCGTTTAAACTGGCTTAGTAATACCAACTTATACCCTGCAAACAAACAACCATTTTCCCTATCCATTCTTATACCACCCTTATATTACCCTTATACTCGCTTATTCCGTTTCCCAAACGGGGTGTAAGAAACTCCTGTTTACAAGGATCTTACACTGAACAAATAACATGAGTAGTTATTCTGACATAATATACATGGATTTCGTAAGGTTACATTGCTTTCCTATGAAATAGGTGATAATAGTGGCTGAATTTGCGCTCAATTGGACATGGCAAGAGTTGATCGTCTGGCCTGACTCATATATAATCCATTGAGTCCTGCGGTGATGGGCTGCTGAAAGACTGGCCAATGGAAGATGAGTGGGACATATGGAGCTGCTGCGACTGTTGGTTGCTTACACGGTGCAATGGCTGGGAATGGTGGTACATAGATTGCTGCTGGAGTCTGTTGAATGAGTTGTTGTTGGCGGTTTGGATTTGGCCAGTTGCTATCTTGAGACGTTGTACCTCTTCCCTTAACGTGTCATTCAGTGCTGTACAAATAGTTAGTTTGTAGATAGTGATTAGCCTTTTTTCTTTTAGAGAACGAGACTGGGAATTACACTCAAAACACTTATGTTATCATTCTTGCATCACCTAACGCATTATAAGAAATCATCTAACACAATATATATTTTATTATTATGCATATATTTTATTATGAAAAACACAAAATATATGCATTCAAGTCATTGGAGTATGTAATTCACCTTTTGTGAAAGCATGTGCTTCATTATACAAGTAAATGTTCAATTTAAAAAAAACATGCTCGGTCTGGAAAAAGTGTGGGGAATGACAAAGTATAACATTTTCCTCATAACATACATGTCATGCAAGCAGACAGTACAGATGGGTAAGAACCCTTGTTCTCTATGGTCATCCTTTTTAAAAGGTCAAACATCTGGAAGTGAAAACACGAATTCTTAATATGTGAGGATGACGATACAATTGCAGAAAACATGCATTGCAAAGCATAGTGCTTTATAACTTTAATTAGTAAATGTGTTAAAAGTAATACATCATGCTTTGCATTCTAATTGTAAAAAACTAATTTACGCATTAGAAGTGCATTTCCCCTTTAGCTCCTGAATTTATTCAATTTTTTTCTTCTTCTAAATTTGCTTCAAGATTATCTGTTTTCACCGCATCATCACATCTGGCCGAATAAAAACACAGATGCATCAGATGGCGTAGCCCTTACTTGAGATTTAAATCAAGGCCTTGGAATGCTTGAAGCAGTTGATATGCACAGTGTAACCTGAACAGTTCAGATATCCAAAAGGTTGAGGTGTCTAAATTATTGTCCTTGGAGGACACCTCAAAGGAATATTGATCCCATGTAACAGTATGCATCACAATATATTCATATTTGATTCAGATGTTTGAATATCTTTTATGCACTAGTCAACTAGTACAAAATTGAAGCTTGCAATAATTAATCATAGGTATTTCGTTTTAATTTTTTGATAGAAAAATCGTATTATTTTATAGATAGGTTTTATAAAATGTGAGATCTTTTTTAAATATAATTCTTCTTTACTGTTAGTTTTTCTTCTTCACAAGGATATTTCCCCATATTTTCTCTTTTTTAAGGGGTTGTGTATGTGCTGGAATCCTACCTAACAACTGATCTTGGTTATGGTATCAAAATCCCCTCCTTTTTCTCACTAACTGGATTCCCATATATTCAGTACCAATCAATAGGAAACTGAAATCAGGTTGAGAACTGGGTAAAACAATATCTCAAATTTATCATATAGCAACAGTGCATAAAGCCAACCCCACACTGATCAGCTGAACTTATGGTCTCGGACACCCTAGGAAATATTCGGTCACAATGTAAGACTGGCTATGCATTATGCTTGTGTAGTAAGTTATTTTGGCTAAGCAAATTAAAAAAATGCGCAATACTTGTGGTCAACAATCAATCTTGTCAAGTAAATTAAACTACACAGGGAAGGGCAATGCAATTATAAACCATACCATCACGAAGATGTGCTTGTTGTTCCATGGCTTGCAAGCGCAATTTGAGTTCCTTGTTCTCAACAGTCAAACCGTTTGTATCCCTCTGCATGGAAGAAACATTGAAAATGCAATCATCAAATATTTGGTGGGCTAGAAATAGCAAGATGTTAAGTGCCAGAGTGAACTCAACAGGCAACTCACACAATATCCACTAGTGATTACATCACTATAGTGAGCTAGGAGCAAGATATTTTATTTAAAGAAAGGTGAGAGCTAAGCACCTGAAATCTATTGACAGAGGTAACTCGATAAAAAAGAGGGGGGGGGGGGGGTAAGGACCTTATCTACAAGAAAAGAAAACAAGGGAAATGAGGCATCTCCCAAAAAATGTAAAACCAGAAAGAAGGGGACAAACATGTAACTCCAACACCAGCCCTTGCACAACCAAGAAACCTTCCCCACTTAAATAAGTATATTTTACACCACACCTTAAGGATGATAAATTCCAAAACTTTTGAGCCACATCAGCAGAGGCATCGGACAAGATTACATACAATAGTTAAATAGCAGTAGACCTTAAATTACTAGACAGAACACAGTAGATGCTTATATGCTGATAATTCAGTTCTAGTTGTTGAAATGGCAGTATTTAGTGTCTGGCTACTAAAAAAATAAAACAAATTCACAGTTCACTTCAACATTTCCACCTATGATGTGATGTCCTTTACATATTCTAAACACTGAAGAGCTGAAAAAAGAATAGTCATTTCAGAAGAAAAAAAATGAATAGAATAACCCTTCTTTAGCAAAAGTAGAAGCTGGTGGCCTATAATTTTATCAAAATATATGAAAACTCCTACAAGTAGGGAAAATTGCAGCTTTTCATCCATAAGAAAAGGAGAAAAAGTACATATGTCGATCAAACAGAAAGAGAAACCAAGATTCAACTCGTACATGTACCACTGAAAACCCCAAAAATGACTACTTCACAAAATGCCCATTCTATTCAATAATAAAGCCAAAGACCCCACATTCTGTTTTCCCCGAAATTCTATCCCAGATATTTACATATACTTGTCTTTATTGAAATTGTCTTTGGTTCCTTGAAAACCTTAAATTCCGGGAAACAGCATGGGAATCAGCTGTCTATTTTTTTTCTTTGTACTTCCATCTTTCTTCAGGTTGAATTTATGAAAAAATTCCCACATTTTCATGATTGAACTAAATCCCACAGTTCTTCCCTAATGTATTGAATTTACTTCAAATTTCCTGGATGATCAAGCATTTGATGAATGGCTTATCAACACTTCTTATTCATTACATAAGACACACCGAATATTTTCCTTATTTTCCCTCTGCTTTCTATTCCATTTAATAATTCTGTTCAGGAACACCAGCACATGCATGCTTGGACTTTCAAAAAGGATTTGCATTTCCAATCCTTACTTGTTGGGTGTCTTTTAGTTGAGATTTGGTCCCATTGAGTTGAGGATTGCTTGGTCTGGTCTATCATCTTCATTCACTGCCAATCTGAACAGATTTGGGATTGAGGAAACTAATACATTCATTAACCACATATCACTCCAGAAGGGAGGGCGTCATTCTCAAGCCTGATTTCTCCTAGGCAGATGATAATGTACAGTGGGACGTCTTGATGCACGTTCTCAGATTACATAATTCATAGCAATGTTGGCTGAGATGGATCCAGCAATCTGTTGGCATGGCAAATGTGTCAGTTGTGGTGATGTGTAGTTACGTCCCGATCAATAAAGGCCTCAGAAATGGTAATCCACTCTCTCCTATCCTGTTCATCATTGTGAAATATTTTAATTCTTATGCTGATGATAACCTTTTACTGTGCGAAGCAAAGGGAAATGAGATCTACAGGGTCAAATCTGTGCTGAAGTGCTTTGAACTTCTATCTGGGCAATTTGTTAGAATATATGCTGGCCCAACCTGTTATGCATGCGGGTACAATACAGGTCTGACTCATCAGCTGCAAAGTATTCTTACAATTCCTATTCTGCTCCAGTCCATAGCCTACACCCAATCTCTTAAACTCAGCAGGAATACTATGAGATGAGTAGAGAAGCATGTTGAGGGTATCTAGAATTTTGCAGCTCTTCTGAACGAATTTCATTAGAGATGGGAGGAAGGAAGATTTGAAATTGACATGTGAGGCAGGCAAAAATAGAAGCAGATGGTATTCCCGGGAATGGCCAGCTTTTGGATTAAGTTGTCTAACAAAAAATACATCTACAGAGCATAATGTTATCACAAAAATTATAGATAGAAAAATATTTGTCGCAGATATTACAACAAAAAATGGCACAACGGACTATGAAGTTTTTATTAATTTAGTTTAATACACATGAACATAAAATTATTTCCCTCCTCCATAAATGTCAGGAGACACTCCAAGGAAATTTTTGTATATGCTAAGGGGACCCAATATGTTCTCCCCATATGGATGACATTTTTGCCATGAAACAGAAAACAGATTTAAAAATGCATCAACACAAAATACCAAATTAGATAGAAGCAACTTGATCAATTACCCATAGATTTGACTTATTTGAGTTCAAGCATTGATTTATGAAAAGCTGCTCTACTCCCCAAATAATATTGACCTCAATTAGGCATGTTATTGCCCCTAATCTGCGACTCTGAATTGCCAGGTAAATAAAACACCTCTGACAACCATTTGATTTAAGGGGGGAATTAATTGTTATCAAACATTTAGTTGCCTTTTCCATCCTTTGTAAGTTGTAACTTCTTCTCTTTTTTTTGCCATTATAAAAATCACATTGAATAATGGAATTCTTCATCAACCCCTATGAGATAATATTAATTATGTTACTTAATCCAAAAAAGTCTAGTTCAGGACAAGATTTATCACTCAAATAATATGGTTGTGGAGATAACATAGAGCCAAATTCTTTATGCAAGTAATTTGGTAGCAACTCCTATTGGATCACCAATATAACAATTGTCTCTATTATTTCATGTTAACAACCTTGGATTCTAAACAAGCAAGAAAAATGCAGTTACGAGTTTTTCCAGGGAGTATCTTAAGTTTAAGTCTATGGTGTCATGTAGACAGAGAGGAATCATAGGAAAGCTGGAGCCACCAGGCCCACCACAACAGCAACATTACCAAGTTATTCACCAGAAGCATGCACAGAAGAAGATAAAGAGAAATTCATTAAAACTTCTTGTCTTGAAAATAATCCATATTTCCAGTCCAGGTGAGAAATACAATTGATAGCAATAGTAAAGTAATTAATTGCCAAGCTGTGTGGTGTGTGTGTTTTGTGTGTGAAGGGTAAGAGAAGAGAAATCTCATATTAGAAAAGATGTCCCTCGAAAAAGAAAAAGGAGACGAGGGATCTCAAAAAGTTAAGCTATGAAAAGAAAAGTAGGAAAAAAAACCATAAAAAGGCCAAAAGAGAGGCCTAAGGAAAGTCTCCCCAGGAAGAGAGAACCTATATAGGATGCAATGGATGTCACACCAGGTGCCAATTTTTCCCCATAAGAGAAAAGGGTTCCTTTCCCCAAGAATTATCGATGTCCAAGCTTTATAATAACTTTGCTGCGCAGATTTATCAAATATAAGTGTAAAATTTGTAATATTTGTTCATAAATTGTAATGTTGTCTACAGTGGAAGAAAGAACCAGGATATACCAAAAAAAAGAACACCATAGCTTTTTGGACTGAAGGAAAACATTAGGGAGCAAAAGATCATACCTTGCAACTCCATGTGGAACTAAACCATACACTACCTTCACGGTTCCAAATCCTCTATTTTATTTGTATGATTCAGCAATTGACAACAAAATTTTCTCTAATGAATAGAATAACAGCAGTACAGCACCGTTTCAAAGCAATAATGCTACATAGATATATTTCATTGTAATCAGTACGGATACGGAATTCATAACTATTATCATACTTCTCAACGGTTACATCTATCCTGATCTTAGTAACATACAACCAGCGACACCCAATTTCTTATTCCTGTATGGATCTTATGATATATTACATACATGGTATCAAAACAACAATGAAGCCTTGCAATAGAAGTATAAAGATGAAAGATCAGGAATACTCAGAGGGTGTGTTACTGTTATGCTCTAACTTTATGCAAGTTAGCACACAATTCAATGTGTTGCAATGCCACTCGAAAAATGGATAAAAGGCTTCCTTTTACGAGAAACACTATGAGTAGTAGTTAAAAGTGAATGACTTAATGTATTTTTTTAATAGAAAGAAATCAGTCATAATGACCAAATTGTCACAAGTAGATTAAAAAAAAATCATTCAGTTAATTCAATTCCAATTCATACCTGTAACAGTGTAAGTTGCGCTGAGAGGGTAGTTGCCTCCGTTTGAAGCATGTGCACCTTTCTCTCCAGTTCGCCTGTATAACGGATTTTCCTTTCCTTAGATCGAGCTGCTGATTGCCTGTTGGCAAGAATCCTGCACCCATAAAACATAAAAACATTATATTTAATAAACACAAAAATAATAAAAAACTTTGAAAAAGAGAGGAATGGTAGAGGGAAGGGAGGAAATCAGGACATTCTTCGAGGAGTAATTTAAACTCACCCCTGGCTCCATGAGTGGGTGGATGAAGTCATGAAGATAGACAAATTCCAGAGGAATGGAAGAGGAACATGGAGGAACCTTTTAACGAGATGGAAGTACGTGAAGCAATCTTTGAAATGGATGGAGGAAAGGCACCAACCCCGATGGTTTCCCTTTAAAATTCTTTCAACAATTTTCAGGGCCAATAAATGAAGATATCATGAAGATAATGGAGAACTTTTACTCAAAGCAGCAAGGATGTACATGCCTTAATTGAGGAAAATGACAATTTTAGGCCGTGGAGTATACAAAATCATTTCAAAAGGTCTCTCAAGCAAGCTTCATAGAGTGATTTGTTTTCTTGTTAAGGAAAACCAATCAGGATTCATTGGTGGACACTCTAACCTTGATGGCTATTTAATGGTGCAAGAGAGTGTGACTGCAACACACAAGGACAAATGCAAGGACCTTCTATGCAAATTGGACTTCAAAAAGGTTTATGATAGCATAAGGTGAGACTTCTTGTGGAGATTACCGAAGGTATATGGCTTTTAGCACCATGGGTGAGATAGATTAAAGATTGTGTGAGCATTGTAGGCTATTGGATATTTGAAGATGCAAAGGGGCTTCGCCAGGATGATCTCTTCATGTTGGTAACTAATGTTTTCAGAAGGATGTTACATATGACTCAACAGAACGGTTGGATTGAAGAATTGCATATTACAAGAGGAGGTTCCATGATTATACACACTCATTATGTGGATAATACTCTACTATTTGTGAGGGTCAAATTGAGAGTGCGAAATTCACGCTCAATGTTTCAAAGAATATGCGGTCCGCATGTGCGGTTGGGGTCCAAACCGCACGTGCAGATATGCTGTATATGCGGTCGCACATTGACACGGTAGTTATTTTTTTACATCGTTCCAAAACATTCATTTTTTGGACATTTAAACTACCATTCAAACCCCATTTGAACGGCGTTCAATCGATAGTTATTCCGTTCAAATGGAATCTGGGCTGTTCGAATGGTCAATTACAAAAAACACACATACCAGAACATATGCGTCAGGCCTCTAAAACAGCACGTGCAGCCGCACAAGCCAGCACGTGCGACCGCACTTAAATCCATGGTTACGCTTGCAAGTAACCTACCATAACCCATGTTTGGCATCAACATGGAAGACAAGGAAGTCGGCTCATGCACATGAATTATGGGATGCTCGGGTGGGGATTTCCTTGTTAAATGTTTGGGTCTACCTTTCCTTTTTTTCTTTTTTTAATGTTTGGGTCTACCTTTGATAACTAGCAGTTTTTTTTTAAAAAAAAGAACTAGAAACTAACACACTACTATCAAAAGCAGGGAGGGGATGATTTCTATTGCAATCATGTGGTTCTTTTTGGATTAATTTTTTTTAATCTCTGTATCAATCTTCCAACTTTCACAATTCTTTTTCTCTTATTTCTATTCTTTTTATTGTTTAAAAAAAAAGGACCCCTCAATTCCATTTTCTAGATATCTCTATTCATCATATAATGAAAAAGATCCTATTTTTAACATGTTTCACAAACTAATCCAATATGATATCTCTAAAAAAAACAGTGTCTTTAATCAATTCCATCCAAACTACATCAAATGAGGGATCTAAAAAAATCACCTTTTCGCCCTCTTCGGGTCAATCAAAGCGAGCTCGGCCAGCTTGTCCTTCGTCATGGCCTTCTTCGCGAAATCCGCCCCCGAATTCTCCAACTCCGACGACGAAGACCCGTCCATCGAACTCGTCCGCCTGTGACGGAACCTCCTCTCACCCCCCGTCGTCAGTCCGCCTCCGCCGCCGCCGAGATCCAGGCCCTCGAAGAAGGCCGTGTCCATCGAAAAGCTCCTCAAGTGCCCAGACCCCGCCGCCGGCCTCTTCGCCTCTCTCTCTCCACCTCCTCCCCCGTCCGATCTGAACGAATCGACGGAAACGATGCCTCCGCCTCCGCCTCCGCCTCCGCCGTTGGAGAGGTTGTTCGCGCCGGAATCGCCGGAGAGGGAGGGGAAGTCGATGTCTTCGATCCCGAAATCGGCGTCGACGTCGAAAAGGATGTCGTCGGGGAGGCGGAGGAAGGTCTCCGACTGCGCCCGGCGATGCGACCCTCGGTGTGCCGGAACCGGAGGCGGAGGCCCCGCCGCCGATGAAGAGGGTTTCATCGGATCGGCGGCGCCGGCGAATCGTCCGAAGCGGTTGTTCGGTGGTTCCATGGAAACGGATTCTGTTGGATGGTAGGTAAAGAGTGAGTGAAACTTAAGGGAGGTCATCTTTAATAAACGTTAACGGTGTGAAAGAGTGAGAGGAGATCAACCGTTTGATTCGGAATGGACGGTTGATATTGATTGACAATGAAGTCAACAGTCCAGGGACTGAAAGTCAAGGATTGTCGGTGATTCGGTGTGAGAACCCATGCTGACGGTGGAGATCGTGAAGGGCGAAATCAGACGGTCATCATGGGTGGGCCCTTCCTGTGGACCCTTTCGGGTGTTCCGTTGTTGCGGACGATGGAGACCAAAGATGCCATTTTCACGTGACGACTAGGAATTGATTCGAATTGATTAGTGACTATTGAAGGGCAATTGATTGTCTATACTGTGTTTATTTTTATTTTTTTAATTAAATTGAAAGACTTTAATTTTATCTAATAAAATAATAAGTTCATTCATCAATATTAAAGTCAGTTTTTGATGAATAATTGATTCATAAGCTCGTTCATCAATGAATGGGGTATAAGAATGAGAATGGTTGTTCGCGTTCACCTGAATAAAATTATCTTGAGAATCACGAAATAAGATGATAGGGTGCGAGTTTGGATAGATCTCTTATCTACCCAATTCTGCATCTGTTTTTCTTTGGGGTGTTGATGAGAATCATCCACCCCCTTATTTTTTCCTTTATTTTTTTGCCCATTTTCATCATCTTCCTGTAACCTCAATTTCAGACATCGTCTGTTTCTTAAAATAGATATGTCTACATTCGACTCAAAACTCAGAAAAAATATTAAAATAAGTTAGAGCGTAGTGTTATTTTTCAGAGTAGTAGAAGTGTACTGATTTGACGAATCTGTTCTGTTCTTGGAATGATCGAGGCTAGAGTTGGACTTTATGTCCTTAAGACTATATTCGCCCCGCAGAGGTGCTCACGGATCAGGTGACAGTCTCCCATGATACAATGATCGGACTCCCCACGATAGCAGCACTTCAAACCGAAGGGACAGCGAACTAACTGTGTTTTTCTCCAACTCTCTCTGACTGGAATGCTTTGAGACTCAAATGCAAACTTAGGGACTGAATCCTATTATTGTGAATGATTGGATGATCTAAAATGCAGAGATTGGGTGGAATTTATAGGGTCGCGAAGTGCCAAGTGCGCCCTAAAACGCCCCACGCGGGCGCGCGCGACACGCACCGCGCGTGGTGGTGCTACGCACCACCCCGCATGGAAAGGTCCACCATAGGGTGTCCACCAAAAGCAATTCGCTATAGTACAAAGAGCACACCTTATAAATCCTCAATACTTTTTCTATTTAACCGATATGGGACTATAGCTTTTCTTTCTTCCCTAACTACCAACAACTTTCATCATATTATTGGGAGAATTTTGGATTCAATTTTCTCATTCACCTAAAATTGGTTTTGAGAATGTAAATATACTATGTTCATCTACTCAATGAGAAGAACGCAATCCAATGAGTTTCCACTAAACATAATTAGTAAAACCCAAACTCATTTTAACCAAAACATGGTCAAAATCCAAGTTTTTCTAACACGTAGTTGTCGAATACTTTCTAACAAAGTAGACGCATCAGCAATTGAGATGCATTCTTGACCAATAGACTAGTGTCCATTCCTCCGCAGCCTAACACTGAAAGGTTGGTGGAAGGAAAAATGTTACTTTGTCTTTTCTTCAATCTTATTTGTAGACCGCATGTTTTGAATTTTTTTAAATATATATTCTTAGTTAATGAGATTTATATTTGAATGCACATATTTTTTATGTATTATTTTGAAGTATATTGTTATACATGTTCTTATGAATTGAATGCATATGTTCTTATATTATAAAAGAGTATATATTATGTTATGTGATTTTATGTAATGTCCGTAACATAATGATTACAAATGGAGTTGTAAAATAGACTAAATATATCCCAGTAGAAACACATTTTACTCACCTGAGGAGGTCAAAGTATTGTCACAAATGAAAAACCACGAAAAGGAGGCCTTGCCACAACTCTAATAATCAACAAGCATCAGTCTAACCTTGTACATTTTGTATATTTGTTCATAAGTAATACAATATCAAATTATCAATCACACAATGACAAAGCAACAGTCACAATTAAAAAATAATGTAAGAGAGCTTAAATTTGCAATCAAGACTTGAAATCAAATCCCACCGGTCACCTAACAAAATTAATTGACAGTGATGTGTTAGAAAGAAACACAATCACATAATTCATTAATAAAAATATCCTGTTTGATCTATTGAAGATTCCTAATTTAAAATTGTAATAGAAATAAAAAGTAAGACAGATCCACCAGCTACTGAGATGTCCAGAACCCCTGCATCTAGAAAGCAAGAATACACTGAGCATCCAAAAACAAATGACCAAACATTCATAAAAGTGATTCAAAAGTGCCTATTAAAAAGACAGTAAACCACACAAAGATCATATAATCTAAAACACAAGCCACGATGGGTGCAATACTACAATTGCAACTTCACTAAAATTCATAAATCTCTTAAACTAATATTAATATTAACAAGTTCAAATATGAAATGACAAATAAAAGAGAATAGATCATCAGAATAAACACAACAGATATCAAAATTCTATAAAAAAAAACCCACAAACCCAAAGTTTCAAAAGCATTTTCTTCTACAAGCAACCAGGGTTTGCTCACTCTTTACTCTTCTTCTCTCCAACTAGAAGCCAATTCAACTATAGATGGCTAATAAGGACCCTAGAAAAAATATTGAGTGTAGCTCAGGAAAAACGCATTGGAAAACTCTAAGTAGTGAATGTAAAATGGGAAAAGAAATAAATAAGAGGACCAAAATCTCAAACAAACCAAGTTCATCACAAGACAACACTGGACACTCTAAGAACCAGCACCATCAGAGTATTTAGAAGCATTTTCGGTGAACAATCAATGAGCGGTTTCATCATACTTGCCCTTTGATATCCACATTTGTGTATTGGAATAAACACACAATTAGATAACAAATTGGATTGATGCCTTCAATAGCAACCATGAAGGAGAGGATATTTTCAAGCCCTAACACATGACACGTAAGGTTTCACTTTTTGTGGTGAAACTTTGAAGAGATGCATCTTCACTTACTAGGAGCAAACACATTGATCTACATTGATTTGTTATGAATTCATGATTAAAAAACAGTTCTGATAATCTAAAGAGACATAAATGTGTTCTATTGTTACGTGTTGGAATGTATTGAGAGAGGCAAGGATTTAGCCTCTGATCGAGACAGAGTACTTCCTCTCAGTTGGGGCCAGTATTCTGTAATGTGGTATACGGTTTGCATGCGGGTAGGGTACCGCACAGAGTATATGCGGCATGCGGGAGTATATGCGGTTATGTAATTTTTAATAATAAAAAATAATTATATAGTGTTGATCTATAAACAAGAGATAACAAGGTAAATTTGAAGAAATGTAACCATATTAAACCATTAAAATTTCAGACACAACCACACAGGGGCATAGATGCAATTTCAGATGGACATAGATGTACAAATATAATTTTTTTAGAGGTATAAATGCAATTAACTTTTTCAGGACGTATAAATACAAAATTTTCATTTTTTTCTAAACTCATGCGCCCGTTTATGCCGTATATCCCCGCATATGTGGGCCTTGTCCGCATAGACCCACATATTATTCTACACGGTTCAGTAGATTTATCAAATCGCATATGCGACTGCACAGACCACATTTCTGAACAGAGGTTGGGGCAATCAAATAGGGTATTCCAACTAATGCATTCCACAAGTATTAAATGGGCCTGCCATCCAAACAAATTTTTATTTCTACCCGACACAAAAAATGACTTGGCTCTTCTTCTTCTTTCATGGACATGAAGTTTTGTTTTCATTTCATTTTTTTTCCAAAAGCCATTAAAACCTCCATCTTCTTCACTCTCTCTCCTCCGTTCACCGTTCGCCGACGCACCTTCCCCAGGCAGAAGGGCCTTGTGGCCATTTGGCAGTGCACCCCATCTCCTCCTCTTTGATCAAATTCATCTTTTCATTATTTCAGCTTCAAAAAAAAAACTTCATCTTCTTCTCGTCGGGCTGTAAAAACTATAGTGTTGATTCAATTTGTTCTTTAGATATTGGGCTACAGAGACTGCGATGCCCTATGACGGCGAGGAAGAAGCACCGGAAGGCAATTTATTTGACAGCTTGTCTAATCCAATATATATTAGTTTTAATTAAATGTGTATTGTTTTTAATTAGATGATTATGATTTTTTAATTAAATGTCTGTGGTTTTAAACTAAATGCATGTGAGAGTAAAATTGTTATATAAAAAGTTATAAATCATTATCCACACATTATTCATTTTTTGTCATTATCTTATCCATTTTCAACCAAATAACAAAAACTTCATTATTACGTTTCTAACAAGAATAATAAAAAATACAACCAAACATAAAATTGTTTATTCCATTAGTATAGTTTTCTATCTTAGTATAATTATATATCCCGAATAACCTAATTCCTCGATCCAAACGAGGGCTAAAAGAATAACACAAGAGATTCATTAATGTCACATCATTTATTATATGTTTATGCATTTTAGAGAGAAGATTACCAATGATGTTATAAATTGATTGGTAGTGTCTATGTTGAGGATGACCTCGTTGGGGATGGGCTTGTTCAGGTTTGGGATGCCCCCTTAAGCACTGGGGATTGTCACCTTGACATTTTGAATGGTATTAAACTTCTATAATTACAATACATAGGTATTATAAATTTCTATAATTACAACACACACATACCATAAATATAATGGAGTATTTTTGAAACCATATATTTTGAAGCGCATATATATACCTCACTATCCATTCTTTAAAAGGTTGGAAAGATTATTAAGGATGAATTTCTAGTGTCACCAACTTGATTGGGATACCTGTAATCATATTTGGTCAATATAAAAACTAATATATACTAATATAAGCAACAAATGACTTTAAAACAATCCATCATATTAACATAAACAATGACTACCCGATTATTACGCCAACAAACCTTATAACAACAATCCACAATTAAGGGTGGTAAACGAGTCAAACGAGTCGAGCTTTGACATGATCAAGCTCGACTCGTTTATAAACGAGTTGAGCCGAGCCGAGCTCATGAGCCTCAATGAACCCAGCGTTCTTCTTCATTTAGGGTTTTTAGGGATTGAAAATAAAATTTTAGCCTAAATGAACCAAATTCATGAGCTTAAACGAGCATAACTTTGTATTAATTCAATATGCTGATTTTATAAAGGAGTTTAGTCAAGCTTCAACGAAGTTTTAATAACACAAACAAGTCGAATTTGAACATAAAATGAAATCCGATCTAGGTCCCGAGCCTAACTGAGCTTTTAAACTTGTTCAAGCTCGCTCATTTATCTAAATGAACGAGCTTAAACTGAGTCGAACCAGAGCCGAGCCCGAGCGACTTGGTTCGTTTACCAGCTCTATCCACAACTATGATAATCACCACCACCCGTACACCATTACTACAATCACCTTTAACAACAGAACCAACTTAAACACTATGAAAAAAAAAGTCAAATACAATCACCATTTTCACATCAACAAACCCTAAATGTAGGGTCAGTTCAACCACCAACAAACCACCATCCCAACAACAATCACAAATGCCACATACAAATACAACAAAACACAAATCTGATATTGGTTTTCTTTTATGTTGATTTTGAGTGGTGGGGTTGTTGTTTATGTGATTTGAGGTGGTGGGATTTGTATAAGTGGTGGGATAAATGCTATTTTGCACATATTTGTTAAAACTTATAAGCTACAAATTATAGCTTTTAGATTAAAATAAACAACTGTTGCATGTTTGTTTAAACTTATTGAATTTATATAAGCTAAAAACAGCTTTAAAAAGTCATAATCTCTAAGTTGGAAAAGAGATGCTTTTGATATTATAACTTATAAAAGACATTAATTTTTTTTATTTTGGACAATCACGCCCTTAATCTTTTTTTACTAATAATGTGTATCGATTTTTTTCTATTACACCAAAAATTACTAAACGACTTTTGATCTTCTCAAATTTTTTTATTATTACAAAAAATACATTATCAATGTTTTTTATAATTCCATTTGTCACTCAATTTATTAAAATTTTAGAATGTAATATTTGAAAAATATTGTAGTGGTTTTGAAATATTATTTATGTTAATTTAATTTTCTTTTAAATATTTATAAAATTATTTTATATGTAAAAATTAACTTATTTAATTAAACATAAATCAATTTTTTACTTCTATAATATAAGGTTATTTTTTACAATTGTACAACAAAAACTATTTTATAATTTATTAAATAAACATCTACTGCTGTTTATTTACTATTTTTAAACAGTTACAACAAATATATCCACAACTTATTAAAAAAGTTATAATCTATAATCTATAATACAATACGTAAATTTAAGTGGTGAGATTAATAATTTTGAGTGGTGGGAATAACCGAATCCATTTCTGATCAATACCATCTGATTCAGTATCTCCTCTCTCCCTCTCTTCGTTAAACCCTAACTTGTCAAACTGGTCTCCCGAGATCTCCGTCGCAGAAGGTAATCTCTCTCTCTTTCCCCCATTCAATCATCTGAAATTCTCAATCAACAACGAATAGAATCGAAATTCCATGCGAGATTTCAATTGATCTTCGTTTTCACGGGTTTTTTTAAAACACTGTATACAAATTTGTCATTGGATTTTGAAGTGATCTGTAATGGAATATGTAGCCGCCGATTTCTTTCTGCCTGTGAATTTTTTTTGGGGGAAATCGTATAAAAATGAAAATTCATCTGATTTTTCTCTCTCTATTTTTTTTTGTCTATTTATAGTGTTCCTTTAGCCATTGATTTGAATCCTTGCATGATTTACTTGATTTCTTTTGGATCTGTCTATGGTGTCGTATTGGTAAAATGTTAGCGACGGTCCTGTGTATAGTCCCATGGAGAATCCCCACATATTTTAATTTTTAAAAATAATAATATCGTATATGTTTTGATGAAAGATGTATATTGCTCTATTTTGAATTGAATGAACTAATTTTTAGCAAATGTAAATTTTTTTTTATCAAGGCATATACCTCATCTAAGGAGGGATATACTTTGCTAGATGGCTAACGAGATGTATGAGATTATACTTGGGGTGTTAAAAATGACCGCGTGTACTAGAAAATTTTCATATCAATATGTATTGATGAGAATTCCATCAAAGAGTTAAAAATATTTCATTAATTAAAAATCATTGATATAAATCTCATTAGTACATTTTGATGGAAACGTGTCGTTCATCTAGACACGTAGAAATTTCATCAGGTACGTATGATATGAAAATTTTTTGCGTGTAACAGCACTATAATGTGTTTTAATGTATTCATATTTGAATATGTGCTATGTAACTTTGTTTTTATAATTGGGGTTGGCAACATTAATTGAAGATATTTTTTTGAGCACTACAACGGCAGAGTAGCTATTGACACAAAAATGTTTAAAATTTATTCAAGATTTATAATTTTTTTTTTGACAAATAAAAATCAAACTAACCAAAAAATTTAGAACTACATAAACAAGTGAATAAAAACAAAAACAACCGTCATTCTTATCTCTCTTTCATAAGATATAAAATCATCTATGATTGAGTGTGTGTTAAAAGATTCAAGTGATTATACAAGCCATGCCTTTAAAATAAAAATTCATATTTTAGATAGCGTAGTTTCTAATTTTTTAAATTTAACTTGCATGTTTACCTTAAGTTGTTAATCATGATTATCTTAAGTTGTTAATCATTATTATCATTCCTTTTTTTTTGTTGAAAAAGTCAACTGATTTTTTGAATAACTTGGTGGATGGATAAGTTTAGAGTTTAGGCCTATCTTTTTATGTGAATGTAGTGTACAAGTGTAATGTAATGCAAGGTACAACCCAAAAACCATAGGGAAAGGCGTAATGCACTAGTTAAAAGTTGGCCATATGGGCTCGCATGTTTGATATGCAATGTTACCTAACACACTAAATTGAAGGATTTATAGGATAATCTTGGGGACAATCCCACATGCAACCTCACGTGAAGCCCTCACATGCTTTGATTTTTCTTTAAAGTGTATACTTCATGTAAAGAAGCATGTGTTGTACCTTCATAAAAAATGAAGTATATACTCCAATCAAATTTTATATATCTCCTTATGCAAAAAATAAAAAGGTTCCATGTTTCATTTAACGAAGCCTCATTCGTGAAATAGGAAGGGCTGTGTGTGTCAATGCCAATTATATATCACTAGTGTGTTGTCAAATGTTTGTTGGGACTATGGCCCCCTTTAGAAAGTACATAACGTCACACATGGAACCTTTGATTCATTATTGCAAATTTTGTCTTTTAATTTTATTTTTTTGAAGAAAATGTGCAATCTTATTAAAATAAGCTCCCAAACAAAAGGAGACAAAAGATCTCCGTACAATAATATAGAAGAGAAAGGCTAAAGAAAAGAAAGAGAATGGGCAATCTTTGGGGAAGGCACCCCAATGAGGAGGAAACCCGGAATGTCAGCCCACGAACCAATGATCGCCCATAATGGTGGAATGAGTATCCACACGTAATATCATCTTAATCGAATCTCTTAGAATGGTATATTGCCTCTTAAGTGTTCTCCAAGTAAAAACTCTCTTTTGCAATGTATTTTCTCAAGCACAATATTAAATATTTGACTAAGTGGGGCTTGGACTCATAGCTCAGTGGTTGGCTGGAGTGTTTACTATTAAGAGGTCATGGGTTATTTTTTTTTACACTGAGTGGTCTTATTAATGTTTGATATGCTTATAATCTTTTTTTTTAGCATATCATTGTTTTCCTTCCCCTTTCATTTGGTTTATTTGATGGAACTGTCACCAGCAATGGGGTTGATTTAGTCCCGGCACTCAGTGGTTAATGCTTAGTCCATGAGTTTTTTTTTTTTGAATAGAGATAGGAACTTTTATTTAATAAAAGCCCCCGAACAAAAAGGAGACGAGGGATCTCCAAATAAGAAAAGAAAAAAAATTGAATAGGAACAAGCTCCCATTCAAAAGATTACAAAATCAATTCCTCCCGAACCAAGAAAGACCCATAATGGACATAGAATTTTCGACTTGAAGAATCATCTTCACCCAATCTCTTAGTGTATATGAAATAAGAGCCCATGTATTTTCCACATACGCTCTTTTGTTTTGAAAAATTCTTTCGTTTCGGATAACCAAATGCACCAACAAACCGCATGAGGAATGAGCCATATAAATTTAGCTTCATTGCTACGATCTCCTTTATTCCTTTTATCCCAAAAGAAATTCCACATCTCTTCAATGTCAAGGAAGCAACAAATAGAACCGATAGCTTGACCAACCAAGTTCCAAATGTCCATAGCAAAAGAACATCTAAAGAATAAATGATCCCGGTTTTCCTCGGCTCCCTCACATAGACTGCAAGAAACATCCCCAACATTGGCCCATTTTTTACGATTTACCTTAGTGAGCACTTTATCTAATGACAAAAGCCACATAAAAGCCTTTATTTTCAGCGGTGCAAGTGTTCCCCAAATCAGATTCTGATTTTTGGTTGTCGGAATGGTAGACGAGGCCTTGTTGAGCTTCCTATATAGGGATTTGATTGAAAACCCAAGTTGCGGAGCCATTCTCCATTTCACCACGTCTTCATCTTCCAAATTTAAATCAATACCTTGGAGTAATTCAAGGAAACGAGTTAACTCCAAAGTCTCCATATCATTTAGATCACGACGTACCTTGGAAGCCAAATAATAGAATTCTCCCCGCAGGTATAAGCATCACATATCAAATCATCCACATTTGCAGCCGCCTGAAAAAGAATTGGATAGAGACTAGCCGGAGACGAACCATGGAGCCAATTATCTTTCCAAAATTTAATTGCAACGCCATTACCCGGATAGAATGCGGATTCCTCTTTTATTGCCTGCACACTCTCTAGGATATCTTTCCATAATTTGGAGATTGCCACCCGATGAGGAGGAGTCAACTCTAATCTGGAGCACCTTTTGTAATATTTCTCACGAATTATTCGAATCCAAAGAGAATCCGAATCAGTAATCAACCGCCATAGCCATTTCCCTAATAGAGCCTTATTCATATTGCGAAGATTCAGGACGCCCAATCCACCATCTTTTTTTGCATGACAAACAAGCTCCCACTTAGCCAAATGAGGTCGCAGACTCCCCTCAATGTTGCCATTCCATAAGAATCTTCTTCTTATTTTGTCTATCACTTGAAGAATGCCACTTGGAATTTTGAAAATGGAGAGGAAATAGATGGGGAGGCTTGTGAGTACCGCATTAAGAAGCACCAATCTTCCACCCAAACTAAGCAATCTTCCCTTCCAACCGTTTAATCTCTTTTCGAATATGTCAATAAGGGGAGCCCAGTCTCTCTTACGAAGAGAGGAAGTATGGAGAGGTAAACCAAGATATTTGGTTGGAAAGGCATCGGCTTTGCAACTGAATCTTGAAGCAATTTGGTTTACCTCATCAAAGGAAATGTTAATGCCAAAAAGATTACTTTTGTTCAGATTCACTTTGAGGCCGGACAAAATTTCAAAACATTTGCAGATGAAAACGAACCCATCAAGATTGCTTTCTCACTCATCGCAAAAAAGAATGGTATCATCGGCATATTGGATATGAGAGACCCGAGATCCACCTTTTGTTACTTCAAGACCATGAATCCAATTCTGAGAAACCCCCTTTTTTATCAGTCTGCCCAATATATTGGCCACAAGGATGAATATGACAGGGGATAAAGGGTCCCCTTGACGGAGACCCCTACCCGAATTGAAGAACCCCACTGCTTTACCATTAACAAGAATTGAAAGTTTGACCGTGCTGATGCATTCCTTTAGCCACCACAACCATTTAGAAGAGAAGCCATAGTCCACCAAAATGTTCCAGAGGAAATCCCATCTGACCGAATCATAAGCCTTCTCGAAATCCAATTTGCGAAGAAAACCTTTTCTTTTTGACTTGTGTGCTCCAGATACACATTCTTGGGCAACAAGGAAACCATCAAGTAGGGACCGACCTTTAATAAAAGCCGATTGACTGAGGTCCACTAGATCTGGGATCACTCTTCGTAGCCGAATTGCTAGCACCTTAGCAATAATTTTATACGAGCTGTTAAGAAGGCTAATGGGTCGGAAATCACTAACACGTTCCATGCCATTCTTTTTTGGAATTAGAGCAATATGAGTTGCATTGAGGCACCCACATCCATGGCGACATTCGTAAAATTCTTCCATCATCTCCATAACGTCCTCCTTAACTGTAGGCCAGAAGCATTGGAAAAATTTCATAGAGAAGCCATGAGTTACATGTGGCCATCTTGTTAAATTAAGATTTCTGTTGTCTCTATGCAGGTCTAATCTACCGCAAACTTTCCTTTTGGTTATCCACATCCAATAGAATTACCATGTGAGTTTGTTGTGTGCTTCTCTTTTCTATCCCATTTCAGTAATATTTTTACTTATGCTATATTCCTGATATATGATTATAAATTATATGGCTTTTGGTTATTGCTCCTGTTTCGTTCCCTGGGCATCCATGTTTGGTTTATTTCCTGATATTGTTATCACATTTTTGTGTTAGTTTTCTTTATAATGTATTCATTCATCAAATCTGTTTGCATGCTTCTTTGAACTCCATGAAAAAGAAGTGCCAAGTGTTTTTTTTCTCTTCTGAATTTTCTGTTATTGATGATGAATGTTTAGCCATCTAACACACATGATGTATTTTTGTTAGTTTTTAGTTGTTTGTTTGTTTATTGACTCAGCAGGAGCCCATTGAAAATGCAGGTTGCATTGTCACACAACCATCTATTCCATTGAAAACTGTATCTTTTAATTCTTTTTGTCCAGTGTCGTTCATTTGTGAATTCGACATCATCTGACTTGCTATTTCTGTACATGTATTGCACTCTCTCTTAATTGTAGATGATCCATGTTCAAGCTCATGGATAACGAGCTTTTTTTGCTTTAGCAATGCTTGTCCTGAACTTGTTTCAATGGGGTTGTCAATACACTCATGTCTGGCAGGACATTTTTGCACGGGAGAAATTTGTTAATCATTAATTTATTATATTGAAAAATCAATGTTTTTTGTTGTTGTATAGAGTAACATCTTCTTTTACTTCTCCATGTTTTGTGTTTTGTACCCATTATTACTTCCTTTGTGGTTTTTTTTATTTTGATGCAGTGTAAGTCCTCTTTGTTAAACTCATCCCTCATGCAACATGTTGGGCTGTTTTGATTTTTAGAAATGAGAAGATGCTCTAGATGAAGATTATTTATGCTAAAAAGACATGGAACAGTATTACTTATAATTTAAAGGAGTGGGGCAAACATGATGTGGGGGGCTGAATTTCTCTCTGGAGTTTTTTTTGAGTAAAAAAAGACGATTGGGATAGCGATTGGATGATAGTGTAGAAAAGTGTGGGGTTTGTTTTCATTTGGGTGTGGTGTTGGGATCATGTATTTTGGTTTGGAGATGACTAATTTCCATAGATGTATTAGCCCATATGAAGTTTATGTGCTCCTCCATTTGGAACTTTTCCTGTCATTTTAGTAAAATTACAGGTCATACTTAATAAACAAAAATTACAGTTCATTTGCTCCTAATTTCTTAGGAAACAGATATCTCTTTGTTAAATCTGGTTAGATAAAAATTTCATTATGATATATATAGTTAGAAATATCTAAAGCCCTACTAATCAAAGTTTGAAATCTGGGCGTTTGGCAGTTTATGGAATAATTTATTTAGACGTGAAGTCTAATCAACACTAATAGTCTAATGTATGGTGAATTTTTTTTATATTTATAGGCTTATAGCCAAATCCGTTATTGTCTCACCAATCACGCTTCCTCATCCTCGATGCTCTCCTTGTGAATGCAAAATGGGGAGCATGTTGTAGCAACTATTAAAGTGGATATTATTTTTTTGTCGCTATATCTCTTTGGGATGCATGGAGAAAGGTTCTGGAGTTGATTACACAAACAAAGTGGAGATTTTGTTTGTTATATGACATATATTTTTACAAATAAAATGTTTGATATAGACTTTGTTTGGTAGAGCTATTTTAGATATTTTGGTAGAGCTATACTTCATATAGCCAATATTTTGGTGGCTATATGAAGTATATTTACAAAAAATGAAGCATATATAACAAATTGAGTTCACTCCTTATCCCAACAAAGCTCTGATGGTAAAATTTATTATGTTGGATTTGCCCAGGAATTCAACAGCAACATTTTTTTTAGTATATTCTCAGTATTGACTATAGAGTAGTATGCATTTTAAATGGATTTCAGAACTGATTAGCAACTGCCAATGGACCTAATAACTGAGAATAACATAGAACAACACATTGTTTGGAAGTTGAATCACGATTATCAAAACATAACATTGTGAATGGTCATCCAACTGATATATTATTCTATGGAAAGTTCAGTTTGCGAGTTGAGGTTTGAAGTGGGTCCCACTAGAGAGCATCATCTAAAATGACTGATAGATGAATCTTAACTGTATGAAATTTGAACACATCAAGAGGAAAAAGTTCACAAGGAATGTATGCAGCCGCATAAACCCGATTTACAGTTCGAAACCGAAGCTGCATATGTGATTCCACTGCCCTTGACAATTATGGTTTACTGGATAAAACCCAACTTTCCCTGAGTAAATTAACGCTCACAATTGGGATGAACCATCAATAATTGACTGAAAAAGCATTTCAGCATGTTGAAGAAGTTTTTGTGACACATGTGCGCCCCCCCCTCCCGCCGCACATTGTCAGTTTGAAAAATGTATCAACATGCCATTTCTACTAAAATGGTTGAAAAATGTATCAACATGCCATTTCTACTAAAATGGTATATCATGGAATGAATTATGGAACCTTTTCATCTATGCGCACCCAAATGGCCTGTGTTATTTTCATGCTACATTGTAATTGTCATCTTGTGTCAATCATTTTATTGCACACATTTTGGTTATTGTTAGACAAAGCCATGGTACCATTGGTTAACTTTTCGTGATTACTTGGAAGTAAAAAAAATTGGATGTATCAATTTTCCGGATTTTGCCATTTTTATTTTAAATTCAATATGTAGGATCCTTTTCTTTTGAGCAGGGCTGATGAGGAACCTGTTGATCCGAAGGCGTATCATGAGGAATTGTGTAAGCCCAAGTGCGTGAAGCCTCTACTTGAGTATGGGGTACCTACATCACCCTGTTCTAACCTAGTCCAGTTTTTTCTTGAATGTTTTCTATTATTCATGTTTTATGGATTATATATGTTTTGTCGGTCATATGTTGTTTGTACCTAAAAATTATTTCAACCTTTTTTATGTGTCAGGGGATGTAGTGTCTGAAATCTTAACCTTGATGCTTTGGAGTTCATTTTGTGATCGATATGCACTATGACTCTGATTCTGTTGGCATTAATTTTCCTAACAGTTGTGCCAGTGTTCTTTTCTTGGGAGAAAAACCAAACCAAAGAAACATGCCTTCTTTTATGTTTTGGGGTTTGCATTGGATCAAATTTTGATAATTATAAATTGCGCAATGTTTCCAATGTAGTGTTTGATAATGCACATCTCCCTGACTTACAGGCATGTGAAAAAAGGATTGAAGGTGATGAAACAGGCCACAAACACTGTACTGGCCAGTACTTTGATTACTGGTCATGCGTTGACAAATGCGTAAGTATATCCAGCTTTGGCATTCCTCTGTAACCTGGGAAACCCAATCTCTTATTCATGGAATCATGTACATCTAGTTGTTGCTTACATATGAATAAGTTCCTACACCATGACTGACCCTTTTCATAATGAAATGGCAGGTTGCGAAGAAACTCTTCTTGAAGCTGAAATGACACGGTGAGTCTCATTGATCAAACAAAATTTACTTTGAATGATGTTACTTAAGACATTCAATACATCCTGCTGGATGCCCCTCTGTGATATCCCCAAGGTTACATGGTAATAATTTTGCCCAACAAATTTCTTTTCCCCCATAGAATCATGGGGTTTTGAGTGTATTTTTTTAGCCCAATTTTTGAAAACATATAAATTGGTGATTTGGTGGTTGAAATTACAGTGGATGTATAAAAAAGAATTAAACACAATGAGACCTCTTCATTGAAGAGCCTCCCTACAATAATGATCATTGTGTTTGTCATAGGAAACAAATGAAACACACTCTAGTTGCTGCCAAAGCAACTGGCATCTGCTGATGATCTTCTCTTCTGAAGTTTTGTTGAATGCTTCTGAACATGAAATTTAGACACATTAGTCAGTGTTGCTTGTTTGCCGAATTATTTAGTTAAAATACACCCTCAATTTAGGTCTCACTTGTTATCCTCTTTAAATTAACTTAGGGTCCATTTGGATATGAGTTTATGTACATTCTGCGTTTGAAAAGCTAAAAATTCTCAAACTCGATCCAAACACGTTTTCAGCGTATAGTTTTTTTCAAACCATAATTTTCTATTTTAGGCCAAAAAAATCTTGCGGTTGAAAATCAAATAAAATGTAGCTTTTCAAAAGCTGAGTTTGGAACATAAGATTTTAAGAATATCAGTGTTTCAACTTCACATATTGTAGGAGACTAATTTGACTAGAACGATGAATAAGAATAGGGTAGAATAAATGCAAGGATTGACCGAGGAACAATCTATTTTAAAGAGGGCATGGGTCTAAGAAGAAAAAGGCCCATGGGCTCTGACGGCTGTCAGGGTAGAATCCCCTCACCCTCGGAATGGACGATTAGTCAACACCGACTTAGTCAGGTAGGGCAAAGGTTATAGGCCGTCCAGGGTAAGTCGGGCAAAACATGTGCCCGACTAAGATGCGTCAGACACAATTGTGCCCGACTAAGGCAAGTCAACCAGTCAGCGAGATCATGAGAACGGGTAGTTTATGTTAATCGACTTAGACTGAGGAACACAGTAAAGCCTGAACTAAAAAACAGGACGGCCATAAGCCATTCTCTGAAGCAAAACGGTTAACAAAGAGAATATTCCCTGACACTAAAAAGGACAATGCGATAGAGAAATCGTTATAGGATAATGATGATCTCTAGGCGCCACATGTCTTAGGATTCAGAGGTTACGTGGAGATCCCATATTGCGTTATGGCCACTTCGCAAGGTCTGAACCGGCACGCCCCAACCCAGTATAAAAGGGAGGCTTCACCTCCCTCTCAAGGGAGGTGAAAAATCCGATCTGTCTCTCTCTCTCTCTCTGATTTTGAAGAGTCCCAAGTTCTTTTTCTTCTTTAAAAGAGAAGGATCACTGACTTGAGCGTCGGAGGTGCGTTAGCTGGCATTGCACTGGTGTGAGTTGCAGGTGCACGAGGAAGAGGAGGGACGACGAGGAACGGAAGTCAAAGTTCTAGACGGACCGATGCAGAGGAAAGTCTAAGCCCACACCGTCTTGGGTCTACTTCCAAAGCCCGGATCAAAGAAAATCCAGCCCAAGAGGGGACAACCGGAAATTTCACCCCCCACAATTGGCGTTGTCCGTGGGATCGAGCGAGAAGCCGTTCCAAACCAGGACCCGCAAAGATGGTGGCGACACAGACTCGATCAACGGTCCATGAATGAGATGTGGAGGAAGGAAGAGTGACGCCTGATGATCCACCCCCACTGAAGGGAAAGGCACCGATCGGATCGTTCTCACAAGATCCAACCCCGGAGGCCGGGCGTGACTTCTCAAAGGAACTGGAGGTGATGAACCATCGCTATCAACATTTGGAGAGCTTGATGGAGCAATTCTTGAAGCGTAGGGAGATCACACCGCTACCTCCTCCACCAGAAGCTCAAAATCAACCAGACCCGATCACAGCCAGAGGTGAACAGCGAGACCATGATCGTCAAAGTTGACAACCAAATGCACGAAGCCACGAGTCAGTATACTCGTCTGGCGAGGGGCATAGGCAACAAGATGATAAACGAGATCCACCGGTCTTTTCCACCGCGGAGAACCGAACAAGGGACGACAAAGGGGAGCGTCGCGACTATTCCCCACGCCGTGAACAACGAGGTAAACGCACCCACGCCCACCAAACAAGGAGACAGGAGCGTTACTAGAGTCCGGGTTGGTACTCGGTTTCGTCAGATGACGATTACGAACAAGATCGTCAGGAGCGTACGAAAAGAACGTACATGAGCGAGATGACAAATACCTGTGATCGGGAATTCATCTCGAGAGCTTTGAAAGGGTTTGAATCACCCTTCGTGCATATTCTGCACAGCACACTCCCCCCAGTAAATTCATCCAGCTAAAGTTCCGATTGTACAACGGAACGATTGACCCCTTCGACCATGTGCTAAGCTTTCATCATGCAATGGCTCTCTATAAGCAGCATGACGAGCTAATGTGTCGAATGTTCCCGTCCAGTCTAGAAGGGGCGGCTCTTAGTTGGTTCCACCAGCTCCCGGGAGGGTCAATTCACTACTTCGAGGAGCTCGGCACTCTGTTCGCCAAGCACTTTGTTTGCAGTAGGAAGCAAAGGAAGGACCTCGACGATCTCATGAAGGTCCATATGCAGGCAGACGAGTCTATTCGGGGATACGTTGACTGATTCCGTCTCCTCATGTTTGAGGTTGACCGATGTGATTCAAATGCAGCCATTATGACATTTTGAAATGGACTGCTGCCAAAGCACGATCTGCGCAACTCTCTGATGAAGAAGGTCCCTGAGTCGCTGAATGAACTAATGTGCAGGATAGAAAAGTACGCAAAGGTTGGGAATGAAGCTACCTCCTCACGACTGCAGGCGGTCGCTACTGTTACAAAGAATCCCGTGACGAGGGAAGATAAAGGGCGCAAGCCACGTAGCAACCGAAAGAACAGCCCGACGACCAACGAAGTCCGGGAGCGATCATACACAAAGTTCACCTTGTCGCTTGTCCAAATCTTGGAGAAGATCAAGCATGCCCCGTTCTTCCAATGGGTGCCGCCCTTGAAAAGTGATTCAACTACTAGAGATAAAGGTCTCAAATGCGATTATCACCGGGACTTTGGTCACCAAACAGAGGGTTGCCGGACCTTGAAGGGATTCCTGGAATCCCTGGTCCGCAAGGGAAAGCTCAGAGAGTTCATTGAGCCCAAGGAGGAGAAACGGCCAGAAAAGAACATGGTTGCTGTCACACCTTCACATGCGGCAGGAGTCATCGATATGATTGGCGGAGGGCTACCGAAGCTGATGGACCCGAAGTCGACTCAGAGATCTGAGAAATGAAGCTCGGGACATCTGGAGGTCCTGCAGATAGATCAAGAAGCGAAGCTGGTCACGAAGAAATTGAGAACCGAGGATCCAGGCGTCATTTCATTCTCCGACGATGATCTGGCTGGAATAGCAACTCCCCATAGTGATGCCCTAGTCATCACGCTACGGATTGCAAACTTCGATGCCAAATGAATACTCGTCGACACCGGCAGTTTGGCTGACACATTGTTTATGCAGCCCTATCTCAAGATGGGATTGAAACCCTCCAGCCTCGGGCCAGTGAGGGAACCATTGATAACTTTCAATGGGAGCCAGGCAGTACCGGTCGAACGAGTAACTTTGCATGTTCGGGTGGGAGAGGAAATCGTCTTGACAGAGTTCATAGTCATGGACTTGCATTCCCCATACAATGCGATCATGGGACGTACTTGGCCGGGGGCAATGAAGGCCATCCCGTCCACGTATCATCAAAAGCTGCTCTTCCCATCTGCCCAAGGAATCATGCAAATACAGGGCAACCAATCTGCAGCAAGGAGATGCTATGCCATTGTGGCCTTCGGAAAAGCCAAAGCCGAAGAGCAGGCCGAGGAGGCAGGTGACGTGTACCCAAAAAGATAGTAACTACTGAAAGATCAGGTGAGAGCTGATGAAGCCCAACCCGATCCTGCTCAACGGGTGGTGGAGGACCTGAAAAAAATTTCCATCGACCCACAAGATCCGAAAAAATATTTTCTCATCGACACTGCGTTGGACTCAACGGAAAGAGCGAGAATGATCAAGCTGCTCCACGAGTATGTGGACGTGTTCGCGTGGAGGCCATCAGAGATGCCGGGCATCGATCCCGAGGTAATATGTCACCGATTGTGCATCTCCCGGACGGTCTGACCCGTCAAACAGCATCAAAGGCGAGTGGCGCCGGTCCACGCCAAAGCAATTAAGGAGGAAGTGGAGAAGCTTTTGACTGCAGATTTTATTCGAGAAGTTCGATACCCCGATTGGTTAGTCAACACGGTGGTAGTACCCAAGGAGAATAAAAAATGGCGAGTCTGTGTTGATTTCACTGACTTAAACAGCGCCTGCCCAAAAGACAGTTTTCCACTCCCGAAGATAGACCAATTGGTGGATGCCTCGTCAGGCAATGAATTGATGAGCTTCATGGACGCATACTCGGGGTATCATCAAATCCCAATGTACGAACACGATGTGGAGAAAACGACATTCATCACCCCAATGGGCACTTACTCTTACAAAGTCATGCCCTTTGGGCTGAAGAATGCGAGGGCAACCTACCAAAGGCTTTTCACTAAAATGTTGAGCGCCAAATCGGCAAGACCGTGGAAGTGTACATCGATGACATGCTGGTACGAAGCGACAAACGAGGTGATCACCTCGAGCACCTCAAAATAGCTTTCGAGGTACTCCGGAGCTATTGGATGAAGCTCAACGCGACTAAATGCTCCTTTGGAGTGGAATCCAGAAAGTTTCTCGGCTTTTTGACCATGCATCATGGACTAGAAGAAAACCCCGACCAAATTAGAGCCGTGCTCGAGATGGATCCACCAAGAAACAGAAAGGAAGTCCAGAAGCTGACAGGGAGGCTGGCAGCCCTGAATCGGTTTATATCCAAAGCAACTGAAAGGAATCTCCCTTTCTTCAAGTTGTTAAGGAAGGCCAAAAAATTTGATTGGACCCTCGAGTGCCAGCTAGTGTAGATACCCCAATTTTAGCCGTCCAGAAAAATGATCTTTAGCCTTAAATGCTGATCATTGCGGTGGGTTGTGATCTTTAGCCGCTCCATCTTGGCCGGTTCAAACTAAGTGACCGACCTAAGCCACCACTTGTCAGAGATGGGGCGTTTGGCAGGTCATGATAGGGGCGGCTACTAGGAAGTAGCCGCCATATCCTGGGCGGCTAGTTTCAACTAGCCGCCCTTCACCTAATCTCTGACAGAAAAACAGAGAATTAAATAAGGAGTCTAATCAAACACACTATTACCCAAGACATTTTATTACCCACTGGACAATCCCTTGCCTCTTTTTTACTATAAATAGAGAGGGTATCTCAAGCCTTTCAAACACATCCACCATTCATAACCTTCAACCCACAACAATTCACAATCAATCCCAACCCATCATCCACACCCACTACTTGAAATCCCTAAAGAGAGAAAGAGAGAGTCCATTTGTGAGAGAAAAGTTCATTCCATACACCAAATCACTCTCTCAATCCACCCTCCAAAACCCAGGTTAAACCCAGCTTAACCTCTGTCAAAACCAAACCCATTTCCTATCCAGGTTCTGCCCAAGTTGACCCAGGCCCAGGACGGCTAAACCTAACTAGCCGCCCCATACCCGACGGCTCAAACCTAGTAGTCACCCCCCACCTACGCCCCCACTTGACCCAAGACTCCTCTAGCCAAACCTGAAGCAGAATATGAATACCTGTTTTTCACCTCTGCCTACGGTATATCCGTGTCTCAGTGGAGACCTCACAAACTCCCCCACGTAGATGATCAAATTCAACCCCATTTTTCCTGCTTTTTTGAAAAGCAGGTGGCGATCACACACACCGGAATCCCCTTGAGCCGCTGTCGGGCGAGAGACAATCCGATCGAGCCCATCAAGGCGTGCATCGGATTTGAATCCCTGAAGAAACCTCACACACGCCCTGCCCGTGGATTTTTGGTTCCCACACTGACAAATCCCCGCGACCGAGAGGAAAAGACAGGAGGCCGAATCCTTCCCGAATTCCGATACCGACAAATATGGCGATCACGGTGGGATATCCCTCATGAAAAACAGCAAAAGATAATCCTCTTTTGCCTCCCTCTTGCAGCTTGATTAGAATACTATCAACCCTCTAGGAAGGTTAGAGTTTCCCACCCCTTGAATCAGATTCTCCTCTATTCTGCATTACATCTTTACTGCTTTATAAGTCGCACAACGCTGCGCAATCCTTTACTTCTTTCGTAAGCCGCACATAGCTGCGCAATCCTTTACTGCTTTATTTATTGCTTTCTATCTGCATCCATTCCCTTAAATCGTTCCACACTCGTATCATGGAATCCCATCTAGAGGAGGAGATAATAGAGGAGAGAATCACCCAAGAGGGTTAGACCACACAACTCTTGACCCATCTAGAGGAAAAGATGGCTAGCCTAGGGTAACAAACGGTAGAGGACATCTTTCATGACCTCGCTGACTACCGTCATACCAAGACCTTGAGACATGAGGCCCCTGTCGAAACCCCCAAGGCTACTCCCAAAACCCCATCCACACCCAGTCGCTTGGTCAATCCGAGCATCTTTTCATTCGCCTCCTTTTCCCCCGCAAGTCCAATATTTTCGGCCGTTTCTACCCCGGGCCCTTACCGGGCCACCCCAAACCCGGGACCACTAACCAGTCCTCTCAGGGGAAAAACGCTAGATGAAACCATCCGGAGATTTCTCTCCGAGACTGGTCCCTCAGTCCCCAAGCACATGTCTCTACACAATCTGAGACAAATCCCATCAGTCCACCTATCAGAGGGATTCAAAATCCCAAAATTCTGTCGATATAACGGTCATGGAGACCCAGACATTCATCTAACTGCTTTTTATTTAGACGCCCAGCCGTTTCTAGATAATAAACCTCTGTTAGTGTTTCTCTTCCAAAAATCATTAGAAGGAGAAGCGCTACAATGGTTCTCCACCCTCCCTGTACATCATTTATCGAACTTCTCGGCTGTAAGCGAGAAGTTCTTAGGCCGCTACGGTTACCAGATAATCAGAACCCTCTCTATTTCAGATTTAACCATATAGAGAATGATGCCTATGAAGGAATTTAAACAATACGTGTCTCAGTAGCGCACACTTGTCCACCGGACCGGCCTGCGACTCACGAAATGTCAAGAAATTGACATGATGTTGCAGAGTTTGAGTCCAGAGCTTCGTACGAGCCTTTCGTACGGAGACTGTACTATGTATCAGCTTCTGATTGACCATCACAACAGGATTTTCTGTTGTGCCGCCCCAATAGTCCAAACCCAGTCCCCACCTATCAACCATAGGGTTGGACAACCACCTCGTACGTCACAAACCCCCACGGTAGAGGGGATTATACAAGTTTCGGCACTCTACCCGAACGGAGCACGAGTTCCCGATCGAGGAACGGCTCTGAGACAATACACGTTTGGTTCGTCCGGGTATGCGCCGCCTTGGCCAATTAACCAAAATTTTATACCTCGATCAGTACCCATCCCCGTGCCGACACAACAAAACTCGGTAGTCCAAAATTCTCCAGTCCAAGGCCCCATAATTTCAAGACAAGGCCAGCCAAGGACGCCTTTCTATTCCACTCTCTTGAGGAACCAAAACCTAAGTTTTAGGTAGCCTGTACAAAGTACTTATGATTAGGTTTCCCCTCCAACATCCTATAACCAGAGACGAATGGGAAAGAGGGATTCTTACCCCCCCCTCCCAGAAACATTAACTAGGATTTTTAGGGTGCTAATGGACACTAATAGCATCTCCCTCCCAGTTGCTAAGCCGCCACTCCCCGGGGCCAGCATGATGTGTAACTATCAGTATCACCAACATCATGGGCATACCATAGAACAATGCATTATTTTTCAGGATTTTATTTATGATTTGAGCGATGACAGGCGCCTTGATTGGGCCATGATCAAAAGCCACTTAAGCCAGGGCAGTTCCCAAGCATCCAAGCCACTTGGCATATTTACTAACCCACTGCCAGGTCAAGATCAAGCCTCCACTTCTGGAGCTCGCGCTATTAACATGATCAGGAGGGGGAGGCAACCACCGCCAGAGCCAAACAACTCGGGAGACGCCACTGACGACGGTCTCTCCGAAGAGACTGAGGAGGAAGGGGAAGACGAACCTTTCCAGCTGAACCTCGACGACCATGACCTCGCCATGCTCTGAAAAAGAAGAACAAGCAGTCCTCGCCCTACCCACGGTCATCAACGCGGAGTCTGACGAAAGCGGGCTGAGCAACCTTGGAGAAGACGAAGAAGAGGAACCCTTTGAGGAGGTTCCTGAAGAAGCCAGCGAAGGACCCACACAAGGGGAATGTACTTCGGATGATCTGCATCCGGATGACAACGGGTCCTCCAAGAGTACTGGCGCTGTACGAGGACCTCCCGAACTCAAGACTGCGGGTATACCCCTTGCACATCCACGGACGGCTTCAGATGTTGTGGCTAAACAACATCTTCGTTGACCCGGGGTCAGGGATGAACATAATGACGTGCTCCACCTACCAGAAGATACCCGAACTAAACCGCCCTCCCGTCCAATCGGCCCACTCTACTATTCAGGATTTCAATCATACCGGGAAGACTCTTCACGGCCCCGGGATATTCGAGTTAGCTGTCGGACCCCTGATCTGTGAGTGGCATGCTTCGTGGTCGACATCGACACAAGGTACCCCCTGATGCTAAGGCGACCATGGCTGGACAACATCCAGGCCATCTGCTCCCCCCGACACTAATGCCTCCGGTTGCCATTCATAGGCCATGTGCTAACAATTTGGGGAGAGGCACGCCTCCAGTACGAAAATGAGAACGAGAACAACTGCGCATAGCACAACATGTTCACACTAACCCTACGCCCAGGAGCCAAAGACAGAGGCGATAGCCCACCTGGATCCCCCTATAACAGCAACCATCCCTCGGAGGCGACAGCTGGGACCATGAACTCAGTGAACAATCACATGGAGCCCAACCTGATTGACTTCCTCCTCCATGAAGTCGCAAAAGCCGGTGCACGCTCCGCACCCCTCGCAATCATTACCACGCTCGGAGGAAGAAAATTCAACCATATTCTCATTGATACAGGAGCGGAAACTAATGTCCTCACATATTTCGCTTACCAGAAGCTAGAAGGCAGGGTCCCCAGGCTGGAACCCTCGGACGAATTCATTTACGCCTTCGACAGCACACGCAAGAATGCTTGCGGAGTGGTCACGCTCCCACTAAAAATTGGTTCGGTCTCCACCATCGTCAATTGCATGGTGATGGACATCCGATCACCCCACCCCCTGATCGTCGGAAGAACATGGCTCGACAGCATCGAGGCCGTTTCATCCACCTGACATCAATGTCTTCACTTCCCGTACCACGGAGGAGTGATATCTATTTGGGTAGAAGCACAACTCAACGGGTCACGGGTCCGAAACTGGAGTATCTATGCCATGCGCATCCGGCTAGAGGTGCTTGCATGTTGGCAACCAGGCTCCACTGATGAAGAACTGCTTCAGCAAGGGAGACCCCCGAAGAGACTCAGGGAGGGAGAATTCGAGAACAGGAGACCACCAGCGGACATCAGCTGGCCGTCGAAAAGGAGACGACTCGAAGAAGCGCCTCAAGTCCAGGAACCAGGAACTGACCCCCCCTGGGTAAGCCCCCATTAGTTTAATTATGTACATATTTGTTTACTGCTTTTCTAAAAATAAAGAAAATCAAAACATTTTACCAGTCTTACACTTTTAAACCCCTATACATATCTGTTTACACACTTTCAAAAAAAAAGAGGGATATATATAATTATAATACAACAAAAAGAGAAAATATTAAGAACGGCAGACCACGCCCAGGATTACCAAAAAAGGGTGGCAAGAGCATTCGAAAAGAAAGTAATAGAAAAAAAATTCAAAATCGGGGAGTTAGTACTCAAACAGATCATGCCATCAAGGCAGCCCCACTCAAGAGGAAAGTTGCAACCCACATGGGAGAGACCTTATGTGATTATCCATGCTTACTCTGAGAATGCCTACCCCTTGGTGGACGTCGAAAGAGTCGAGGTTTCAGGTTTGTGGAATGCACTTTATTTGAAAAAATTTCATGCATAAAAATTTCAATAAAGTGCATTCCACAACCTGAAATTTTTATGCATGAAATTTTTTTAAATAAAGTGCATTCCATAAACCTGTAACCTTGACTCTTTCGACGTCTACCAAGCGGTAGGCATTCTCGGAGTAGGCATGGGTGATCACATAGGGTCCCTCCCACATGGGTTGCAGCTTTCCTCTTGGGTGGGGCTGCCTTGATGGCATGATCTGCTTCATTACTAACTTCTCGATTTTGAATTTTCTTTCTATTATTTTCTTTTCGAATGCCCTTGCCACCCTTCTTTGGTAGGCCTGGGCATGGTCTGCCGCTCTTAATCTTTTCTCTCTTTTTGTTGTATTATATATATCCCTTTTTTTTGGTTGTTTTGAAAGTGTGTAAACAGATTTGTATAGGGGTTTGAAAGCGTAAGACTGGTAAAATGTTTTGATTTTATTTTATTTTAGGAAAGCTGTAAACAAATATGTACATGATTAAACTAATGGGGCTTACCCGGGGGGGGGGGGTTCAGTTCCTGGTTCCTGGACTTGTACCGCTTCTTCGAGTCGGCTCCTTCGATAGCCGACTGATGTCCGGTGGGGGTTCACTGTTCCCGAATTCTCCCTCCCTGAGTCTCTTTGGGGGTCTCCCTTGCTGAAGCAGTTCTTCATCAGTGGAGCCTGGTTGCCAACATGCAAGCACCTCTAGCCGGATGCGCATAACATTGATACTCCAGTTTCGGACCCATGATCCGTTGAGTCGTGCTTCTCCCAAATAGATATCACTCCTCCGTGGTACGGGAAGCGAAGGCATTGATGTCAGGTGGATGAAATGGCATCGATGCTGTCAAGCCATGTTCTTCCAATGATCAGGGGGTGGGGTGATCGGATGTTTGGCTCTGGCGGTGGGATGATCGGCCCGGTCCCCACGAGCCGTCAGTGACTTCTCCCGAGTTGTTTGGCTCTGGCGGTGGTTGTCTCCCCCTCCTGATCATGTTAATAGCGCGAGCTCCAGAAGTGGAGGCCTGATCGTGACCTGGCAGTGGGACTGTAAATATACCAAGTGGCTTGGATGCTTGGGAACTGCCCTGGCTTAAGTGGCTTTTGATCATGGCCCAATCAAGGCGCCTGTCATCGCTTAAATCATAAATAAAATCTTGAAAAACAATGCATTGTTCTACGGTATGCCCATGCTGTTGGTGATACTGACAGTAACGCATCCTGCTGGCCCCGGGAAGTGAGGGCTTAGTAGCTGGGAGGGAGATGCTATTAGTGTCCATTAGCACCCTAAAAATCCTAGTTAATGTTTCTGGGGGGGGTAAGAATCTCATTTTTCCATTCGTCTCTGGTTAAAGGAACTTAGGAGAAACCTCATTATAAGTACTTTTTGTAGGTCTCGGAGCCGTTCCTTGATCGGGAACTCGTGCTCAATTCGGATATTGTCGAAACTTGTGTAATCCCCTCTACCATGGGGGTTTGTGCCTTACGAGGCGGTTGTCCAACCCTATGACTGATAGGTGGGGATTGGGTTTGGACTATTGGGGCGGCACAATGGGAAATCCTGTTGTGGCGGTCAATCAGAAGCTGATACGTAGTACAGTCTCTGTACAAAAGGCTCGTACGAAGCTCTGGACTCAAACTCTGCAACATTATGTCAATTTCTTGACATTTCGTGAGTTGCAGGCCAGTCCGGGGGACAAATGTGCGCCACCGAGACACATATTATTCAAATTTCTCCCTAGGCCTCATTCTCTTTATGGTTAAATATGAAATAGAGGGGGTTCTGATCCTTTGGTAACCGTAGCGGCTTAAAAACTTCTCGCTTACAGCCAAGAAGTTTGATAAGTGATCTACAGGGAGGGTGGAGAACTATTGTAGCGCTTCTCCTTCCAATGATTTTTGGAAGAGAAACACTAAGTGGAAGCCTTGGCAACCTTAGCCTCATCCCTCAATGGGAAGCCAGCCAGAAGCATTCACATTGATTACCTAAAGGTCCCAAGTATCGAAAGGACTAGTGAAATTCTGGTAGTAGCTTGCGTAGAGTTTTCACCCAATTGGATGACTGATATCAAACGATACCTTTCGGAAGGAGTCTTGTCGGAAAGTAAATTCGAGGCAAAAAAGCTCAGGCAGCAGGCAGCTCGGTATTGGATGTCATCCATGGGAATCCTTTATAAAAGGAGTTTTCAGGGCCCTTACCTCAGGTGTGTCGGACCCCGGGAAGCACAGCGAGTCCTCAACACGCTCCATTCGAGCTTATGCGAGGGACACATAGGATCTCGATCAGTGGCCCTTCGGACAGTTTCGATTGGATATTTTTGGCCAAGCATGAAGAGAGATTCAGCGAACCTAATTCAGAAGTGTGAGAACTGTCAACGGTTCGGGACGCTCATTCACCAACCAGCGGCGGACCTTGTCCCTCTTAAAAGCCTCAGGCCATTCGCGCAGTGGGGTTGGACATTGTCGGAACAATGCCCATGGCATCACGGCAAAAACGTTTCCTTCTGGTGGCCACCGATTACTTCACCAAATGGGTGGAAGCGGTGTCCCTGGCAAGGATCATAGATACCGAGGTCAAGGCCTTCCTTTGGAAAGAGATAGTATGCCGTTTTGGGGTTTCACACTCCATCATCTCAGATAACGGTAAACAATTCGACAGTGCCTTGATAAAAAGATTTCTGTGAAGAGTTGAAAATACAGCATCATTTTTCCACTCCTCGGTATCCCCAAAGCAACGGGCAAGCAGAGATTACAAACCAAACTATCCTAGATGGTATGAAGAAAAGGCTAGATAGTGCAAAGGGAAAATGGGTTGAACTCCCATCGGTCCTATGGTCCTATCGGACCACCTCAAGAAGACCTACCTGAGAAACTCCCTTTTCATTGGCGTTTGGAATTGAAGCTGCTTTGGCAGTCGAGATCGAGTTACCCACGCACCGAACCCAGGATTTTGACCGTGCAGCAAATAACGATCAAATGATGCAGGACCTGGAAGTTTGGGATGAAAGAAGGGAAATTGCATCTATTAGAAATGCAGATTATCAAAACCAGATATCTCGATATTATAATCGGCGAGTTTCAATTAGGAGCTTCAGAGCTGGTGATCTGGTCCTTAGAGAGGTTTTCCCTGAAACCAAGAACAAGAAGGACGGCAAGCTCAGACCGAATTGGGAGGCCCCCTTCAAAGTCACTCATGTCGGACCAAACGGAGCCTACCACCTAGAAACAATGGAAGGGGTTGAAATTCCTCGTCCTCGGAATGTAATCCATTTAAAGAAGTATTATCATTGAATGAAAGATCTCTTTGTTTTTATTCAGCCTTCTACGTGCATGACAACACAACAGGATAAAGCCACGCTCAACAGGTCGAATATGATCGGGGTCGCTCTTTGCACTCGATTCAGTTCAGCCCTCGCAGTCGCTTACTAACCGAATGGCACCCTAAAGCTGCACTCAACGAGCTGAATCTGATCGGGGTCGCTCTTTGCAGTTGATTCAGTTCAGCCCTCATAGTCGTGCACTAGCCGAATGACACTCTTAAGCCGCGCTCAACGGGCTGAATCTGATCTAGGTCACTCTTTGCACTCGATTCAGTTTAGCCCTCGCAATTGCGCACTAGCCGAATGGTACCCTAAAGCCGCGCTCAACGGGCTTTTTCTGATCAGGGTTGCTCTTTACAGGGGAGTTTGTCAGCGGTGGTTCTCTTTTTGGGCCAACGCCTTCCTTTCCTCCCGCTGCGACTCCCTTGGACCACCTTTCCCGGGTGGAGGAATTCGCTGAGCCCCCTCGAGATTCTCCTGCGGCTGAGAGAGGGCCACGCGCGTCAATTCCAGCCCCCGTATCTCCCTCTAGGGTACCGCAGTACTAAAAATCCACATGTGTGGGGGTTCTTTGGGGATTTGGATCCGGTGCGCGCCTTAGCGGGCTCGACTGGATCGTCTCTCGGAAGGGTGGTGGGGTGTCGTTTCCTGGTTGAGGACCGACAGCGGCTCAAGAGGATTCAATGGGGTGTGTAATCGCCACCTGCTTTTTTGAAAAACAAAAAAAGTTGGGTTGGATTTGATCGCTTATGTGAGGGAGTTTGTGGGGTCTCTGCTCTGAGACACGGATATACCGTACACAGAGGTGAAAAACAGGTAATCATATTCTGCTTCCGGGCTTGGCTAAAGGAGTCTTAGGTCAAATGGGGTGCAGGTGGGGGGCGGCTACTGGATTTGAGCCGTCGGGTGGGGGCGTAGTTTTGGTTAGCAGTCCAAGGCCTGGGTGGATTTGGGCAGGAATTAAGTAGGAAATGGGTTTGGTTTTGGCAGAGGCTAAACCTAGTTTAACTTGGGTTTCGGAGGGTGGATTGGGAGGGTGGATTTGTGTGGGGAAAGGGTTTTTCTCTCACAAATGGGACTCTCTCTCTTGGGGATTTCAATTGGTGGGTGTGAGTTGAGGATTGGAGTTGGGAATGTGAATTGTGTGTTGGGAATGTGTTGATTTGTTTAGAAAGGCTTGGGACCCTTCTATTTATAGTAAAAAAGAGGCAGGGGAGTGTCCAATGGGTAATAAAATGTCTTGGGTAATAGTGTGTTTGATTAGATCCCTCATTAATTCTCCGTTCTTCTGTCAGAGACCAGGTGAGGGGCGGCTAGTTTTGGGTAGCCGCCTCCATCATGACCTGCCAAACGTCTAAGATGGGGTGGCTAAAGGTCACAAACCACCGCAATGATCAGCATTTAATGCTGCTTTATGTTCCATCCAAGGAAACGGTTTGGGGTCGGCCAGGGGGCGGCTAGTGGGAACTAACCGCTCAGAATGGGGCGGCTAGTTAGAGTTAGCCGCCCCTCTTCAGGGTTTCCTTGGGTTTCTAAGTCCCCGTTTGGATAACAGAATTGGGTTATTCTGGATAGATAACTATGCCAGTATAGATAACAAATCTACATGAATAAGAGATTTTCTGTTTGGTTGTGTTTTTTTATATTCTCACTGAAAAACATAAGAATAAATGTTGAGTTGTTTGGTTGATAAAGAATAAAATATAAATAAAGTATAAAAATATTGATTTGACATGTGGGCATGTATAAGAGGTGTTGATAGGTGATTTGATATGATAAGATGTAAAAAGTTGATTTGACATGTGGGTCCATGAGAATAAATAAAGTGAGTATAGCTTATCCTAAGGGTTACTTAGAATTGTTATACTCTCTTATACTCGTTTAAATTGACTTAGTAATACCAAATTATACTATGTAAACAAACAACTATTTTCCTTATCCATTTTTATAGCACCCTTATACTACCCTTATACCCGCCTATTCTGCTTCCCAAACGGGGCATAAGTGTTTAGGCCAGGGTTTCTCGGTTTTGTTTTTCTAAGATTTGTTTTCTATTTGATGTCCAAATGTAGGTTTTTCCTAAGTGTTACTTGAAGTAGTTTTATCTTTTTGGACGGTCAAAATTAGAGTATCTACAAGTACGTGTACTGCGTCAGTCCTAGCCGAGTTGCGGCTATCGGTCAGTTTTCGATGCCTTTCCCAACTCCCTCTCGCAAAGCCAGCCTTACAGCTTGTGGACATGTTATTGTCGCCTGTAATGAACTCGAAAGGCTGAGGCACTTGATCGAGGAAGAGGAGAATGAACGGTTTAAGGACTTTTGCGCCGGCTTCTGCACCGGCTACTTGGCCAAACAGGATGGGGAAGCCTTTCCCTCCATGTCCAAGTTGAAGGAAATTTACGACCTTTCTCTCTTTGAGAGAAGGTTTGGTCGTTATGCAGGAGAAGATCCAGGCATTTCCACTCGGTCAGACCCTTCTACCTCTCGCCCGCGGCTGTAAAAAGGGCGCTAACACCAATTTCTTTACCTTTTTTTTCTTTTTTTTAATTTCAAAACAATTTCTTGGTTTGCACCAGGTGTTTATTCTGGCTGCGATCCGAGGTTGCATTTATTTAGTTACCGAGTTTCATGGTATACATTTTTCGTCCTGCATGGTGAATGTCTTCCTGGCTTATCTAAATTAGACCATGCCTTCCTCTTGTGCTTTTGAATGCATTAATTATTCTGACTGTTGGGTTATTCCCATGAGTCGTCGACGAGTGAGTGCGACCAATTATTGCATGAACGGTTCCTCATATTCGACAGGTTTTCGATTCGTCTTCCGAGGTCACCATTATAACCTTGAATTTATAATAAATGCGTGCTTGTAATCCTTTATAAATCCTGCTCGTTGTGATTTTGTTACATACTCTTCCACAACATTTTCTCTCGACTTCCTGTTTTGATTAATATGTCTGGTACTTCCAAAATCGTCTCGATGGAGTCCTACCAAGGCTGGGTGCCCCCGACTCCTGATCGATCTTCTTGCATCTTCTACTTTGATTAGATAGAGGCAGGGAGGCTGTTTTTCCCTCTTCCCGACCTCATTGGATTCTTCGTGGGGTTCTTCAGAATCCATCCACTTCAACTGGTTTCGAGTAGTTATTTGATTCTGTCCAACGTGGTCGCCCTTTGCTATGCGGCTAAGGTCCGGCTCAGGCTGAAGGAAATCTTAAGATTTCATCAGCTTAAGCCGTCGCTGAGGGGAGATGGTTCTTACTACCTTGCCAGGCGCCTGAACACCCCTCTATTGATCTTGGATGTGGAAGACACCTTTTTGGGTTGAGGGAATCACCCCTTGACGATATCCGGGGCATGGAAGTCTTCTAACTCGACGTGGCAGCTGCCTATTGTCTTCAGGAACTCCCCCCTCGGTAAATGTTCTTCACACTCTCCGGTGGTATTGTTCATTTGCTTGTTATTCTTTGAAGACTCATTTTCTTTTTAACGTAGGAGAGGGTTTGGAATGCCCCCCTGATGGAGAACTTAGGCTGGAAGATATAGCCAGAGCTGTAGCCTTTCAGGAGCGAAGCTGGGTCAACTTACTTGGGGACGCTCCTCGTCGGTTAGAGTTAATGATGGCCCTCCATGTCAAGCTTTTTCCATTGGTAGCCCGTCGCGTCGGAGGCAACACGAAGATTGCATCCCGTGCTTTCCCCTACTTCTCACCTCAGGAGGGACCTCCCACTTTGTGGCACCCACGTCCTGAAAAACAGAAGGATTCAGGCTCCCGTGGAGCGAAGGTAGGTGAGCCCATCCCGATCCTTCCTTTGCCGACAAGGTTATCACGTGTCTAACGTGATGTGGTTGAAGGCCCCCGACCTCTAAGGAACTCTCGGTGAGGTCGAGCCATCCCGCCCGTGACTTGGAGGACGAGCGGCTAGAAGATTACGTCTCCGAGTTTCGCGCTGGCTTCTCAGATGGTAGATCCGGTCGTGCCTTCCCGTCTATCCGTGAGCTGGACGAGTCTTTCCGCTCGTCATTGATGCGTCGGCGCGCTGCGGCTCGTACTCAAGAAGGGACCTCATCCACACTTTAAGTCTCGAGTACTCGGCTGCCTCGAGCGCTCGTAGTCGCATTATTTTCTTCCTTTTGTTTTTATCTTCTCCATGGTCTTGCCTGTATAGCAAATGATAATATTGGCTTCACACCTTTTGAAAATCATGCCATGATAATGACTTAAGTTCTGTGATTTGATTTTGCATGCCATTGTATGACTGATCATGTTATCGTAAGTCAGCTTATTGGACAAGTCGGTCATTGAATTAAATCGGTCATTTCAGCCCTAACCAGGAGCAGATTCCTTCTATCTTGGTCGGGCTTTACCAATTCTACCCTTTCTTTCTGACCTGTTTTTGCATGTTAAACACGTCTATTGTCAATCCTGTTCGTCAGACTTCATCATCACCGCCTGATCCTCCAGCTCAGCGATGAGGTCTGCTCACATGGCTACGTTGGGTCTGACCCTCGCGATTCTGCGTATCTTCTTGTGTCAGGGTCTGTGCAAACTTTACACGTGGCACCCCGGGCGGGATATTTAAGGTGTTTGAATCACCTCCCATGATTAGGGTTGCCACATTTTTCATCTCGAAAGGCCACTCGTCGTGCCTTATCAGTCGAAAAGACGCGCCGCTTCTTTAGCGTTACCGATGTCTTTAAAATAGGGGTTTCGTTATCATGATTTGACGACCATCAGATTTTATCATTCGTGCCAAAGGTATTGCTACTTCTCTCCTTTCTTTTCTTTTGTTTTCAAAACTTGTCTGTCTTGCTTTCTTCATTTTCGTCTTCATCGTTTTTAAGGTTTTCGTCCTTAGGAAGTTTCGTCTGTCATGCTTGAGTTCTCTTTTCAAATTTTTTTTACCCTCCTTGCCCGTTAACGAGGATGTCTGTCATGAAATCCCTATCTGGGGTATGTTCGATATTCCTGAATCGGTTAGAATGGAATGGTCACCATTTGAGTCATTCCTTATTCCCCTAGATCGCATGGATCACTCGTGCATGTATATATATCCATCTCAAATAGCAAGAGGTGCCCTAACTTTGCCCTTTCCCCTGTTAGTGAGGAAGTTCCTGTCAACCTTTGAGCTTCATCCTACTCAGTGCAACCCCAACATTTTTAGGGTTTTAATGTGCTATGTAGCGTTGAATAGTGACCTTAACCAGGACTTGGGGGTCTCTGAAATTATGCATACATACGAACTTAGGAAGTCCGGTAGGGGCTACCACTTTAGGGCTAGGAACTCCAATGAAAAGCTCATAGATGAACTACCGGACTCCGATAAAGGTTGGGCTGAAAATAAATTGATCGTTTTATCCGGTAACTGGGAGTTCGGTGATGCCTCCGAAGATGCCTGGAAGGTGCCACGTTTCATCTTGATGGGCACGTTAGGTCGGGCAACATTTCTTCATCCGTTTACGGTTCGATCTCTTATTTTAACTTTTCTGATTTTATGGGCAATAACAATGTTGGTTAGGTAAGATATGAAGTGTTGATGATGCTTGAGATGAACTCATCTTTGTATGAAGGTTTTTTCTTTTGTCTTGAATGGGGTCGAGCTTGAAGAAGATGAAGTCAAATTGGATTGGGGTAGTAAAATGTGAAATATTGGGTGGGAGGTTGAAGAAGAAGATGGAACATGTTTAATTTGGTCTTTTCAGTCATTTTTAACAATGCTAACGACAATTTGATAGATAAATTAACCTCAGCTCACGTTGTTGATCGCAGAGGTATGGATGCACAATTATGATTTTTTTTAGGGTATTTGTGGACGAACCATTTTAAGTGGGGGTATTTGACAAATTCAAAATTTTGGGAAAAAAAACTTTAAACAAACTTATTGTATTGTGACAAATATGTGATCAAGCAAATATATCCCACACGTATCTTGACATTCATAAAACATGTCACTCCAATAAAAATATCTCAAACTCTAACAAATATATGGTATCCTAACTAATATATTTCAAGACACATATTTACCCCGCAAAATATATCTCAAATTAGGTAGACTTAAAACAAAATAGATCTGCAAATTATTAATTGTCCATCGACTGCATCATATACAATATTAGGAGAGAATTAGTATAAATGATTCTACATTGTACTTACAGCCCTGTTTGTAGTTCGTATATGTTTGATTTTTTTAAGAATAGAATACATTATCTAATGAATTGTATGGATCTATTTATATATAAAAAAAATTATAATAAAATATATACCTCGTTAACGAGATATATGCAATTGCATGCGATTAATGAGGTATACGAAAGTCCATAATTACAAATAGAACTATGTAACAATGCTCATTCATAAAATATACTCGCTTAAATGAAGTACATACTATTATGTGAAGTATACACCTAGGCAAGCCAGTACAAATTTTTATTTTTCTGAAAAAATGGAAAACAAAAATCAAGTATACACTACACTAATGGAATGTATACTGCACTAGGACAATATACACTTCACTAGTAAATGGTATAGTTGGCTCGAACCGCTTCCACACCTCAAATGAGATTGTAAAATAGATTAAATGGATGAACACTCTATCCATAATTAATTCAGCACACAAAACTTGCAAATTTAGTCCATTTTTATCGGAGTGCTGATACACTCAATCGACTATACACTTCGCAAGTGGAGAGTATATACTGTTCTAGTCTAGTAGATATTCCCGTTAGTATAGTGTATGCTCGATTAATTTTTTATTAGTTTTCAAAAAATTTAAAAAATACATATTTATTATCTAGATATTTATTTTATTTTTTATAATAATACATACTTCAAGAGGCCAATTTTTAATTTAAAAAAAATTAAAACAATTGAGATTGCAACCAGAATTGAAAACGAGGTTGGACATATCATCTATCTGTCATTAATGAAAAATGTCACGCTCAATCCATTTTATAGTCTAAAACGCAGATCGCGGATGTTTTTATTTGTCTTTAAATCATATATCTCGCCTAGCGAGGTATGTATTTTTATAAAATAATAAAATATGTAGTGTATATTCCAATGAATTAAATATTATCATTTATAAAAAAAATGTGAAATTTTTTCAACAAGATATATAATATAGTGAGTGGAGAGTGCTAATAAGATATATAAGACTGAATTTGAGACAATAAAAAGTACCGAGTGCAACGAAGCTGTTTTCCTTTTCATCGACGAGTGCTATTACACAATAGTTTTTTTTTTCTAGACTCAATTCCAGTCCCATAGATAGAAAATTACTGAAACACACATTAACGAGATATATGCATCAATAAATTTATTTTACATTTTCTATAAATGCATTTATACAATTTATTAAAATAATAAATTATATTATTTAAAAAAATTCAAAACAAGTGAACTGAGATAAAAGGAAGCAGATAACATTATCCTTCATCGGAGGTCGGATCCAATCAGGACTGGATTCGATCAGTTTAGTCAGTACCAAACTGGACTTCCCTTTAATCGAACCGTGCAACGTATACATCGAACTGCATAACCAATTGTTAGATATATATTTCACTCACCTATTGGATACTGATGATGCTTAAAAATTTATATTTTCTCCAATAACTGATTGAATCAAGTAAGATAATGAAATATATATTTAATAATTAATTGTACAGTTCGATTTATATAATGTGCAGTTTGATTAAAATGGTGTCTAATTCCGTACTGACCTCCATCGACATCTTCATGTCATCCCAGCCCACATTCGTACTCGAGGGCCAATATCTGACTTGTCAGGCCGTACTACCGATCTTTCTCGGCCCACGAAGCGACGTCCGCTAACAATTTTTTGTCGTCTTCTGCGCGAATCCTCCTCGGGGACTCACACGTAACTCCACAAAAAACGAGGGGGGCAATACGTAAATTCCCCTCCTCCCACTTCCCCTTCCTTCATTAGAGCTCATCAAACTTGAGCTTCTCAATCATTCAAAATAAATAAAAATATATAAAAAAATCTAAACGGTTCGATGTGTTTTATATTTCAAACACAAATCGCCAAAACTAAAAAGATCTTCAAAGGTCAGCTTTTCAATCTCTCTCTCTCTCTCTCTCTCTCTCTCTCTCTCTCTTTCATTGAATCCCTCTTTTGATTTGATTACAGCATTATCAATATATAATTGTGTTTTTGGTTGATTTTGTTCAATTGGGTATCTCAGATTATAATCTCCCCCATCAAAAACCACCCCCAAAGACACTTTTTTAGGGTTCCAATCACTTCAAATTAGGTTTTCCTGAATTGGGTCAATCATGTCAGAACAAGCGAAGGTTGAGCAAATAATCACTGAATTCTACGCGAAGGGTCTCCACATTATCCTCGAATCCAGGTCCATCTATGACGGCTCTTCACATAATCTCGACCTCTCCGTGTCGTCCCCCTCATCGTCGTCGTCGTCCTCATCGGTCCGTCCGAGGGACAAGTGGTTCAACTTGGCCCTCAAAGACTGCCCTTCGGGCCTCGAGAGCCTCGATCCGTGGCGGGGCGGGAATCTCGAGCCGTTGGTCGTCGATGTTATCCTCTCACGCCGGCCTCACCTCCCTGGGGACGGGTTCCCATGGCGGGGAAAGCCCGTCAAGGTCATTGAGAGGTGGGTGATCCAACATGAGTCTCGGAATTCGGGCGGCCCTTGTAGGAAGATGTACAAGAAGTTGATCATCTTGTTGAGGTCTTTGTATTCGATGGTTCGCCTTTTGCCTGCATATAAGCTATGTAGGGACCTTAATTCATCGGGACGGATAAACCCTTATAGCCTATCCCATAGAATCTCATCGTTCGCGGAGCCTTTCACGCGTAGGGAGGATTCGGAATTGCGTCAATTTGTGTTTGTGCCGGTTGAGACCCCTAATGGGAAGCTTTGTTTGAGTGTCTCCTATGTACCCACTTTGATGGATGTCAATTCGGAGCCTTCCACGCCGATAGAGGCTCAGTTTATAGCGGATTATGTCGGTAGCCCGACCACCGATCCCCTCAAGAGGTTCCACTTCCTCCCGGCTAGGCGACATAGTTGGAGCAGCGATTTAAATAGAGCCGCTGCACCTTCACATTCTCCTTTGCCTTCTCCCACCAACTCAGAACCACGAGCCCCACCTTGGGTAAATTGTCCTCACCAACCTCCTCAGATTGTTTTGAATACCAAGGAGTCCTTGGCTCACAAGAAGACCATGAGTTTAGATGAGTGTTGGCCCTCCCTGCCATTCTCAGTGTCTCCTTCGCCTTCTCCGCCAAGACATGTGCCTGCTAGTTCTCTATCGAAGGCCCTCTTGAGATCAGGTAGTGCTCCGGTGGCTATTCCTCTTGCTCGGTTTGTGGCGCGGAGCTCTGGATTGCCCCATCATGACCTGCCTCCGACCCCCTCGCCTAAGACGAACAGCATGAGAACTATGGTTGCTTTGTCTTCTGCACCCCAGAGTTCTCCATCGGAAGGAAAGCATCGGGCAAGGCCAGACCAGTTGAGATTGGGAGAGTTCCACACAGGAGTTGCCCTTCATAAAGTATGTTTGATATGGTTAAAATGGTTTTCTTTCTCTCGAATGCTTTTGCTTTAATTTACAAAATTGTTTTGTTTTCTTCTATAGGTGTTCTCATTTGGGAAAGATGACATTGGGTACTTCTCTGGTTCACCTCGGATGTCCATTTCAAGGAGCTCAAGTAGGTTGTCATTCTTAGATGATATTGACAATGAGCTTGTTTGCCCTTTTGCTGTTGACGATGATGATTTGGTGGGTCCTCACAACAGGTAATCATTTAGATTTTTTCTTTAAATTCTGGTGGTGTTGCATTCCTAGATTGATGTTTTTTTTATATGATCAAACATGAATTCTCCAAGTCAACATTTTTAAATCTTGTCAGAACAGTTATGTTATACATTGTCATGGCCAATTGAATATAAGTGCCTAAATGGTCATGGTGACTTCTTGATCTTCCAAAACAATTTTATATATAAAAACTCATATTGAGTGATGAGTATGCATTGTATCGAGCTTGATTCCAAAAAACATTGAGGTGTGCTGGTTTTAGATGCAAAACATAGTTGCTCAGATTTCTGACATCCAACAAGCATACCATTCATCTGTGTTGGACAGTCAGTCTAGATTTTATATTTCTTTCCATGAATGAGGCAGGTTCACTAGGAGATGCTATAAAGTATGTTAAAAGTGAGACTTATCACCTCAAACTGGAGGATGCACATCCTTATTGCTGCATTGTGGCACAACTTTCTTCTAAAGCATTTGTTTTTTTTAACCAACTTCAAAAACTTTAAAAAAAATTCTCCTTCATAAGCATTTGCATGTGGCTTTGACAAAAACATGCAGTGAATTGAACTATACACATATTGGGATCGGTAAATCAATTGGGAGATTCCGGTACTTGTATAATAACCTCGTCCAACTAAAAAAAATGCCTATAATTGTCACTGGAGTCAAATATGAAAGAAAAAGATGTCAGTCTGCTATATATATCCTTTACCCCTTCCTTTGAAGTTCACAAAGGCATAGTGATTTGGAGGGATGAGTCTTCACTTAATTTTCAGAATGATATACGGTGTTTGGAATGGAGATTGGCAATCTGGAGGTTAGACTTACTCATGAACCATGGAATTGGAACTTTGTCAAGCACTGATGGCCTCAATTATAGGTTAATTTGAGGTTACAAATGCCAAAAATAAAGTCATCAGAAGCCAACAATCTGTCCAAGAAGATAAAGGAAAATATGGTGTAGGATCAGACATCCATAAGGATTATGGAGATGAGAGATGGAGCGTATTGAATTTAATATCCATATGTGGAGAAAAAGTTTCAAATGTTTTTTTTATATTTGTGTCATACAGAGAAATCACTTGCTAATCTCTCTCAGTTACGTTTTTATGCCTGAAAACAAAAGGTTGATTGTTTTGCATTAGGGATCCATGACAATCCAATTAATTGAATTATGTGGACAATGTGAACCAGCTAGTTCTGACAATGTAAATGCAGAAGGCTTACGTATGAAGCCATTCGTCATTATGGGTCATTCTAGGCCCATTCAAGGTATGAGATATCTTTTGATACTATTGTACGCTTTGGGAACACCCATAAACACATGTTTGGAATGTGGAAAAGACAGAGCAATGAAATTTGTTACAGAAGAATGAACAAAGGAATGCAAAATTATTTGTTCATCTCGATAATTCTGAAGCCTGTTAATAAGGATTTAATTTTATCCAATTCATTTTGGTAGTGGTTAAGGCATTTCCCAAGTTCATGGGGTTTCCACAACAATGATTGCCATTTTTTTCTTCGTCCAAAAAAAAAGGGTTCGGTGACTCTTCTATTAACTAATGAGCACAAGGTTAATTTTTAGAATGAAAAGCTATAGTTAACTGCTAGAAGTGTTACCTGTCAGAGGTGCAAGAGTGGTGAGGAAATGACAGAACACATCATGCTTTTTTGTCCGATGGCTAGACAAATATGGAGAATGCTCAAAGAGGTGATGGACTTAGAAGACAGTTTCTTTTCCTTGTAGGGCATGTGAGAAGCAGGCAAGAAGCTAAGAACAAGGGGTGACAGGAGCACAAAGGCCAAGATTTCTCAGTCTTTCATGCCGGCGGTTGTCTGGGCTCTTTGGCTATCTTGGAACATCTTCTCTTTCAAGGGATGAAGATCTATTTATAAAATATTTGGGAGATGGTGATTCACGTCATCAAAGATCGGGGTCATTGTTGCGTAGGAGCTAGTAGAGTTTTGTACATAGCTAAAATCATCATTGAGGTGTAGTACCTTTTGTGGGTCATTAGGGTGTTGCTATAGTAGATATCTCTCCTACTATGACACACCATAATGTGCTGTTTTGGCCCTCAGATCTTTTATTCCCTAAACTTCTAGAAGTGTTGCTCATAATCATTTTCTATTTGTGAAATGTGTACTTAGAGTTAATTCAGTGCATTTATTTCCTTCACAATTGCCCATTTATTTTTTTCCGATTTTATTTACTATGAAACATATTTTCTCAGTCTTAAGATTTGTTTCATTTTCATAATGCCCTCTATTATATTTTGCTATACTTCTTTCTTAGTTATAATCTATTTCCTCCTCACCTTCCATTCAGCCATTGTAATTAATTCAATATTTATAATGAATGCCTTCCCGTGTCTTAAAAAAAAGAGATTTGTTTCATTTTCATTAGTTCAATGGGGGCATAAAATGAATGAATCCTTAAGAGTCTTTTGAAAATAAAGAGGAATTTGAAAACATGTGCTCATTAAATTGTCAAAATGTAGCACATGATGCTGAAAATTTTCTACAAATTAAAAAATGTGGTCAATTTTTTTTTTCGTATTACATTTTTTTTTCACTAATGTTGTTCAAACTAAGTCTGGAGATTTCTATGTCCTGATTTAGGGCCACTCCACAATCACCCTCTAATCTTTTTACATCTAGATATTTATTCACGTTAATGTGAGTATTACACATGTTTTATCGAATAGAAGTGGAAAACCATAAAACCAAAATTCAAGACCAGATTTGTTCAGCTTCATTTTCTATGAATTTAATATGCTGGTTATTATTTTAAATGCGCATTTACACACAAATGAGTAGAGTTTCCGATAGGTAATGCTGGTTAAAAGGTTTAAGCTGCATTTTCTTTCTGGTTCAGGACGGACACCTCCGATGCAAAAGCTCTAGTCAGTGTGACATCCGAAACCGGACCGATCAGAAAATCCCAAGAAGCTGCAGTCGGATCCCTCATACACACTCTGAAGGCGGCACCCCCTCTACGCCAAGCCTGTTGTTCCAGCCCAACAAAACCCTCTGAAGCCCCCGAAGAAAACTCACAAGGCCTTCTCAAGTTGAGAACGGCCGCGGATGCCCTGGAAGAACTGGAGGGATACAGAGAAATCAAGGACTTGTTGTTGAGCCAGAGCGGATCACCTCAGGCCTACGAAGTGAAATCTGTCGCGAGAAACCCTTCGGGATCTTGACTGTACAGGTCTTTCTTGTACATATTTTGTACAGACTTTTTTATTTTCAATGTAAGTTGGTCGCGACCGATCTTTTTTGTTGTTTATTTGTTACTTGAGGAGTTGAGGTGTTACTTGCAGTTCTTTTCATACATGATGCATATTATTACATGTAACTATGCGCGTAGAATGTTATTGTAGATGTTCTCCTTATACTGCTATGAAATTCTTCTTCCTGTAGTTATTTTGTAGATGAATCAGCATATACTGAGAGCTCTATACCTGTTGTGATTACTTAGAAGTCATTCATTGTTTTTGAATCAAGATCAGCCTGCAAAATGCAAAGTGCAAAGCCTCGTGTACAGCGGGTTCTCCCGTCCGCATTCCCAACGACCTTTCCCTCGCTCCACTGCGGGTGGGACGTAGTCCGCGGGCTGTGGCTTCGGGATGACGCTTGTGTTGGCACGCGAGTTGCGCTGAGCCAGTTTGTGCCGGAAGGCTTTCCGCCACTTCCGTGTGGCCAACTCTCATCATTTCCGGCTCCAACTGCGTTTTTGGCGCGGCGATCAGCATCCGGCCCAGTGGGGCACCCGATCCGGGCGCCATTCCTCCCTCTCCCACCCGAGTATTGGTCGGGTTGGGATATCTCCGTACGCACAGTGGGGAAAGGAGTGACGGCCAGGGGGTGACAAGCTCGAAGCAATTGGGTTTCGCAGGTATTATAGGGATACACTCAAGTCATTCATGTAGTTTTCACTTTCTACTAACCTAGTAAAATGTGAAATATATGTATACTTTATTTATTTTTTAGTAACGGTATATTCTTTATCAGCAAGTATCTAGCTTAACAATCTTCAAAACATGTTGGGGTTGTAAAAGTGACAGCAGGAAACATTCTCCTATGTAAATGTGTGAAGGTGTGGAGGTCAACCTGAAACTCTACCATGTTGGCTCTACATACACACTATGCATCTGTTTTCTACTTTTCTTCTCTACTTTCCACTCTCTCTCTCTCTATTGGGGGGCTGGGGAGGGCGGCCGGTGGTGGATGGAGCAGAGCGGTGGTGGAAGGAGGGGGAATAAAAGAAGGATAATGTTACATACATCCTCCTTTTTCAATCTCAATTGCAGTCTACATGTGTTTTGAATTTTCTTTAAAATAGTATGTCTCATCTAATAAGATATATGCTTTTATAAAAAATAAAACATATGCTTCAATAAATTGCATCGATGCATTTATAGAAATGTAAAAAAATTTAATCGAAGTATATATCTCATTAATGTGAGTATGTCAACGCATGTGAGACTAGAATTAGAGCGGAAAAAAAAATTGTAACAACCCTCATAAAGAATACAACTATTGTTTTTACAAGGACATATGTAATCAATTGAGTCATCTCTTCTATTTTTTTGGTTAATAAACGCGGAATAAAAGTGTAAGATTAAAAGTTCTAAATCTCTTATAAGTTTTGACATTTGTCATTATATTATATAATTTAAGAACTAACCGGTTAATCAACTTGTACATGTTCTCAAAGACTGTCAGTTCAACAAGTAAATTAACTGATTTTCATCCATTTTATTATACCATCAGGTTTAAGGGGCCGTTTGGTTCGACTTTTAATCAGTACTTATACAACTTTTTACTGAAAATAAGCTTTAGGCCTGTTTGGTTGGGGGTCAAATAAGCTCATATGGGTTCCTCGTTCAGACATTTTTTCAAGCAAATTTTAAGCCCATCGAAAGTCACTTATTGGATTCGGATTCAGTACTCAGCGTTTTTTCCCTGGTGTGAAAATACCAAAGTGCCCCTGACTTCCCCTGGTATTTACATAGGGTATTTAAACCCTCTTTTCCAACCAATCTCTTCTCTCTCTCCTCACTTTCACTGCGGCGATTTCACAGTTTCAAACCCTAAAAGGGGCGACTTCATCCTCTTCGAAGGGAGCGCCAAATCAGTCCGGATTTTTCAACCTCTGAAATGGAAGATGGAACATTGATGTTCCTCTACTGATCCAAGGAACTCGAAACATGTGAAATCAGTCCGATCCTCTTCGAGTATACTTCACGATCTCAAAACAGTGTCTCCAACCGGTTCGTATTTTAGGTTCCGATCTGCTTCCTCCTTTTCGGAGCGCCTCCGAAGCTAACGATATAGGTAAAACCAAACCCCATCTCTTATGATCATGTACCGATCCTCCTCTTTTGACTTTTAACTGTTTAGATTTTCATGTAATGCTTGCATATGTGTTGCTTCAGGACTTGTATTGTGTGTTTTTTGTTCTGTGGGCCGATGAGATGTGGAAGTTGTGATTCCTAGGTTTTTCTGTGCAAAACCTCATTTGTTCTTGTCAGCTTGTCTTTTATTATGATTTTATTGATTGAATATTATAGGTTTTGTAGTACTATATCTTTCTTTCCAGGTGTCATTGGGCCCAATCTGTTGCTATTTCTTTGAAAAATGAATGTACTGTTGGTATGCTTGGGTAATGGTTATTTTTCATTAGGAATTCGCTCATGATAGAATTTGTATAGACATCCAAAATTTGATGAATTTAATGATCTATATTGATTTGGATCATTCATGTGATGACACATCATCTAATCATTTTTTAGATTGATCCGAATTGCTATATAAAGCATACATCATTACAAAATTTTCATTTAAATTTTTAAGGTATTGCTAGAGTTCTATTAATAAACAACTCAATTGATCTGGCTCTATTATATTTTCATTAATAAATGGTTCTATATATGTACTCTGTTCATGTTTCAATTGCTCGAATAGTTCTTTTTAATTAGTTTTGTTTCAATTGCTCAAGTAGAATTACCAACTCATTTCATAACCAATAAACAAGCTGACTTTAATGTGAACTATATCATCCAGAAGGAATCTGTTTAAGGGAGTTCCTTGTCTCTTCTCCATATATAGTTGTCCATTGTTTGTTTTTAATTTTTGCCTTTCAAATAACAATAAAATCAAATGACTGTAGACATATCATTCTCATAGTCTCTCTTCAATTATAGGAAACCACACATATAATAAGTGCTCCTTGCCTCTCTCCTGAACTGATTGCCATTGGGTTTGTGAATGTGGATAGCCTTGCATTAAGGTTTACCAAAAACAGCCATATACAGGTGGTAAATTAGAGGCCTGTTTGGAATGGTACCAGTTATGGGTGATTACCAATGACTTGGGAAATCTTTATTAGTTAGCATTGGGGACTGACATCTTATAAGGTATATAAATTCAAGTAATTCCTATCAATTGTAGATTTATCAATTCATATATCAAGAATTGAAATGCATGAACATCAAACCCTAGTTGGGCAGTTTGAAATTTCTTGGTTAAAAAATAGTGTTCACCATCTTATCATATCATGTTCATGGATTATGAAATCCTTTCTTTGGATTTGAATTTTTTTTTTTTCGATTTCAAGTGGTTCTCTGTTCATGTTATACATCCATATTGATCTTAGGATTATGAGATATGCTTTGCTCACAAATATAGTTTTTTTTTTCAACCCCAAGCTATTGTTTAGCCTTTATATAGCTTTGTGATTATATGTAAGATTGATCTGCTCAAGCTATACCGGTTCAACAATTATTGGATTAAAAACAAGGATGGGCTACTGGATTTACATATTTATGTGATGAGAGGGTGTCAAAGAGGGGTTGGTTTTAAAAATATTTGTATAAGCTCTGTACCTCCTATAATTTATAAATTGCCAATGTCATTGAAAAATCTGATGTTGCTATCTCAATGACCCTTCTACTTTTTAAACCTTTGCTGAATGTAGTATTGGGTTTCAATTTAGAGATTGTTTAACCTATGTATTTATCTTTTCTTCCTTTGCATGTGCTTATATGAGTTCCATCAGAATAGGTTAACTAATGTGTCTATACATTCCATTTTCTTTTTGGAGAGGTACTGGTAAGACTTTAAATTAGGATATCACTATAATATTTGTCAGAAACCATATTGCAATGAATGATTACGCTTCATTTCAATGATTTATGTGATACACTATGGATGCCAAAGCTGGAATGGCAGTGTGGTTCTTGTTGTGGGTTTGATTTATTTTTATTAACTGGAAGGCTGAATAGAGTTTAGTAGTTGTTATTTTATACTGGTATAAATATTACAGTGTGCTCATATGAATTGCTGAAAATGGCATCTGTAGTTATGTCATCCATTCACTTGAAAACCCTTTTGTATCACCCCCATTTTGATAAATTCAATTGATTTCAACTCTCTCACTCTCTCTACACACACACAATAGGGCAAAAAGGGAATCTAAAATATATGAATGTCTGCATTCTTTTCAGATTGGTTCCATTTCAATAACATGGCATGAATAAATCCCTTCAAAAATATTTTTTAAAACATCCTGCCAACATGATAGAATGCTTGTGTAGTTAACTTGAAAATTTCCTCTAATGCAAGAGGGGTTGTTGCAAGTATATAAAGTGGCTCAGCTCTCCTGTATAGAACAGCACTTAAAACTATCTGAAATGTAAGACCTATATACTGATAATTGCTCTTGAACAACCCTCCAACCTGTATCCTATCAGGATAGTTTTCCATTTTCATCAGTCCTAAAATTACTACCTAACAGATATGAACCATTTCATATCTCATTAACTTCAATATAAAGTAGAAAATCTGAGTTGTCATCCCATGTGTTTAAGCAAATCCTAGGCAGCTATTTATGGAAGGGCCAAATTCAAAATTATTCAAACTTATCAACTTTGATGAAAATCACCAATATTATATATATTAAATTGGCTTCTTTCAAGGCAATGGATACTCCAGTGTTCACCAAAACCCTCTTGTTTATTGTAATAGCTGTTAACATTACACATATCATTTAGGGCCATTGTCAACAGGCCAGCACACTCCTTACATGTTAATTAAGAAAATGATTACAGGCTTATACATGATATCATTTTAGCTCCATTGATTGATTCGATTGTTGGACACTAGTTATTGATTCGATTGAACCACATGAATGCAATTAACTTAAATCCCTTGTCTGACATGTTTCCACCCCCATTCATTGATCATGGTAGCTAATGGAATCAAGCCGTGGGAGGGCTGCATGGAGTCCGGAGATGAAAAAAATGTTTATTGATCTATGTTTGGAACAAGTTAGGATTGGGGGTCGGCCAGGCGCTAACCTAAAAACGACGGCATGGAAGAAGGTGAGGGAAGAATTTAATCAAAGGAACTTGGTCAATTACGAACAGAAACAATTCAAGAATTATTGGGACATGCTGAGGAAACAATGGAACACATGGAAGAAATTGATTTCCTTGACTGGCATAGGAGAGGTTGCCCCTGGGCAAACCGTCCAGATGGATCAGGAGAGATGGGATGAGCACATTAAGGTATAATCTTTTGAATTGTTCATAATTGATAGGGTCTGAAACTTATTTGATAAATTCCTCAATTATTTCGCATTACAGGCTTATCCCGATGCCAAACAGTTTCGATACAAACCTCTTCCACATGCCGATGAGATGGAACAATTATTTGGGGGGGTCACAGCCACGGGGGATCACAGATTTGGTTCTGCTGATGTTGACCACCTTGTTGATGATCACAGATCCACCTCCCACAACCCAACACTCTTTACAGAAACTCCTAGTCCTCCACCGGGTCCCGAAGAACAGGGTGAACCTGACCCTGTCACCACCGAAACAAATTATGAGGAACGCATGTCGGAAGTTCGACGCAAACGTCCGTGTCCCAGTAGACGTAGGAGGCCCAGTGAGGATACCATTGTTGAGAAGATTGATGGGGTGTTGGATAAGATTGCCATGTCCGCTAGTAGTCAAGCACCCCCTCCGACTAATGGCGTACCCACAGTTGATGAATGTTACGCATCCCTCCGTGAGACCCCTTCGTTTGTGCCCGGTACCTCCCTCTACATAAATGCACTTAGATTCATCAACATTCCCGAGAATCGACGGCTTTGGATGCTGGAGCTTGATCCAACTTCAAGGGCTATGCTGGTGCAGGCGCATTTCAGTGGCTAGAGTATATTTCTTGTCTTGTGGATTGCTGGGATGTTTGGTTGGATTTGAACTATTACCTAAGTATTTATGTTTGTTTATGTTTTATGAACTGTGATCCTATGTTTGGTTGGATTTGAACTTTACCTAAGTATTTATGTATTGATGCTGGTATGGAACCTTCAGCATCCAATGTTTGTTGTGATTTGAACCTGTTATGTACCTATATTATGAATGTGGACAATTTGATGTTAGGCATATGTTTATGTGTGGGCTGCATTTCTTCTACATATGGTATTGTGCATGATGATGTGTTCTATTATGAATGATGATGTGTTAGGGGCAATGAATTGTAGATGTGTAATAAAGGCTTGTGAGCAATGTTAGGATTTGCTAATGTATCAACTATTTATGTATGTCTTATGATTATGTTTGTGGATTGCTTCTTCAATGTTATAGGAATGTGGAATGCAGAGAATGTTTTTTTGTTCCTCCTCCTTGTGTATTACATACATTACAAGTACGGCCGAAATAGAGTGCAAAGAGCTGTGCGTGACGGGGTTCTAAGTGGTCAGGATTATGTTGATTCAATCTTGGGTCACGGCCACGAACGCCCATGTCAAGAATTATTTCGCATGGATCAACATGTGTTCATACGATTGGCGGATCTTTTTCGGAAGGAAGGTTGGTTGGAGGACACAAGGAACATGTTCATCGAAGAACAATTGGCTATATTCCTCACAATTGTTGGACACAATTCAACAAATAGATATTGCCAGGACCGATTCCAACACAGTGGGGAAACCATATCTAGACAGTTTAGTGCTGTTCTTTCAGCATGCTTGAAATTGAGCCAATTGGTTTTGAACCACCTGATTTCTCAATGACACCCGAAAGAATATTAAACAGTCATCGCTTTTTTCCAGCGTTCAAGGTAATCTCAATTTCGTTCATGAATGTAGTTGACTTATATCTCAATAACTTTACAAGACTGTTTAATGCCATATGGGTTTTCAAACATTGTAATATAGGATTGTGTTGGGGCAATAGATGGAACCCTTGTCCACGCGATCATAGAGACTGCGAACCAAGTGCCATTCCGGGGGCGCAAAGGGGATTGCATGCAGAATGTTCTTGCTATCTGCTCCTTCGACATGCAGTTCACCTATGTTGAGGCCGGTTGGGAAGGAACAGCACATGATTCTCGTATCCTATCAGAATGCATCCGAGACCCTTCAAGGAAGTTTCCAATGCCACCTCCAGGAAAATATTATCTAGCGGATGCAGGGTTTAGTAACAATAGGGGATTCCTCACACCATATCGGAATGTGAGGTACTGGTTGGGTGATTATAGGGGCGGCACAGGACCTCAGAATAGGGAGGAGCTATTCAATTTTTTTCACTCTTCATTGCGCAATGTCATAGAACGAACATTTGGAGTGTGGAAAGCACGATTCCCTATACTGAAGAAGATGGCATCTTATTCTTTTGACACGCAGGTTAGGATTGTCGTTGCAACAATGGCTATCCATAACTACATTCGAAGGGAAAATCATGCTGATAGACTCTTTCATGGTGTCGAAAACATGAACAATGAAGAGGACCATCCTGCTGAAACATTATATGCTCAAGTGCAACCGGAGAGAGATCAATTAGAAATGAATAGAATCCGGGATCAGATAGCCGATCTGCTAATGGCTAGGCGCTAGGGGTCATATGGTTTTTTTTTGCAGATCTGCTAATGGCTAGGCGCTAGGGGTCATATGGTTTTTTTTTTGTGAACTCCATGCATCTCCCTTGTAATATTAATATTGTAACTCTGGTATATGTATGTAATATTTAGGATAGCATGAAGACCGAGGATTCAGAGATTCAGTGCGCTTGTGGACGTGGGCCGATGGTCCTCTTCATGGCGAGGACTTCAAAGAATTATGGTCGATGGTTTTTGAGGTGCCCAGCTAGAGTGGTAAGTCATAGACAGTGTAAACTATGATGAATTGCTATTTCTATATCCCTATATACTGTGAAAGATGGAACAATTATAGATTGATATGTTGTTATTCATGTAATCAGGAACACCCACAATGCTTCATGTGGGTTGATGAATTGCGTCGGGCCTCCTCTTCTGATTATTTTCCTGTGCCAGTTCAGAAGAAGGTGGAGAAGTCCACCTCAGTTGCACGCCCCACAGGGTTACTCATCTTTGGATGCTGCTCATGCTTATGTATTATATTGATGGTTTTTGTGATCTTTTTTTTACTTGTACTCCTAGCCATCAAATGACTGTAGAATTTGGATTATGATCCCCATCCTATGTATTGTAGCCACTTCACTATTCAAAAACTTTTTTTTTAATTTGAGAATGTTGTAACAATCTCATGTTTTGGTCTATTGTAACATATATGTCTATGCAGCTATGGAACAATGTTTGTGTAATTGGTCTTAAAGGCGATGATCTATAGGGAATCCTTTTTTTTTTTAATCAGCTAATGTTGTAACAGAAACTCTTGTAATTATGTTTATGTGATAATTACATGATATGCAACATTGTCACTATTAAATAAAATACGTTTCAAAATTTAAATATTTATGTGATTACTATGACTTTTCACATATCCTAAAAAATTTACCGCATTATAAAAATCAGCTAAGAGTCAGTTCAAATTCTTTTTATGTAATCTGTATAGGCCCGTGATTATGTTTTAACAAGTCTTCAAAGTGCAGTATTTGACAAGATATTAAATAGACATATACCAAAGTAACATTTTTAATAAATAGAAAAATAAGCAAATAATCAAGTTTTCAACCAAACATCAAATTATATTCAACACTTATTAAATGGACCAAAACACCCTTAGCATAAGTTCTACTCTTTAGTACTGAACCAAACACACTTATTTTCATAAGTGCTAATAATTTCTGCTGAACCAAACACTTTTTTCTTCTAAACTGATTAAAACTTATCAGGACTTATTCAATCTGCACTTATGAATCAGGACTTAAAATCAGCGTTCCGCTGAACCAAACGGCCCCTAAGTGTACATCGAACTGAAATTCAAACAGTTTGAAAATTCAATCCGTTCAATTGGTCAGGTCGGGTCGGATCGGATTTTAAAACACTGCTTGCAATGAAAATATATGGTACAGCTAATGTGTGTTCTCATAAGAACCCTTTATTATCACATAATGCCTTTCAAAGAAAGGAAAAGATGGATTTAAACATAAGAAAACACACATCAGTCCCTGTCGCGGATTGTCACGAAAGTACCAACACAAGTTAAAATGCGTATGAAGAATGTTTAATAACATTTTTTTTGTAAATATAAAATAAAGTAGGGTTAAAGACATTTTCATTCCTGTAAACATGGATAATCTCATATAAGTCCATGTGAAAGTCGGGACAGACACATGAGTATCTGAAAACTTACAAAAACCTAATTATCATTCTCGTGTTAAAATTTCATTTAAATTTGACAAAATATTTTATCACCATGTAATTGTGTAGACATTATAATTTTCATAAATAATCATAAAAACAAATTAGTTCATGCAAAGATCATATTATCCTTGTAAGACTTTTTATGTTTCTTCATTTTTATTGAGGTATTGATTGAAAATGGTTAAAAAATTAAGGATAATTTAATCATTTCATGGTTATATGTTAATGTTAAGCAGAGTATGTTAGGTTATGATTAATTTTTTTATTAGAACCAGAAATGTATATGGATTTTTGTGAGTTTTCAATGATTTGTACGTCTACTCCAGTTTTGATAAGGACTTATATGAGATTATCCATGTTTATGGAGACTTATGTTATTTAACCCAATAAAATATAGATAGTACTCAAATGAGTAATCAGTTCTTATATTTATTAATGAAATATGGCTCCGCCTTCAGTCTCATTTGATTAACAAGGTATGTGCTTTATGTTCTATTAAATGAACCGTGTTATTTTTTTATATTTTTATGTTAAGGGAATTATTCAATTTATTAAAGTATTTTATTTTTTCCTAATATTATTCTTTTGGGTGGGTATATGAACGATACGAGAAATGAGCTACTTTTAGAGACAGGTGGTGACAACATGAAGGATTAACATAAATATTGATAATTGATACACTTAATCTATTATGCAAGCCGTTAATACACTGCGACATTGCAGTATATGAAAATTAAATTTTATTTAAAAAAATAATATACTAATATATCACGGTGCATATGTTATTTTTTATAATAATATGTATTTTAATGAATGAGTATATATTAAAAAAATGAGAACCACATACGAGGCTAACATCATTTTCCTAAATGTTGTCAGCCTAATGGATGTGATTATTTTTTTGTCTCGACCATCTTCCTAGGCCATTGATTCAATTTAAATTTAGGAACTCATTATTAGAATGCACTTCAATTGTGTAATTTTTTAGTTGATTATCAAGATAAATAGAATCACACGCTTTTTTATATTAAAATCTGCAAATGAATCTTCTAGATACAATGTTTACTTCACATAAAACAAAACCATGGTTGAGTTGATGTTGCATGTCAACTGCAATATAATACAGCCAACGTTGAACAGTTTTTACATTTGTATTTGTTGCTTTCGTAATAGTGCAACCAAATAATTTAATTATAACAGTTTCGTTTAGATAAATTTTAAATAAGTAGTATCCAAAAATTACAATTTCTAAAAATTTAAGTTTTAAACCCAACATTTATAAAAAATTAATTCTACAATCCCACCACCAAACACTACCTTAGTTCAAGTTGCCTTTGATTTTTTTTTACTACGTCGGTGGGAGGTGGTGCAAGAATGTTATTACTATTAGAATTTCTTTTAAGAAAATTATCCATTATTGTCTTGCTGGTTCAAAAACCAAAATAAGAATAAAAAGAAGTATTGAACACATATAAAATAGGTAAATAGATGTATAGAATTGATATACAATAAAATTTCAAAATGATAGCATACAAAATCACTGAATCTATAAACAAATAAATATATATATAATCCATATAAAATAAAATCCCAATTGATTGTATACATAATCACAATCTCTAATCTATGGCTGGATTTTGTTACTCCGAGGAGTAATCCAGCTTGAACAAGCAACATCATAACAGTCATTGTAGGAGACATGGTGTTGCACATCTGAGAAGCTGGAAAATGGAAATGGAACTTGGGTCTAATATTTTTCTTTTTATAAAAAAAATGTTAAGAACAACCCCATTTACAGCCCCGGCAGTTTGCAACCCCTTATAATTTTTATTAAAAATAATATATTTATCTTCTAACAAGATGTATACTTCTATAAAAGATGAAATATATACTATAATGAATTATATGCAAATGTAAAAAAATTTCAACGAAGTATATGATGAGGAGAATTGAATCATTGGAAAATTACAATGACAACAAAGAATGGCTTTAAGGTTTTTTTTTCCTACAAGAAAACTATAATGATAAATAAACATAATGCAAAGCAACAAGCTGGATTGGAAAAGATTATATAATGAACCCTCATATGGCAACATTGAATTACATGAGGAATCATGAGGAATCACTAGATGAAGGGAGAATCAGTTACCATTATGAAATGAAGATGAAGAATTAAGCTGTTCCTTCTATTTTCTTTTCTTTTTTTCTTTTCTGGCAAGGTATATAGGATGCTTGAGTCTTTGATCATGGGTTGGAAACTGCGGCAGCGTAGAGTGCCTTTATTTCCTCGATATCATCGTAGCTTCCAAGGAAAATGGGAGACCTGTCATGAATCTTTGATGGCACTAAGTCGAGCGCCTGAAAAGACCAACATAATTAGGCCATCAAAATTAGTGAAAACCGGATCGCAAGAGAAGTGAAATATCACAACAGAAACCACAGTTGAACAAGCATGCCTCGCACAATGACTGTTATTTAAATCTGAGCGTTTTTATGATGCTTCTCATTCAAGCTGAAGTACTCCTTGGGGTATAAAATCCAGCCATAGAGCTGTAAACCTAAGTGTATCACTTGTACAATAAAAAGTTCTATTAAATATATCCACAATTTGTTTCTATGTATATACTTTGCATGTGCACTTGTGACTGGATTTATGGTTGTCCATCCATTGTCTTATTGTTGAGCACTCGCTTATTTGGATTTGAGGTTTTAAGGATCCAGGCATTTTGTAGCACCGAAGACAGTCCTACCAGGCAAGTCCCCAGCGGTCCCAACGCAGCTTCTCAAGAATCTAACAAAAAAGTGCTTCTTAAAAAGTGGTTTTTAAGAGCTGCTTTAAGTAAAAAAGCTCTTGTTAAAACCCGTTTCCAAACACATCCTTAATAAGGAAAAGTGTTTAAAAACTGACTCAAGAACGACATCTCAGATATTCAACATTTTCAAAGACTAGTGAAATTATATAATCACTATTGAACATGATATTAAATGTGAGACATAAAGGTGAAAAAAGGCATCTGATACATACCCTTTGTTTCCCTGTAAAAGCTTGACCGCCAGCTTGTTCCATCAAGAATGACATGGGGAAGACTTCGTAGAGTACACTGTTCAATAATGACATATATTTATCTCAAAATTCTCAACCACTGGTTTTAAATGTCTGGTCTGTTTGAAGATAATAAATCCACTGAGAGGGAAAAAATACATACCGTAGCTTTCCATTTGGACTCTTCTTATCTGCAGGGTACAAGAAGACACCTCCGTAGAGCAGTGTGCGGTGGACATCCGCTACCATACTGCAAAGCAATGTATAGCAATTGCTAAAGCTAATTCTCTTCTAAAAAGAAGAAGATGCAAAGCACCCATTGAAGAAGGTCTCCAATTGTCAATTCACAAGTGTTCATATTTTAATTTTTTATGAACATAAAACAATTTATATACGCACAATGATGTGTTAGATTTCATTGACCATAATCTTGCAAGTTGCAATGATGAACAGATGCAACGCTTTTCCAGTCATAAGTATGCAATATTAGATAAACAAGTGAGATGGACGAACAATTCTTAAATGCAAGTTTCATGAAATAAAATATTAATATTCTAATGTCCCGCAATCAGGATAACACTCCGTTAATAGTTTTTTTTGGTTTCACGTTAATAGTTGCAACTATCCCTTCGAAAATGAACATTTCTGTTAAATGTTATAAGCAGATATAATTTGGATATCAGTTCAGCGTTTGCTGTGTGAATGTTCTGAAAGGCTACAGCAAAATGGTGCCTATGATGGCATGATGAGACAAAATGGAAAAGCCAAAAAGAAAATAAAATACAATGAATTTTACTGCACTTCTGCCATCCTACATAACACAAAATTGAACTATAATATGGACCAACCATAACATGAATTGTACTTTTTTTCATACAAATGAGGAAGATTGAAGCATTATGGTTATTTACTTGAAAAAAGATTAAAGCATTAATTCATTAAATTAAACACAATGGTTGACAAGTTTGGAATATCCTGTTAATGCAAGTTCATTCAAATTGAATGCAGAGTATTTAAAATCCAAATACCTTCCAATATATCGGAGAGACTTCGGAGAAGAACCATCCTTGGGGAATTTGCATTTCTCAACATACCTGAATGTAGATATACATCAGAAAAACATCCCTGTAAAAACTATAGGTAAAGAAAGTACACATTCACTGCATTGTCTGCATACTTTGCCGTTGGTCCATCCCAGTTCTTGGCATTTCCTTCATTCACTGAATATATTTTTCCTTTCTTTGGAATCTATATAGTAGGATGATACACCATAAAACATCAGAGTGCTAGCTATACAAGAATGGAAGTGATGCAATCATTAAAATCATTTTTGTTAAACAAAAATAGCACACAACCAGTAAAATTATCTGAAACTGGAAATTAAATTAGCTTCAGGAGGAAAATTCCAACAGGTTAAAAGGGAAGCTTCAAGTCCTTGTAAACATGTATCAATCTCGCTTTCCCATTTACAATAAACAGTTTTAAAATTGGCCTGCTGTAATGTATTAAAATTCATCAAAGCGGGAAGAATCAAAATCTCGCCAGGGGTTTAATCTTAGTGTATTCTTGGGAATGAATAAAAAAAACAGTTTTTGTAAATTTGTTGACTGATTAAAAAGGCACCCATTTCACTCTTTTTTAATTTCTAGTTTAAATGGTTTTTACACACCAGATTTTTTAAGAGCTACTTTGAAAAGGGGGGTGATTGGAAACCATTAAATAATCATTTTTAAAAAAAACACAGGTTCTGAAGTATACTGTTTCTATGCATGACCTAGGCATAGGTTATAGTATCACAAATGTATATAATTCAGAGGACATATATTAGCATACAATCAATAAAAAATAACTGAAAAAAATAAAAGACAACCATCTTCTGTGCAAACCTTTATGTCTGGATGCGTCATGATGAATTCCCCAAGAGACGGATCAAGAGTGAAACCATTGACGCCACTACCTGTGCTCAAAACAAACTGCAGTGTAGACCTAAAACTGAGATTACATCACACTTGAAGTGCAAATGTGAAGTGAAAGAAATCATAATGTTCAAATAAAACAACCAATATTTTCACTCCATCGCATATTAGGACCAACACGTGGATAGTAGTTACCTTTGACTAATATAAATAATGATAGTTGCCTTTGACCAATATAAATAATGATAGTTACCTTTGACTAATATAAATAATGATAGTTACCTTTGACTAATATAAATAATGATAGTTACAAAGGATGCAAAAGGTAAAGACACGAATATTACCGTGCAAGAGCTTCCATACATGCAGTAGCCAGCAGCTAACATGTTACTCCCAGGTTGCAGAACTTCATCCAGAGTAACATTATCCTTATCTTTCACCATGTAAATTCCAAAGATCTACAAAATGTAGCTAAATCCATGAACAATTGACATGACTAATTTGAGTACCAGTTGTCAAACTTTGGTGAAATATTATGCCATGGTTTATGGTTATAAACTAGAATGTAAAGAAAGTGGAAATTTAAAAAATTAGTGGCATCGCAAGGTGACAATTTACTAATAAAGTTGGGAGTAAAAAATATAGAATATCAAGCTTATGGTTACAATGAAAGCATACAATTCTCAACAGTGATGCCTTCAATAACCATAAAAATTAATTTATTTGTGATATGAACATTTTCTTCATGATTCATTGATATTTGTTTCGTAGGATATGCTTAAGAGATAATTAATTTAGCACGGTAATGCTCTTATTTTGAACTCTACAAGGGAACACTGTTGATGAAGTTGGTCTTACCGTTCCAATAGAGACACCACAGTCGATATTCGACGATCCATCCAATGGATCAAAAACAACACAGTACCTGTACTATAAGAAAAAATTCAAGTATTGTTATGTCCAGTCACAAACAATGGAAGAAAGAACACAAAAGGTAATCAGCAGACACCTTCCACGCAATGATGGATCCACAAATGTCGCCTCTTCATCCTCTTCCGATACAAGAATGCACTACACAAAACATATTTAAAAAAGTTATTTGATACAACAACCCATAAACCATGCATATAAAAATATCTCATGAAATCATTAGTTCATTAAATATCGTAGGACTTACAGTTCGGCCGCTGCTTACTAATGCTTTGACAAAAACTTCATTGGAGAGCACATCGAGTTTCTTTTGTTCTTCACCCTGCATTTGAAATAAAAGGTATTAATCATCTTTGTCAAGTGCATATAGACTTAAAGAACACCACAGAGAGAAAAAAAAAAGTAGAATCACTAGTTTAATAGAATTTACCTGAACATTGGTCTCCCCAGCAAGTCCGATGAGTTTTGCAAGACCCGCCTGTCCAATGAACAGTAGTACAAATTACAATGGGAAGGAAGCCTACTATTTATTTCAACATTATCCTCATGGACCTCCCTCTAAAACTATTGGCCAGAAAATTTTCAGAGTGACTTTCTTGGACTTTTTTCAGAAAAGCGTGGTTTTCTTAATAAGCAGTTTAGAGAATATTTTGATAAAATGTGGAAAACTCACAAAGATTTGATTATAATAAAAAAATTTCAAGTTATAAAATAGGATCATTTGAAGAATCTCCTTTTCCAAGCTTTTTGGAACAATTGGTTTGGTGTGATTTTTTTACAAATAAGTAAGAACCAAGATTTGAAATTTTTTTTTGAGACAGAGACACAGCTTGCAACAGATTTTGGGAAAATCACTATAAAAGACAGAATATTTTTATTTTTATTTATTATTGGTAGACAAAATCTTTCAATCTGGTCATAAAACATTGTCAAATTTATAAATCCTCAAGTGGTCCAACCCCAGATCATTGGGATAAAGCTTTATGGTGTTTGTTGGCTGTTGTAGTTAAAAACTGAAGTTTCTTCCAAACCATATTTTACGACATTGGAAATCCTTGATAACCTCAACTAATATTCTATTTGACTATCACCATTAAAACCTCCTCCTATTTTATACTTATCCGCCCCAAGAGGGTTATACAGTCCCCATATATGAATACATCACACATGTAAGAAAGAAGTGTCTTTGTGTTTCTCAAAGTTCACATGGTATCAGAGCCCTTCAAAGGTTCCTTAGTTTCACCTTCTTTTTCTTCAAACACGTCTACAGAGAGCTCTCAATCCACTCAAATTTCCACAACCATCCCATCTACTCAAATTACTTAAGATGCCATGCTTTTCACTGATGACCACAACAGCCCATAAGACCTTCATCCATCTGACAATCCTGCTTTCCAATCCTCTTAATAGCGGTAACTACTCGAAATGGAGCAAGTACAATTCTTAGAACCAAGAAACAACACACCATCGAGTGTTCCTACCTTCAAACCAAACGTTGATCCAAAGCTAAACTCACTTAACTTCAACATCTTCTATAAAATTTGGGTGTCCCCACCACATTCACAAAGTAATCCTATCTTTTCCGGTGATTGAATACCTCCTGTTTCCATCCAAAACAAACTTTTATTACCCAAACTTTGTACTTAGCACGTTCAGTATCTGGGAAGCCACGGGATGATTCCACACATTTTTCACAATTTAAATTTCCCCTCAAACATCCTTATATATCATCTCTATATTTATATAAATCATGTATGAATGAAAATTTATGTTGGGCTTTTCCCATATTTATATTCTAGCATGATATAACAATTTCCACCTTATAATTCAAATTCTCTCACTTTTCATCTATAGTTACACATGTAGCTTTTGGAAACGGGTTTGAAATAAGTTTTTAACGTTATATTCCCAAAAGCGTACATTTATTAAATTTCTAAAATACTCTTTTTTTCATTATTTATAACTAATAATGCATTTAGGCCCTGGATCCGCGATGGGACAGATTTGGTGTTTGAAAATCTAGAAAATCCGTATCGCAGATCCAAACGGTTTTTGGGCATTTGGCAGTTCTAACGTGTTTCACGCATTTTCTTTACAAAAAAACTCAGCATTTGAAAAGCTGGTGAAACAATGCTTTTCAAACACCCGGTTTTTAGCACTTGGATTTCAAAAAGCATTTAGATCTCAGATCTAAACGAGGCCCTATTCTCCAACAAAAGCACAATAATTGAGAAGACCACTCATTTTTACTATAAACATTCTTATTCTCCCCCGCAAGTGACCACAAAGCACCCCTCGAAGGGTATTTTCGTCTTTTTATTTAGATTAAAAACTGCTTTTCTTACCGGCGAAAGAAAACGCAAAACTTCCCCAAAATCACGGAACCAAACAAAAAAATCAACAAAACAAAAACCATCAATTCGGTCCGAACATCCGATAAAAGAAGGCTCTCAATCACAACAAAACGCAACACATTCAAAACAGAGAGTCCAAATTTCAAAAGAAAACCAAACCTTGTTGACGGCGGAGCAGACGAACTTGCAGCCGAGGACGATGTGGGAGAGGAGGATCGTGAAGTCCCCCTTCGACTCCGGGTGCCTCGACTGCTCGTTCAACACGTGACGCGTGATCGTCATCAGGTCCGTCCGATGCGCGTCCGCCTCGTGATCCATCGCTCCCGCTCAAGATCGTCTAGGGTTTCGATTTTTTTTGAAATCGAAGAAAACAAATCGAGGGAGGGAGGGAAGGAGGGGTATTTATAGGGGGAGGAGGAGGAGGAGATAGGGCTATCCGAGCTGATGATCGACACGTGGCGGTTCCGCCATGAACGAGAGGTCTCGTGGTGGTCGTGAAGACAACGCTCGCCTAATCCGTCTCTTCTATGAACGTATGGAGTCGCTTTTGTTGGGGGAGGAGTTTTTTGTCATTTTATAGTAACTGTTTTAGTGTAGACGATGACGACTTCTCGTTATTTTCACACCTTCGTTGTTGGTGGTTTTTGTTTTTTAAAAACGGTAGGCATATACGCCTTTAATTAATTGACGGTTGTTGCACCCAATTTTTTTTTTCGGTTTTAAACACAGTATTATATATCACATTAAAATCTAGTGAAACATATAGTATAAACACATTAAATATTTTTTTACACTTACTAAAAATGGATTCATTCGATTTGAAATGGAGCGATATGCACTTTTTTTCAAAGCATATACTTATTAGATGATGTTTATTATTTTTTTTAAAATGAAAACATGTGAGGTCTGAGTTTTGGTTAATGAATGTGATTGGGTCTAACATTTTCCTAATTGGACTTCAAAGAAAGAAAATGTCCCATTAAAAAGTAAGAAAACAACACATCAAGGAGATATAAATAAAAGAGATATTATATGGGAGATGGTTGTGTTTTTTCATCAAATCTGGGAAGAGGGTGAATTTTGTAGGAGATAAATTATGTGCGGAGGAGTAGTTTGGGCTTCCTTTGTATTACGAGGAGATAGAGTAGATATCACTTTTACCTCTTACCTTTTTAATGGGCGCTTTTGTAAGTGTTTTATGCTTTGGGCAACCCATTTCTTTTCAATAAAATTAAAAGCGTATTGCCTACTGTTTCTTAAAAATAAAATAAAAAACCCACCAAGGAGATAAAAGTAGAAGATATATCTATCTATCTGCAGGTCAAAAGATAAAAAAAATTACTTCTCGACAGATAATCTATCCCTAGAGAAACTCACCTTAGAGGGATTTTTGCACATATATCTATATTATATTCTAATTTTATCCAAACATCCCTGAAAAAACTCACGGTGCAAAAATACCCATTAAAAATTTTAAGTGAGTGCAATCGTGCTCCTGTGGTCAATTTCTGTCTGGTATGGTTAATATTTTCAGTTTTAATTATGTTAAATACCACTTTTAACCAGAATATAGGACGGCGGAGCCTCTCTTTTTCTTTTTCTTTTCTTGTATTCTTTTAGTTCATCTATGTTTTCTCACCTCATTCAGAATCGTACTTCGAAATCAGAAATGAAATCATGGTAGCTATTTCTACCTTTTTATAAAAAATAATTTCGTTAGAGACGCCCAAATGACACCTATACCCTCAAGTTACCCGATTTCAATCAACCTTCCAAACTCATCTCTCTCTTCTTCTTCTTCTACTTCTTCTACCAATTCTAATGAATTTCACCTCTTTGAAATTCACTTGTTACATAGTTTTCAGCTTATCTAATTTTATCTCTCCCAAATCCATTGCCTACAATAGGTATCAACAGGGCTCCTACAATGAGTTCTTCCCAAGCTTCTTCAATGATGGATGACCATTGAATGGGGACTAGGGTTTGGTTTAGAGTTTCGAATGAAGAAAGGAGGATCAAGGTTCAAACTGCAATCAAATGGGAGGCAAGGATTTCATAGGAGAAGAGGGGAACGTGGAAGGAATGGGGGGCTAGGGTTTAGGGGAAGAAGAAGTTAGGTTTTTTTTTCCAGAATACATAAGGACATTTAGGCCATTTTACATGTGGGGTTATACTCAATATCCAGGGTCCTTCACGGAGAGCGTTATAGGGGTACGGTTGCACTCACTTAAAGTTTTTTAAGGGTATTTTTACACTGTGAGTTTTTTCAGGGGTATTTTGACAAAATTGGAATTTATAGGGGTATATATACAAAATTCCCTACAAAGTATATTGTGCTATTCATTTTTTTTTATATACCTGGGTTACATTAAGCTCGGTTATTTTTTAATCAAAATGCGCTACCTCAACCTTGGTGAATTGAGTAATATAGTAAGTTGGAAAAAAATTTGAGAAATTGTCTACACAGATTTATGATGAACAGTCCAACATTAAGGCAATGTTTGGCACTGCGTTTTGGGAGCGATGGATTGGTGGGTGCCGTCGGACGTGACTGCGCACACAAACGAGATTTTCGCATTTGCGTCGATAACCCTAAAAACTTTTGCCATATATATTTTTTCATCATTTATCCCTGCGTTTCCCGACTCTGTGAAAACAACCCTTCGCCCACCATCGGTCTCCCCCCCCCCCCTCCCCGTGTTTTGGCACCGCAGACGCCCCCACCTCAAACACAAACGGGGTCTAATACAACATTTTCATGGTCATTGAATGTCAAGAAAAAATTTAGATGTGAGGGTAAAATATTCATTCTAAAATATATAAATCTTTATCTACACATTATTCACTTTTTATCTACATCTTATTCTTCATCAATCAAATAACACAATCTGAATAATTACATTTTTCACCGAGAATAACAAAAAATACAACCAAAGAAAAAATCATTTATTAACTGGTATATTGTACATGTTTGTTAAAACTTATAAGTTGCAAATTAGTTTTTAGCTTAAAATAAGCAGTTGTTGCATGTTTATTTTAACTCATTGGAAATTGTTTAAGTTAAAAATAGCTTTAAAAAATCATAATATCTAAGCTAAGAAAGTGATGCTTTTGAGATTTTATCTTATAAAAGACATTAAATTTATTTATTTAGACACTTATGCCATTAATCTTTTTGTACTAATAACATGTGTATCTATTTTTTCTATTACACCAAAAATCATTAAACTACCTTTCATCTTCTCAATTTTTTTAATATTACAAAAATACATTATCATTTTTTTTTTATAATTCCACTTGTCACTCAATTTATCAAAATTCTAGAATGTAATATTTGAAAATTATTGTAGTGATTTTGAAATATTATTTATGTTAATTTAATTTTCTTTTAAATATTTATCAAATTAATTTTATATGTAAAAATCAACTTATTTAATCAAACATTAATCAATTTTTTTTGGTCTGTATAAATTAATTTTTTATTTCTATAGTGTAGGGTTATTTTTGACAATTGTACAATAACAAATTGTTTTACAACTTATTAAACAAACATTCAACACTGCTTATTTACTGTTTTTAAATAGTTACAACAAACATGTCTACAACTTATCAAAAAGTTATAATCTATAATTTATATGCTATAATCTATAATATATAATTTAAGCTGCAACAAACATGACCATTATTATTTGTGAAATAGTCATAAGTTCTGAAACAGCTCATGTCACTGTCTAAATGGTCATGCTAAAGTGTGAATGTAAAGTAGTGGGGTGACAATATCAGGCATCGATGCACGTGAATGGCTGATGAGGGTATTTCAGTATTTAAACCGTCGGATCTTTTTGGAGAATATCTTCAGATCTGGCTATTTGCATCCCTCATTTTATCGAGCACACCCCTGTCTTTTTACACCCTACCCAAATAAAGTTGATTATTTAAACACCCCAGTATATAAATAAATTTGGGTTTTCCTTTTCACACCCCTCTCTCTCTCTCTCTCTCTCTCTCTCTCTCTCACACACACACACACACTAACACACATATTATCTCTCTATCAAATGAGAGGCTCTGCGTGTACGAGCTCCTAGGCGCCTAGACCCTCGATGCCCTCCGCCCCTTACGACGGGAGGAGCGGCTGAGGCTGGTAGCAGTTCTCTGGGACAAGGCGGCGGCAAGGGAGATCATTAACATGAGTGAGGAGCTTCAGGAGGCGAGCAACAATGATATCATAAGAATGGTGACAAGGATGAGAGAAGGCGATGGCGTTGAAGGGGGTGGTGGAACAATCCAAACATTTAACTTGTTAAATTTTGTTAGGGTTTTGAGAGGGGTTGATGTGCAAGGGATTAAGGGGAGGATTGATGATGTGTATAGGGAGATTTGATGAGGTCTTGGAGAGGATTATAAGTAACTCATGTTTGCCTTGAATCTTTAAATTATCATTCATGAAATGTCAGTTTTTTTCCAACTTCTACCTTGTTCTACAGGAATAGACATTTGATCTGTCTATATAATCACTTTTACTTGATAGAATGGGTGTCTACGTTGTACAAATATATAGACATTAAGTGTGTCTAACACATTCCAGAACTTACATGGATATTTTTTGTTTCTATCGACTGAGAGTTTGTCTAAGAAATAAATATATGTAGACAACATACGTGTCTAACGAATTTCAAAACCTACGAGTTTTTTTGACAGCATACATGCCATTTGTAATAGAGTATATATTAACATAGTAAAGGAGTATGGCTTCTAAGAAACGTCTCTTATATCGGAGGATTTAACCAATTGGGAATGTTAATGAGTAGTTTGTTATTTTGTTTCATGGTTGATTGTTATTGTTGTGTTTCTTTCAATCCTAAATTAATTGGGAATGATGCAGTATGCCTCCAAAGGCTCGTCTTCGACCTACTGCCTCCAATAGAAAGAATCGATATAAAGAAGTGACCTCAAGTTCTCGAAATGTTAAGGTTGAACCACAAGAGGAAGAGGAGAGGGAAGAAGTAGAGGTAGAAGCAAATTCAAAGATTGATGAATCTAATAAGGGTCCTTTTTGTAAACCACTTCAACAAGTATATTGTTGTTTTTGTCGAAGAACTTATTACTTGTTGAACAATGTTTATATGGTTATGTATGAATAATGTTGATCAGTTTTTATGTATTGTCTTTGAATAAATGGGCTTTGAATGAAAGAAATGAGTTTTGAATCTTTATCAACAAGCACTTGTTTATGAATGTTGTTGAACCGCTCTATGGTTTTAACTTCTATTCCCATAGACTGCAACAGTATCTAGAGATCACATTTACTTAGACACCTCAGGTGTCTACCTCATTAGTCAGAACCTACGAGTTTCACTTCTGCTCCCATAGATACCAAAAGTGTCTAAGGATCAAATACACTTAGACATCTCAGGTGTCTTCTCCATTCCAGAACCTACAGGTTTCACTTTTGTTCCGATAGACTGACGTAGTGTCTATAAATTACCAATACCTAAACATCTCACGTGTATAACTCATTCCAGAACCAATGGGTTTAACTTCTGTTTCGATAGACTGTAGCAGTGTCTAAGGATTACAAATACCTAGAGAGGGTGTGCAATGAAATCTAAAGATATAGAACAAATGATCTATGGGTGTGTAAAGAATGGGTGTCTTTAGTACCCATTTATAAATTGATGTTCAAATGTTAATCCATTTAAAAGGTATGAAAAGCAAAAAGAGGGGTGCAAATAGCCCACCCAATATCTTCTCATAAGAGAATATGTTATCGGGCTTTTTGTATAGGATGCAAGGGTCACAAGAGAATCAGAATAAGAAGCAAAGCTTATTGGGATTTAAAGCGTGTGAGAGTCAAGTTGACCCGTGAAATCGTGAATTAGATATTCCGGGGTAGGGATAAGCCTCGTTGGGGATTACATGTGCTTCTTATCTTCCATGTCAAAGTTAGTTGTTGGGTTGATAGGATAGCATGACTCCCTTGAAGATGGTGATGCTGGTGATGCTGATGTATATATAATAAGATATGATCTTTTCATTGTATATATAATAACAAGATTTTAAAAAGGTTACTATTACATTTAGTTTTTTTTTATAATTCAAAATACATTCATATATACATTATTAAAAATCCGGTGAAATATATACAAAACCATGTATATACCCAGGGGCGGTGCCACCCTTTGAGTGGTGGGGTCCATCAAATTTTTTTTTGTAAATAAAAAAGGGATTTTTAGTTTTAAGTCCCCGTAAACTATCGAATTTAGCTATCAATCTCTCACTTCTTCATATTTTGGTTTTAATCCCTACATTTAAAGATAATTTAGGAATAAGTCCCTGGGAGGGACTTATTCCTAAATTATTAAGTTTGTTTTTGTCCCTGGGAGAGACTTATTCCTAAATTATCATTTAAATGTAGGGACTAAAACCAAAATATGAAGAAGTGAGGGATCGATAGCTAAATTCGATAGAAAACTAAAAATCCCAATAAAAAAAAGTTCACCATGTTTGACTCAGAGTTTAACCCATTGTATTTTTTAAAACAAACCACTAAACCAGCCCATTAAATTTTTTTAAAATAAACCAGTCCAGACACCAGAGTACTACCCAATACCCATTAAAAACCCTGTACCCATTGTCCCATTAGAAAGTTTTTAAAAAGTGGGACCCTAAGGATAAAACATATTCGATAATATTGATAAAGAAGTTATCATGCAATGATTTTAAAGTATGAAATCTCGTCGAGAACAATTGTAAAAGTTTATATATTAGAAATCTTTGATCTCCTTTCTTTGATGGTTTATTTTTTATTAATGTAAGTTGTTCTACTTTGGAGAAATTAATTAGAGGTCCCTGATTTTTCTTATTTTCTTTAGGTCCCTAAGTTAGTGATGATATTTTGTTTAGGTCCTTCCATCCAACTTCCATCATTCTATTTTTTTCTCCCTCTTTTACCCCCAAGTGAATACGATTTGTCTCTCTATCTCCCCCAACCTGTCTCTTTCTCCCCCAAACAACTCATCAAGCTGTGAGACCACCTCTATCAGCCCCCCATTGCGCCTATCTCGACCCCAACGCCAATCGCACCCTCCGACCTCTCCCGATTGTCTCCCGCGTCCCGTCCGTGAGCCCAACCACCTTCTCGTGACCCTATCAGCGAGCCCAACCCCCTCTTGTGACCCTGTCCACGAGCCTAACCCCCTCTTTTACCCCCAAGTGAACAAAATTTACTTTTCTATCTCTCTCAACCTCTCTTTCTCTCCCAAACAACTCAACAAGCTGTAAGACCACCTCCATCAACCCCCCATTGCGCCAATCTCGACCCCAATGCCGATCGTACCCCCCGACCTCTCCCAACCATCTCCCATGTCCTGCCCGTGAGCCCAACCCCCTCTCGCCACCCTGACCTCTTTCGAGCTCTGATCTCACCCCTGTATATTTATGAAATTGGCTCTCCCTCCTAGAGGTACCAATGTATATTTTTTATGGAATGTTCAAAGCAATGTTGTACACAATGCACTTATCAGTGTACACATACAACACATAGTATAGTGTGCGGTGCATGTCGATTTTATGTAGTTGTGCATGTTCTATATTTATGAAATTCTTGAACTTTCATGTCAATGTCATGATTAATGTCTCCAAGTACATTGTTATACCTGTTACAGGTTTATATTTGGTTCTGTGTTACACTGTGTACACTGTTATTCCTAATATATACATTGTTATACCTGTTAAAGGTTGTGTGTTTTACACTGCGTACACTGTTACACACATTGTGTACACTGTTATACTCTTACAGGTTCATATCAGGTTCTGTGTTACACTATGTACATTATTATTCTCAATGTGTACACTGTTATACCTGTTACAGGTTTTATGTGTTACACAACGTACACTGTTACACACATTTTGTATACTGTTATACTTGTAACAGGTTAGGCTTGTGGACGAAGTCGCGAGAAGGGGTTGGTCTTGCGGACGAGGTCGCGAGAGGTTGTTAGGCCCATGGACGGGGTCGCGAGAGGGGGTTGGGTTAGCGGATGGGGTCACAGAAGGGGGTTGGGCTCGCGGACGGGATGCAGGAGACGGTCGGGAGCGCGATCAGCGTTGGGGTCAAGATCGACGCAATGGGGGGCTGGTGGAGGTGGTCTCACAGCTTTTTGAGTTTGTTGGTGGAGAAAGAGAGATGTTGGGGGAGATAGAGAGGCAAATTATGTTCATTTGGGGGTAAAAGAGGGAGAAAAGAAGAATGGATGGAAATTTGATGGAATGACCTAAACAAAATATCACAACTAACTTAGGGACCTAAAGAAAATAAGAAAAAATCAAAGAACCTATTGTTATTACAGAGGTGTTCCGAGGTACCTCTAATTAATTCCCCTTCTATTTTCAAAAAAAAAAATTTATGCTTTTTATAAACATATGATAAGATAGATCTTTTAAAAACTTTGTAATTTTTTTTTACCCATCTATAAAAGTTCCTAGAGCCGCCATTGTGTATACCTCATAAAAAGTTTTTTACACTTATTAAAAATAGGTTTATTCAACTCAAAATGGAATGATATACTCATTTTATCAAAGCATTTACATCATTAACTGATGTTTACTATTTAAAAATAAATAAAAAAGTGTGTGGTCTGAGTTTTGAGCGGTAAAAATGAGTGAGTCTAACATTTTCTTTTTAAAAAATGAATTTTTTTTCTTTTGTACAAAGGGTCTACCTACCCCCCCCCCCCCCCCCCGAAGCATTTACATCATCAAATGATGTTTACTATTTTTAGAAAAATAAAAACATATGTGGTATGTGTTCTATGTTTGGACAGTAAAAAAGACCGATGAGTCTTAACATTTTCCAAAAAAATGATTTTACAGAGAGAGGTTTTATATGTGTTTTACATAATTCAGTTGCTCCCGCTCTCCCTCTCGCACTCAACATACGGAGAGATCGAGACTCTCAAGAACCCAGCAAAATAACCCCCCTAAGAAACCCAATTCAACATCTTCATCTCTTCACTCTAGCTTTACCTTTCAAGAATCCTCCAAGACTACGCATACCACGCCATTGTGTGGCATTGCCCTCCCTTTTTTGGATAATGTTACGTATAGTTCATTTTTCAACTCCAATTCCAGTCTATATGTATTTTGAATTTTTTAAAAATAATATACTTCATCTAATAAGATACATGCTTTTATAGAGAATGTGAAAAATTTCTATCGAAACATATATCTTATTAATGTGAGCATATGCTCAGATAATTTTCTGTCGACATATATGAGACCGGAATTGGAGTTGAAAAAAAACTGTGTAGCAGCACTCAAAAATTTATTTGTTTGTAAAAAAATAGATGGGCATAATTGAGCCAGAATCTGTGAGAATAAGCTTGCAGTAAATACCCTTGAAATTATATTATTCCATCTAATTTATTTCACTGGTATAAAAGGAATCATATGTCAAATCACATATCATCACTTCTTATAAATGTGAATATCATGTATCTAATCATTCTTATCTTTTGTAAATCATTATATATATTTTATTCATTTTTTATTCATAACTTATACATTATGAACGAGAATATAAAACAACATAATCAAATTAAAAGTTATTTATCTCACTGGTATAATTATCTATAATAGAGTAATTATCAATGTCAAAATATCTATAGTAGACTAAGTAAAATGGTTATTAATCCCAAATAACTACCCAAACTAGGATAAAAATGTTTTTTTTCTCATGTAGAGGTGTCAGTGGCATCTACCGTTCACTCCATCCAAGTCATGAACCAGGAACTTGTGCGACTAGATCGCTTCGACGGACACAACTCCATACGTTGGCAATGAAAAGGTGTTGTTTTTCCTAATAACTCTAAAGCTCGCCTACATCCTTGATGAGTATTTCAAAAGATCCTTGAAGCAACAAAAGAAGATTGTGAGGAACTGAAGAAGAAGCGATAGAAGAGAAAGGAAGACGACTTCCTATGCAAGGGATCGAATTCTATGAAGCGTACCGTGCCGTCTCGTCCGCAAAAGAACTTTGGAAGAGCCTCGAGAACAAGTACAAAATCGAAGAGGCAAGTACTCAGAAGTTTCTTATTGGTTCCTATGTTGATTTTAAGATGACTTCTGACAAGACAATTCTTGAACAAGTTCATGAACTACAATTGTTGGTTGGTGATCTTAAACTGCTGGTATTGATGTCTCTGAAAATTTTCAAGTGGGGGTGATTATATCGAAATTATCCCCTCTTAGAAAGACTTTAGAAAGAAGTTGAAGCTTAATGAAAAAAAAGTACACCATGGAATCCCTATTAAATTTTAATTTTGTCAAAATACCCCTCTTAAAATATGTTTGCGTTAATAACCTTGAAAAATATTCAACTGACTACATCTAGAGCTACAACTCAACGGGTTGGATTCGGGTTGAGTTTAACTTGAACCCAACCCAAACTTTAAACTATCTAACACTAACCCGACCCAACCCGATTGCTCCAACCCAAACCCAACCGTAGTTAAAAAAATCAACCGACCTAACCCGAATAACCTGATTTTCCACTACCTATTTGATTGATATCCACGTGATTCTGATTCAAATTATCACACATATTATCCATTTTGATGGGTAATGAGGGAGCACATAATGAAAAGCATTAGCATAATGTCATACTTTACTCTAATATTATTTATTTACATATGCTTTTTTTTTTAAATAAATTTGTTTCTTCAAAGCAAAATGAAAACAGTTAACCACTTGAAAAGGAAAAGTCACTTCAAATCAAGCATGAATGAGACTCGAATAACAAATCTGAACCTGATTTCATGGATAAAAAAAATCAAACCACACATTTATGTATGTAAAAAAATAAAGAAAAAAGAAGAACGAAGATCTTCTCCAGGCTTTCGAATCTCGACAGCAGCCTCCTTCCAATTTTGATGTCTTTCGAACAAGGAAGAATGGAAGATTGAAATGTGAAGAACAGCTGAACAAAGAAGTGATCAAAGAACAGCCGAACAAAGAAAGAGAGGAGGCAATGAAAACTGAAAAGTTGCGGGTAGGGTTGGAGATTAGAGCAACTCCAACCCCAACTCCAACCCAACTCCCCATTTTTTTTCTATGTTTAAAGAAATACACATCCTCCTTATTTTTCTTTCCCTATATTTAAGTGGGAACTCCAACCTTGCTCCCTATTATTTTCTCTTTTCAAAGCCAAAAGACATATATACCCATTGAAACAATAAAAACTTTTAAGCAATTATCAATAATTATTTTAAAACCATTATTGCTCTTGGATTTGTTCTTCAATGTAAGTAACAGTAAAAGTGTGATATGATATGATTGACAAAAATGTGAAAATTTAACTATTATGATGTCAACCATTATATGAACTACAATTGATACTGAAGAAAGAACAAATACTCGTGCCCAATAAGTTTTGTGTTTTTTCTCATTACCGTGTATCCATACTGATATTGAGCCAGGTTGATACAATGAGATTATCTTCTTCAATAGTAAAATAACCACCCCGTTGTGATTTGTTGTTAGCAGGTTCCACCTGAGTAGAGATTGAAGACAAGAATTACAATTGTGTCATCTAATATGAAGAAAATCCGGATGAATATTGATCATCGATATTGTAATACGCATCTCCTCGAGGATCCATTGCCAAAAATTGAATAGAGAAATAAAACAAATTGTATGATTTGGATTTTTGTTACATAAAAAACACCATAAAAATTTATGGTTGGGCTTGTTGTGTATATATATATATATATATATATATATATATATATATATATATATATATATATATATATATGAGCGCGATGAGGTGCGGCGGCCGCACGGTGCGGTAGCCGTCCGATCGCGGATCCATCGCATCCAACGGTCGACGTGAATCGCACCCGACCGTCCGATGCGATGAACCCGTGATCGACGGCCCGTGATCGACGCCGCACCGTGCGGCCGCCGCACTAATCGGCTCCCATATATATATATATATATATATATATATATATATATATGTATAAACGGTCAAAACAAATTGGTAAAAAAAAATCTTAAGAGGGTATTTTTGAAAATAAGTTAGTGGGGCCCATTTAATTTCAATTGTAGGGAGTGTGTCTTTCTCCCCACGTCTAGGGAGGAAAATTTGTTTTCCCTTATTTATGGAGACAGTAAGGGAGTGGGTTGGAGGGCTTTAATGCCAACAACACCCTATAATCTAGCAAAAGGTGGCATATAAGGAGGGCGTTGGAGGTGCTCTTATGAGATGTGGGTTTCTTTAAAACAGTGAACGGTGCAGATTAGACATCAAAATTTGAATGGCTATGATCTTTTCATCAGTTTTATTATTATATAGTTACGAGTTCAGGTTGAATCGGGTTGTAAGTGATGCAATCCGAACCCAACCCGATTTCTAACTCAACCCAAATTTATCAACCCGAATTCGATTTTTTCAACCCAACCCATGTAAAAATCTGGATTAACCCGTCGGGTTCGGGTTGGACCCAACCCAAGTTACAGCCCTAAATGCATCTATATCCCTGCGGTTACCTTCCGTCTGTTAGGGTTAATTTTCTCCGTTTTGTCAATGTTAATGGGGAAATCTCTCATTTACTTGCTTTGTCAAATTAGAAAGTTTTGAACCTCCCAACTATCAACAATCTCTCCAAACCGAGGGTGGAAATTCCCACCACCCTGTTTTTGTTAAACACCTTATTTACAATTTTTCCATACATGCATAACCCCCCAAAATGCATTAAGGACACCACCCCTCCCCTTCTCACCAACCCAAGCAATTGGCCTGGTCAATCCCACCACCTATAGGTTCTAAAATAAGTTAGACACATGGAGTGTCTACATAATTATATTTTGTAGACAATGTCCATGTCAATGGGAATATAATATAAATACGTATGTTCTGAATGCGTTAGACAAATTGGGTGTTCATAATTATATTTCCTAGGCAATGTCATTGTCGATGAAAACAGAAAAGAAATACGTAGGTTCTGGAATGAGTTAGACACATTAGGTGTCTACATAATTATATTTCTAGCCAATGACCCTGTCGATGGAAATAGAAGGAAAAAAACTGTAGGTTATAGAATGAGTTAGATGCATGGGGTGCCTGCATAATTGTATTTCCTAGACAATGTCCATGTCGATATAAACAGAAAAGAAACCTGCAAGTTCTGGAATGAGTTATAGTTGTGTGTTTGACTACACTAGTATCAATGATTGTAATAATTGGAGACAGTTATTGTTGAATGATAAACATTCTAGAACCCTAGAATACACAAAAGCAATGAAACACCTATTCTAACATGGAATTATGTCAAATAATTAATCAATAGAAATAAACAAGTATCAAATCATAAAAAAAAGGTATCATATCCATCATACCCAATAACTTGGAATAGTTACACAATTGAACATATAAAACTTAATGGTTCAAACTTAACATATACCTTCCACATCACATACACATTCCAAGTTCAAACTTCCAATATTTTATTTAGTTGTTTGTAGGCACCTAAACCTATAAAATAAAAAAGCACTGAAACGCTTATTCTAACATGGACCAACTATTTTTTGCTTTGTTTTGAAGGTCAAAAGGATGAAATGTTTATGTTGATTATTCTCCAGTATGCTAGCCACCTCCAGACTTGAGTGTGTTACTCAGCCTGCAAGAATGTTGTTCTGTATAAGAGAGCTGGGTTGTTTTGTGCTACATAAAATATAATATTGAAGAAGAGTTGACAAGCATGCACGAGAACAAACTTCGTGAGATTTCATTGAATGAACTCGGTAGCATGTTGATGTTGTCAACTTAACTACAATAAGAGTAAGATGAACAACAATACTCATGAGATCACCAACAACTGAATTGAAGGTGATTTAGAAAAATAGAGATCAATATTCATCTATTTCACAACGAGGTGGTGGTGGACCGAAGGCAAAGGAGAGACCTCATGGGGGGAGGGGGGACGACTTCACTGCAGAGGGAGGGAGGTCCTCGGCGTCCTCACGAAGTAATCGAACGAGAGGGTGAAGAGGGGAGAGAAAGGATAAAAAAAGGGAGGAGAGAAAGTGTAATTTCACCAATTGTGTGGGGGTGGTGGGGCTGGTGTTTCTGAAGACAGATTTATATATGGGAGTAAATTTGATGATATATTAAGTGGCAGGTAGCGGTCTTAAGAGGGTGGTGGAAATATTCACGCCCCTCTAAACCACCTACATTTCTCTTTCATGTCAGTGAATCTCCTCCTTCAAACCACCAAATAGAATGTGTTCTAAGAAACAAGGGGTTATGTGAATGTTTTGAAGCAAGAAAGACATTGAAAGAAAGAAGGGGGTTAGGGTTGTATGTTGAGGATCGTAGGAGGTGGAAGGAAAGGGAAAAGATTTTTTTTTTCTTTCTTCAATTTCAAGTGAAAACAATTTGGTCTTTTTTATATGCAGTTAAGTTTAGGAACCACGGTTCATCTAAAGTTCTTAGCAACGTGTGTTTTAAGGATGCAAACATGTTTTAAACATGGGTATTTGACCAAATTGAAATTTAATAGGGGTATATATGCAAACATCACTAAAATTATTTATAGGTTTAAAGACATTTGTATCTTTGCAAACATAGATAATCTCATACAAGTCCCTCTGAAAGTTGGGGCAGGCACATGAGTCACTTAAAACTCACAAAAACCTAATTATCATCCGTGGGTTAAAATTTCATTCAAATTTAATATAATATTTTATCACCATGTAATTATGTAGACATTATAGTCTCCATAAATAATCATAAAAATAAATTAGTACATGCAAAGATCAAATTATTCTTGTAAGACTTTTTATGTTTCCTTTATTTTCATTGAGATATTGATTGAAAATGGTTAAAAATTTAAGGATAATTTAATCATTTCATAGTTATAAGTTAAAGTTAAATATGATAGATTGGGTTATGATTAATTTTTGTTGAAACCAGATATGTATATGGGTTTTTGTGAATTTTCAATGACTTATATGTCTGCCCCAACTTTGATAAGGATTTTATGAGATTACTGATGTTTACGAGGACTTGAATGTCTTTAACCCTTATTTATAATAAAATAGGGGCACTTTCGTCGTTTCTTTTCCACCACCTCTCGTCCCAACATTTCCCGTTCTGCAAAATCTCTCCCGTCGTCTCCGACGAGTTTCCCATCCATTTTTTAGGGTTTCGAACGATCCCTTCGAGAGTCTCGATTTATCCCACGATTTCATCGAATGCATGCATGATTACGCGAAAGTTCAAACGGAGCCTCTGATTTCAATCCGACGTGGGGCGCTTCCCACTCTGTGAGGCGGCTTGCAATGGCGATCGATTCGAAGAAGACGAACTCCTCCAGATGGCCATCCACATGAGCCTACACACATCCCCGCCGGATCCTAAGCTGAGCAAGCCGAGGGAGGGGTGCTCCGTCATTGAGGAGTCCCCGGAGGCGAGGGAGCAGAGGGCGCTGAGGGCTTCGGCGCGGAGAGGCGGATGATGTCGTCCGGTAGAACGGCGTCCTTTATAGCTTCACCAAACGCCGCCGGAAAGAGCGTCATTGCGAGCTCGGGCGGGGTGGAGGTGGCGGTGGAGGAGGACGTATCAGTGAGCACGATTTCCGAGGAGCGGAGAGAGGCGGGTTGTGTTCCGGTCTTGGAAGAAGCGCTGCCGCTGGAGGTCGCTGAGAAGCTGTTCTACATGGTGTTTGGAGTGATGTTTCGAGGGATATTCTTGGACAATGGAGCAACCAGGTATAAGGTAGGCAATCCCCATCTCATGAATGTGAGATTGTGTCTTTGTTAGATGATCTTAATGACCCTGTTTTAATGGCTTGGGGAGGGTTTGATTGCCAGGTTTGCGATACTCGATATAGTATGAAAGTTGGAATCTTGAGATTTTTTCTCTTTCTGAATGGAGAACCTGTTACATGTATGGTTATAAATAAATATATTCTGAAGATCGGGACCTAACACTGTGTATATTGTTACTTTCCTATTTATAGTTGAATTTGCAGAAAGGATGTGTTTTGTGTTTTATCTTAGTTAAATCATGTTCAGAATGAAAATGCCCTCAATTTCCTCTAGAGCTTCAACAGATTTTGAGAAAGAGACTGACGATCTCTCATATTCGTTTTATCTACTTCCTCAACTCTGTTTCTCCTGCAAGGCTCACATTCATCCCGCATTACACAGGTCCATGACCTCCACAAGTCAAGGTTCAAAATAATGAAATTTAAGAACTTGACCAGAGTTTTGTCCAACATTAATGAAATTTAAGGACCTGACCGGATTTCATAATTGGAAAAAGCGAGTAAGTTCACAATTTGATTGAAAACCCTAGGCCTTGCACCAAGCTGGTGCAAAGAGGTGTGTCAGTAAATAACACACTACCAGATTTTTTTTTTTTTTTTGAATAAAACGGTAGGAATACTATCTTATAAAAAGAGTAGGCCCAGAGCAGATACAAAGGAAATAAAGCAAGCAACTACAATCAATCGTGCACCTACGCTCAGTAAAAAAAGGACTCTGCCGAGGGGGTCACACAAGACTACTCAAAAAAAGCTATTCCTGGATGCACATACTACCCCCCCCCCCCCCCCCCCCCACCAATCTAATCGAGCTCACTCCCGTACATCATACCATGGGAAATTATACATTGCTTCCCACACAATAGAACTTTACAAATTATCCCCTGTACGATTAAAATTTATCATAGATCCCTATCAAAGATCCTGGCTAGAATGGTAAATTGCAGTTCATTTAAAAAACCAATGTCTACTAAAAGTTTCGTGAATATTTGCAAGTGATGTGCATTGCAGTTTCCTAGTATATTCTACTTCTCCATACCGAAATAACCATCCTTTTTGGGAAAAATGTACATATTAATGAGACATATATGACGCACGGACAGCTTATATATTTAAAGTGTTTTTCTAATATCTCTCCTCTTCAATTTACCACTGGACTTGTAAGGAAAATAAAACATTAAAAGAGTTCCTCTTAGTTTAGAAATTCATTTTGATTAATCTCTCTTCTCGAAATTGAATGAAGAACAAATTGGTAATATACATAATGCTTTTAATTTGGATATTATTACCGTCCTACCTCTTTTAAGTCACACTATAAAATTTGAAATGAGAAAAAAAATGCATAAAATCCTCTATATCCAGGATGTTTTGTTAACACAAAATGCAGCACCAACTTTAATGTTAAAGGTTCATGAAAATAGCAGTGTCATCTATATCTCTTCTTGACAAAATGGCTATATAAGAAGCAGATACTAAAAGTGTGCATTGAGTACTACATGTGGATAGTGCGTCTTAATTGTACCTTAACCAAGGTGAACAGGAAAGTGTGAGCAGCGAGTGGGTCTCTCATGTGGGATCTGTGTGGATCTCAGGATGAATCTGTGGAGCACCCATTTGTTGGGTGCACTTTTAGTGCTCTGATCTCGGAGAAAATGTAGCAGGCTTGGGGGATGGGGCAAACTCATCAGCCTCAGTTCTGTCCATGAAATGCCGATGAGCATCAAGAAGCAGAGGAAAAAGGGATCAAGGCAAGATGAGTGAATTTATATCAGTGATCCTTTTGTTGTTTGCTGGTCTATATGGCTTACCAGAAATGAGAAAAATGCAAAAAATGCTGTGTGGAAAACACATGGTTCTCAGTTGTTTGCTTTCTAAAAAGATTTGTGCTTCCATATTTTTGAAGGCATTTTTAGGGAAGGGGTGTTTTGTGGTTGAGTGAGAAAGACCTTTTGTATTGTATAATGAGGGAGTGGGGACAATCCTTATGCACCCACCAGTATTTCTTTTCTTCTTGCTTCATTCCTTTTCCTTTGCTCCTTCTGAGCTCACTGTAGTGTACGGTTTAATGAATAAAATTGGATGGACAACATCTTTCCAAAAATCAAGGCACATGCCTACCATCATTCATAAAAAACATCTTTCCAAAAATAAGAAGAAAATACTACAAGTGGACAACTAATTTAGAGTTATTGACAGAAATAATAATAATAATATGGGGCAGGAATATTGAGTATTTAGTAGAAGTGTAATACATCAGAAGATGGAAAAGTAGAGCGTAAAGTCACAAATTGTAATGGAAGTGATTCAAGTCGCAGCTATGTTTAAACTACTAAGAGTCACAGAAAAAGCTATTATACTTTTATTTGGTTGAAACAAGAGGTAACACTACTTTTTCACAATTTTATTTGATAAAGAATGTGCTGTAAAAACGAGATACCTACTTTTTGGATTTTTTGATATATTTCATGGGCAATGTGGTTCATGCTTTGAATCGGTTTGGGATCTATCGATATACTTTCACAGATTCTCTAAAGGGAGACAGAACTAAAGAAAATTCAGACAGCTTGTTATCTAGAAATGAACTAATTTTCCAAGCCTATGTCTGATTTGTCTAAATAAATCATAAGCGAGATGGGATTGTTCCTTTGTCGTAGAGGGAGTTTTCGTGATGTATCTTTTTCTTTGCTTTCTCTTTGTTTAACTACTTATTTTAGTAGGTGCCTTGCTTCCTTTGTTTATTCATGGAGGAGGCCTTAAAGTCTTCCTACAAGTCCTCTGTTTTCCTATCATGAATGACGTTACAAGTGACGGGATCCCACCTTTATTGTTCACTTTTTGCCTTTTTAAGATGAGATATGGTTTACACTTGTCCTCAAATCTCAATGGTTAAAGCTGACACCACAATTTTTTATGAAAACCTTTTGAGATTGAGAGGCATTTTTTTTCTAAATTCTTTAATAATTCTAGTTGGCATCCTTATTTTTTTTCTTAGATACAAATTTTGCTGCATAATCAAAGTTGGTGGTAAAGTTCTTCCAAATTGAGGCATTATATTTAGGAAAATGATCTAGTAACAAAAAACTTGATCAAGTTTGTGACCCATGCTGATGTGGACCAATCACGTAAGTGATAACACGCCTGCTAAAAAGTGATAGGATGACATGTGCTTTTGTGATTTGTTTGGGTCACCAAGTTAAATTTTTTGTCACAGGATCAAGACTTACATATATACCATTTTTTTTCTTCGTTCAGTTACAAGGGTTAAATGGATAATTATGAGGAATTGGGGAATCTTAATCAATATTTAATATTTCCATATTTAGAGAAATCGATTTCAATCTCAATCAATATGAAATATCTATATTTGGGGGATTTTTTAAAATTTCAGTACAATATGGATAAGGGGTGAATGGCAACACCCCCAATAAACCTGATCTGCTGATGTTTATTGAAATAATTCATCAAATGTGATATTTTTGATACCCTTAGTTAATATCACCATTTTACCGTTGTACTACAGTGGAAAACAGTTAAATTTTCCTTGAAGAAGGAGACCGAGGCTTCTTTTCACGTAGTGCTATTTGTATTGTTTCAAACCAGAGGACCAGCGAACCAACTTTGTTTCTCACACTCTCTCTTTGGGAACTTAAGGTTTTTAATGGTTGTTGCTGGGTTATTTGTATAGGGAAGAATTGGTTGAAGAGACTTTCTATTATTGAAACAGAGTCTATTCAACGGTGGGCATTGTAGATCCATTCGAGTGGATATTGATTGTCTTCCTTCTTTCCAGCTGCAGGGCATTGGTTCCACCACGTTAGTATGGTATAAATCTTCAATACTTTTTCTTTTTAACCGAAATATTATTTTTATGAGGAAAAAATTTTCTCATTCACCCAAAATGAAAGAGCTGTTTCCACTAAACATAATTAGTTCAAACTCATTTTAACCAAAACATGCTACTCTAAATGTGCCTAGGTTTTTAATGGTTGTTGCCTTCTGAAGGATGAGCCTGATTTTGGGTAGAAATATTATTTTTATGCAAAAAAGAAAGAGCTGTTGTTGCTAAGGATGAAGTTAATACCTCTTTCAAATATCGGTTTTCACTGTACATTCTCACCTCATGATATTGTGTAACCCTTGAAACTTGTGACACACACTATGGAGGAAATCTTCCACATTTATGACTCTATGTAAACATGTGTAGAAGTCCGTGTGCTTCCAATTTTATGCAAAATAATGTATCGTGCAGATGATTTCCAAAGCCCTGGAAGGTCTTACAATCGAATCAGCTTCCGATTTGCAGAGAATCTTGAAAATCAAAGAGTACACTTCGCAGTTAAGTGTCTTCTTAGAGCTTATGGAACCGGTTCCTGTTTTTCAAAGTTGCATGGGAGCAATGCTATTCCTTATATCAGCCCTCCTTTCACGTGGACTGGTAATTTTTCTAATAAATTTAGATATATTATTTATATTTCCTTATACATAAATGATAACATGATTGCTATAGCAATCTGCATTCTTGGCATTGGCTGCACATTGTTATCACATTTTTATGAAGCTGTTGTTTTAGCTATAAGCCTATAGGCAGATGACTTGCTTTGATGCGTCTATCCCACTTTGAAAATGTTTTTGTCAAATAGTTTGTGATGCCTTCATACTTTTGTAATTGTCGGAGCAACAAAATAATACATGAATTAAACTATAATAATGAGCACAATCATTATTATTTTTACTGACCATATGTGTTTATTCCTGTTGAATGTCATCTCTATTGAAGTGATTTTATATTCTTTAATATTCTTAATATGCTCTTTTAAAAACTTTTAGCTCCTATGCTCTTTTTTCTCAGGACCCCTAACTTTAGTCTGCCTTTTTTTTCCAACTGTTTCCAGTTGCACATGTTCCAGCGCACATCAATCTATATGCCATTGTTTGAATTGCTTCTAGTTCTATATTATGGCCTCCACCAGTGGCAAATGAAATCTTTCATGACTAAACTACAAAGGAGCTAATTTTTGTAGTGAAAGTGATCATAAAATTGATATATAGTCGACGAAGAGTATTTTCTGCTCATGTGGAACCATAATATAACCATTTTTATTAAGTTTTAATGTATTTTCCTGATCTAGATTCTCCCTTCATGACCCAGATTGCATAAGTTTGAAAACTCAGGCTTAGAAAGATTATCATCTTGACATGGGCAGGATAAACAAGTTTTGCTTATATACAGAAGACCCTTTGAATTCAAATGTATAAACTACTCTAAAAAGATATATTGAACATCATTTCTAATTACTTCTTCTGCTTCCCGTTGTTTTTGAATTACATTGGAAACTTCTAAAATTTAGAAAAATATTGTATTGTTGTTTCCGCATATCATCCATTGATCGGCACTGCTGGACCAGCCCTGCAGATGTGCTGGTTTTTTCCTGCATGAAACCAACATATAAGTCATGCATTTCTTTTTCTTCAACACATGCATAGAAGAAGACAAAAGACTAAAGAAGTATTAAGTTGAATATGTTTGCCTTTCTTTACTGTACTTTTTATTTTTTTAACAAAATCTGGTCTCATATTAGAGCAACGCATCAGTCCTAACTCCTAAGTGCTGTATGACAATTGATATACTGAATATTCTTTCTTTATTTTCAACAGGAGGCTCATATGCTGATATGCCTCACCCTTAATCTACCTTTCAACTTATAACATCCTCCTTTCAGCTGCACATGATATACATATTTGTATTTTGTACTATCTTGCACTTCTAATTCAAATGAATGTATAAAATTTCTTATTGTTGTCTTACAGAATTTTAATATAACAAATTCTCTTAGGGTAAAAAAGCCTGTTCACTGTAATATCTTTTTTTATTTCCCTTGAAGGACTTAATACAAGCAGATAGGGACGACCCAACTCTTCCATTAGTCACTGCTCCCTTTGGGCATGCCTCACAGGTATTTCCTATTCCATTGGTACTCTCTTGATTATAGAGGGAAAGGTTCCAGAAGTATGCATTCTTGTGTGCATGCCATTTCTTTTGGCAAATGCTTTTGCTGTCTTTCTTTATAATTGATCGTTGAATCATGCATGTATGTTCTCCTTTGATCAGCCTTCGAAACTGAAAATTGGCACCTTATTTTTTTTCTATAATTTAGATGGCATTAATGAAGCAATTTGTAAACATAAATTTATATATTGGGTAAAATGGTCAATATTCACCACAATACATTATAAGCTTAGTGTCTAAAGATCAAACAGATAAACCATAAATGGGTGTATAAAACACATGTGCTCATTGCAACTATAGGTATTTCATCAATGCTCATTTTCTCACATTTACCACCCAAATCCTCATTTCTCAGGAGATAGTGAACCTGTTGCTATGTGGGCAAGCCGCCCCGAACGTCTTCGATGGCAGGATGGATATCGGAGGTGGCATGTTCCTTAATGGCATACCCGACAAAGCTAAAATAGGTTTCCTCTCTCTACTGGAGTCCCTCAATTTCTGCAACGTGGGCCAAAACTTGAAACACCCCAGTGGCCGATATGGGTGGTTGGTAGCGACTCGCACTACACAGTTCTCTTCTCCCCCAACATCAGCGTCCAGGACGAGAACGAGTACGAGGAGCGCAAGTCGAAGATCCGACAGGCCTTCAACACCCAAGACCAGAGCGGAGGCGGAGGCTTCATGAGTGTAGAGGGGCTCCATCAAGTCCTCCGAGAGACCAACATCAACTTCCCACCTGAAAAGCTCAATAACCTGTGCTCCACGGGATTCATCGTGTGGAGCGAGTTCTTGCAGTGTCTGTTGGACTTGGATAAGGACTTGGGAGGGCTGAAGGACTCGTCGGGGATGATGGGATGGAAACGGTTTGATGTCTATCATTTCAACGGGATCGCCAAGTCGGTGTCGAGTGGGAACCAGAAGCCAAGGCTGTGTAATCTCAGGGTCTCGATTCCACCGAAATGGAGCCCTGAAGACTTCATGGCCACTTCAGGCCCGAGTGATGAACCCGGCGGGAGAGGCGAAGGGAAGGGTGAGGTCAGTCAGCCCGAGCCACCACAGTATGCGCCATTGGTGGACTACATCAGGACTCGATGGCCTCGGGCCGTCTGTAATTGGGTTGGAAATCCACCCAATATTGTTTGATGAATAAGAACTCCCATTTATACTGGCATTTGAGATTAATCTCAGGATCAGTTAGGGATCTTGTTTTTCGCTTGTGTTATAATGTGCCCCTATTGGGAGGATTTGTTAACAGTTTAAAAAAAAAACAAAAACAAAATGATGAAGTTTTGTTGATTGGTAAATTGTTTTTTTTTTATAATTATTATTAAATCAAAGGGAAAGATTTGAATTTCATTTTGGTGGGGATTTTTTTCTTCATATGTACCCTATTATTCAGTTTTTTTTCTGCTTCTATATACAATATACTGATTAGGCTATTATAAAAAGTATACATTAAATTCTTGCTACAAGTTGTTGGCTGAAGCTCTTGCTAACAGGCTGAAGGAGGCTAGGTTAAACAATCCGCCTTTGTCCTGGGGAGGTTGTTGTAGGTAGGCTTTCTGGCGGTTCAAGAATATGTCTCGGGTACTCATCTTTCCCCATCGTAAAGGAATCCTTATTAAATTGGATTTCTAGAAGGCGTATGATCTTGTCCGATGGGACTTCCTCCTTCACCTACATCTTCAAGGCTTTGGGGGATAGATGAATTTGAATAATGGGGCTTACTACTTCTCTGCCAATGCCTCTGCTAGGTAATGAGGTTCCTTGTGGCTTCTTCCCTATTCAAAGGGGCTTCGCCAAGGGGATCTCCTGTCCCCCTTCTTATTCATTATCGTCTTTAATGCTTTTGAGTCATATGCTCTCTTGGGCGGAGGAGGCTGGGTGGGTTAAGGGGCTGACTTACGCAAGATCAGATCACTCTCTTTCTCATGTATAATAGCAGACAACACGATATTATTGTGTCGGGGAGATGAGCATGTGGTTGCTGTTGCTATGTTCATGGTTAAAGTGTTTGGTTGGCTCTCGTGCCTTTCCACCAACTGGGGGAAAAACGCGTTCTATGACATTACCATGGAACCTTCGGAGTTTCTTCGATTGCTGTGGTCTACTCTTGCCCGGTGAGCTCTTTTCCCACGCGCTACCTGTGTATGCCTCTTAGTCTGTGCTCTTTTTCTATCAACGATTGTAATCCATTGATTTAGCGTTTTGAGCGCCGCTTAGAGGGATGGTTGGCAAGGCTGCTAGCTTTGGAGGGTGGTTAGTGCTGCTTCAAGCAGTATTATCTAACCTTCCAATGTTTTTACTGTCATTGTTTCGAGCTCGAGAGGCCATTCTTCACAAGCTAGACATGCTTTGTTGACGTTTCTTGTGGAATGCTCATGCATGTGGAGCGGAGGGTTCATCTTGTAAACTGGGGCTCGGTTTGTAAGGACCCGACAATCAAAACGGGTCGGTTCTGGGTCCACCCCGATTCGATCCTATGGATCTGTTAGACCTGATTGACTCAACTCAAATATTATGTGATTTTTTTAATTTATGATCCAACTTAACATTCATGATTCAACCAAACATTTATAACTAAATATTGAATAATCATTTAAAATTTTAAACATTTGTAATATTTTTACAACATTTTGTGTAACGTTTCGGTATTTTTCGGCCTTATATATTTATTTTAAATATATAATGGAAATTTTAAATTTTGATTTTTTATATTTCATTTTTCAGATTTGGCGGTGGGCCCAAATGGGTCCAATTTGATTTATAATTATGATAATTATAAATTGATGTTGAAATAATTATTTTATATTTTCTGTAGATCTTTATAGTGTTAAGATACTTTGGTTGAAATTTGGTGAGATTCGGAGTTCGAAAATTTGATTTTTAGGCTTAGTGTCAAGTTATTGGGCCTAGGGATCTAGTTGCGAATCCAGAATACATTTTTATAGCCTTCTGGGACATTTCTGTAAATCGGATAGGGATCTGTTTGTAAATCGGATAGGGATCATTGTAAACTGGAAACACTTCAGGGGTCGTTTGTAATTTCGGTAAACCCCTTTAAATAACATGTTTGGGTTAGGGTTTTCATCAAATTCAGAAGTTGAAGGGTGTGATGACCTAACCCTAGATGGAGATGGTGGGTGGTGTAACCGGATCTAAGGTGAATATCATTCCCTATTGATTTTGTTAGTTTTAATTTATTTTTTTAGGATATGATTACGTCAAGTAATTGTTTGGGGAAAAAGTTTGATGGATTAGGGTTAGGGTTTGATTGATTTAATTTAATGATTATTTGATTTAATTTTTATGGATCTCAAAGGAATTCTTAAGATCAAATTAGATTTATTAGTTTTGGGGATTTAATGGCATTTTCGGGTTGATTTTATGCTTGGACGTAAATCGTGTTTTTGACTATGATAGAGTCGTTTCTGGAAAAAATGTATTTGACAAACAGAAATAGGTTTTGAAAAGAGCTTTCCAACGAATCATTAATCGTCCAATTCGGAGTTACGGATAGAAAGTTATGGTTTTTGAAAGATTTCTGTGCAGTTTATTGAAATTCAAATATTTAGCTTGATGACCAAGTTTGATGAATGTTAGAGATTTAGATGATCCCAAATTTGATGTTTAATGAAGTATAGTTTGTTTTGCGGGTTTTGATGATTTTATTGATCTTGAGAACTTAAATAGAATCTTAAATCGATAATTTGGTTTAGTGGGATCAATGAATATTGATTGGATATTGTTGTTATTTGGATGTAAATTGATTGGATTTGAGTTACTCGATCATGGAATTATAGTTGAGCCTTATTGGATTTGTCCAAATATTTATTCGAGGATTGATCGATCATATGGGTCTTATGGAATAAATGGATATTGATTATCGGATCGGATCATTGTGAGTATATGAGTATTCTAATATTTATTCGAAGTTGGGATTTTCATTAGGACTTTGAAGTGAGTTGTTGATTGTAGGTCTATAAGATATCGGCTTTTGGGATTATTGGGCATAGTGCTGTTATAAGTTGGTTGTCAGTTGTTTGGGTCGTGATTGATTGTTTCTGATCTATTATTGTATAATTGTTATGCTAGGTTATCAACGTGCGAGTGTGTATCGTTGATGCTTGCGTGGACCGAAGGTGAGTAGGCCTATCGATTTATTTCGTGTGAGCTTTTGCTCTATAACATTGAATTTCATATGCCAATCATATTTGTGTGATATTATGTGTCATCCATGCATTTATATTTTGATAAATTTGCATGATTTGGATATTTTCTTCATATTGATCAAATTGCATTTTCGTTGAATGAAGTTGCATGATTTAATTCATTCATCATGTCATTAAAATAGCATGAATTATGCTATTCATGTTTCAAGAATTAACATAATATTATTCTGATGCTTATGCTTTCGAAATAATATTTGGATTAAAGATTTTCATTTCGAGAGTTTTGGAAAAATTTAGGACTAGTGGAGACAACCTAGTCCTAGGAGATTTTATCAAGATGCATATCATGACATATTTCTGGAATAAATCCCCCCGTAGTATTTCGCCTTTGGGGAGGAAGGTCTAGGACTCGAAGAGTCCCAAGATCGGTGAGGGGTGTGGTAAAGCATTCCTTGCAGCGGCGGATTCCTTTGTTTGGAGTCTGCAGCAACCGGGGCATCCTGTGCTGGTGTTCTCGTAGTGATGGCAGCGGCGACCCATCAGCGTCTTCTAGATCCGACGTCTCCTCGAGGGAGCTTTTTGAGCGATTTAGTCGCTTGGGGCTTGGCACACCTGTTTTGGGAAACGGTTCTTCCGATTGAGAACCCTACCCGGTCATATCATTTAAGCTGCATGATTTCTATGACGTGGACAAAGGATTGGGCCACGTGATGCATTAAAATTATATTTTATTAAGCTCATGCATTTAAATTGATTTAGTAAAGAAAATTCTTGTTTTGTTTTTATATATAACTTTATATATATATATGTTGGTATCATTTAACTCTCATGATTTCTCTAATGTGGGCCAAGGATTGGGCCACGTGCGCATTAAAATATTTTTTTAAAGTTCATGATTTTAAATTGATTTAAAATAAAAGATTTATTAAATGAAATTCTGATTTTCATAAAACTTTATTTTTATATATACTGTCACGTGAGGTAATTTGTCAGTGGGCTTATTCACTGAGTTAATCACTCACCCTTTTCGATATGGGCTGGTTGTTTCATAACCAGGTAGCTCATCTTCTGAGGACCAAGACAAAGCTTGAACTTTTCATGTGCTTCAGGGATCTCGTCGAGGTAGCAGTACTGGAGAATAAATAATAGTCACGGTCAATTATTTGGATTTACTTTAGTTTAGATGGCTCCCACAGGGGTGGTTTAGTATGTCTTTCCATTCGAATATTTTATTTCTGTTAAACTCTGATATTTTGTAAGACAATTGGTGATTTAAAACCCTTTGATATTATTTACTTTATTGCCATCGTTTTTTTTAATTATATTTATATTATATTGGTATCATTCATTTAAAAAAAAAAAAGAGTTGCAAATTTTGGTCTTGTAATTGGATTAAGTTTAGTAGCGACCCGTTTACCGTCCGATAAGCGGTTAGGTAAATGCGGGGCGTTACAGATGGTATCAGAGCCACGTCCTGTCGGAGCCTAGGTTAGGGTTTGTGTTTAGGAGAAAAAAAAATTGTGTTATTATTTGTGATGTTTGTTGTTTCATTTAGGATCTTTTTTTTGTGACAGCAAAGGATCATAGTATTGTCTCTATTCTGGTAATTCAGCGTATGTTCTTTTTTGGTGTTCACACATTCATTCACTTCATCGGAATTACAAAACTCTTAGTAAAGAAGTTTACAATCTCGATGTCTACACTTCACATAACCATTGTCGTTGGTGAACAAATTATCACCAAGGTTTGCTCTTCTTTCTTGCTTGGTCCAGATAAATGGGCATTAGATACCTATTGATCTCTTCATTCTCGATATTCTTGGTTTCGATGTAATCTTTGGCATAGATTGGTTGTTAGCCTTCCGTGCAAGTGTTGATTGTTTTTCAAAAGTTGTGTCCTTTTGTATTCCTGGCCAATAATCGTTCCGCTTTGGGGGTTTTAGTGGATCATATCCGATCATATTCGTCTCTTCCCTTCATGCTTAGAGGTTACTAGTTAAGGGGTGTGAACAATATCTAGCCATTATTGTGGATACTACTATTGACTTGAAGGCCTAAGTTAGTGTAACTCCTATTGCTTTTGGATTTCCTGAATATTTCCAGATTAATTGCATTGTCTTCTCCTGATCGTGACATCGTGTTTTCTAGTGATTTTATTCTTGATTTTCTATAAGCCTAAGTTTAGTTAGCCTATGAAATTTAGAGCTTAAGTTTGATCATCCTAAGGAGATTATATTAGTCTATATATAAAGAAAATTATTTGTTTACTTTTGTTATACTAGAGGCTAAATCTATTAATTTCTTATTAAAGGGGAAGTGACCCATATTTTTATATATATACATTTTTATATTGCCATAAATTTAGCTATTACTCATGTTTATTTATTTAAATAAAAAAAATTTAAATCAGTTTTATATAAATTGTAATTATATTTTGAATTTTCATATTCAAATTTAAGTAAATCATATCGATGTATTTAAATCTTAATAATTCAAAAACAAAGACATTACTAGATCTTTCTTAATTAAACTCTCTACATATTTGTTACGTTAATTTATTATAATGTAACTCTATATATATTTTACATGGCTTACAAATTTATTATGCTATATATTAAATATAATGAGCTTTAAATTCTTTTAGTACATTATTTATACTTGTTTTTCTTGAAGGTTTTATTTTTATATATAATATTTTAATGTGTTAAATATCTTTTTATACATTATGTTATGCATATCGATATTACAATTGCATCTTGTAAATTCAGATTCACGTGCATTTAGAACGCGTATAGATTTATCTATATCTTTAAGAGTTTAGATTGCATGATTGGATCTTAAGATATCCCACCTGATTTTTTTTGGATACCCTATCTTTTAGAGCTTAGTTATTTTGGTTGATTGTAAATTTTTTTTTTTTGAGCGTTGAGATAAGCTAGTATGAGAGTCATTTTTTTTTTGAAGCCTAGAATAAGTTGAGTCAATTAGAATTGATGCATATAGGATTTGAATTCTTATTAGATGTTACTCTATGTAAGAGCTCTATATAGTGGATGACCGTTCATACTCAATATACGTCATAGCGTACACACATGAGAGACATACCTTAACAACCGATATTTTCAAGTTATTAAGTGTAACTATGTATTCACAATTTTATTAGGATGTTTTTCATGTTTTGTATTGCATCACGGATGATTTAATCAATCCGTGAATGTCCATGTCAGTAGATGATTTTCTTATATATATGTAAATTCTAAAGATTGTAAATATCTTTAGTTTCATCTTGTTGTCATTATTATTGCTCTTATGTTGATGGTACAAGTTGGATCATTTATGGTATGGGACGTAGATGAGCCTAACTTGTACAATTATGTACGAAATTGTTTGATGTGATTGTTTTTGTTATTGTCAATGTTTGCATTGTATTAGTTGGACCGCCTATGGTATGGGACGTAGGTGGGCTGACTTATGCAATTTGTTGCTTGTTATGTCTTTGTTTGCTTTGTACAAACTGAATCACCCATGGTATGGGACATGGGTGAGCGTGACTTGTATATTTCCGTTGTATTATTTGTCATTGCTTATGCTGTATGAGTTATAACACCTATGATGTGAAACATGGGTGGATTTGACCTACACATTTAATTTTTGTAAATGATTTTTGTCATTGTTGGTGATGTATAAGTTCATCCACCTGTGATTTGGGTCACTATCAGAGTGGCGCAGCGGAAGAATTGTGGATCTGATTTATGTGGTTATTTTGTTGTATGATAGTTGTCTGTATTGATATTTGTTGGAACTTCAATGCAAATCATTGATAGTTTTGCTTGTGCATTCGATTGAATATTGTTTGTGGGGTATAAGTTAGAATCTTATACCATTTTTTACATTATTGAGCTTGTTGAGTATGAGTCAGACCTATAAGCTGACTTATACAATTATTGTATGGATGTATATTTGTTTGACTGTTTGTGGGGTATAAGTTGGATTCTTATATTATTTTCTATATTATTGTGCTTGTTAGGTATTACACAGATGTGTAAACCTACTGGTGTAATGATTGTATTGATGTTGTTATGACTTAGAATTGTAAGACTACTCTTACAACTATTGGTTGGATGATTGTTATTATTGAATGTTATATATCTTTTTTTTGTGTTCTCCCTTGAATTTAGAGGACTAAATTCCTTTAAGGGGGGAAGAATGTAACGTTTCGGTATTTTTCGGCCTTATATATTTATTTTAAATATATAATGGAAATTTTAAAATTTGATTTTTTATATTTCATTTTTCAGATTTGGCGGTGGGCCCAAATGGGTCCAATTTGATTTATAATTATGATAATTATAAATTGATGTTGAAATAATTATTTTATATTTTCTGTAGATCTTTATAGTGTTAAGATACTTTGGTTGAAATTTGGTGAGATTCGGAGTTCGAAAATTTGATTTTTAGGCTTAGTGTCAAGTTATTGGGCCTAGGGATCTAGTTGCGAATCCAGAATACATTTTTATAGCCTTCTGGGACATTTCTGTAAATCGGATAGGGATCTGTTTGTAAATCGGATAGGGACTCATTGTAAACTGGAAACACTTCAGGGGTCGTTTTGTAATTTCGGTAAACCCCTTTAAATAACATGTTTGGGTTAGGGTTTTTCATCCAAATCTCAGAAGTTATGAAGGGTTGTGATGACCTAACCCTAGATGGAGATGGTGGGTGGTGTAACCGGATCTAAGGTGAGATATCATTCCCTATTGATTTTGTTAGTTTTAATTTATTTTTTTAGGATATGATTACGTCAAGTAATTGTTTGGGGAAGAAGTTTGATGGATTAGGGTTAGGGTTTGATTGATTTAATTTAATGATTATTTGATTTGATTTTTATGGATCTCAAAGGAATTCTTAAGATCAAATTAGATTTATTAGTTTTGGGGATTTAATGGCATTTTCGGGTTGATTTTATGCTTGGACGTAAATCGTGTTTTTGACTATGATAGAGTCGTTTCTGGAAAAAATGTATTTGACAAACAGAAATAGGTTTTGAAAAGAGCTTTCCAACGAATCATTAATCGTCCAATTCGGAGTTACGGATAGAAAGTTATGGTTTTTGAAAGATTTCTGTGCAGTTTATTGAAATTCAAATATTTAGCTTGATGACCAAGTTTGATGAATGTTAGAGATTTAGATGATCCCAAATTTGATGTTTAATGAAGTATAGTTTGTTTTGCGGGTTTTGATGATTTTATTGATCTTGAGAACTTAAATAGAATCTTAAATCGATAATTTGGTTTAGTGGGATCAATGAATATTGATTGGATATTGTTGTTATTTGGATGTAAATTGATTGGATTTGAGTTACTCGATCATGGAATTATAGTTGAGCCTTATTGGATTTGTCCAAATATTTATTCGAGGATTGATCGATCATATGGGTCTTATGGAATAAATGGATATTGATTATCGGATCGGATCATTGTGAGTATATGAGTATTCTAATATTTATTCGAAGTTGGGATTTTCATTAGGACTTTGAAGTGAGTTGTTGATTGTAGGTCTATAAGATATCGGCTTTTGGGATTATTGGCATAGTGCTGTTATAAGTTGGTTGTCAGTTGTTTGGGTCGTGATTGATTGTTTCTGATCTATTATTGTATAATTGTTATGCTAGGTTATCAACGTGCGAGTGTGTATCGTTGATGCTTGCGTGGACCGAAGGTGAGTAGGCCTATCGATTTATTTCGTGTGAGCTTTTGCTCTATAACATTGAATTTCATATGCCAATCATATTTGTGTGATATTATGTGTCATCCATGCATTTATATTTTGATAAATTTGCATGATTTGGATATTTTCTTCATATTGATCAAATTGCATTTTCGTTGAATGAAGTTGCATGATTTAATTCATTCATCATGTCATTAAAATAGCATGAATTATGCTATTCATGTTTCAAGAATTAACATAATATTATTCTGATGCTTATGCTTTCGAAATAATATTTGGATTAAAGATTTTCATTTCGAGAGTTTTGGAAAAATTTAGGACTAGTGGAGACAACCTAGTCCTAGGAGATTTTATCAAGATGCATATCATGACATATTTTCTGGAATAAATCCCCCCGTAGTATTTCGCCTTTGGGGAGGAAGGTCTAGGACTCGAAGAGTCCCAAGATCGGTGAGGGGTGTGGTAAAGCATTCCTTGCAGCGGCGGATTCCTTTGTTTGGAGTCTGCAGCAACCGGGGCATCCTGTGCTGGTGTTCTCGTAGTGATGGCAGCGGCGACCCATCAGCGTCTTCTAGATCCGACGTCTCCTCGAGGGAGCTTTTTGAGCGATTTAGTCGCTTGGGGCTTGGCACACCTGTTTTGGGAAACGGTTCTTCCGATTGAGAACCCTACCCGGTCATATCATTTAAGCTGCATGATTTCTATGACGTGGACAAAGGATTGGGCCACGTGATGCATTAAAATTATATTTTATTAAGCTCATGCATTTAAATTGATTTAGTAAAGAAAATTCTTGTTTTGTTTTTATATATAACTTTATATATATATATGTTGGTATCATTTAACTCTCATGATTTCTCTAATGTGGGCCAAGGATTGGGCCACGTGCGCATTAAAATATTTTTTTAAAGTTCATGATTTTAAATTGATTTAAAATAAAAGATTTATTAAATGAAATTCTGATTTTCATAAAACTTTATTTTTATATATACTGTCACGTGAGGTAATTTGTCAGTGGGCTTATTCACTGAGTTAATCACTCACCCTTTTCGATATGGGCTGGTTGTTTCATAACCAGGTAGCTCATCTTCTGAGGACCAAGACAAAGCTTGAACTTTTCATGTGCTTCAGGGATCTCGTCGAGGTAGCAGTACTGGAGAATAAATAATAGTCACGGTCAATTATTTGGATTTACTTTAGTTTAGATGGCTCCCACAGGGGTGGTTTAGTATGTCTTCCCATTCGAATATTTTATTTCTGTTAAACTCTGATATTTTGTAAGACAATTGGTGATTTAAAACCCTTTGATATTATTTACTTTATTGCCATCGTTTTTTTTAATTATATTTATATTATATTGGTATCATTCATTTAAAAAAAAAAAAAAGAGTTGCAAATTTTGGTCTTGTAATTGGATTAAGTTTAGTAGCGACCCGTTTACCGTCCGATAAGCGGTTAGGTAAATGCGGGGCGTTACATTTTGACTTCACGTAAAAGTATAATAATTCAAACTGTATTCCAAATGTTCCCTCATAAAATATTTAAAAATTAAAATAGTAAAAAACTATTAAAATATTTATAATATAATATACTCTATTAAAAAGAAAAAAAATGAAGTCATTGTATGCCCCTAAGAAGTTATTCAACTTTTCTTCGTCTCACCTGAGCTTATTAATTGATCGACCCGACCCGAGACCCGATATGGACCCGACCCAAAGGACCCGATAGTCAAACAGGTCAGGTTCGGGTCCACCCAGACCCGACCCGGACCTGATCCGTAGGCCTGGATGCCTCTTGATTTGTTTTGCCTTTTTTTTTTTTGGTGTGCACTTGTTTTTAATATTAATTAAAGAAGTAAAGTAGCATGCCTACCTGTTTCATTTAAATTTTTTTTTATTTAAGTATATATACTTCATTTCTTGTAAATATATGTATTTCAAATATATATACTACATTAAAAAAAATATACATTTCATTAAACAAGTAAACTTCTTGAGTATTGTTACATGTGGTCCATAGAAAGAGGTATTTACTTTCTTAGATGATGTTATTATTATTTTTGTTACGTTTTGCTAAAAATGAATTCATTCAATAGTTTATAAAGATATAAACTTTTCATTAATACATATACATAATATTATTTGATATTATTATTATTTTTAAAATAAAAACTGTACTTAACATTATCTTTCTTAAAAATAATAATAAAAAAACCTTTGATATCACAAAAAAATATTACAAGAAATTCAAGGGCACCATGATTTTACAGTAAAATCGAATCGAACGGCTGAGATTGTACTTCCACTTTCTCTCGCTCACTCTCTCACTCACCTCGTCGGAACTACACACAACCTCTTCTCTTCCGACGAAAACCAATTCAAACAAAAACAAAAACCCTAAAAACCCTGAAAAGGACGTCACATCAAAATGTGGAGAAGACTATCACAAGTACTGAAGAACCCAATCCCCCGCCACTCCTCATCCTCCCTCTTCCCCAAAACCCCACCCAACCCGTCCGTCCTCCGCCCGATCGCTTCCGCCACCGCCTCCGTCGGATCTCTCCATCGGACGGCGTTTGCGGCGCCGATGTCTACGGCGACGGCGCTGCTGAGGCTGGACGATCTGCAGGACAACAAGCGGTCGAGGCAGCAGAAGACGCGGAAGGGGAGGGGGATCGGGTCGGGGAAGGGGAAGACGGCCGGGAGGGGTCACAAGGGGCAGAAGGCGAGGGGGACGTACAAGTTCGGATTCGAGGGCGGGCAGACGCCGCTGCGACGAAGGATGCCGAAGCGCAGGTTCAAGAACCACTTCAGCCTCACTTTTCAGGTCTCAATCTTGCTTTGCATTCCTTTTCTTCTTCTTCTTTTTTATGATACATTGTTCAAGAGCATCTCCAATCTTATATCTAATTGTGTACCCAAACTTAAATTTGAGTAAAAGTCATCTAAAAATCTCAAATCAAGCTTTTTCTCAAATTTTTGCCTAAGGAAGACTCAAACTTTATCCAAATTACCATTGGCTATTTTTTCTTTCAACTTCACATTTTTTAAAAGATTTGAGTAAAATCTTTATAGGAGAAGTTTTTACTTATATTTTTAGTGAAATTGTAGTATAGGTTTGAGTAAGGGCGGAGATGGCCTACGAGCATCTTCAATCGTACCCGTACCAAATTTAAATTTGAGTAAAAATTTCGCAAATACTATTTAACCCTTGAATCAAACCCATATTTAATGAAGGGAGACTAAAAATATTTCTCAAATCAAGGAAGACCCAAACTTTCCTCAAAATTTTTAATGGCTCTTTTTATGTCAAATCAGTGAATAATTGGGAGAAGATAGGAGTTTTTGGAAAAGATTTGAGTAAATGGTTGGAGACACACCATACGGCCATACCTAACAAAACTTTTACTCAATTGTTAGTGAAATTTGGGGATAGGTTTGAGTGAGGGTTGTAGATGGCCTAATGATAGCATTTGCAAACAGGTTTGGTTTATGTTTGGAGAGCCTGCTTTTATTTTGAAGAAAAAAATTGGAACTTCATATTATTAAATGATGCCTTCGAACAAAGGAGACAGAAAAATTAAAAGATACAAGATAAGAAGACTCATCTTTAAGTAATTGCAACACTTGCTAACAAACTCCATGCCGTGGAGAAGCTAGGGTCGTCTCCAGTTAGCGTGGGTGCCCAAAATTGGAGGGGACTCGCTATATTGGCCCAAAATGTTCGCAATATAGCGAGTCTCCTCCATTTCAAACTCCATGCCTTCAGTTCGGTCTCCTTTCTTGAATTTCCTTCAAAATCATACTTAACCCAAACTTGTTTTCTAACTTCTGAAAAAGCAAAACAAATAATTTTAGTTGTAAGCTTGTTAAGAGTCTAACAAAAGTATGCTTTTGGAAGGATTTTTTTTTTTTTTTTTTTGTTGAGACGTATGAAAGTGTTTTAAGACGAAAAAAAGAACCCATATGGGATTGGCTATTTGGCTAGAAATATGGATTACCTCCCCTGTAGATCCTGAGTTTGAATCCCTCCTAGGCTTGCCTGATGCATCAGGTTTGTGGTTCGTTATGTGCATCTGGGATTTTTCTAAATTGTCAGTTTTCCTACTTTCCTTGTCACCCAAAAAAATTATTGTAAGCGAACATGATTGATTTGTGTCATTTTGAGAGTATATGAGAAATGGCAGAAAAACTTATATTTAGTTGGAGGGTGTTTTTGAGTGTTATCGATTTGGGTTATGTTAATCTCTGAGTTGGGTACCTTGATCAGTAGTGTGTGTGTTCCCCCCCCCCTAGAAAAAAAAACGGCAGTTAGAGACTTACACCTTCAGAAATGGTATCTATTGCATCCAGAAATCTAAGGTGGCAAGTTTCAATCACGTGGATTTGGTATCCAACGCATGAGTGGGTGCCTCAAGCATAAAGTTGTGTGTTGGAACAACTCAATGTGGACCCTTAATAACCAGAGGGAAGGGAATTTTCAATTTCTGTTCTTCTGGAGGAAAGACCGATGGATTTGGTGTGGGGTTTCTCTGGCGTAAAGATCAGTCCTATGGAAAGAATGCAATGCCATATGGCATGATTGGACTTCTCTCCTTTGTGTGTGGCGGGGGATTTCAACTTGACCAGAGTCATTGAAGACTGGAACACCATGGGCCTATCACGTCTGCCATGCAGCTTTTTTGAATAGATAAATGAGGATGGGTTCATTGACATTCTTTAAGCAACCAGGCTTTTATGTGGACCAATATTCATGATATTCCAAGGTTGTCCAAGATTGATAGAATTCCGGTTGATGTGGATTGGGAGGAAGGGATCTCACTTTCTTTCCTGTCTGGGCTCTCTAGATTATATATCTCTTTCTCCTTTATTTATTGATGTTGGGCGGTGGGGGTGGGGAGGTTGCACCATCATTAGTTCATATTTGAGTCTTGGTGGCTGAAATTTGAAGCCTTGAAAGTTTCAGTGAGTTGGTGAGGGCTTTCTGGAATGGAAAGGTAATTGGGATTACAGAGTTTAGGCATGTTGCTGTGAAGCTCAAAATCCTGAAGCAAATTCCTAAACTCTTGGGGAGAGCAAAAAATGGTGATGATCCATAAGAAAAGGACCTAGAAGCTACTATTCTGGACCAGCTTGTCTGGTCCTCTATTGCAGGTTGATACAGAGGCCAAGAAGGCAGCTAAAGAGGAATGGAAGAAGTGGAGTGGAGGCAGAAATCCAGATCCCTTTGGCAATAGGGAAGGTGACTTGAATACAAAGTTTTTCCATTGAGAGAGAAAAATTCCATCTCAAAGAGAGAAACCACTAGGTATTCTCTCTTGTTTCTATAGTTCTTGGTTGTTTCACAGAAGCCATTCATCCTTCCCTTAAGATGGAGCATTGGATCTGGGGATTATTTTTTTCTATGAAATTATATTTTTAGAAATGGTTCTCAAGTAAAATTGGTATATTCAGTCTGCAGATCTTTTGATGGAGTTTTAAGTCACCTTTGGGAGCAAGCCAGTGATGATGAGGTGCAGGAGCAGAGATTGATTTCTTGATTTAGGAATTAGGACACCCTGCCAATATTTGAGAGGGAATTATACTCTGTTTAATGCTGGTAAGCTTTGAAAAAATAATTGTTAGTTTGATACCCAATCAACAGAACACTCTGTGTGCAATTTGGAAGATGTCTTGCAAGGCCTGGGACCAGTGGGATCTTCTACTGATGCATCAATAATTTGGTTCACTTTTTAAATTTTGTTGCTAACAATATTCTGAAATTGAAAGCATTCAACACAGTTTTTGGAACAAGGTTAATATGCGCCTGGCACAATGTTCATTCTGTTAGATCCTTGTTCGATAAAACAATCAATGTGACAAGAAAGGATTACTAAATCACGGATCATTGTAAGATTTTAACCTGATGTGTTTTTCTAAGAATCAGTGTTGATTGTCTTTGATTGCTTCCAAGCCATTCTGGTAAAAGATTTATGATGAGTTGTTCAGTAAAAGGATTAGCATAATAGCATGTCAAATATATGGGATATTCATTGTTTCTACATATAATTAATTTTAAAATATTACTTGTATAAAAAAAAAAAAATTAAAAATTAAAAATCATTCCAAAAAAATATATGGGATATGCAACCTAAGTGAATGCTTCACCTTTTCATTGTCATCAGTCTATTTAATATGTGATTCTGATCTTAGTGTTGGCTCCATCTGCTACCATTGCCATAGTTGGTCAAAGTGGTCCACATAGGGTTTGGCATAAACCATGTCAATATATCATGCCCTGCCCAAGCACTGTATATCTTGAACCTCTCTTTTCATTGTCTAAATTTCAGATTTAAATATGGTTGATCCTGGCCTAACTGTGCACTGGTATATGAGTGTGACTAGTTTGTTTCTTATGATTTCAAGAGGTTATCATGTTGGTTTGCTACTTCTCACAATGTGTATGTTATAGAGGCAAGGACAGAGAATCCCTATCTTGCAGGTTTTTTTAGCAAAAGATAATTTTCTAATTGTCTTTCATTCAACTGTTAACAGCCAGTTGGTTTGGGAAAGATTGCGAAACTCATAAACGAGGGAATCATCGACTCATCTGAATTGATCACAATGAAAACCCTCAAGGTACTTATCATAATTCCATATACATAGCCATGGTGGTGGCTTTGATTATAAATGCGTATTTACATCTGACTCCAGGAAAGTGGAGCCATTGGAAAGCAGATAAAAGACGGTGTAAGATTAATGGGTCGAGGTGCCGAAGAAATCAAGTGGCCAATTCATCTTGAGGTAAAACATTTTTATAATTCCAGCTTCCATTTATTCATAGGTGGTTGTGACGTAAACAAGTTCAATATTAAGAACAACTAAAAATGAGTATGATTTAAGCTAAGGTAGCACAGGCACTTCAATGAACATGCCATGCCCATGTCCGATACGTATTGGACACACAACACGACACTTGTTGGACATCACATGTCATACACATCCCATATGTGCCCAAAATTCAAAAACCATATTTTGAATCACAGATACTGGGATACACATTGGACGCACGATATTTATGCAGCACAACATTGTAAATTTTTTTTACTAAACATGTGTATCTGTAAGGCTTATTATGCTTGCATAAAACCAATTAATGTTAAAAAGTATTAAATATTGATGGAGTTAGATGGTTGGCATATGATTGTAGTTATATCTGTTTTTATAGTTTATGGACTCTCTTTCTAAATAATCATGATATAACATATATATCATTTATTTATTTATTATCATGTTTTTGTTGTGTCCTAAGTCCTACATTTTCAAGATTTGTCGTGTGTTACCGTGTTTCCATCATATCGTGTCTGTGTCCATGCTCCAGGATTTAAACATTTCATTACAAAGTTTCAATGGACAGAAACAACAGATGCTCCTTAACAAATTTTTAGTAAATTATTTAAGCATGTGTATGGGAAAATGCTATCAAATGGTCTTCCTTCTTTGATTGTCTAAATTTTGTGATCAGTTAATGTTCTCTTTTTTTTTTTGTGAAATGATCATTTAATATTCTTGAATATTGCGATCATGACTGCAGGTGTCTAGGGTAACTGTGAGGGCGAAGGAAGCAGTTGAAGCTGTGGGTGGGTCAGTCAGGAGAGTTTATTATAACAAATTAGGTTTTCGGGCGCTTCTGAATCCTGAGTGGTTCGAGAAGAAGGGGAGGTTATTGCCAAAGGCAGCCAGGCCTCCTCCAAAGCAGAAGGACAAGGTCGATAGCATCGGCCGCCTGCCCGCCCCAACGAAGCCTATCCCCTTCTTCCCTGAAGAGAAGGTGGTGGGTGAAGCTCAGTTGTCAACATAAAAATGATGAGGTAACTTATTGGAACACCTGTTTTTTTTTTGCAATCAAGTTCCCCATTTTAGAGTTCAATGTTCTGTGTGAGTGGATGTTAGAAACAATGCCTGGACAATTTTTTTTATTTTATTTAGAAAAAGATAAAATTGGATTGGATCGGCTATGTTAGAATAAGTTTATATTAATATTTCATGCCCCTCTTTGAATTATGTTATTCACTCAATCTATTAAATTGGTATAAAAATGATTCACATATTAAATCATATGTCATCATCTTTTATCAGGTTTGCATGTCAAATCAATTTTTATCTTTTATAATTCATTATTAACATTTAATTCATATTTTAATCTCAATTTATACATCTCAGCCAACAGAAGAAAATTTATTTTATGATTTGATAATGTTACGTACAATTTTTTTATATGTTTTTACAAACACTTTTTTTCTTTTATAATGAGTTATATGGCATTTTAGTTTTATGTCTATAATGTATCTTGGAGATGTAAAAGAAATTGATAATGTTATGTACAATTTTTTTTTCAGCTCTCATACCATTACACACGTTTTAATTTTTTTTATAAATATTATACATAATTATTGTGCATGTTTTTATAAAAAATAAAATATATATTTTAATGAATTATATGGATGCATATAAAAAATATATAAATTTTTTGTTAAAGCATACGTTGAGTTAATGTGAGTATATAACACTAACAAAGCATATGCATTGAAATTGAGACTTGAAAAGAAATTGAGGTGGGGGCAGAAGATCCCCTAATAAACTCAAATGAAGATTGAACAAGTTTAGAAACTTCAAAAATCATTCTCAAGCTTCTCAAAAGCACAAGAACAAAGTGTTTGCCATGTCAAGTAAACTGAATAATAACAATAAAAGCATCACACAACTGATTTAGAAGTCCTATTATTTACACACAACAAACAAACAAATGGCTCTCCTTACAAGCAGCAGCAGCAGCAGCAGCAGCAGCGCAGGGCCTGGACTCCCTTTCACACATATAAACAAAGGTAGGTAGAACTGAAAATGATTCATTCATCTCTATTAAGTAGAGGCCAAGCATCAATCCAAACCTTAGGGATAACACCTAGGTCTGTCAACGGGTCGCGGGTCGACCCGGACCCGACCCGATAAAAGGCGTAAAATACCCGACCCGAAGGCCGAAGGACCTGATATGGACCCGACCTGAAGGACCCAATCATCCAAACGGGGCGGGTCCGGGTCTACCCCGACCCGATCCCATGGACCCGTTGGACCCGATATTATTTTAAGTCATGGCTAGGAATCCTAATAAAAATAATAACCCTTCCTTATTATTATTTTTTTATGACCCAACCCAAATATCCATGCCCAAGCCCACTAAATTAATAATTCTACCTAAGCCCACTAGATCACTACCCTAACAAATATACCCCCTGACCCTCTCTCTCTCATTTCCCCTCTATCATTCGATTAAATCAGGCCTATTAAATCAAGTTACTCACCAACAATATACCAATTAAATTTAAGCCATTGATTATATAGGATTAAATCTAGGCCATCAATTCATTTTGTAATCCTAATATATCTTTTCCCTTTCTTTTTCCATCTTTGCTCCTGCCCCCTCATTCACTCTCTTTTCTTTGACCTCTCTCAGCATCCCCTCATTTTCCACCTCCATCATGGACAACCAAGGATTGAAAAAGAAAGAAGTGGAGGGAGTTGGGAAAAAAAAACACATATGTGGCGGCCGACAATGGCGACGCCTCCAACGCTAATGGTTTTTTCTCTTCATCTCTTTATCTTCTCCATTTTACCCGGCGTGATCTCCGACCTTGCTTCACACAAGACGGCCCTCCTGTCCTTCCGTTCGGTCTCCGCTTCAACACCCACAACAACAAACACCCAAAGAAGAATAGAAAGAACATCTTCCCGGGTCGACCCGGACCCGACCCGGGTCCGCCGGGTCCGGACCCGAGTCCGCAATTCACTGGGTCCGCCAGGTCCCATCCAGGACCCGGGTCCGGCGGACCCAAGGCCGGGTCGGGTCCGGGTCCACCCCGACCTGATCCGGACCCGACCCGTTGACAGGCCTACCCTTAATTGCAGGTTCCTCCAATTCGAAGATGCAAACCTTAGGGATGAGAACACCCTCAGGCACCACCTGGTGGTGTCTCACCTTCCCTTTTCCTCCTCCGTCCCCTTCCTTTTGCTCGTACATCCCATTTGTGTAGTACGTCGGCGATCATCAAGACACGCAGACGCCTTGGACGTTGTCCATGCCGATCATCAATCCGAACGTCTTGTTCAGGTATGGACAACTGGTGGAGAGCGGGTGTGTCGGGGGTGATGGAGAAGGTGAACTTGCCTCTGCTGGGAGACGCCTTGAGTGCCCAGAGCAGTGCATCTTTGAATTGGAGGAACCTGCAATTAAGGGCGCAATTCGATCAGTTTGGTGTGAATCAAATTATAACCACATTCAACCAAAAAATTGAATAGACCGAGAAACTGAACAGAATTGCTAAAGGGCAGGGATAGACCCACTACCTCACTTAATTTCCCCACTACCTATAATTACGAAAATGCCACTATTTTTTTAATTTTTTGTCTCCCTTTCCCACTACCTAGTTCGATATCATTCAGTCGAAATGTTCTTTACTGGGACGACAGAAGTCTGTCGAACTGTCAAAATAAGTGTCGACAAAGGCCCAGTCGAAGTGTGTTTCACTAGGACGATAGAGACCCGTCGATCTGTCTGAGCAAGTGTCGACATGGATGTATCGAACCCTTTAAAACAACAATTTTCTTCTAAAAATCAATCAATTATACAATCATTTAAGTCCTTATGAAAAAATAAAAATGTCATTTAAGTTATTTAAGTCTTTATATATATATATATGTGTATAAGAAACAAAAATATCAAACAAATAGTTATTTGAATTAAATAAACAGTAAACATTTCATATAAACAAAAAACATTATTTTCTTTTCTAAACAAGTGGAGTATTTTCTAAACAAAGTCCACTTGTTTATAAAAGAAAATAATGTTTTTTTTCTATATGAAATGTTTACTGTTTATTTGGTTCAAATAACTCTTTGTTTGATATTTTTATTTCTTATACTTAAATAAATATATATGTGAATGATTTTCAAAAAGACTTAAATAACTTAAATGACATTTTTATTTTTCATAAAGATTTAAATGATTGTATAATTGATTGATTCTTAGAAGAAAGTTGTTGTTTTAAAGGGTTCGACACATCCATGTCGACACTTGCTCAGACAGATCGACAAGTCTCTGTCGTCCTAGTGAAACACACTTCGACTGGAACTCTGTCGACACTTATTCAGACAGTTTGACGGACCTTTGTCGTTCCAGTGAAGAACACTTCGACTGAATGCTGTCGAACTGAGTAGTGGAAAAGGGAGACGAAAAAATAAAATAAATAATGGCATTTTCGTAATTTTAGGTAGTGGGAAATAGTAACTCGGGTAGTGGGAATAGCTTTGCCCATTGCTAAAACCATTAACTGAACCGAACAAAAAATGATTGGTTGTGCAAATTCGTCTTTTTTTTTCCCCGGACGTTAGTGGCATGATGGACAACAGTGAAATTTATTATTATTATTGGTAAGTGTTTTTTTCTCCTATCAACTTACAACAAGACTGGAACTCAGATCTTCTCACTAAGAAAGAGATAACAATGATATTTTTTAATATAAAATGAATCATTAAAAAGAAAATTGAATAGAAATAATTTGATTTTATTTGGGTAATCCGAATTTTAAAAAAAAAGTGAAACCAAATCCATACCAAATTAAATCAATTTAACCAAACCAAAAACTATTGACGCGAACCTCATAAAGAATCAATTTGCATTGATTTCAGATTCCATTTAACCGATCAAAGTTGCACCCCCTACCTGCAATCATAGTAATAAAGTACTCCGTACTTTTCTGAATATTCGTTAAAGTACTCCGATTAGACATCAAATGTACAAAACGTGCTGTACCAAACATAATGCATATTAAATTCAATGATACATACTAATGCTTAAATTATCTAGAAAATAACATAATTATCACCATACTTTTTCGTATTTATCCCGTATGATTTATGAATGTACACGTACCGTATCGAACATGACACTGGCCGAATATTTACCGTACACGAACTTTGTTATTATGCCTGCAATCCATGATGCAGACCAAGACTGACGCGTCCGGGCTGAGCTGGGCCGCAGGCGGGGGGACGAGGGGGTCAACGGTCATGATGATCCTATCGACGTACACGAGAGGGTGAATCCTCCGCTCCCAGCTGTTCAGTATTGGAATGAGATGAGGTTGGTCTGAGTAGTAGTTGCTGCTGCTGCTTCTGCTGTTGGTGATATTGAATGAACCTTCCTTGTGTTTTCCATTCTTCAAGCCAAATGCCTGGAGTATGGGTTGGAGGGATAACTTAAAATGGCTTTGGGAGGAGTTTGGGCCAGAGAGTTGGCTGCCAGAGAACTGGGAGAATGGGATGAAGTCTTCTTCTGGTTCAGGGGAGCCCATTGCTTTGGTGGGATTGTGGGTGAATGAAGGGGATGTTGTGGAACTCAAAAAATATATGCAGTATTTTACCTTGCAGGCCAAGTTTGGAGGACCCCCCATTTTCCCTAACTTTGGTAATGGGAAAATGTTATGGTCAGTATATTTTATAGTCCAAAATGAAGAATTGTACATGTTTTTATTTTATTTTCAAAATCATATATTTCATCTAATGAGACATGTATTTTTTTAAATGATGAAGTATATATTCTAATAGAAAATATGAAGTTTTTTTAATGAGATATATACATTTATATGACGAGTGAAAGAGGCTAATAAGGTATGTAAAACTATTTGAGATTGTAAAAAATAATGAGTGTAACAGAGCTCTTTGGAAATAAGTGTTATTACACTCTTTACATTCTTATATACTTCGTTAGTCTCATCCACTTACTGTAACAAGATATATATATATATATATATATATATATATATATATATATATATATATATATATATATATATATATCTCATTAGAAAAATCCAAATAACTCCCCTCTAAACTGCCTAAAATCCATATAACCCTCTGACTATTCTTAAAGTCCATATAACCCCTTGAAAATACTCATGTCAATTCAAATAACCCCCTGAGTTAAATTTCTGTTGATAGATGAGGAATATTCTGCGAATATTTTATTTTGTTTGATTGCTTTTTTTTAATCTAATACAACAAATTGTCTTTTGTGTTTGTTTATTAGAATATAATTATAATTTTGGATGAATAAATAAAAATAAATTATACTTGATTGTCTCTCCAAAATGTATCAAGGTTTATTTTAATTTATCAGGTATTTCCATTACTATTTATTCATGCTAAACAAACAAATGTTTTTAGAATTAATCATATCCTAGAAACCACAAACACTTTAATGAACATGATGTGGGACACTTGATTGTCTCCTCGGAATCGATCAAGGTTTATTTTAATTTATCTGGTATTTCTATTACAATTTATTCATGCTAAACAAGCAAATATTTTTAGAATTAATCATATCCTAAGAAGCACAAACACTTTAATGACCATTTGTAAATGACAATTTAACTATTTGAATATATTATAAAACTCTAAAGGGGTAAAATTATCATTTACAGAGGGTTTTTCGCATTTTAGCATATTATAAGGGGATTTTGGTGTACTGTGTTTTCAATGAGGTCAATCAAATAAAATATTCACAGAATATTCTTTATATGCCAATGAAAATTTAACTCAGTGGGTTATTTGGATTTAAACGGATGTTTTTAGGAGGTTATATGAATTTGAGGAAAAGTCAGGGGATTATATACGGCTTTGTTCTATTTAATGGAGTATATACTTCACATTTTATAAAAATACATATCTTACCAAATGGTATATGATTTAAAAAAAAAACATGAACAACATTTTGAGCTGTAAAATGGATCTGAGTGTAACATTTTTTTATTTTAGGAAAATTGCGTTTGGAAGGAGTACTCCACCTAAATAGAAAACAATCACTTTAATGGTGACATAAAAGAAAGGGGAATATATTACAACTTTTTCTATCCATGGCTCTAAAGACAATTAGTACTCACATGTCACAAGAGACCACAAAGTAAGAATAGTTTCTCCACTAATGCACACATTACTCATATCAGTGCAGATGTTCAAATGACATATAGATTAATAATTCACTGAAGGGAAACGTATTCCAATTTTTCTATCCATGACTAAAGGCAAACATATATCGCATGTCATGCAATATTATAATATAGGAATATAAGAATAGTTTCTTCACTAATGCAAACATAATTTAAAGTGTGGTCGCACATACTACGGATACCTAGATTTTGGCATGCACATGCGCTATATGTGTTGTCGTGCAGCATGTGTGTTGTAGATAGTGGTGCATATGGCTGCACATGATACAATATTATGAAAGACTTGATGTATTCAGGCAATCAAATCCCAATCGAACAAGGTTCAGCCTTTAGGTGTTTGAACTTCATTAGGACGTTTCATTCTAGGGTGCGGCTATAGCCACCCCATATACTCTCCTACCCACCTCTTTTCTTCCCCACCCAGGGCATATATCTACACTTCATAAGCCCACCCTCATATAAATATTCAACCCAAATCATTTCTATCCCACCCCATCCACTATTCCAGAAAGCCATGGACCATGTTGAACCAAATCAAATACGGAAAACATAGAGCATGTTGAACGGGATAGAAAACACTTTAAAGATTTTTTTTATTCCAAGCCATGGACCATGTCGAACCAAATCAAACACGGAAAATATAGAGCATGTCGAACGGGATACAGAACATTTCAAGCCTCCGTTTGGAACGGGAATAAGGGATAACCTCGTATCAAGGGGAATAAGGGATAAAGGGTGTTTGGAAACATAGAATAAGTAGGGATAAAGTATACCAGAATAAATTAGTATAAAGTAGTATATGGATTCCAATCTACCCCTGGAATTAAAGTTATCCTAGATTATTCCACCCAAAAAATACGTAGGTCCACTGTCAAATCAACTGTCATCACCTCTTATAAATCACATGTCAAATCAACTATCATAATTTTTTTACTTTTTATAAATCTTTATCCATATTTTATTCACATTTTATCCAAACAACAAAACATTTATTCTTACGTTTACCAACAAGAATAATTCAAAACACAATCAAACACAAAATCACTTTATCATCACTTATGCCGGAATAAATGTATACCAAAAAATAAGTCTTATTCCCGTTCCAAACGGGGGCCAAATGTTTTTTAGTTCAAAAAGTCATGGACCATGTCAAACCAAATCGCACACGAAAGACATGGATCATGTCGAACCAAATCACACACGGAAGACATGGAGCATGTCGAATTGGAGAGAGAGAAACAGAGCGCGGGACGTAATGTTGGGGTGGGTTAGGTGTGAGAAAAAATGTAACAAAATATTTTTATTTATAAATAAAAGGGGTGGGTAGGAGAGTTTGTGGGGTGGCTATAGCCGCACCCTTCATTCTACGCTTCCAGGTGTTCAAATCATGTTCGAACCCCATTTGAATGTGAAGGACGGGGAAAATCACGCTTGAATGGGGTTCATTCTCAACAAACCTTCAAATGATCTTCAAGCGTTCGAACCACATTCATTCGAACCTGTTCAAACGGCTCATATTCTAATTTATTTTAAAAATTAAATACACAGTAGGTGACCATGTATATCTGGTCTGCACATTCATTTTAAACCTCGAATGCACACATTGCCCATGTTAGTCTATATGGGCATGGATGAATATTCAAAGGATAAAGACTAACAGTTCACAGGAAGTTCACTTATCATACTCCTCCATAGGCCCCCTTCTGCTATCCAGACATAAATTTGTTATACATAATAGATGAGTGTTAAGTGATTTTTGTTTGATTGCTTTTTTTTAAATCTAATACAACAAATTATCTTTTGTGTAGTTATAATTTTATATGAATAAATAAAAATAAATTATACTTAAATGTCTCCGCAGGATCTATCAAGCTTAAGGTTTATTTTAATTTATCAAGTATTTCTATTACAGTTTATTCATGTGAAACAGACAATTTTTTTTAGAATTAATCATATTCTAGGAAGCACAAACATTTTAATAACCATGACGTGAGACACGGGACTACATGAATTACACGTGTCTCACAAGTCTCATATATGCTTTGAAAATAATTTTCTATTCTTTTTGTGTGGATAATTTCTTAAATTTTGAGTATGCATTGAAGGCGCAATTATAAAATTTATGCTCACATGAGATCAAAGGATGTTAAAATCTTAATGGAGCTAATCGTTGACAAATCTTTGCGCGCAGTTATATTAGCCTTCTATTTTTTTTTATGAATGTGTGCTTATTTTTTTCAAATAATCATAATCTAACAATAAATTATTTATTAATCAACATGTGTTTTCCTTGTTCATGTCCTACTTTTTCAAGATTTGCCGTGTCATCGTACCCTTCTTCATGCTTTCTTATCCATCCTCCTATTCTTGAAACAATAAAAAGTATAAAAGGTGAATGAGCTTCACTACCTTTTTTTATATCATAAAGAAAGCCATAGCCTTTGTGTGATGGCCCTCCTTTCCAACCAAGTCATCAGAAGCAGGAGGGACCAGATATGAGGACATGAAATGACTCTTCACTGGAAACTCCACTCTAATTCTGGATGACCTAAAGAATTGGCTATACAATTGTTTAAAGAGTGTTGTTTACATGCAATCCATGTGCACAGTCCCATCATATGACTTAATTTATAGCCATCCAGCGATGTAAATATATACTTCATTAAATTATTTTTATATTCATTAAAATGTGTTCATTCAATTCGACATGGAACAATATATATTCACATATTTATTAGACAACATTTACTATTTAAAAAAAATTAAAACATGAGATTATCTATGAGATTGTACATGGGATTGTCTCTAACATTATTCTCAAATTCCCTAAATTCTTACAAAGATTAGGGTCCTATTTGAAACCGATTTAAACAGCTTATATTCTGTAAATTGATTACAATAGTTGATGAAGAAAAAAGCTACTTTCAACCTGTTTTTTCATTTAAAAAATAAAAAATTGAAACCACAACCTAAAGTTCAAGAATACCCATTTGAAACCTTTCATCTAAAAACTATTTTGTAAAAGTTAAAGCCTTTTGATAATTGGGGATATCATTTATCAATTCGTGTCATCAACAAAAATTCTCATTTACTTCAAGACGGGTTCATGACTGCCCATGAGTGCATTTCTGCGCTCCACCAGGACATAAAGAAGGGTGTGAAGATCATGTTTGATTTTGCCAAGGCATATGATAATGTAAGATGGGAATTTCTTTTCCATGTTATGGAAAGCCATGGCTTTGAGCCAAACTTGATTAGGATGGTCTGAGCTTGTGTTACTACAACAGAAGCATCAATTCTTGTGAATGGAAACCATGTGGTTTTCTTCCATTTGGGGAAAAGGAACCCCTCTCTCCTCTTCTGTTTGTTTTGGTGGGTAACATGTTTAGTCAACAATGTTAAAACAATCGATGTGACAAGAAAGGATTACTAAATCATAGATCATTGTAAGATTTTAACTTTCAAAAGATGTGCTTTTCTAAGAATCAGTGTTGATTGTCTTTGATTGCTTCCAAGCCATTCTGGTGAAAGATTTATGATGAGTTCTCCTTCAGTGAAAGGATTAGCATGTCAAATATATGGGATGTACATTGTTTCTACATATCATTTATTTTAAAATTTTAAAAATCATTCCAAAAAAATATATGGGATATACAGCCTCAGTGAATGCTTCACCTTTCCATTGTCATCAGTCTACTTGATTTGTGATTCTGATCCTAGTGTTGGCTCCATCTGATACCATTGCCATGGTCAAAGTGGTCCACATAGGGTTCGGCATAAACCATTTCACTATATATTGCACAAGCACCATATATCTCGAACCTTCTCATATGATTGTATATCATGTTTTTTCAAGATATGAATGTGACTAGTCTGTTTCTTATGATTTTCAAGAGACTATCATGTTATTTATTTATTATTGGTAAGTATTTTTCCTAGTTAAATTTGTCCCTATCAATAAGCAACAGGACTCAAACTCAATTCCCCTCATTAATGCGGGTGTACCTCTACCATCCTACCTAGAGAAGGTTCAGTAGAAGCTATCACGTTGGTTTGTTATTTCTCACAATGTGTATGTTATAGAGGTAAGGACAGAGAGAATCCCTAACTAGCAGGTTTTTTGGCAAACGATAATTTTCTAATAGTCTTTCATTCAAGTGTTAAAAACCAGTTGGTTTGGTAAAGATTTTTTTTTGGTGGGTAAAAGAAAATTTGTGTTGCTATAATTGATGTATTTACAACCAGCTAGTTACAAAATCACAATGTGTACAGAAAGAGGTTCAACAATCAGCCAGTAAGTGTAAGGGTGCGTTTGGTTGTATGATTACGCAGTGTTTGCGATTGTAGGAAGTTGCGTTTACAATCGTGCAATCAAACAATTTTGTAATCGCAGTTTTAAATCCAGCGATTGTAGGCAAATAGTGTCCAAAAGCTGCGATTTTAAAAAGTTGAGAAAGTGAGTTTCCTGCAGAATTAGTTTTGCAATCGCGCAACCAAAAACACCATAAGCTTTCAACTGAATCAAAAGTGAACCAGGGAGGGAAGTGCCACTAGGTGAAGTTGCATCCCCTGGATCTATCCCGATCAGCTGATCACTTAAGCCCCAAGCTGTGATCATCAGCGATGTGTAGCCCTTGCATATTGTACCCCCACAATGTCACAGTCCAAGATAAGCTGCAAAGCAAAGTCAACACTCGAAGCAGGGGCGGACCGAGGAAGGAGCCAGTGGGGGCAGTGGCCACGCTCCCACTGGACTTGTAAAAAAAAACATACAACTACAGTTAGTAACAATGTTGAAGGAAATTGTAGAAAAGAACATAGACAATTATGTACCCAATGACGGGTTTTAGTCTTTTAAATAGTTGAGGATCTGAAAAATAAAATGACGTAAATGAAGGGATATGATATCAAGTATCTTTGTTGTGTTATTAAAACTTTAGGGCTCTGTTACATACAGTCCCTTTTCTTTTTCATTTTTCAGAGATAACACACACCCTTCTTTCAACTCTAATTATAGTCTCATATACTTCGTTAGCATCATATCATCATATTAATCAGGCATATATCATGTTATAAATGTTTTATATATTTTCTATAAATGCATTCATGCAATTCATTAAAGTATATGCTTCATTTTTATAAAAATATGTACCTCTCATGAGATGAGATATACTATTTAATTAAAAAAATCATGACATGTGTAGACTGAAATGGGACTGGAAAAAGATCTGTATGTACTATTTTCCAAAATTTTGTATGGTGTCTAAATTTATGTTTGAGTGTTGTTACACAGTCTTTTTCCAGTCTTAATTCAAGTCTCATATACATTGTTAACATCGTATATTCATATTAACAAGGTATACACCTTGATAAATTGGGGCTAAAAAAAGTGATTGTATGTAATATTATCATTTATGTTTATTTATTAGTGATGGCTCCCACTAGGAAAAAATCTTGGGTCTGCCACTGACTCGAAGGTTGGACTATTGTGGCGCCTGGTGTTCTTCTCGTCGCTGCTAAGAAGTCATCAACCTGATTGCCATCTCTAAATACATGTGAGATCTCCCACTCATCCAGCGAGTGTGAAGGAGAGATTGAATAGCACGAATTATTTGTAGTGCTTGCCAAGGCACATTACCTCTGCCACCACCGTAGAGGAGTCACTCTTTTCAACTGTACTTTTGTTATGCCAAGCTGTTGGAACAGCCGAGGTCCCTCCAAATAATTTTTTTTTTCTGTGTAAAGATTGCCAAACTCATTGTTAGATTTAGATAAACAAATAATTATGAGACCTAATTCATTAAGAGAGGGACTAAGCCCTTTATATAATAGTGCAAAATCTAATACACGTGTAACATAATAGTAATACAATACACATATAAGCTAACACCCCCGCTCAAACTCAAGGTGGATCAGACAATGTGAGTTTGCGAATGAGAGACTGAAATCTAATAAATGGATGAGACTTCGTAAAGAAGTCCGCGATCTGCTCAGCAGAGGAAATGTGCAGAAGCATAAGTGTCTGATCAAGGAAGTGCTGCTGGACAAAATGACAATCAATCTCAATATGTTTAGTCCTCTCATGAAAAACCGAATTGTTGACAATCTGAATAGCACTCCGATTATCACAGTAAAGTGGAGTAGGACTGTAACATCAACTCCAAGATTGACCAAGAGACGTGTAAGATGAACGATCTCTTCGTCGTGATGGCCATAGCTCGATACTCGACTTCTGTGTTGGAAAGAGAAATATCTTGTTTCTTGCTGCGCCAGGAAATAAGAGAATCTCCAAGAAATATGTAAAAATCAGTAGTGGATCGACGAGTAGTCGGATCTCCCACCCAGTCAGCGTCAGTGTAAGCTCGAAGAACAAGAGATGAAGATGATGACAGATAGAGTGATCTAGTAATAGTCTCATGTAAATATCTGATGATCCTCATGAGAGCACTATAGTGAACCGAATGAGGAGCGGAGACGAACTAACTAACGATGCTGACTGCATGAACAATATCAGGTCTGGTGATGTAAAGATACACTAGTTGACCCACGATCTGTCTGTATCGTGTAGGATTGGAAGGAGCTCTCCATCAGTAGGATAGAGCTTTACATGAAGCTCAAGTGGAGTGTCAACATTGCGAGTGTCAGATATAGCGGTACGATCAATAATATCTGCTGTGTACTTCTGTTGAGAGAGAAGAATCCTCCATTTACTCTGAGCAATCTCTAGCCCTAGAAAGTAGCAAAGAGCACCGAGATCCTTCATCTGAAACTAACTAGTGAGGTGACGCTGAACAAGAGTAATACCAGATGATTCGTCACCAGTGATGATCATATCATCCACATATAGAAGTAGATTCACATGACCCTGCGATGATGATCGCACAAACAAAGAGTGATCCTGAGAGCTCTCAACAAAGCCAGCTGATAGAATAACACTGTGAAAATGCTCAAACCACCCACGAGGAGCTTGCTTGAGACCATATATAGCACGCCGGAGATGACAGACATGCTGAGGAGGAGTATGAAGACCGGGAGGAGGTTGCATGTAGACCACCTCTGATAAGTTCCCATGAAGAAATGCATTCTTCACATCTATCTGAAAAAGCGGCCAATGACGAGTCGTAGCAGCTGCAAGAAGTGTGCGAACAGTGGTCATCTATGCAGCAGGGGTGAAAGTCTACTCATAATCGATCACATACTCCTGTGTGAAACAGCGAGCAACTAGATGAGCCTTGTATCATTCATGGATCCATCAGGTCGATGTTTGACCTTAAAAATCCATGTACAACTGATCGGCTCAACACCGGTGGAAAGATGAATAATATCCCATGTATGAGTCTCCTGAAACGCCTGAAACTCCTCATCTATGGCCTATTGTCACTCAGGGTGTTGAACTGCCTCTTGATAGGACCGAGGCTCCCGATGTGTATGAATAGTTGCAAGAAAGACCTGAATTTGTGGAGAATAAGAACTCACTGTGGCAAAACCAAACTGATCAGGGGGTCCACTATGAAAATTGAAAACGGGCAGGTGGACGACGCTCGCGCTGATGATAGCGAGCGATGCAAGGCGCAGGAGGCGGAGCACCAGAAGAAGTATCTGCAGTAGGACAGGGATATGAAGACAAAGAATCACACTTGATTGGAGAAGGCACAACAAGGGGAGGACTAGGAAAGGGTAAAGACATAGAAGATGATTCAAGAAGAGAAAGAGACTCAACATCAGGACATGGGCGAACAAAAGGAGATGTACGAGAAGTAGACTCAGGGGATGTAGACGAAAAATAGAGAACATCCTCAACAAAGGATACATGATGAGCGAACAAAAAACGATGACCCACAGGATCATAACAACGATACTCCTTATGCTCGAAACTTATCCCTAAGAAAACCTATCTAATAGACCGAGCAGAGAGCTTGTCGCGAGCATGAGAAGAAAGAAGAACATAACACGTACAACCGAAAACTCGAAAACAACTGTAGTCAAGATAGAAAGAATAGAGACGTTCATGAGGGGACACACCAAAGAGAACGGTGGAGGGAGTGATATTAATGAGATGAACAGAAGGAAGGGCAACATCAGCCTAGAAATGCTGTGGAGCAAACGAGGACAGCAAGAGAGAGCGAGTTGTCTCAAGAATGTAACGATATTTACGTTCTGCAACACCATTCTATTCATTAGATAGCGCATTGTAGAAGATATATATTCCTTAGCACAATCAGATCGAAAGGTTTTGATGCGACCTTGAAATTGGGTGTGAATCATGGTGGTAAAAACATCATAGATGTGAGCAACTTCAGAGCGATTAATAGTAAATAAATCCACATAAAACGAGAATAATCATCGATGAAGCTAATATAATAAGAAAAATCACTCAGAGAATGTACGGGAGCAGGGTCCCAAATGTCAGAATGTACTAACTCAAAAGGAATGGTGGACTGATTATTTCTAGAACTAAAAGGTAGGGCCACATGTTTGACCAATTTACAGCCCACACACACAGACAAAGGAGAAAAAGAAGTAGATCCTAACACACCATACTCAAAAAAGCCTTTAAGACGAGACTCAGAGACATGACCTGACCTGATATGTCACATATCAGCATTAGAAGTGACGCTACCACAGAAGACAGAGGGGTGTGAAACTGGGAGATACAAATACTCCACGCAGTACAATCCACTGACCCTATGACCAACGCCAATCCTCCGCCCCAAGTGTGGATCCTGCACAAAACAACTAGAGAAAATGAAAGAAACGGTCATACTGGAATCACAAAGTCAACTAATGAAAATAAAGTTCATGCAGAGATCTGGCACATGTAAAACAAATGGAATGGAAAGACGATCAATTGAATCAGAGGTGGTGGTGATAGATCCGCACTGCGTGATAACTAAAGTGGAACCATCAGCAGTATGAATCGGAGGCAAATGGGCAGGAGCAAGTGATCATGCAGTAAGTATGGAACTATCAGGTATCATATGATGGGATGCACCAGAATCAAAGATCCAAGAAACAGAATTACCCAGAGTGGAAGAGAAGGCTAAGGGAGCAGTAGATTCAAACTGAGGTGGATGCTGTAAAAGTTGCTCAAGATGCTGATTGATCAGGGTGTCAATATGATCAGAGGTAGGAAAACTTGGTGCAGTGGTGGTAGCAACAACAGCAGTAGGACAACGGTGAACCAGACCACGACAACGACCTTGAGAAGCTTGCAGTGGCATATGAGAAACCGGGCGTTTCTCCGGATGAAGATCCCAACAGTTATTAATGGCATGTCCTGGCCTTTTGCAATGCGCACAAAGAACTGTAGAACGTGATGAAACTGCATGAGGAACAACAGGAGAGGTAGCAGCCATAACTCCAGAATATATGGTCGAAGACGTAGTCTGTCGAGATGCCACGGTGCGAAGACAAGTCTCCTCGGCAACAATCTTGGCTAGAGAAGCCTCTAAGCATGGTAAAGGATCCTGATGAATCAACTGTCCAGCCAAAGCGGAAAATTCTGGACAAAGAGCTATAAAGAATTAATAGAGCTCACGACGATCACGAAAGGCGGCTCGCTCAGCTGGAGATGCACATGGACGAGGCTCAAGAGTACGTAGCCCACGAAAACAGGTGCGCATGTGACTGTATAGGTCTGTGACAAACAAATCACCCTGAACAATGATCTGGGCTAGTACTCTCGGGCGCCGCTTTTCTCCACAAAGCGTTCAAGAAGAGAGGCCCAAAGCTCGGTTGCCATGTCGAAGCCACTGAGATCGGCCCGAAGAGAGTGATCAACAGAGTTAATCACATATGAAGAGGTACGATGATCACGTCTGCGCCATGAGATATACGCTAGAGTACCAGAGAGTGGAGCAGCAATAGTACCATCAAGGTGGTCGAATAAATCATGTTGACTGAGTGTGCTCTTCACGGTGGTGCACCAAGATGGCCAATCATCTACGGAGCTCAGAAGGAAGTCGGTCAAATTCAGAAGAACGTCACAAAATGACTCAAACATGGGATCAGTATCAGTCAGATTTTCAGATAAAGACATGATCAAAATATCTCAAATCAAGCCAAAATATACACGAATGCATAGACAATGAAAAACTGAATAAAATGAGTACCTGGATGACTAGATTCGGAGTCTGAACGAAATCATAACAATCCAAGAAAGAAACGCGACAAAACAAGGCCAGCGGTGGCCGGACGATGGTCGGCAGTCGAACGGTGCCGGATGGTGCCCGGCGGCGGTTCTACGGACGGTCACTGTCGGAGGTTGGACGGCTGCCGGCGGCGATCGGACGGCCTAGATGGTGGCCGGTGACAGACAGCGACTGTCGGAGTACTGACGACGCCGACGAAGTAATCAGATCCGGGTAATTGGATCCGGGTTCCTGACTATTAGATCCGAGTCTGGCTGGTGGTCCAGGCTGGCAGATCCGGTCGATGGGCCGAGCAACTAGATCTGGGTTGGCAGGCCGGTCTGGTGGGTTCAGACGGATGGGCCGGGCGAATGACGCGGATCTGCATACGAGTGACTCTGCGTACGATCACGGATTCCGCATATGAATGTGAATTTGACGTGGATTTTGCGCGATTTCGCATGTGTTGATGAGTGAATTGGCAGACAACGAGCAGCGTGGACAAGCAATGCTTTGGTCGCGCGAGCATAGGCGCGGACGAGGCAGACGACGAACAACGCTCGAGTTGCACGAGCAAAGACGTGGATGCGCGGAGACGACGGGCGGCGCACGAGAAAAGCACGCACGGACAGCGATGTGTGATTGACGACATATCGGGGATGACGACACGAAGAAGACGACAACGCGAATAACGGCGCGACGAAGACGACAACGTAATGAACGTTGAATATCAAAGGAGATCCGATGAAGAAAAAAATTGAGATCTCAAATGAGCTCTGATACCATGTTAGATTTAGATAAACAAATAATTATAAGACCTAATTCATTAAGAGATGGATTAAACTCTTTATATAATAGTATAAGACCTAATATACGTGTAATACAATAATACACGTGTAACACAATAATAATACAATACATATGTAATCTAACACTCATAAAAGAGGGAATCATCAACTCATCGGAATTGATCACAATCAAGTGGCCAATTCATCTATGAGGTAAAACATTTTTATAATTTCAGCTTCTTTCATAATAACAATTATTCTTTTTGGGCCCGTTTGGGGTGTGACATAAGGTTATTCATCCTTGATAGCTATACTGGGATAGATAACAATCCATGTTGAATAGGTAAATTTTTGTTTGGTTGTCTTTTCCGTTATTCTCATTGGGAAATGTAAAATTGATCTTTTTGTTGTTTGGTTCACCTTGAATAAAGTAAGGATAAGTGGTAGATAAGAGATGGATAAGAGTTTATGATTTTTAAATGACAATTATACCCCTGCATAAATTATTTGTGTTTGGGAATAAGTATAAGAGATATGAGTGTGATATGATAGATGTGACAGTTTTTAGAATGTGTGCAGAAAGTGTTAGGTGAGATAAATATTTTAAAATGATAGAGAAGGGTATTTTTATCCATTGGCATAGATAAGCCCTGATAAGCAATTCCACCATTTTCTTAGAATAGTTATCAGGTCTTATCTTAGCTTATCCAGACATAGCTATCAAGGTTTATTCTTGTCAAACAAACAACTGTTTGGGGCTTATTCTACTGTATTCTCCCCAATTCTTGGTTTATTCTTCTCCCCAAACGGGGGGTTTAAGAATTTATCATATCCTGAAAAGCATGAATATGTCATGTCTGTGTCCAACACATATCAGACACCGGGACACGATATGACACACGTTGAATACATGTCACACACATCTTATACATGTCCAAAATTCAAAAATAATTTTCTAAATTTTGAACATTGAACATGTTATTGTAAGATAAATGCTCAATGTGATAAGAGGATGTTGAACTCTTGATGGAATTGATAATTGACGCATCATTGTAGTTATATTGAACTTTCTTTATTTTATGAATGTGCTCTTTTTTTCAAATAATCATAAGATAATAATAATTTATTAATTAATATGTGTTTGCTCTGTCCGCGTCCATATCCATGCTTCATATCCTTTCCTTTTCCATCCCCTTATTCTTATGGTCTGATTTAGCACTGGGATAAAGGGTTGGGATAAGAAAATAATTGAGTTAAATCACATGTTATCTCATATGGCATAAGAAAAAAAAAAGATAAAGCATTGGCAAACGTCCGTATTTTGGGAGAAAAGGTGGAGATATTTTGTTCTAGGTAAAAAGAAAAATAGACTTTATCCCTATTTTTAACCTCATTTTGTAAAACATGGACAACATTTATGACTGTCCTTCCAAAAATATATATATATATAAAAATCAAAACCAATAATATTAATGCCCTTTAACAGAAATGATAGACTTGATATTTTTTAAAAAAATTTAAAATTATTCCATGTTTTATATCATGTGATCCAAATGCAAAGTTAAGGATAAGAACAAAAACAAATAGGGATAACATAATGTATTAACAAATGTAAATATGGATTAAAATAATAGTCTTTTACCATTATAAATTAAGCTAACTTATCTTAAATATTTATCCATTTACTAAACAAGGCCTAAAAAAACAGGCGATACAAGTATAAAGGGTAAATGAGTTTCACTAGCCCTTTTTTATCATAAAAAAGCCATAGCCTTCGTATGATGACCCTCCTCCTAACCAAGCCCTCAAGAGGGAGGCAGGACATGAAATGACTCATCACCTACAATTAAGGGTCCCCTTTGGCCTTAGGCCTGGGCCCGTAGGGTCAAAACCCGGCCCGTTTTCAGGGCGGGTTGGGCCTGGCCAACGGGCGAGTCCGAATTGGACCCGTTCGGGCTGGTTCGCAGGCGCAACCCGTAGACCCGTGGGTGGCAAATACAATGAATGATTAACATTTAATTTTATGTAATTTTTATTTGAATTGTGGTTGAATTATACAAATTATTATCATTTATGTAAGTGACAACCTAATTATATACACGTAGTGATTCACTTTTTTAAGTAATTAATTAATTTTATATTTTATTTTTGAAAAATTAATGAATGTAAATATTTTTTCTCAAACATTATACTTTCAATTTTGTGTTATTTTAACATTTATTATAAAAATGGACAACTTAAAATTAAAAAATTAAAAAATAACATGTTTAAGATTTGGGCTTGTTGCCTGAAGCCCGGCCCAGCCCGGGCCCACTGGCCAGACAGACCTGCGGGCCTGGGCCCTGTTTTAACGGGTCGGTCCGGGCCGATGCCTACCTACAACTCCCCTAATTCTGGTAAATCTAGATGTCCTAAACATCAGGTATACAATTATTTAAAGGAAAATGATACACTCAGTCACATTCACCAACCAAAACTCAGACCTCACATGTTTTCATTTTTTTTTAAATAGTAAACATTATCTAATGAGTTATATGCTTTGATAAAAAAAAATGCATATCGCTCTATTTTGAGTTGAATGATTTAATATTAGTAAGTGTAAGAAAAAATTTAATGAGGTATATACATCATCTAACGAGGTATATGCTTCACTGAATTTGTAACGAGGTATATAGATCTATATTTTGGATTTAGAAAAAAACTAAGTGTAGCAACACTCTTATTTAAGTGATAAAAAGTGTGATAATTCCATTCCGTAGGTTCTTACATGAAGTAAGGCTCCATTTGGAATCGAAAAGAGCTTATGCTATATAAATTGATTAAAATAAATGATTATTTTATTGAAATTGTTAAGACAAACCTTAGCTTTAAGGGATGGTAATTGAAAAGCCACACAGTTTTTTATTTGTTTTGTTTTATCACTATCGATAATTTGTATATCTCTCAACTGTTTTTTTCATATTTGTTTTTTAAATTTTATTAGCTTATTTTTTTAATTTTTTGTGAAGGTAAAATAATGAGATTTCAAGCATTTTTTAAAAAAAATTCAAATAAATTTTTTGGATTTTCAATATGAAAGAAGCACTAAAAAACAACTTTCTATCTAGATTGTCCATTACTTCAAATACTCGGTCATTATTAGTCAACTTTAATTATTTTGAATTAACATATGAATATATTATTTTATAAATACATTTTTTTCTTATTCTAAGTTTGTTGGCCTTCTAACCCCCCTTATTTTAATTCCAAGCTCCACCCCTGACTCTAACCCCATTTGGAAACGGATATGGGCATCATTGAGTTTGCAGGAAACTGCTTTTCCCAAACCATTTTCAAACAGAAAAACTGGTGCCAACGCTTGCAGACAGATTTATGTTAAAAATTATTTAGAACCTGAGTTTTTCAGAAGCTGTGGAAATGCAACTTCCTATAAAATCAATTTTAAACTTAGATTTTATCTAAAATTAAATTTGCAACCGTGGAATCAAATGAAGCTATATATATATATATAAAAGGTTGAAAACTTAGAAACTTCTAATAAATATCACACAGGCACACAACTAATTCAGAAGTACTAGCATTCTCACACACAAACAAATGGGCTCTCCTTACAAGCAGCAGCAGAACCTGGACTCCCATTTACATGAATACAAAGATAGGTAAAACTGAAAATGATCCATTCATATATTAAGTAGAGGCCAAGCATCAATCCAAGATAGGTAAAACTGAAAATGATCCATTCATATATTAAGTAGAGGCCAAGCATCAATCCAAGCCTTAGGGATGAGAACACCCTCAGGCACCACCTGATGGTGTCTCATTTTCCCTTCTCCTCCTCCGTCCCCTTCCTTCTGCTCGTACGTCCCGTTCGTCATGTACGGTGGTTTCGCGCTGTGGACTTGATAGGAGAGTTTCCAAGATACACGGACGCCTTGGACGCCGTTCATGCCGATCATCAACCCGAATGTCTTGTTCAGGGATGGGCAATCGACGGAGAGCGGGTCTTTCGGGGTGATGGAGAAGGCAAACCTACCTCTCCTCGGAGATGCCTCAACCGCCCATAGCAAAGCGAGTTCGAATTTAGTGTAGCTGCAAATCGGTCGGTTTGATTCAGTTTATTGTAAATCTAAATTGAATTAAATTATAATCACATCCAACCTAAAAAATCGAACTGATCTGAAAATAATTGATGGTGTAGATTAGTATGTTTTTTTTATGGATATTAGTGGTATAATAGATAGCAGTGACATTTATAATATAAAATGAATGGTTTAAATGAAAATTGATTATAAATAATCAAGGGCTCAAATTTAATTTAATTTGGTAAATTCAAAATTTTAATTTTAACTAACATAAAACACATACCAATTAAACGGTTTATTAATTTTTCAACACATATCCAAACCAAACAAAAAAAAATTATGGAAAATGTTACATTTTTTTTCAAACTCATTTCCAGTCTTATTGATTTTTTAAAAAATAGTATACCTCATGTTTTTATAAAAAATAAAACATATACCATAATAAATTGCAAAAATTCATTTATAAAAAAATGTAAAAAATTTCGAACGAGTTATATACCTCGTAAACGTAAGTATATAACTACCGAATTGTATGATAACTACAATTAGAGCTGAAAAAGGAGTTGTGTATAACATCGCTCAAAAACTATAGATCCAAACTTGAGGGGAAAAAAATCAGTTTAGATATGTTCAAATTTGGTTTAACCGACCAAAGTTGCACCCCTTACCAGCTCCATGACGCAGACCAGGACAGATGCGTCCGGGCTGAGCTGGGCCGCGGGCAGGGGGACGAGGGGGTCGATGCTCACGTGGATCCTATCGACGTACACCATCTGGTTGCGGTGGATTCTCTTCTCCCAGTTGTTCAGTATTGGAATGAGGAGAGGTTGGTCTGAGTAGTAGTTGCTGCTGCTGCTGTTGGTGGTGATGTTGAATGAACCTTCCTTGGTTTTGGACTTCTTGAAGCCGAATACCTGGAGCATGGGGTGGATGGACGGCTGAGAATGGCTTTGGGAGGAGTCTGGGCCAAAGTCTTGGCTGGCAGGGAACTGGGAGAATGGGATGAAGTCTTCTTCTGGTTCATGGGAGGCCATTGGTGTGTGTTGTGGGTGAATGAAGGGGATGTTGTGGAACTCAAAATTATATGCAGCAGCTTGCTAGCAGGCCAAGTTTGGAGGAACCCCCCCCCCCCCCCCCCCCCCCCACACTTTCCCAAACTTTAGTAAATGGGAAAATGTTTCATCCAATATATTTTACAGTCCAAAACGACAAAACATTCTTATTTTTATTTTCAAAATCATATATTTCATTTAATGAGACATTTATTTTTTTAAAATCCAAGAAAAATAATTAGAAGAATAATCATGATAATCATGACAATAAAAATAATGATAATAAAAGAGATATTGTTTGTGTGGTTACCGAATCTTTCTTGGCTAATTGTGACTCATTGGCTTGGTACATTGATTCTGGATCTGCTCGTCATATGGAAAAATATAGGGATCACTTTACTGAAATGAAAGATGTAAAATCCGGTGAACATTGCATTTACATGTAAAATATATATATCCATTGCTCATTTGCACTGATATGGATAGTGTGTGCATTAGTGGAGAAACTATTCCTATTATAATATTGTATAACATGAGAGATAAGTTTGCCTTTGGTCTTGGATAGAAAAGTTTTACTTTTGGTCGGGCATGGATAGGAAAGTTTGAATACTTGGAATACATTTCCATTCTTTATGTCACCGTCAATGAATCACCAGTCTTTAATTCTTTACTTTGGAATACATTTCCCTTCTCTGTGTCACCATCATTGAATCACTAGTCTTTATATCGTTTGAATTTTCATCCATTGCACATATGACTGATATGAACAATGTGTGCATTAGTGGAGACACTATTCCTATTTTGTAGTCTTGTAGTCTTGAATGAGCGCGAGAACTGATTGCCCTATTTTGCAGGGTCATGGATGAAGAAGTTGGAATATATTTCCCTTTCTTTTATATAATGGACACGGAGTAATGGGAAATAGGAGAGGATCCCATTTCAAGTTGAAGGCTTGCCAAAATGTGGCTTGGTAGAAATAAATTATACTTACCTTCCCAGCCCCAGGAGTTATCAAGGTTTATTTTAATTTATCAATGTATTACTTTTATATTTTATTCATGATAAATAAATAATTTTTTGAGAATTAATCATATCTTAAAAAGTATGGACACTTCAATAAACATGTCATGTCTATGTAACGTATATCAGACACGGGACATGACGTGACACATGTTGAACACATGCCACACACATCTCATACATGTTCAAAATATAAAAGTAATTTTTCAAATTTTGGACTCACATTGGACGCATTATTATAAAATTTATGCTCACATGATATCAGATCAAAGGATATTGAAATCTTAATAGAATTGATAATTGACACAACTAAAGTTATATTAACCTTTTTTTTATATTTTATGAATGTGCTTTTTTAAAAAAATATTCATAATATAACATTACTTTATTATTAATTAATGTGTTTGTCATGTCCTTTCCATGTCCATGCTTCATATCCTTCCTTTATCCATACCCTTATTCTTAAAACAAACAGGGAATACAAGTATAAAGGGTAAATGAGCTTCACTGGTCCTTTTTTATCAGAAAGAAAGCCATAGCCTTTGTATGATGGCCCTCTCTTCTGACCAAGCCATGAAGAGGGAGGAGGGACATGAAATGACTCATCACCTACAACTCCACTAATTCTGGTAAATCTAGAGGTCCTAAACATCAGGTATACAATTATTTAAATGATAAAATGTGATAATTTGATTCCGTAGGCTCTTACAAGAGGTTTAAAACAACATATGCGTTAAAATTATTAAAATAATTGAAGCAAGAAAAACTATTTTCAACCAGGTTTTATTTAAAAGATATTTGGTTGGCTTTAAAGACATTAAAATCAAAATTTGATACCAAAACCTAATATACTCACTCGAAACCGATCATCTAAAAGTGAGACTAAGCAATTATAAAATATTGGCAGTTTTCTATTTCAGTAATAATAGTTAAGTATTTTAAAAAAAATCATCATTTGCAGCTTTACCTCTTTCTCTCCTTCATTGACCACTCAGTTCAGTTTTTTACCCTTCTCTCCATCATTGACCACTATAATTTGATAATTGGTTTCAAACGGGTCTAGAAAAAGCAGTTTTGCAATCCATGAAATTGAATAAATTTGTACCAAATTTTGACTTCATCGAGGTATAATATAGCTCCAATTTTGAAGAATGAGAATCATTGTATTCCTCTAAGAGTCTAAGCCCTTTATATATACAGCTATAGAGAAATTACGCATGTAATACACAATATATGTAATGACATAACACATATAATTTAACAGTCCCCCTCAAATTCACAGTGGATCATACAAATTGAGTTTGCGAATGAAAAACTAAAATCGAGGAACTAGATTGTGTTCGTGAAGAAATCAGCAGCTACTCAGCAAAGGAAATATGCGGAAGCGATAATATCTCTACAAAAAAGTGATGACGAACGAAGTGATAATTGATCTCAATATGTTTGATCCTCTCATGAAAGACTTGATTGCTGACAATCTGAATAGCAGACCGGTTATCACAATGAAGAGGAGTAGGACCAGTCATAGTGACTCCTACATCCACCAACAGACGTCTAAGATGAACAATCTCCTTGGTGGTAATGGTCATAGCTCGATACTCAGCCTCGATGCTAGAAAGAGAAACAACATCATGTTTCTTGCTGCGCCAGGAGATGATGGAATCTACGAGAAATATATAGAACCCAGTGGTGGAGCGTCTAGTGGTCGGGTCTCCAGCCCAATCAGCATCAGTGTAAATCATGAGAACCAGAGTCGAAGAGGATGACAAATAGATCGATCCAGTGATGGTACCACGCAAATATATGAGAATGCACATAAGAGCACCATAATGTACTGATCGAAGAAATGAGACAAACAGACTAATATTGACGGCATGAGTAATGTCAGGTCTGGTGATGCAGTGATACACAAGCTGACCCATGATCTGTCTGTATCGGGTAGGTTCGAGAGGAGCTCACCATCTGTGGGACGAAGCTTCACATGAAACTCAAGAGGGGTATTTGCACTACGAGTATCTAAGAGGGTAGCAAGCTCGAGAATGTCAGCTATATACTTTGTTGAGAGAGCAAATCTCATGATCACTCTGTGAAATCTCGAGACCAAGAAAGTAATGAAGAGTACTGAGATCTTTCATCTGAAACTGTCGACTGAGATGATTCTTTACCAGAGTAATATCAGCAGAGTCATCATCAATGATAATCATGTCGTCAACATATACAAGAAGGATAACTCGACCCTGTGATGAGGATCGCACAAACATAGAGTGGTTCTGAAGGCTCTCAATAAAATCAGCTATCAGAATAACATTGTGAAAGCGTTCAAACCAAGCCTGAGGTGCCTGTTTGAGACTATATATAGCCCGCCGAATATGACAAACTTCCTGAGGAGGAGTGTTGAGACCTGGAGGTGGCTACATATAGACAACCTCAGATAAGTCACCGTGAAGAAAAGCATTCTTTATATCCATCTGAAAGAGAGGCTAGCGACGAACAACGGCAACAGTAAGAAGGGTGCAGAATTATCATATGAGCAATGTGAGTGAAGGTCTCCTCATAGTCAATACCATACTCCTGTGTGAAACCTCTGGCAATAAAACGAGCTTTATGTCATTCAATGGATCCATCAGGGCAATGCTTGATCTTTAAGATCCATTTGCAGCTGATAGGTATAACATCATCCGAAAGGGGGAACAACATCCCAGGTTTGTATTTGTTCAAATGCCTGAAACTCCCCAATCATGGCCTGTTGCCACTCAGGGTACTCGACTGCCTCTCGAAAGGATCGAACTCATAGTGAGCATGTATAGCTGTAAGATAGACCTGAAATTGTGGAAAATAGGGACTAATGGATGCAAACCGAACTTGTCAGGTGGTCCAGTGTCAAAGCTAAAGCGGGCAGGGGGATGGCATTCATGTTGAGGATAGTGAGGCGAGAGACGAGAATCCACATTAAGGAGAGGCGCATCACCGTGGAAGACAAGTACCAGTGGAGTCATCTGCAGGAGGAGCAAGAGGAGACACAATAAGAGAACTAGGAGGATCATGGGAGTTGGCTGCAGGAGTGTCAACGGGAGACAAAGAACCAGGGGAGTTGACTACAGGAGTGCCAAGAGGAGACTCAGGGAGAGGAGAACTATAGGGCATTTGGTTGACAATGAATGCAGAAGTTGTCAATAATGACAAACCCTATTTGGAGAATATTGAGAAAGCATTGCTGGGTTTATTAATAGCTGGGTCATGTTTTGTGTTGGGGAGGCATTAGTGGGTTTGATGGATGGTAAACTGATTATCAGATAGTAGTAATCTTTGTGGTTTTGATGTTGATCCTTCGTCTACTAGCCTCCATATTTTATTTTTTATTTTATTTTTTTTAATTTGGACTCGGAATTGTACCCCTTGATACTTGCTGGTAGGATTCCTATCATTTTTCCAAGGAAGAAAACAAGAACTGCAATATAGGTTCCATGGGAGTCCTTAAGTTTACAAGTAAGATTGGCTTTGTGGGAAGTTCCAAGACCAAAAGGTTATCATTCATATGTGTAACACTACATATGGTTCAGCCTCACTGAAGAAGGAATACTGTATTACTGATCTATTTTTTTGGATAAAGATGTGACCACCAAAACTTTTATTATTGTAATGGAGTTCAACTCTGAAAAAAACAATAATGGAGTTCAACTCTGAAAAAAACAGAAAAGGCACTGGGTGGGGAATCTGCCACCTAGAAACAAAATATAATGGAAAGTACATAATGATGGGATGAACAACTTACATATCCACCATCAACTAAACCTCCCTAGAGAAGTACATAGAAGAAGCTCCAATACAATTACTTAGGGGTGTTTGGTTCAGCGGACTGCTGATTTTAAGCGTTGATTCATAAGTGCTGTTATATAAGTTCTGATAAGTTTTAATCAGTTAAAAAAAAGTGTTTGGTTCAGCGAAAATTATAAGTACTTACGAAAATAAGTGTGTTGGTTCACCACTGAACAGTAAAGCTTATTATAATGGTATTTTGGTCTATTTAATAATTGTTGAATGTTATTTAATATTTAGTTAAAACTTAAAACTTATTTCATTCTTCCCATTAATATAAAAAAATGGATTTTGTTGGGTCAATGAAAATTACACCACCTAAAATTGGGACCAATAAAAAACCAAATGGAAGCCTATGCAGATTAACAAAAAATTCAGGGTACACAAGTCTATTTATGCCGTGGTAAATGTGCATTCTACATCAACCATATTTGAAAACCTGATAATCACATACATCCATAGCATGAGGGAGTTGAATGTCATAAATATGAATCCTGCTACCATAAAGGCCATGAGAATATTATAACATTCCCCACTCCAAAAATACAACTGTTTTGGGGCAGTTAATATATACATTATAGTGTTGGTATTATAATCCAATTTCTATAATCATTTGATGGCTAGGAGTACAAACAAAAAAAATATTACAAACATCATCAACATCATATATAAGCAAGCACAACATCCAAAATGAGTATCCATGTGGGTCGTGGAACTGCATTGGCATTCTCCACCTTGTTCTGTACTGGCACGTAGGTCATCCCCAGGTCTGTGCATCCTATGCAAGGAGTCCACCCACATGAAGGAATGCGGTTGTTCCTGAATACATGAAGGACAACAAATTCAGCAATAATATTGCGTTTATCGACTTGTTAGCACAAATTCCACATTGTTATATATCACTCATGCAATCCAGCAATTGTCCACCACAACAAAAATTTCACTGCAAACTGGAAGGGAAAGGAAACAACAAAACAAGTTCAAATTTGCACCATTTAGATATATACAGAAATGATTAATTTAGAATTTTTTATCTATCAACATCCACAATTCTAACCGTTAAGGCAAAGGTGCACCCAAGTAGAAGTATTCATCTGGTTTGACACAGGCCAACATATATCTAGCCAATTTCTCTGGTTATAATTCCCACTAATCTGATGCAAATAATTTTCAGTACCAAATGAGTTTCTGATCCCAATAGATTAAAATTTGATGAACAAATTAGGGAATGAAATATGACAGAAAAAAGTCCCATGACGGTTCAATAAATCCAGGTAACAGACAAGACTGGAACCAAATTTTGAGCCCTATTATATGCCATCATGATTAAAATATAGCCCAGAACACATTGCGCCTAGCCATTCCATGGATCTAGAATCTCAGGCGACCATGCATACATCTTTGACAAGATTAAAAAATTTTAAATTAAACAAAGAGTGGCTTATAATTATTACTTCATTGTTGTAACTTTTTAGCAGTAGTGTTTGCAGTGACCAAAAGAGTAAAGAAACAAAGAAGGCATCAGAGCAGAAGTCAATTTCATACCATCTAGAGGTTGTTGTGTTGTCTATTTAAAACTACAAACAGTTTAGTTTTTTAAAAACTACAAATACATTGTGTGTATATAAGGCTAACTGTAATCTATAACCTCCCCAACACACATTTTAAGAGAGTTTATAACAGGCCATATATGTAGGTGTATATAATCATTCAAAACACCTATTCTTTGTTTATTTGTTTGGTCATGGGCTGCTGCTTTGGCAAGAATTTATCAGGCTTCAATAGCAGATCGGCCATGACTCTGTATCATTTAATAGGATCATCTAAACTTTCAGCCCCTCTAATTCTCACAATGCAGTCTTGTATAAAAGCAATAACAAACAGTCACAACAATAAAATAAAATAAAAATACTATGCAATCATGTAAATTTTCCATTCACACGTTGCAAGCTCTTTACAACATCTGTCATATACTTTGGGCTAACAACATAAACAATGCCATAACTCTTTTTTTTTTGGTGCATTGGCTTCATTCATACATTTAAGTGCTGAAAATGCCATAACTATAATGATATATCATGCTCACATGCTCCACAATAATATAATGAACCCATATGATTAAACCACTTTGTAAATTATGTAGAGGTGGTTTGACCAGCCACCCTTGTGAGGTGGTTGGTCAAGCCTAGCTCAAGCCCTTCTACCCAGGTCACTAGGAGCATCTAGTCTAGCCCTGACCCTATTCCAACTTCTCCCAACCTCTCCCATTTGGTAAGCCGATTAAAGAATCCATAAACTCAACTAAACATCTAATTTTTTTGCTAGGTAATTCAGCAGATTTTTATTTGATTGTAAATATAAAAAAGTAGAAGAGGTGAGGGCCCATTGCCCATTGCCCTTAAATTTGATGTTAATTGAGTCAAAGGAACTTCGTTGGGATCGAGTTCCTCAAAGAATGTCCTTTATTTAAATACTTCTCTAGGCATTACTTTGGGCTGCCTATCAACAACACTTTTCAGGCTTTTTGTAACTATCTATCGAGCTATAAAAGGGCTACAAAACATATGTCAAATACATATTTAACACGAATGCGTTGGGTTCAAATATAGGTCAAATTTTCCATCACATGAGTGATGAGTCTCCTCTCATGTCTGGTTATCATGGAAGGTTGTCTATTGTCACTCAAGAGAAATTTTAAAAGTTAATTTTTGTACCCTAAAAAGATATCATATAAATAGTACTTGGTATGTGCATTTAAGAATCCTATTAAAGCATACAATATACATAAATACTAAAGATTGAGTTTGAATCATTAATACCATATGAGAAATGCAAGAACATTTTGTAAAGGAGCTTTATAAACAGAGGGAGGAATATAGAGTTTCAACCTCCTTTGCAAACTCTACTGGAATTCCTAATGAAGATCAACTTCTTGAAAGATCAACAAACAATATCACATTTTTTAAAAGAAAAAGCAATAGATCATCCCCATGGGACCTGGAAACATAAATAGATATAGTACCACAAATCCATGCATCACCAATCAATAAAATCATAGTCTACAGACAATCCCACTTGAAAAAAATGAGGTTTGGCACTCAAAAAGCAATCAATCACCTACTTCCAAATCTGATCTACCCACAATAGAAAAAAAACACACATTTCAGCCGACGCTCCCTATAAATTCATTTCCATGAAACCCTAAACAGATTTTCATCGACGGATCTGACGAAATACATGAACGGAGGAGATTTGGTGGGTTTTACCTAGATCGTTGGCTGTTGAGAAGATCCACAGAGGTGGTGAAGCAGATGGGAGTGTCGAACAGTTTGTTGGAGACGGTGAGAGAGAGATCGGAGTGTATCCTCACGTTTCGTGAGGAGGAAACAGATCGGAGTGTAGGATCAGTCGACAAACATCATGGTCTTCTCGAAGGAGATCTGTGATCCCGGTCTTAGTCATCAGTGTTTTGGGTTTTCGGTAGCTCGAACAGGTTCGGTGATTAGGGTTCCTCTGTCGGGCATCTTTTGGGTTCAAAGAGGTTGTTTTCGACGTAGAAAAAAGGAGAGAGAAGGCTGGTCACAGGTGAAAGATGGTTTAAATACCCTATGTAAATACCAAACTTTTACAAGGGCATTCTCGTCTTTTCACAGACAGGTCGAATCTCTGAATGTGTTAATCGAGTTTTTCAGTGACGTAATGTGGGCTGAAAATTTTTGAGCCCAAATGACTTAATGAGGTTTGGTTTCAGTGCTTATTTGAAGTCCAACCAAATGAGATTAAAGCAGATTTTCAGCTTTAATCTGAATAAGCACTGATGATAAGTGCAACCAAACAGCCCCTTACCCAATACATAATATGCACACAGATTTCAATGGATTTTGTAGAATAAGATTGCATACCTTGACTTACTGGTCCTTAAATTACAACCAAATCTTTGTTTCCTTAAGACTAATCATGGTAGGAATCTTTAAATTGGCACCTCATAATCTAGAAATTAGAGGGTGGGGGGACCCCATCTATAAAAGTTAGAACATTCCTTGTCCTTACACTGTTTTGAGTTTCGACCTTGTAACTGTACTATACCACCCTACCACCACTTTGCACTAAAATAAAATCCTTAAAACTCATACAGATGACTACAATGTTCAACAAAGCATAGCAATTGTTTTATATCTTCCTCTTCAGAAAAAAGTTGTAAAACTGTTTAATAGAAAAGTTCAGAACCCAATTTTTTTTAAATCCATATGATAATGGCTTCGAATTTAATGCTCATACGAATTAAAATCTCTCTCACTTGAGCATCATTTGATAATAGATCGATAGACAAAATCTGTTGGATGATCATCAATAATAATCAATGCAAATCAAACATACGAGAGGACTGTGTTCCCGAATGCATACCTGAATCTCTTCAAGGTGTATCACCGTCACATCCGCATCATATAACTCCCCTTTCCTCCCCTTCCAACCATCATATCCTTGCCATCGTCGCTCCCCTACTCTCCATCATCCATCTTCTTCTTCACCAAAACTTCCCTCCATTTCCCCTCCAAATTTGCCACGCACCACCTCTGCATTAGCTCCCAAAACCTCTCATCCACCACCACCAACAGGCCCTTTGCAGGGTGATCCCCAAATGCACAACTCAATCTCTTCAAGGCGCGTCATCCACAAATAGCACCTTATAGAACCTCCTCCTCACCTCCGCATCATATAACTCCCCTTTCCTCCCCTTCTAACCACTGCACCCCTCACCGCCCTCACTGCTCCCGTCCACTCCACCTTCACCAAAACTTCCCTCCTTTTCTCCTCAAAATTTACCGCGTACTTCCTCCAGTCATACTCATGAAGCCCCTCCTAAATTAGCTCCCCAAAACTCTCCTTCACTACCACCAACGCATCCTTCGCTCGGCAATCTCCAAAATCAATCAATGCAAATCAAACATAAGAGAAAAGAAAATTCCCAAATGCACTCCTCAATCACTTCAATGCGCATCATCCTCAAACAACACCTTATAGAACCTCCTCCTCGCCTCCGCATCATAAATCCCCCCCTTCCTCCCCTTCTCACCGCCACCACACCCTTCACTGCCGCCACCCCTCCCCTCCTCTCCCCCATCAATCCTCTTCTTCACCAAACCCTTCCTCCTCTTCTCCTCCAAATTCTTCGCGCACCTCCTCTGGTTATACTCATGAAGCCCCCCCTCCATCAGCTCCCCAAACCTCTCCTTCACCACCACCAACGGATCCTTCTCCACCAACTCCGACCCAATGTACCCCTCCCTCAGCACCACCGTGTGAATGCGGTACCTATTCGACACATAAAAAACGCTCGGATGCCGTACCAGCAACGAATCCAACCTCTCCGGGAACCCAAACTCCCGCCGAAACCGCCCCAATTTCGCGATCGACGCCTTCTTCCACAGCGTCATCGACAGGATCTCCCGGACCACCGCCACTGCCCGACTCTCCACCTCCGCCGGATCCGTGACGACGCTTGGCGGTGATGGGACGGCGAGGTTCTCGTCCAACTTTACGAGCTCGATCTCCATCGTCGACCGTCGGCCACCATAGTTGATGATCCGGAACCTCTCCGGGTGCCTCGCGATCACGCTCACCGGGTAGTCATCGGGGAAGCCGAAGCCGCGCTTCAGCGACGCGAATTTCGAGGCGCCGATGCGGCGGTGCCTCGACATCATGAGGAGCTTGGAGAGGACGTCGACGAGGATCGGCTGCCGGGACTCCCGCGTGGCCTCCTCCGCCTCGACGAGCTCCAGCATCCGCTTCGTGAGGCGGAAGCTCTGCTCGCCGTCGCCGCCGTTGATGAAGGTTTCGAAGCAGCAGGGGTACTTGCGGAGCCAGTTGAGGGCGTTGCCTTGGAGATCTAGGGTTCGGAAGCGCTTCTGGAGGGATCGGACGGTGGAGGTTTGATCCGGGGAGCGGAGGAGGAGGTTCTTGATCTGGTTGTTGACGATCCAGCGGCGGTTGCGGGTGAGGGCGGACTCGAGGTCCGGGTCCTTCTTTGAGGAGCAGAGGGAGAGTGATCGGACGGCGGAGAAGGCGTGGATGGGATTGAGGAGGGGGTGGTGACGGAGGAGATTTAGGGTTGCGGTTTTCGCCATGGGAGGAGGGATGAGGGGTGGGTTTTGCAAATCCTAAAAAAACATGAGCTATTTTCTAGAAAAATGTTAGACTCAATTACATTTATCAATCAAAACTCATTTCAAATTCAATAAATCAATTTTTATTAAGTGTAAAAAAATATTTAATGTGGTATATATAACATATATAACGATGTGTATGTTTTACTGGATTTCTAACATGGTATATAGGATTGTGTCTTAGACTGAAAGAAAAAAAATCGAGTATAACAACACTCTTTTTATAATATACATTAATAAGTTCTATATACTTTGTTAGTCTAATTCATTCAATGCATAAGCCCCCGTTTGGAATTGGTATAACCCCCTGGATAACCTTGGATAAGTATATTGGGGTGTTTATTTACCCCGAATAACCCCGGATAAAGTATGCCTGAATAAACCCAGATAAAATGGTTTATGGATTCCAATCAACCCCTACAATTAAAATTATCCAATATTATTTTACCCAAAGAATATGTGGGCCACTGTCAAATCAATTGTCATCACCTCTTATAAATCACATGTCAAATCAACTATCATTACTTTTTTACCTTTTATAAATTTTTATTCATACTTTATTCATATTTTACTCAAACAACAAAACATTTATTCGTATGTTTACCAACGAGAATAATTCAAAACACAATTAAACACAAAATCAGTTTATTCTTATTTATACTCATTTATACTTGGATAAATCTATACCCTAGAATAAAATATATCCCTGTTTCAAACGAGGGCTAAGAGTTCTCTTTCTATCCCTCTAGTTATCTGACCCACCTAAAAAATTAGTTTTTGGGATGAATTAGATGATAGATAGGGTAAAAGAGGTGGAGAGAAGAAAGAATACGTGACGAGGCGAAGTCGTTCCTCTTGAACTGCGAGTTGGAGAAGGTCGTGGAGGCATCGCTGCTGCGCGTGAGACTTACTACTTAGGTGAGGTTGGAGGGGGAGGTGCAGAACTGGCGCACGTGCTTCAAGGCATGGTGCGCGTGGCCACACAACCAAGGGTCGAGGTCGGTGATGTCGTTGTGAGGGCGAGCAAAGGGGAGGGTGCACCTGGTGTACAAAATAGCCTGCAATGGTCCAGGATGCTCGGCGAGTTGAATGAGGTGGTGGTGATCGACGGGCTTGATTTCTTCGTGGTCGAATGGGGTCGATGTGCGGGCAACGAAGGGAGGAGGCGACGAAATGCTCCTCCAATGTAATGATTGTCACTTTTTTAGGTTGTTTTATTTCATAAATGTGTTTTGGTGCCTTGATTTATTTTTTATAGTATTTTAAAGGATTTCTAGTTTTTAATTTTTAAAAGTAAATATATTGTTGTGATGCTCGTTACATAAGTTTTTCAATGCATATTTTGGATCATCAATCGGAGTTAAAACGATCAAGTTATAGTTATTTTTGCGTCATGTGCACAACTGGCCTGGGACAAACAGCTGAAGTAGGGTAACTTGGAATTTTTCTGTCCAATTTAAATCCCCGACGACTCAACAAGACTAGCTAACAGTTTTTCTGGGTGTAGAAGTGTAGAAAATCTGGGATTTTGCTGATCTTTAGGAATTTTTTTATTTGTTGCTTGGAGTGCAACTTTTGCACACATTAGGGCCTATAAATAACAGTTTTTTGATCCCCTAGGACCCCATGAAAACCCTAATTTAGAGCGCTCTCTCTCTCATTTCTTCAACCCTAAAAGGCTTTTTAGGGTGATTTATCCATGAAAATCCTTAGGGGGTAAATGTGAATCCTTATTGCTTCGTTCTTATGATATTTTATCATGTTTTAATCACTGCTAATCACCAATCAATGATTCATCCAGAGGTGATTTGGATTATGTGTTTTATGAGTTTCTTCTCTCATATATGGTTTTTTATTAATTTTGGATCCTCATGTTCTTTTTATGATTTGATCATTTTAAGCATAAATCATGTTTAAGGCTTTTTTTTAAGATATAAAACATGTTTAGGATTTCTAATGTCTTATTTTGGATACCACTGTACATGAGTCTTAGCCCCATTTGTTTCATTGATGAGTTTATCATAGATCAATGATAGTTATTCGTTTATATATTATATCTATGGTTTTTAAGGTTTTTCGGATAGGCCATACAAGTTTTGGATGCATATTTCATAGTTTTTTTATGTATCTAGGGTTAGTTATATAGAGTCGTGATATTATACGGTCGTGCGGTCGGTGCGGTCGCGATCACGGGCCGTCGATCACGGGTCCATCGCATCGGACGGTCGGGTGTGATTCATGTCGACCGTTGGATGTGATGGACCCGCGATCGGACGGCCCGCGATCGCGACCGCATATTATCAATTCACTAGTTATATATATAGTCGAGTGATTCAGTGCGGGAATGCGGGAAGCGATCACGGGCCGTCGATCACAGGTCCATCGCATCGGACGGTCGGGTGCGATTCACATCGACCGTTGGATGCGATGGACCCGCGATCGTGATCGCTTCCCGCATTCCCGCATTCCCGTACTGAATCACTTCCCTATATATATATATATATATATAGAGAGAGAGAGAGAGAGGTGATTACGTGCGGTGAACGGTGGGTGCGGCGGCGATCACGGGCCGTCGATCACGGGTCCATCGCATCGCACGGTCGGGTGTGATTCACGTCGACTCTCGGATGCGATGGACCCGCGATTGAACGGCCCACGTCGCGGCCGCACCCGCCGTTCGCCACACCTATTCGCGAGCGTGTGTGTATATATATATATATATATATATATGGAATGATTAGGTGCGGCGGGACGGCGGTGCGGCAGCGATCACGGGTCCATCGCATCGGACGGTCGGGTGCGATTCACATCGACCGTCGGATGCGATGGACCCGCGATTGAACAGCCCACGTCGCGGCCGCACCCGCCGTTCGCCGCACCTAATCGCGAGCGTGTATATATATATATACACGCTCGCGATTAGGTGCGGCGAACGGCGGGTGCGGCCGCGACGTGGGCCGTTTGATCGCGGGTCCATCGCATCCGACGGTCGACGTGAATCGCACCCGACTGTGCGATGCGATGGACCCGTGATCGACAGCCTGTGATCGCTGCCGCACCCGCCGTTCGCCGCACCTAATCGGTTCCCTATATATATATATATATATATATATATATATATATATATATATATATATATATATATATATATATATATATATATATATATATATATATATACGCTCGCGATTAGGTGCGGCGAACGGCGGATGCGGATGTGACGTGGGCTGTTCGATCGCGGGTCCATCGCATCCGACGGTCGATATGAATCGCACCCGACCGTCCGATGCGATGGACCTGTGATCGACGGCCTGTGATCGCTGCCGCACCCGCCGTTCGCCTCACCTAATCGGTTCCCTATATATATATATATTTTGGAGGTCTTGCTAATTATATTAAATTTTCTCGTTTATATTTAAATTCACATGTTTTAAGATTTGAGTTTTATTAATCTATTGATATTTGCATGGTAATCATGCCTAGGTTTAGACACGGCACATGCACGACAGGCCCGGCCCTGGGTGTAGGCCCAATAGGCAAGCTGCCTAGGGCCCCACCCAAAGAAGGGCCTCAGAAAGTGCTACTTCTGTGGTTTTGTTTTATGGGTCTCCCCTGGCCCACTACAAAGTATAGTTATTTTAACTCATTCAAAACCCCATCCAATGATGAGAAAGCAATCGATCCAACAATCTCAACCATCCAAAAAAGAAAAAAATCCAAGGCCCAAATGGAAAGAATAAATACAATCAATCACAACCATCCAATGGTCATAAAAAATTATACATAAATAAAATTTTAAAATCTCATTTGAAATGTCAATATTACCCTATCTAGCCTAACGTTTTTTTTCATCCTCTCCATTGGGGTTTCTCATAATCTCTCTCTCTCTCTCTCTCTCTTTCAAATTTCAACAATTCCAAAGTCAAAAGAAGCAAAATTTAAAGATTTTACAATAAATTCATCTCCATTATAAGGTACTTAGCCACTTTTTAAATCTTAGTTTTGTTTAATTTATTTCCTTGGATATATGTATTTTTATAATTATATTCATATATTCTTATTAAATCATATATGAAATTATAAAGTTAACATGAAAATCTCATTTTTTAAGATGATAAATTAAAAATTTTTAATTAGAAGGAAAAAAAATCATTCGTTCATGTTCTTTTAAAAAAAGGGAATGAAAAAAATAAATATAATCATTGAGATGTAATCTATTTTTTATTTTTATTTTTTGTAAAACTTCTAATAAAAACTGGTAATTTATTTGGTCATATTTAAACAAGATATTTTTTTTGTGATAGACTAATAGGACCCTATTTTAAAAAATCGCCTAGGGCCTTAACCAAATTTTAAAATTTCAGGGCCGACCCTGATGCACGATAGAACCATGCGTTAAAATATTGTATTATCATCCAATCTATTATTATAATATAATAATGCTACTTTGAAATATAAAAATATATAGTATAAAAACAATTTCCACCCAATGTACAAATTTTAAAAAATTGGCGTATGATTCATTTAAGTATATAGTTGTAATAATCCAAATCATTATGAAAGGTTTGAAGTCTTGAAGACATGCCAATGTTCGGAGTCAATAAAAATATCAATCAAAAGAAATGTTTTAAGTGTTTCATATAAAGAAAGTGAGGGCATTTTTAACCAAAAATGATTTCTAAAAACGTTGTTACAAATCCAACTCATTCAAACTACCAGGATAAACATCTTCACAATTTTGCATAGTACAACATTGGTTTCACATGTACCACATTGGGGACGGTTACATACTTACACCCACACTCTTTAACAAGAAATTCACCCCATTTTCAGATCCACCCCATTACCCCCCCCATAAATAGCTAAAACATAACAGTGGGATCCCACCCCAGCCCCTTCAAACAAAATAGTGGGATCCCACCCCAGCCCCTTCAAACAAAATCACTCTTGTTCCTCTCCAAGCAGCAGCCCAGAGCGGACATACAAGGCTACCGTACCCACCTCCGGTCGCTGGAAAGGAAACCCACCATTGATTGGTTTTTATTTGCACACACATTCTCTCATTCCTCTTCTTCTTCATTTTCTTTTCATAAAAATCTAGGTTAACAATGACTTTTTCATGTTCTTTTGCTGAGATTGAAATGGATGGAGGAGGAGGAGATGGAGATGATGAAGGCCATATAAGGGTGTATGTGATTGCTTCACAAGGGTGTTGAGGGAGGAGGGGTTTTGTTGCTGTGGAGGGGGTTTGGGTTTTTTTTTTGTTTGGGAGAACAAGAAATTATAGTTTTTCTATGTGTTGTTGATGGGTTTTTTTGTTGGTAATGGTGGATGCGGGGGACAGCGAAAAACCTCGTCGGAGAAATCGTCGGTCGAGGAAGAGTAGGGAGAGATGCAAATGAGGGTTTTGTTTTTTATTTGGGAAAAATCGATACAACTCCCTGTAAACTTGTCAAAATCGATTTAGGTCCCTGTAAAATCACAAAATCTTCACAGATCCTTGTATTATTTAAAAAAATGCCGATTAAGTCCCTACCGTTACATTGACAAACCCAAGGCTTGGTTAACTTTAACCATACCTGTAAAATGATGATAAAACCCCCGTATCTTTTTGAATATATTATGGGAAAATCTCCTTAAGTCTCTGTATTCTTGATAAAATCACAAAAAGTCCCTGCAAGTTCAAAAATCACAATAAGTCCCTACAAAGTTTAATAAATTGTTGATTTAATTCCTGCCGTAACCCCTATTAACTCACATGTGGTTAATATTAACCAAACAAATAAATTTATTAAAACACCCCTCATATCTCTCTTACTCAGTTCATGTATCATACTAAGTTTATATATGTTGTTTAATGTATCAGATATGACAGTTATATATCAAACCAAGTTTTTATATGGTGTTTAATGTATTAATTTTATACATATTTTAGGGACTTATTGCAATATATGGTGTTTAATATATTAGAATTCTAAGTTTATATATGGTGTTTAGATAAGCTGTTGTTAATATATCCATAGGAAGGCCCGAATGCACATTTGGCTTTACAGATGAAATGAATCCAACCGCTGTTTTTTTTTTACCATTGATAAGCTTCCAAGAGGGATGAAAACACTGAAAAATGAGGGGTATTTTTGTCTTAAAAAAGGACTAAATATGATTTTCTAAATATTTTGGAGGACTAAATCCAATTTTATACAGATTTCAGGGACTTATTGCAATATGAAGGTAATTTTGAAATTTCATTTGGCTCAAGGGCATTTTAGGCATAGAAAAGGACCTATATCGATTTATTCACTTTTGTAGGGACTTTTTCGAATACTTGTTTCACGGATTCCGTTACCCGGACGGAATATTCACAGCATATACCTTTTTTAAAAAAAAACTTTTAACTCGGGGACTAAAATAGTTAACTCGGGCAAAATATAGGGACCTATATCGATTTTGTGATTTTACAGGGACCTAAACCGATTTCAACAAGTTTACAGGAGTTATATCGATTTTTCCCTTTTATTTTGGGGTGGGGTGTGCTTATTCAGTGAATGTGAGGGGTGGGAAAGCTAGGGGTGGATTGTGTCTATTCGAAAGTATGTAAAAAATATTTTCTATTCTTTTTAATGGGTTGGGTTTCTCGGGGTGGCTAAATGACCACCCTACCATATTTATAATTCAAGCTCTTTGTGGAGGCCTACCCTGGTTGAAAAATCCAATACTATCACCAAGTGGTTGTGTGTTCTCATAGAAGAATCATACATTCTCTCTAACGTTGGAAATCAGATAAATGAGTATTACAAATGACAAAAAAAAATATATTTATTACCATGGAAGCTTGGTGCCTTTGGTTTTGTGGGAGAGGATTGATACCTCTTCTACTATGCTCCCATGGAACATTTTCTTTGTTAATGTTATCATTTAATTGAGCTCTTGACCCTTAATATATTAAGACAAGTGCCTATCATTTCATCAAAAAAAAAAAAAAAACTTCTTTCACAGAGGTAAGGTACTTACCGATTGAACCAAATTTCAGTTCACTATTTGGAGGCTTATTGATGGTCAAATTACATCAAAAGCATAGGGATTTATGGATCATGTGCAACAATTTAAAACCAAAATTGAAAATGATACAAAATGATGATCCTTATACATTTGCACTTACTCTTCTACCACCATTTGGGAGATCATCACCCAATATATTGTAAGCTACTCAACACAAATTGGTTTCACTACAAAATATTGCTAGCAAAATGAACAATCCAACGGAAATGAGAACTGTGATTTATAGCCACACAAAGTATTCTATATTTTAAAAAAGAGTTTCTCATTCATAATGACATGAACATAGAAACCCTATTAAAAACACTCATCCTGACATTGCGATTTAATGTACTTGAGAACAACACTTGCCTAATGTTGAGCAAAAACATTCTCATACCAAACCATTCATACTGAGCTTTCTCATCTTTCATTTTATTTGTCTCTTAATAATGTGTCGTGCCATCCAATAAGAATAGAAAAGAATTGGTATTAAAATAATTGAAATTATTATAAAAACAAAAGCTGTTTCACATGCATAGAAACACAACATCTCAACTTTTTCTTAGAATTCAAAGATTCATCATTTCGAGCAACACCATATTAACCCTCAACGCAAGCTCATCTCTCTCCATCTAGTCACTGTTCATTGACCCTAAAACAAACAGTAGTCTTCAATGTTGCATTTGATGACCAAACTAGCCAAAAAAATAAAAAAATCAATCATCCTCTGCATCTCTCCTTATTTAGGGAGACTACTTCCAACTTGCAAATACTCATCTTATTGGAGCTGGAGCTTTACACGTCCTGAAAGCCAATCTTCATGCGAGAAAGTGATTTGAGCACCGCTATGCAAATTGATTTCAAGAAAGTGATTTGAACACTTGTAAGCTTTTTTTAATACAACTTTTCAGGGCCCAAAAAGATGCTACCAGACACTAGCTTTTCAATTAAATTTTGTTGTCTGAAAACGTGTTTGGATTTTTATGATTCCTAAAAAAATGAAAATTCATTCCAAATGGATTTCCATACGCCACCTCTTTGATAACATGATTGTAAAAATGTTTTTTTAACAAATCTATGCATAATGTGCATAAAAATTAAAAAAAAATTGAATCCCAATCCAACACTTTTTTTTAAACCTTCTTTAAATTTTCCCCCAATTTATAAACCCATCCCTCCCCACCAGATATATATACATCTAGAATTTTACAATTTTATCTTTTTATTATATAGATTTCAATTTTATCTCAACATCCATGACGAAAAAACATTATAATTTCATTAAACACTATCTATTAATATGATAAAATAAGCCTATCTTCACCCACATATTATGCATTAAAATAAAGTTTTAAAATGATATAATATGTTAATAAATTATTAAAAAATAAAATAATATAAAATAAAATAATATGGTGTTCATATCCTTCTCTCCTTTTCACACGCACTCTCTCTGTTTCCATGTTACCTCTCTTTTCAATAGTTATTTCATCCCTTTTTAGGCCAGCAGGTAATGTTTAACGTAGGGTAGCATGAGAGAAATGATGGGACAAGGAGGGATGGGTTGTGAATTGTGATGTGTGTAGGGTTTAGGCTAGCTGAGGTTGTCCTGTAAGAAATAGATATCATATGAAAAAATGGGGTGTAAGGGGTGATGGGCATAATAGATGAAAGAGAGTGTGTATGATGCATGTATGTATGTATATGAGTGTATAATTGATGTAGGTTGTGAGTGGTTAGGTGTACACTTGTGAATCCATAGCATGCTAGAAAATCCATGTTTTTTTCAAAGGCTCCGTTTGGAAACACAGATTGAAAAGTAGATTTTGGAATAAAGCTGCTTTTTAAGATGATTTTAGACCTTTGACTTTTTTGAATGCTTTTTTTTAATTCAGGAATCAATATTTGGAAGGAATTTAATGTTTGGTAGAAAAAGTTGCTTTTCAATTCAAAAAATCGATTCCGACAAAAAATCGTTCTTTTTTATATTTTAAAAACACGGATTTCGAGAGAGAAATTAAAAGGAATCCAGCTTTTGATTCCGCCAGAATCCGACCCGTTTGGTTGCGCGTTTGGGCGGAATCCGCTTTTGAAAAAGCGGAATCCGCCCAACGCGGAACCAAACGGACCCAAAGATGGAAAGTTAAGTCCTTGGATAACCTCGAATAAGGGATAAAAGGTGTTTAGAAACCCCGAATAAACCCTGATAAATTATATCAGAATAAACTAGATAAAGTGGTATATGGATTACAACCAACCCCTGCAATTAAAGTTATCATAGATTATTCCACTCAAAGAATATGTGGGCCCATTGTCAAATCAACTGTCATCACCTCTTATAAATCATCTATCAAATCAACTATCATTATTTTTCATCTTTTATAAATCATTATCCATACTTTATTCACATTTTATCAAAACAACAAAACATTTAGCCCCCGTTTGGAAGCTAGATAATATTTATGCATGCGTATAAAATTTTTTAAGGATAACTAGGGATAGAGTTGGAATAGATGGTTTTTGTTTGGTTAGATTATGCAGTTATTCTTGTTGGGAAACGTAAGAATAAGCAGTGAGTTGTTTGGGTGATGTTAAATTGATGAGTGAATAAATTGTTGGATAAGTTGATGAATAGTTTTTTTAAAATAATATGGGAATATCAATATTTTGAGAGTAATGAAATCTGCCTCAGTATAAATAATATGTATAATTATTTGATTATTAACTTTTTTTAATAAAAGCCTAGAGCACCATACCACACTTTGTAACCTCATATATTCGTCTACATATTCTCATTTTTACTAGTGAACTAAATAAATTGGTTCATTATTCAGAGTCCTTTACATCACACATACACGGTCTAATATGGGCTTTCATGAACAGTGGATTGAAAAACCAAATAAAGGTCAAAACCTGCTTAGTAGAATCCATTCACATCTTATATAAGGCATCGGTCAAAACCTGTTATGCATGGACTCATAATTTGATCATCCACCAATGAGCACCCACAAGCAATATCTTCATTTGACCAACATAATTCACATATTGTCATGGCAATAATCTAATAATGGAAAGTTCTTCACTGTTCATTACATATTCTTCATTTGAAAGTAACACATACATATAATACTATCTCCTCCTACTGAGATAGTCATACTACAGATCAAAGCTTGCAACCATTCCAAAACAGGGGATATGCTTACCACCCATAACGTGGGCATGCTAAAATAGATGGAACATGAGTTTCATATTAATTAGAAGAACACAAACTACTAGTACGACGAGAATAAGTAGCACACCAATAATAAAGGAAGGATAAGTCACACCACAGATATTCTCAACTGTAATTGGAATCCATACTTCGGAACCACAAAGTATGTCTGCAATCCATATCCCACCCCTGAATACATGTATCACCTCTGCCGCAGCATCTAAAAACATGTATGATGAAGAGTGTTACAATGTATTTAAAAGCCCACCAATACCCACAAGCAAAGTTGCTAAATTACAAACTACTCAGTATATACCTGTCGACATGCCCATAATTGCCCATCAATCAGACCACGTAATTCATCCCCCCTTCGAATGTCCTCAATGACAGATGGAATTCCCTCAACTTCCTCTTATCCTGCATCTTCAATTTCATCTTCGATCATGTTGAAGAACATGTCATTACCTTCGGTTCTACGAATAAAATTATGGATAATGCAGCATGCCAGTACGATACGCGCCTGAGTGGGAAAGGGGAAGTGGGGTGTACATCGGAGACATTTGAATCTCATTTTCAACACCCCAAAGGCCCGCTCCACCACATTCCACAACTGTGCATGCATATGATTAAATAACTCACTAGGTCCAGCATATCGTTTGTTCCTCTGATTTTCAAACTCTGACAGGTGATATCTGTTGCCCCGGTATGGTGTAACAAATTGATGTGTATTGGCATATCCTGAGTCAATTAGATAATATTTTCCTGTAATTAAATATACATAATTTCCATAAGCATCAACATAATTATTTTGTTGAAGTCATTTATTTCCATTTTAATAATATGTATTCCTCACCCTCCGGTACTGAAAAACCACCCCTATGTAGAGCCCATCGCAAAACCTTCATATCGCCAGCAGATCCCTCCCAACCTGCAGCGACATATTGGAATTGGAGATCAAAGGAACATGCTGCCATCACATTCTGTGAGATCCATCCTTTCCTATTCTTGTATCTCGTTTGCTTAGTCTTATTCACCAAAGCGGGGACATGTGTCCCATCTATTGCACCGACGACGTTCTGTATGCATTCATCACGAATAAACAAAGTGAACAATGTATATCTTCCATGGGTTATAGACTGTAATACTCAGTTGGAAAAATGAAATGCGAAGTACCTTGAAAAAAGGATAGAAATTTTTGTTGGACCTCACATGTGGATGTATTCCGACTGAACTTTGGGGCATTTGGATGTAGTCATGACGTATTCCAAGAATTGCTTCGAGAACATTATTAAAGTGCCTGCTTATTGTTTCGCCCGAATGTTGGAATCTCTCAGCCAATATACGATTCGATACCCCATGTCCTATCGCGTGTAAAAAAATACCTAGTTGTTCGATTGTACTCAAACCACGAGTATCATTCAATAATCCCCTACCAACAAGGGTGTCACGTAATAAAAACAACATCTCTGGTTTCATTCTGAAGTTCTCGTAAGATCGGACTTCATTTCCCCTCAATAGCTCATGGATGAAAACATGACCTGATAGATCAGCAGTTCTACATACCCTCCTACTAATACGTGGTTGGCTTTCTAAGTCCTGTAAACTCGTTATATATTCTAACTCCCTGTCCCAATCCACCTCGTCGGCAAGGATAAATTCCCTCATGAAGGCTCGCCTAGCACGTCGTCGATCCATAAACTGTCAAATATACTAAGCAACAACTTACTACTTCACCATTGTAAAAGGATTGTTAATCTATAGGCATGCATCACATCTTTCATCAGTAGACATCTATCAATAGGGGGATTGGGAAAAATTTACCTCGTCGCCTTATATCTCCTTCAGCAAGTCAATAGTCAAACGTCCTCAAGATACACCAGCTGCCAGACACATGTAAATCCTATAGTAAGACACATAGAATTGACTGTCAATATTTGCAAAACAAAAGTAATTAGGGTTACATATCCAATATGTGTCCATGGGTTGACATTAAAAACTGTAGACATTTTTGAAAGGCATGTAGAGTACCTCATGATAATTCAATAGCATATGGTCTATATTTTTTAAATGAAAGACACACAACATAGAAAAGCATTACATGAGTTTTTGGGGTTACATATCCAATAGAAAAAAAACATATTAAAGTCACATCTTCCAAATCATCAAATAATTTGGACAAAATGATGTGATATGCTCGTGGCTTGATTAAAAATGTCCAATCATCTATCAAAGGTCTCCTCTTTCAACCAGGAACAACAGTCCTTCAGGCACCTAGACTCCTAATCCACAACAATCTTATGCTATTCGGATACTCCAAAAAATAAACTTGGTTCTTTTCATCTTGCAGAACTCGAGAGGCTTTCAATTTAGTCATGTCATCAATCTCATCATAGATGAATAAAATCCTCAAGCACTCCCTTAACTGTTCATTATCATCAAATTTCTCTTTGTCAATATATCTGTTAAAGGATCTACTTTCTGTCTAGCTACATCCACCAAATCTGCTGCAATTCCATATTTGACACTGTCTTTCTCTTTCTCTTTCCAGAACTTGTTGACGCTTTCTTGTTGTCCACTGTTGGCTCTTCCACAGTTTCTGACACAACATGGGGAACTGGGCGTTTGTCCAAGTTCCTGAATCTGGAGCTCCCCTCACCTTCACCCCTGCCAACATTGAGGTCTTCTAATGTCCTCTCGCATTCAGACATCCATGAGTTATCCTGCGAATTTGGATCATCATAACTCTGTGGCATTGAATTGCGTTAGGGCACCACCTCATCATCATCTTCCTCTTCATCCTCTGGAGGTGATTGTGTCCTAGAGGGCAAGGCCCCCTCATCAATTCCAACACCATGAAATCCCTGAGCTGAGTGAGTCCCACATATCATTTGGATGTCATCATAATATATAAATGGCTTGTTTCGACATGATCTAAATTTTTTATTTTCCTGAAATCAAATCATATATGCATTATTGTAGAGATACAAATACCATAACTAAAATATACTACAATGCATGAGGAAGAAAAATTAGCGTACATGTATAGCTGTTTGCCAATCACGAGCATCCCCTGGCACCGCCATTTTGAGAGTAGCATCCCATCCCCAACCGGTGTGATTAGCAAGAGTGTTATACAGATTGTACGCTCCCTTCAAAACTTTGAACCTATTTTTACAGTGCACGACCTCCAATGTGATAGCATACGTTTGATTCATTGATTCACATATTGCTTTCCACGCCAGAGCATGAAAGGTCCCCTTGATACAATCCCCTTTATTATAATGATTGACTAGTAACCCAACAAATGTGGAATCCATTTGTTGGGTCCAGTTCCCAATTCTTTGCTTGCATTAGGCTTCGGTCCAGGTACATGACACCTTGACATATTGTTGACTGTATAACATTACAAATAATCCTCAATAAAATTATTTCTAAAATTCTGCAGCTTGGCAATCAGGTAGGAGTATATTTAGTGCATCTTTGTCTAGAATAAAATTTATTTACTTCTTAATCTTACAAGGAAACACAAAGATGATCTGGAATTTAAAAGATTCTACTACTGTTTTATTAGAACATCGAGTGAGGACTAGTTTGTTTTTGTCAATGTCAAAAGATCTGTAAAATTAATTAATGTTAGTTTGCCACTGCTAGATATTGAACAACTTAATTCTTAAGTAATCTTGAGATCTTTTTCCATAGTTATAGTCAGTTAATCAACTCAGCAACCAATGTCCATTTTAGCTAAAGAGATAAGAAGTACCTCGAAGACATGACTTTTTCCATTTATATATCATACTTATTTAAAAAGTAGACTGACTTAGCTTTACAGGATATGAAAAATCTATGCTGCTCAAAATCAACTCATATTCCTCGGTGTCTCTACGTAATAAGTGTACAAAGAATTTATTTTGTATACATATTAAAAGATTTTATTTTTCATAGTTTCAAAGTTGAATGTAAAGTGCAGCAACTACACTTATTTTGAAAAAAAAGTAAATAGCAAAGAAATAAGAGGGGTTAGGTACAACAAAGAATGTATAATGATCAGATGAAATATTCATATAGGAATAAAGTCAGCTAACAAAAACAAAACTTTGAATAGCATATGGAAGATGTAAACTCCAAATAACCAATATGTGAAGGTGTTTGTAATGTTATTTTTTCACAAATCAAAAGCTTTGCCTCAGTGTAAGGATTTTATGCTATTTTAACACCCTATAAAAGAAATCATTCAACAACATGCATGTTAGGTCAATTTTGGTGAGCAATATCAGGTGTGACAGGCTGCTTGCTTTTGTCACCCATAATTTGTTGGACACACTAACTAGGACACTTTGTGCTTGTTGCCCAAAAATAACAAAATGGACCTCACAACTAATAAATAATAACATTCTTCTACTTCTCCCCCCATTCAAAACTGTTGTCTGCTTCACTTCAATATATGTTCTGCATTTGATTCATTATTATATATATAGCTATGTCAAAGTGACAGACTCACAGGTAAAAAATGCCTTAAACTGAGACAGTGACACTATAAGGTCACTGATTTTCATAAACTATTTGTACAATAATTTGTAACGTATAATTGCTCAATATGGTGCAACCTATTGGATCTGATATTTTCTAATATGGTGAGTAATATATGGACACACAATATGTGTATGAACTCTGAACTATCATAAACTATACTCAATAATCCACCACCTCATCTTCTATTTTGCTATTGTATACACTGTTGGTGCTCATGAGGACGCATGTTAACTAAAATACAACAGCAATGCATTTTCACTAACTGTGGCCTAGTTCAACACTTTATTTAATGTATTAACATACCACATGTTCAAACTCAGAGATGAATGGATTTATTAATGAGCACATCCATAATGTTCATCGGATAATCATGACAACAAAGAGGGTAATCAGTTGAAATCGAATGTTTAATCAAAATTCGTGGGTCTAAAAGATGTATATTTGTTTGGTTTACAGACATACCATAATGTACACATATTTAAACATGGGATGCCCTTCAACGTGTACTCAACTAGCCAAATTTAAATAAGGTAAATCTATGTCATAAGAGACTGGAAGGTGTACCTCGGCCGATGGTATTGGGCGGTCCAAACGGACAGATCTCCTGATAACACCAGAGCAGCAACCTTCCTCCAGATCTCCCCCAACTTGATGACCTTCTGTTGTGTCCAGAGAAGAAGTTACCAACCCACCCTTACAGGGGATCTCGTTTTTAAGCATGCGGTCGTATTTATTCTTGCAGATGAGATTGGTTGGGTGTATGTTGAGGGAGGAGTAGATGGGGATGCGATGGGTTGATGAGATGTGTATGACAGGGTAGAGAATCATCTGTGATATTCCAGTATTTGAGGATTTGGGGATGGAATCCACTCGTACACTACGTCAAAGACACCATTGTAGAGTGGGAAAGATCTTCAAACCAACCCACTCACGGGTTTTGTTGAAAGAGGGTGATGGACAGGTCAAGGATTTGGTGAAACGAAATATTCAAAACAACTTTTTGTGAGGTTGATTTCATCGGGAAGCCATGGATTTGCTGGTGCCTTCGCTTTGGTTGTGGCTGAACTGAGATTCTTCATAGGTTCAGTTGAAAAAAGGAAAAACAAAGGAAACAGAGGTTTTGCTGTACTTGTATGGGTGGGCAACCTTTTCAACGAGAGAGAAAATGGTGGGTCAATTAATTAAATAAAATCCGTGGGTCCCACTTATGCCCATCTCATGGAAACAATTGGTGTAAATTCTATTCTAGGCTCACATGGGAATACTAATGCAAGGTTATCCATGATTATCCAGCAGAAGTTATCCCCAAATATTCTACCTTACCAAACAACCCTTTAAGCCTATTCCTTGTTATTCATGTGGTTATCCGGGTTTATCCAGCTTCCAAACAGGGGCTTATTCTTACATTTACCAACGAGAATAATTTAAAACACAACCAAACACAAAATCATTTTATCATTATTTATACTTACTTATGCTTGGATAAATGTATGCCCAAGAATAAATTCTATTCCTGTTCCAAACGGGGGCTAAATGGTTCTCTTTTTTTTGTGTTTGAAATATATTTTTGCTGGTCTAATAAAAATAATAGAACATGGTTGGTGGTTCAAATGTGTCATCTTTTATTCCATATAAAAAAAATTCTTACTTACTGTGTGCCTTCACTATGTGTGTTGCACTAACATTATACTTGTGATTATTTTTATTTATTTTTAAAGTGGCATTTTCTCTCAGTAAGTGTAGTTGGGTTGGAGATCTGCCTCCAGGTGAAGATTTGGGTCGTCGTGCCTGAGACCCTGCACGGCTGCACCAAGAGAGCCTAGGGGATTTTTATAAAAAAAAAAGAGAGCCTAGGGGACACTAGTGTGGTGTTAACCAAAGAAACTTCGACGCTCAAGTTAATGGAGAGAATGAAGATGAAAAAGATGACTAATGATTAGGGTGCTTTTTTAGTGCTTACTTGTGAATGTCTCTCCATCCTCCTCCTGCCCTTATAGCCGAGTGAGTGGCCACATCATTTCTCGCCCAAACGTCTCCCTATCTTGGTCGGAATCTTTTGACATGGAAGATTATGTGGGATTCAAGACTGGTGGTTTGTTATGATATCGTGGTCACGTGTCGCTCTTTCGTTGGCCCTAATTGTGACTGCAACAAATAGTGGCATGCGGCTTATCGGAGTTAGGGCACATCTCTGCCAATTCGACGGAGCAGAGCAGCCTTGGCCACGCCTTGTAGTGTTAGTGGTCCCCCTCCTCCTATGGATAAGATCGGGTTCAAACCCAAGTAGGATGGTTAGTCTTGGGGATGCTCCAACAGTCATATTGGGTATTAGTGGCTAGTCTGGTCGGCTGGCCTTGAGTGTTCTTGAGACAGTTTTGGTCTGGTGGTCGAGTCGTCCTGCTTTGACAGGAAGGCACTCCCTGAGCAAGACTCCTCGGGTAGGTTTCCCCGAGTGGGACTTCTCAATAAGAGAACTTGACTATTCTTTTTTGGTGATCTGTGTTCAATCATGTTCTAGGCTGGGTCGCACTGCCCATTACCCAACTGTCAGGACACATGACGCCCCCAGGAAGAGCGTGAGATTTTTCCTCTACAATTTTCATATTGTTGGTAGTGTGTTGTTTAGCTTGTCATTTTTTTCAATGTATATTACTACATATCTAGACAACCTATTGTGTGTATCTTTCTCTCTTAAAGAACACCTGCTAATATTATTATAACACTCTATTTTCATTCATTGTAATGTTCATCCTTATAACGTCAAAATATCATCACTTTTTCATTATTATGTCCACCCTCAAAATTTATGGTAAATTGTTTTATTTGTTGAATGTATAATTTAATGTTTCATTTGTTAAATGTATGGTTGAATATTAGAATTGTAAAATTTTTTGTTTGACAAATTCATAGTAGCCTTTAATGGTTATATACATAAAATTTCAAATGGATAATAATGACCAAGCCAATGTGAGCTACAATACAGAGAGAGTTGCATTCGGGGGGGGGGGGGGGGGGGGGGGGGGGGGGGGGGAAGGGGGGGACAAGAAGCCAATTGACTCCAAAAAAAGTCAAAGCTATTTGGGATTATGAGAAAGATGAAGTCTATGTGAGGATTTATTGAGAAGAGTTGAAAATTGACAACAAGCAAGCTTGGATAGACATTGAAGTATTGATCACCAAAACTGGGAGATGAACAAATGTTCATTAAATGGAATACCAATTCAAAACCCACTCGTGCACTACCAAAAAAGATTGACAAATTTAGGAACATGTCTATCTGCACAATCACACAGCTCAAACATACGTATATGTCTTCATAGGGGCCTTTATTTCCACCTCGTCAGTTATTCAATCCACCCCCTAAATAAATTAAAAATTATTATTTTTTATTGAGAGGAACCCACCCTCTCTCTCTCCCTAACCTGTCAAAACCAAGACATATCACCGCCACCACCACCAACCTCCAACGCATGGCCTCGGTTGCGTCCGTGGTCTTAGACCCATCTGACTCCGGCAGTGAAGCAGAGAACTCCTCCACCTCCTCCACCATCACTGCAGCTATCGTCACCGCCACCGCTTGTAAACTCCCGTCCCCCAATTACAAAGGGGTGGTCCCCCAACCCAATGGTAGGTGGGGACCCCAGATCTATGAAAGCACCGGCGTGTCTGGCTCTGCCATCGTTGAGTAACTCAAGGGGTGGAAATAAAAAACCCTTGCCTTCACAGTCACACAGTCCATGAAACATTTTGAAGTAAGGTCACACAAGCATATGTCACCAAGACATGGTCCTATATTTCTTGGATTGGGTCACGTAATCTATCAGTTATTTCAAAAAATATTCGTATTCGATCCAAATCCATATTCAAAATTTTTAAAAATGATCTAATATCCGAAAATCTGTATCCATATCCGAAACAAAATAAATGTATCTGAAATATTTCATATTGGATACGGGTATGATGATATCCGATCTGAAAAATATATAATTATGAAATAATATTATAATATCATTTTTATTATATTAATATTTGTGTTAGTATAAGTTTTTTTAATTATTTTTTTACCTTAAAACATGTCATATTTTGTGTGTTTACATATAGTTTTATGTTATATACCAGGTAATTATTAGATTTTTTACATATTGCATATATTAGATTTATAATTTTTATTTTCGGATATTGGATTTTCAGATATTTGAATCATATTCATATTCATTTAAAATTTTTGGATATTTTGGATAACCGAATTCGAATTTGATTTTTTTGATCGGATATGGATATTGTTTTGAATATCCATTGTATATTGGATATAAATATTTTTTGAATATTTAGTTCAAATAAAGATACGTGTCTTCTGAGATCCATACTCGCTCCGTTGACCGGCTTAGTGCACTCACGTAGACGAAGTCACCTATATGAGAGGGTCATTTATACCACGTCACTAGGCCACATGCATTGCCACAACAATGCATGCATATAAGGTTTACCAATGAGGGAGCATATGAATCACATAGTAGTATAGTACTGCAAGATGCCAAGATAATCATACATATAACATGCTCACATGCTCAAATATTTATACTAACATTTTTCATATTAAATAAATAAGGTTGATATGATGACATGAAAACATAATATCAGTTTTTCAAATGGGCCCATCCACATAGCTATTCACTTCATCCTTCTCAAAAAATCCAGTGATTTTTTTAAGAAGTAAACCCATCTTGACTCATTAGATTTTGTGAAGTCGTCCAATATGTCATAGATCGACATCACATAGTCGAACAGGTCATAGAGACATAAAATCATCTCTATGATCTATTCGACTTTGTGTAGTCATCAATTATATACTATGTTTAACATCACATAGTCAAATAGGTCACAGAAACCTAATGTTTTCTCTGTGATCCATTCGATTTTGTGAAGTTGTTCATTATTTCACAGGTCGACATCACATATTCGAACTGATCGCAGAGATCTAAGGCTCTCTCTATGACCCATTCGACTTTGTGTTTTGAACAATGTGTTCACGTGTTATGACATTCTCAATGAAATGATATCTTCAGTATCATGAAAGACAAATCACTTGATGTGTGTTTGATATCTCTTTGTAACCCTTAGGTCCTGGGACCAGTTCGACTATGTGATGTCAACCTGTGACATAATGACAATGTTTTAAAAATCGAACCGTTCAATGAACCAGAAAAATGAACGAGTCAAGGGTTTCAACTGTTAGGTCAATTGGATTTGAACCATGACATAATTATAATATAATAATTTTTTAATTATTATTACTAAATAAAAATATAAAATATTTTGCATAAATGTTTTACTTAACATCATAATATGATTTTAATATATAAAATCTAAACTTTGTATTACATTTCATATTTTCACAAGTGATTAATCACAATTTCTATTAATAAAGAATCATTCGATATAATCAACCGCAACCGGTTCACAAAAATTATTAGTTCAACTGGTGAGTTGATTGAGTTTTACCAATTTTTTATATCATTGGGTTATATGGGCAAACTGAACAGGAATTCAAAGCGGGTGAATATTTAACTAGTTCAACCAGGCGTGTGAAGTTGAATTTTAAAATATTGCATAACTGACGACTTCACCAAGTCAATTGAGTCACATGAGAGTCTTAAGTTTCTGTGATCTGTTCGACTCTATGATATCGGACAGAGTATATAATTGACGACTACACAAAGTCGAATGGGTCGCAGAGAGGACTTTATGTCTCTGTGACCAGTTTGACTATGTGATGTTGACCTGTGACGTAATGGATAATTTGACAAAATCGAATGGATCAGGGTGTGTTCACCTCTTAAAAAAAACCACATTTTTATTTTTTTGAAAGGGCCAGGGTGGGTTGAAGAACTCTGTGGGTGGAAATATCGGCACCCTTTTCAAATTTATGTGTGTGTTTGGTTGCGCGATTGTACAGTGTTTGCGATCGTAGGAAGCTGCGTTTACAATCGTGCAATCAAACAGTTTTGCAATCACAGTTTTAAATCCAGCAATTGCAAGCAAATAGTGTCCAAAACTGCGATTTTAAAAAACTGAGAAAGTGAGATTCCTGCAGAATCAGTTTTGCAAATGCAGATTCTACAAAATCAGTTTTGCAATCGCGCAACCAAACGCACTAGTAATAAGACTTGAGTCCCACTCACCCTTGGTCAGACATACATACCAAAACTAATCGATACAATATCAACTTTGCTAGGCATGAAATAAAACCAACAAAATCATAAACATTTACAACCCCCCCCCCCCCCCCCCCCCCCCCCCCCCCCCCCCCCCCCCCCCTAAAACATGCAAGCTCTCAAAGTAAACTTGATAAAGATGCATGCAAACAAATACGGATACTTCTTCCGTATCTCGTCCTCATGCTCTCACGTCATGCATTGACCAACAAAATGGTACTGGTAAAACAACACTTTTCTTACAATCCAATATCTTCATTTATTGCCTGGCGATTCTTCTTGTAATTACAATGACTCCCGCATCAATCACATGCATCAGATTATGCACATAATTCAAAAGTGTTTGAATGTGAGTTCAGAAATATTATAAGTTGTAGGAGTCTGATTTTTTAAATCTATTTTTTTTTATAAAATTGTAGTTTAATTAAAATCTATGAATATTTATTTTTATAAATAAATGTTTAAAAGCTAGTTCTTTCATAATTTATGAGAAGACAACTTCCTGTAAATTTAGTTTTAAACACAGTTTTTGAGAAAAAATTAATTTTTAAACCCACATTCAAACACACCCGTTACAAGAATAATTTGTCCTCATGCTCTCATGTCATTTGGACACGTTTTTAAATGAGTTTGGATAACTCAGCTTTATGTAAACTCAAAGACTCTCTAAGCCCCCATTTGATTCCAGAATATGATATGGAATAAATGAGAATTAGTCGGAATATGTTTAAAGTAGGTGTTTGGAATGCTGAAATAAATGAGTATTTATGTCAGAATTAACAGGTATAAAGTAGTATATGGATTCCAGCCAACCCCTGAAATTAAATTATTTAGGTTATTCAATCCAAAATAATATATGAGTACATTATCATCATTTCTCATAAATCTACTTATCACCATTTTTCATATTTTATAATTCTTTATATACACTTTATTCATATTTTATTAAAATAACAAAATTTTTATTATTCCGTTTTATGAAAATAATTCAAAATGCAATTAAACAATTCATCTTTTTTTTTATTTATAATAAAATAGTTATCTAGAATATCTATCCAAACGGCAGCTAAGCCATTATTACGTTGAAAAACATTGTGAATCTGATCCAACTGTGACGACAACACCGATCGATAATCAAACAGTACGAATCGAACTCGCCTTTTAAAAAGGGTACACAAAACATGCGGGGCGGATCCGTAGTTCTCGCCAAGTTCCAGGGGCATTCACGGTATAACAAAAAAACACGTCATACTCCACACACGTGTTTTGACGAGTCGGAATTTCCTTCGCTCGATTAGATCTGAAACACCCGAAGAAGAAATCGAAAGGCCGACTCGATCAATCGATCAATCTCGACATCGATGTCGAGCGACAGCGACGACATCGATGAGGACGAGCTCCTCCAGATCGCGCTCAAGGAGCAGGCGGAGAGGGACCTCAACTACCGGAGGCCGATGACGACGTCGAAGAAGCCGGTCGTGAACCTCATACAGCCGCCCCCGCATCCGCCGCCCGCGAAGAACCGGAAACCTAACCCTAAACCCGGCTCCGGCGTTGATATGGGCGGGGGGAAGGGGAGGAGGGGCGGTGATGACGATGACGAGTCGGAGGTGGAGCTTCTCAGCATCTCGTCGGGGGATGAGGACTCGTCGAGGGACAGGGGGTATGCGGCGGCGGCGGGAGGGAGGGGGAGAGGGGGAGGGGGTGTGAGGAGGGGAGGGAGGGATGAGTTTGATCGGGGATTGGATGGCTATGATGAGCCGAAGGAGTGGAAGCAGGTCGACGAGGGCGAGGTGAGATTTTCTTTTTGTTCTCTCTATGAATTTTATGTTTAGATGAAAATACATCCTCTGATTAACCTGTATTGGTGAATTTATGGTGGTTTCAATGAAAATCGGTGATTTTGGTGTTCCAATCGGGAACAAAGACACTGTATATGTGATTTGCTGTGAAGAATGGCAATGAGTTGTTGCATGTTTTTGTTTAGCAAGTATGGGGACCTTCCAAGTTCATTACTTTATACATGATCACTCTTTCTGGAGATGTTTTCTTGTTTTGGTCTATATAGAGCACACCCTCATCTGAATGATTAGGTGGTCTTGACTTATAAATTGTAAATTGGGTTTTAGGGGATGGAGTTAGATAGGTTTTTGGATATATTTTTAGAATTTTGGGCAAAAGTGGCCATTAATTGGAATAATGGCAAACCAGTCGCTGACTTGGCAAAGTTCTGAACATGTGAAGTTAGGACCCGTGCTCTGGGTGATGGCTAATAGTTTTATGAAAATATAGGATTGTTTTACATTATAATGAGGGGTTTGTTGATATATGTAAATCAAGGAAAAAAGGTTCATTTGGTTTTGGGCCAGAGTACTAGTTCTCTCTTTTTCTTTCAGAGGTCTTGGAAATTCTCATTTTGATGAGATACAATTGAGTGGGATTTGAGATTCTGACTGATCAGATTTTAATTATTCTTTATTTCTATTTGTTGTATGGAATGGTCAGTAATCAGTTTAAATGGTCGATAACTCATTCTCTTTAATGATTCAGATAGACTAAAGCCTTATGCGAGTAAATTAGAAGATCAATTGGAATAATCATCTATAGAGACTTAATCTTATCACTTCTCCAGCATGATTTCTGTCCTCGATCACTTCAACGGTAAGAAAGGCTTTTTTGAATGGTTGGATATCCACTATACATATTTACGGAAAAACAAAATAAAGTGAGGATGAGATATCTTCTCACACTAGAAAACAAATAAACAAAAGGAATGCACCAGATATTGAATTTGGAAGACGAGGACATGGTGAGTTGGAATTTGGCCCTACTCTCTGGTTTCTCTGTGAAGACCTCTTATCGAAAGCTAAACAAATATCCTTCATAGGACATCTCCACTGTTAGGCATGATGCACTCGCCCCTTGGAAGATTCATTGCTTCATTGGGCTCCTAACATCTAGGACTGCAACTTGGGTTGGGTCCAACCCGAACCCGACGGGTTGAACCCAATTTTTGTGTGAGTCGGGTTCTAAAATCTGGGTTCGGGTTCAGGTTGAGGAAATCGGGTTGCCTACAAAATTGGGTTGGGTTCGGCTTGGCATCATAGATAACCTGACCCAACCCGAACCTGTAATACACATATACTATATTCAATATAAGCCATTGATACTTGATTCTTTATTAAATCTCCACCGTTGGCTTTGCGCACAAAAATCCTGGATTTTCAAAGGCCCCTTCCTTTGCTTGTAGTGAACAGATGATCACCCACATTCATATTGTTCAAAAGAGTAGACTTAAAAAGATTTTAAATTAAATTTTTCTTATTTTTTCCTTTTTTTTCTAAACAATTACCCCTCCAGACCAGCACACCTGGTCTTTCTTTCCATCACATATTTACATGTCTTGCAAACAACCCAGAAGCACTTTACCTCAAATGTCTCATTATCTTTATATTTTTGTGGAGTGTAGGGCTCCAGATTGCCCCTTCCTCCCATTAGAATGCATCAGAATTCATAACATATTTATCAATAGCTACCATGAACAATTTGAATAGAATGAGAGCAAGGTTCCTTTTTTTTATCTCTTGCATCTTGCTCGAGTGTTTTGGTGCCCTGTGTCAACTTACGATCTCTAGGGGCCTTTTTGTGTCTATAGCTCAATGTTTGTGGGCATCTATGGTGTAGTTTCTGTTTAGAAAGGTATAACTACTGCATCTGTTTTTTTTTCATTGTAAAGATTTCTGATATGACTTCCATTTATTTGCTTCATTTTCAGCTTGTTCGTAGGGTACGTGAAATGAGAGAAACCAGGGCCGCGCCTGTGGTTCTTGACCGTAAGGCATCGACATTGGGACGGAAGGGTCTCACCAACTTACAATCCTTGCCTCGAGGGATAGAATTTGTGGATCCACTAGGTCTTGGGTAAATATTGTCTACTTGCAAATTTCCCTTTTTTCTTCCTCAGTTAATGCTTGTATTGGCGTAAACGATCAAGATCGTTGCTTATGCCAGTGCTGATGGGTGTCAGCTTGCTGGCAAATGATGTATTGAAGGGAATTGAAATAAACTACACACACACATACTGTATCTTTATTGATCAAGATGTGTTCTTAATTGTATTAGTTGTTAACCATATCCTTTTTTGGGTTGCCCTTATGAGTTTGATGCTTTTGCAAGATTTTCTAAACTCTTTTTTTAATTTCATGACCTCATAAATATTGCCTGCACTCTCTTTTATTGAAGTTTTTGATTCAGTCAAATAAATTTCAGTTCAGTTTGCATGTCAACAGGTCCCAATTGTGAACCAGTAGATCATTTAGAAAATGACTTTCCTTTTTAATTTAAGCTCCGTATTTAAATAATTTTATGATTTTGGAGGTCATAGCTTATTCATCTCTATTTTCTTAGTGAAAACACATTTATATGTGTATTGGATTTCTAAATCTTAATGACATAATATAGGTCAGTGTTTGATATATATGCCATTCTTCTTTATCGCACAATAGTGAACTTGTTTCTGAAACCAGTGCTTGTGTTAAACTAGTTTGATTTAACTTGTAGATGCTATTACCTTTCTTGTTGAATGCTCTAATATTCTTTTTGATGATCGATTTGCTCTATGTCTTGATAGCTTAATAGATATCAAGACATTAACATTGATCAATGATGGTCCAGAAAGCTCGCCAACTTATCGTAAAGAGAAGCTTGATAAAGATCCCTTAGATCCGAGCACTCGTGGTATTGTGATTTTCTTTCCATTTGTTTGTCTAATATGCCTTGAAATTTGGCTACCGGCTTTATGATTCTTTGCATTGTTACAAATTACCTACTATCAATGTATTAAGCGTATTACTGTAATTTTATAATGCTGGGTTTATCACCATCTTTCTCCTTTATTATTATCATTATCAAACTTTTGCTCTTACAGTTACTAGCCGATTATTTGAATCATTTGGTGCCTACTATTCCATGTTTTTTCAAATAAAATTTATAGCCACGTTTTTTTATTCCTCATTAAATGGTAGGTTGTAGGAATTGTAAGAGAAAAGACGATGTTGAAAAGCTCAAGACTGTTTTTTAAGATGGCTTTGAGTCATATTACCCGGAGAATTAGAGATTTGATTCTTTCATTCCTTAAAAGATTCTATTGGTGGTTATGCATCCTTTTCATAGTTCATATGGATTTTAAGAGGAGGAAATACACATAATTAGCTTTTTGAGATTGAGGAAATACGCAAATGAGAATGATCTTCTTTGTGACTCCTTTTCATGTGACAACAATAATATCATTTGGACCCCAAGGTTACGTCATAACCCTTACCGATACGGAATTGACGGATTTGGCTTCTTTGCTTGTGACATTCCAAGATGTAGAATTAAATTTGGAAGAGTAGGATACGATTATATGGAATTCGTGAAGACATTTTGGGTGTGTTTGTGCACAAAGTTGAAGGGAAAATGAAAGAAAATGATGGAATTTGGGTCAAAGGGAAAGTGGAGGAAAGTAAATTTTTTTCCCTTTGACCAACTTTCAAGGTGTTTGTGCATGTGGTGGAAAAATTTTCCATCACTTTCTCTCATTTTTTCACCTATAGGGAAAGGAAAAGTTTTTCCCACTTTTTCTAATAAGACAAAATAGGAGAGGGAAAGTGATGGAAAATTTTTTCTTTTCCTTGTTTGGCACAAATGCTAGCTTTTTGAGTGGTCAAAGGGAAAATCTTTAATTTCCCTCACTTTCCTTCACTTTCCATCATGCACAAACACACCCTTTATAGAAATCTAAATAAGTATCATCCACAAGATATTCCTACCATTTGTCATGAAGACCTGATTAGGGCTCCTGCTCCATTGGTGATATATTCTTTAATGTGGATCCCATCTTTTGACAGGGTCCTTAAAATAGCAAAATGTTTAAAATGGGCACATGATGAAAATGGTACTTGCGAGCTTTATGGAAGGGAGGAGGAAACAAGGGAATGTCTTTTCTTTGGTTGTCCTTTTAGTATGCGGATTTGAGAGGAAGTTGGTTTTGCCTTAGGATCAAATTGCACTTTCAATGACCTAGAAGATGTGGAGATGGTTCTGCTAGAGAAGGAAAATAAAGTGATCGTAATAATTTTGCAAAATTCCAATGGCTTGTTCTGCAAGTTGTTAATCGGAGCATTTGGTTGACCTGAATTGAATGTTTTCCCACTTAAGAGGTTTTATGTGAAAAATACTTGGGTGACAATTCACTTCTCAAATCATGGGTCTTCTTTATCCTAGCCGAGGAATCACCTATTACTGTCATGGGAACGGATGATTCAGGTAGAGTGGAGAGGAAGTCTTCCTTTTAAATGGGTGGTGTGGTTTCACAATTTTAGAGGGTGTTAAATTGCCAATTATCTTTATTTTCTTTATAATTGTTTGGAGATCCCTTGTCTACATTTGTTCGTAGGGATTTCTTTTCTAATAAGATAGTTCCTAAATTTTTCCTACAAAAAGATGCTAGTTTTTCCCTCGTGCTTCCTCACGTAGTTTGCTGGGCCATTCGACTCACGAGGAATGACAATCTGTTCAAGGGTAGGATGTGTGCATGGAATACAGTTTGTCAAGTGTGGTTTACTTTGTTACACGAGCTAGGGGGCAGACATTGTTACGCAATCGAGTACAACGGAAGCCCCGCTAATCTTGATGAGCTATGGAGGGAGGGAAGAAAGCTCCAACCAAAAATGGATCGGAGCAAGAGAGGTAAAATTTCTCTCTCTCGCTCTAGCTGTGGTATGGACTACGTTCTTAGCAAGAAACCAAGCACTCTTTAAAGTTTAAAGGAGTGACCCCGATGATGGAAGGGATTTGGGAGAGGTTTCAGATTTTTATATCCGATGCATTGTGGAGGTATCGAGGGTGGAGTTTGTGGACACAGTTTCATCTATTGAGGAGTGATTTGTGCCTTGTATGCCAAAATCCGGGTGGGTGGTAGTAATCTCGACTACAACCTGGTTTTGGGATTTTTTTTTCTTCTGGTAATAAATGACTTGGTTACTGATTTTAATGAATCGTGGTAGCTAGTCTACCTTTCCCCTAAAAAAAGTGTGGTTTGTTTTCTCAGAAATTGTTATTGTTGTGTTCGTATGGCATAAATGGTAGTTATTGAAAGGTTGGTTAAATCAAGGGTGTCAATGGATCCCGGGGGGGGGGGGGTGCTCAGTGGGATCCCTTATTCCCCCCCCCCCCCCCCCTCTCTGTTTTTTTTAATGTTGCATTTGGTGGCGCTATTTAATCAGTTTCAGTAAAACTTGGTTGACAAAACCCTTCATCAAGTACATGAGGGGTACAAATATTTCTAGTGGAAGGCATATTCATTAATCTCAAGCTTTACGGAAGGGCAGAAAGACATCTCTTATGGAAATCTGTGAGCAGCTACAAAGTAGGGAATTTGACTGGCCCTGAGAAAAAGGATCAAAACCTTCAGTACTTGGGCACCCTGGTTTGGCGTGTCAGCTGTATTTTGATTCATCCTCTCTTCCATGGAATGGTCAACATTCATTCTTCTTTTCTTTCATCCTAACAAGACGCTCGCTTTTCCTTCAACAAAAAAAAAAAAAAAAAAAAAAAAAAAAAAAAACAAGAGGCTTGTGGGATTGAGGTGATAGGGTATTTCTATCTCAAGTGGATAATTTGGAATCATACACTTCATGGCAAGCTTCCACAGCAATAATTAGGTTAATTAGTATCTTTTACTGTAAATTTTGAAGGTTGCGGTTAACAGAGAAATTAGTTTGGTGTCATCTCAAAGTGCACATTTTTCACAAGTTTGTTCATAATGAATGCATTGGCATTAACACTTAGAGTCGGTGCTTTCATTAAAACCGCTTAACAAATATAATCTCCAATGTTGGTGGCCTTCATAAAATGCAGCCAAAGAGATACTTCCACTCTCATATACATCAACATGTTTGATTTGAACATTTTTAGCCAACATTGCAGGACAAGGATGCCTCTCGCCTTCTCCTACCTCTCTCTATAAAATCCTAATCCTGTATCATGACATTAGAGATTGGTAGAGGCATCGTGTACTTGTGTGCCTGACGAGACTGCTAGCAACTGATCTATTGAAAAGCTCAGACGTCTTGCCTGAAAGATTGCATATGCCTCGACACATGACTATGATAGTGGAGTCGCAGATGAGAATATATGTTTTTTTTTTTATCATCATGAAGCGCTTCTCATTTGTGTGTTTTGGAGACATTCTTGGGAGCAACAATCTTGTCCTCAATATGGCTGAGATGCCACAGAGGAACGTGTATCACTGTGACCAGTGCTTTGCAGTTGTGCCCATTTAGGCATATGGCTATGGTAGTGAGAAGTTGTGAACTGATGTACAATCGAAAATGTGGATATGATGGAGAAAGTGCACAAGGGTCAATAATGATGAATAGATGTAGAATTATGGAAATACCATTGGCAACAATAACTGAGGCTGCAAACAGAGGATGCTGCTCGTGGACATGATGTGCACATTGGGCTTCATGAGCAAATGTCTACATCTATGCACAAGTTCAAATAGATGGTGCACGTGAATGTAAGGGTCAAATGGCCTGGAATCTGCTGGGAAAAATGTCTTGTGTCCCTTCTCTTGTCTGTCTGCTTTTTAAATCTTTTGTTATGGTTTTTTTTTTTTTGAAAAAGGCATATAGCAATCTTTTTAATATAGAAATCCCTGAATATTAGGAGACGAGGGATCTCCATACGAAGATTAAAATAAACGAAAGGATAGAAAATCAAGAACGCCGATGAGGAGAGGCCTCCACATCAACTAAAGAAGTAAAGAACCAAAATTGTCACATCCTGAACCAAAGATTGCCCATAATCGAGGATGGAGTGTCAACTCCAAGAATCATCTTCACCCAATCTCTAAGCATGTATGAAATCGCCGCCCACGTATTTTCCAAATAAAACCTTTTTTTTTGGGAAGACATTTTCATTACAGGTAACTATGTAAGCCAATTGCACCAATATGAGGCATTAATATAAGTAAGGTTTCTCCAGTCACCTCTTTTATGCCTCTTCCGGAGCAATACATTTATTCAAGCTTATTAAACAAACAGTGGGCTTCAAGTGCCTCACCCACTTTCGGGGAGTTTTTGTGTGGGGGCTATTTCAATAGTTCTTTCGGGGATTCATATAACGATTTAGGAGTAGTCTGGTGTGACTGGTTGGATGATTCCTAATTAGAGTCCTCCTCTCCTTGGTCCCATCCAATCCTTTGCTTGTCTTGTATTTCCCCTGTTTGGGCACTTCTCTTCCTATTTATAGTATGAAGGCAAATGCCTACCATTTATCTATTAAAAAAAAAAACTGACTTTTTTTCAAACTAGTTGATATACATGTGCGTTGCACATGAACAACTTTGTTGAAATATAATGAACAAATATTAGTTGAAATTATAGGTTTGTTTTGTGAACTATTATCATTAGTTGTTAAAGTTTGTCTACCTCAATCATGTATATATAATTTTTCAATACAGTGTTGATAAAGTTTACTGTAATGCGCTAATTTTAAATTGTTGTTAGAGATGTGAGTAGTTTGAGGTATCAATCTGCCCTATCCAACAAATCTCACGACAAACACACAAACATTGTTTCTAACAAAACAATCTGCATTCTGCACTAAGAGAATTAAAATAATAAAAAGTGAAATTCTAATAATGAATCAAAGAACAATAAAAAGTCAAACCCAAAAATCTAACGTGTTGTAAACTAAGTAGAATATGAATACATAAACAAAACACACAAGCATATAGAAAAAGAAGTACACAGATATTCTTATTCACTATTTGTTAGTTATGGAATACATTACAAACCCTCAATTTACAAGGTCCATGGAGGAAACTCAAATGTTGGATGTTACAAGTAATATGAGGCGGGGGTACATAATGGAGTGTTAAAGAGATGGGGGGTTAGGGAAGTGAAGAAAGGGGGGTTATGGAGAAAGTGGTGGGAGTTGAAGTGGTGGTGGTTATCCACAATATTCACAACAATATAGATATATTAAATTTAAATTTATTAAATTGTTAATATAATGAAGTTGCATATATTAAATTTAGACATATAGTCATGTAATTGATTGTGAAGAATGTTAAAGGGTACGGATAAATGTATAGAATTAAAATAAATGTATAAATTAAATACATTAAACACATTATATAGGATATTTGATTTCAATGAATTTGAAAGGGTAAATATGTCTAATAAAATATCATTTGGGGGTAGGAATGGATTTTATGAATTGGTAAGGGTAAATATGTCTAATGAATGTTTTTCATAGATTGATACTTTTATAGGTAGTATAGATATAGATATAGATATTCAAACTGAATGGCAATTGCAGGAAAAGATCGTCTCTATTTTTCTCATCCAAACTACAAAGCTCACTAGTAACATGACCATCATGAGCCCATTTCAAATTAAAATCTGTCAGACAATCGAGTGACCATAGTACCATACTAACCCCAGAAGAGTCTGGGATACGATCTTCTACAACTGGTGATTTCTCTAAAGGATCATCAGACTGTTAATCACTCTTTGATCACGTGGTCATCTCTCAGACTTTGGTGACTGACTCCTTTTGTCAAAGGTTGCAGTGATGCGAGCCTATAGAACATATTCCGTTCAAGTAAGGTCATGAAAAAGAAACATTGAAATTATAGTGATATATCTTTTGAAGGTTACTTTTGTAGAAATTTTAATTTGAAATGCTTCATCTGAATATCCTTTTGTTGTGGTAGTATTAATCATGATTAATTTGTACTTCTTAATCTTTGCAGACAAGTTGAATTATTATTCAGAAAATTTTGATGCCAAGCTCTTTTTGTCCCGGGTTCATCAAAGAACTACTGGGGCAGACTTAGAGTCGGGTGCTCTTTCATTAAAAGATGACCTCAAAGGACGGACTCAACAAAAGAAGCAATTAGTTAAAGAAAATTTTGACTGTTTCGTCTCTTGCAAAACTACAATTGACGGTATTTTAGTCTGATTACACTTTCCAATTCGTCTGCATTTTCCAATGTGTTATTAATTGGTTGCGTGCCTCCATAGCTGCATTTGTACCCGCTTTTAGTCGTCTCAATTTAAATCATTTTTCCATCAAGGATTCAGAATGAATCAGCTTGGATAGCTGATCATTCTTTGAGACTCCTGTCATCTTAAGAAGAGCCTTTATCTTCTCCAGATATTGAGTTGAAATTGAGGCGGATAGAAGAAGATCCTGAAGGTGCTGGAACTGATCACTTGTTTAAAGCTACGCAAAATGTTAATTTACTTGCAAATCGTGCTTTTGAGCCTTTGTTTGAAAGACAGGTAGGAAATAATCTAATATCTTGGTTGTAATGGCATATCTGATCCCATGAGTTTGCATGCTTATTTCGGCCACACACACACACTTAATTTTCCTTAATACTTTGGTCATCAATGCAGGCGCAAGCTGAGAAGATCAGATCTGTTCAGGGAATGCTTCAGCGATTTCGAACTCTATTCAATTTACCTAGTGCAATTCGTGGAAATATCAGTAAAGGCGAATATGATCTGGCTGTTAGGGAGTACAGGAAAGCAAAGTCAATTGTTCTTCCATCTCATGTATGTGACCGCAATTTCTTTTCTAGATTTCCACTTTTAGTAGCAAACAATGTTCTGGGTGCTGCCTTTATGGATATTTTTTTGATTGAAATACATTTTGAAATGCAGAAGCTTTTGAATAGATCATCCATCCTTTAATTGTTTCTTTAATTTCAACCCAAGGGCAATAATATATGCGTCCTTCGTATTTGTCTAATTATTACACCAAGCTGAAGGAATGGTGTCTCTTGTTTATTGCTTACACACCTACCCTTTTACCATGGCCTATATGTCATAACATGACTTTACTCTTGGTTAGAGATGATTTTTTTAATTTCATTACATGATAGTCCTATTGAAGTTCATTTCTATTGAGATTTTATTATCTTTTGTCTTTAGTAAATGCTTACATGAAGTCTTTATCTTTGTTGTCCTCCCAGTTTCATTAGCCCTGTACTTCTCATTATTCAACATTGGTGTGATATATAGTTTTTATCATGCCTGATGAAAATATTCCAATTAATTACCAATTTATTTAATCCCTAAATCATTCCGAAACCTATGGCTTATATAAATTTTCTGCGACTGAGCCTTATAAAGATTATAAATATGTAAAAGAGCAAGGCAATCATTTTCTATGCATATGAGCTTAAAGGCATTGCTGGTCCCAATCCAGGAAGGGGGCTGCTGTGGATTGATTTGGTGTTAATACATTTCTGTAGTCACTTTGTTTCACCAATTTGTATATAAGTAAATACAGAAAACAGAAAAGAAAAGCGGAGAGGAAAGGATATAATGAACGTCTCCTCTCTTAACCCTAAAAGCCCAATTTTTTGTTTCATTAAAAAAGAAGGCCACCTTCCTTTGTGGTCCATGTTGTTTTTGGAGTTTTCAGTTATGCAATATGTAATATATGAATTTTCCGGCCATACGCCTTGGGTGAAGTTTTTTGGTCAATGGTGAAAAATAGAGGCTAGTGCTCTTTCTCCTTTTAAGTGGCCTTTTTTTTTAATAAGTAAGCGGTGGGACTTGAACCCAAGACTTCATGATTGTAGATACTATTTTAAACAATTAAGCTATTGGTCCAACCCCAATGTTGCCTATTTTGGAAATATGACAGCACCTGATTTAACCTTTGACCATTACTCAGATGACAAGCATGAATTCATATGATATTATTTATATTTTTTTGCTCCATGCATTGTTGATATATAATTTATTTTCAGGTGAGTATACTAAAACGTGTACTTGAAGAGGTTGAAAAAGTGATGCATGAATTCAAGGGCATGCTTTATAGATTGATGGAAGATCCTCAAATAGAGCTAGCAGATGTAAGTTATTTTGCTAAAAAAATAATATCAGAATGTGCATATATTTCCATTATGTGCTTTTCACACTTCCTGAAATGTGTCAATATTTTTAGGTTTTGGTTCTCTAAGTATGTCACATTCTATTATTATCTTATTAATCATAATGCCAAACTGATACTTTCTGTGATGCCAAAAATCAACCATTTAGTAAGCTCAGACCATGCCTAAACTTGATAGGGCAAAAAGGGACTCATTATTTGGTTCATTAGTGACCTTAAACCACTGATGAACACACAAAATTGGTGTGGAGCTCCTGCTCTCATACAATGTCTGTTTCCATGGATGGATCTAGGACTATTGGGAATTTCATCATGAACTACATGGACAAAATTATATGATAGAGAAATATAATAGGGATTTTTTTTTATATGAGCACCAATTTATATATCTAAACATCTAATAATTATAAAGACAAGTTTAAATATTAAATTTGGTGCAAGAAGAATTTATCAACCAAATAAAGAAATTACTTTTGTATAATCATAAAAAAAATTAATATAACATGTTCAGAAATGAGAAGAATACTATAAAAATAAATTAATTAAATACTCCACTACTAATGAATTGAAGTAAGTGTGATAGTTGAGAGATAGATAATGGACACTGATCTCTTGATATTATAATTTGTAGAAATGAGAAATTCTTCTTCGCTATTTTTAATTTTCTGTTTTTTTTAGCGTCTCTCTATATGTAGCTCCTTTCTAGTTTTATACAAAACTCTCTGTCTCCTAAAAAAGTTTTAAAAAAATTAACATGAACATTGTGCTTTTTACATTTTCCCAAACTTCTTGCAAATATGGGGGTGGTTAGATTAGTGACCTTAAACCACTGATGAACACACACAATTGGTGTGGAGCTCCTGCTCACATACAATATCTGTTGACATGGATGGATCTAGGACTATTGGGAATTTCATCATGAACTACATGGATAAAATTATATGATAGTGAAATATAATAGGGAGTTTTTTTATATGAGCACCAATTTATATATCTAAACATCTAATAATTATAAAGACAAGTTTAAATTTTAAATTTAGTGCAAGAAGAATTTATCAACCAAATAAAGAAATTACTTTTATATAATCATAAAAAAATTAATATAACATGTTCAGAAACGAGAAGAGTACTATAAAAATAAATTAATTAAATACTCCATTACTAATGAATTGAAGTAAGTATGATAGTTGAGAGATGGATAATGGACAATGACCTCTTGATATTATAATTTGTAGAAATGAGAAATTTTTCTTCGCTATTTTTAATTTTCTGTTTTTTTTAGCGTCTCTCTATATGTAGCTCCTTTCTAGTTTTATACAAAACTCTACAAGTCTCAATTTTTTTTAAAAAAAAATTAACATGAACATTGTGCTTTTTACATTTTCTCGCAAATATGGGGGTTGTTAATAATGATCTGAAGCAATAAAAAAGAATAGGAGTTTAACACTAAATTAGCCTTTAAAAAGGAAAGAGATGATGTAGAAATATAATTTCTTCTGTAAAATTTGATTCTATAAGGCATTGAACTATATATGATTCCTATCTAAATGAAAAAGTGGTTATACTAAATCACATTGGATAATACCCAGTTTTCAGGGGGGGGGGGGGGGGGGGGGGGGGCAAACCACCACACACAAAAAAAGAAAGACAAACTCAGTCCTATTTGTTTCATGGATCAGTTTAGTTCTGCAGCAAAAAGATTGCTATAATTTCTGTTATACCTTTGCATACTATGGCATAAAATCTATGCTTCTGTGAGCATCATCTAAACCACTGACATCATCCATATATCATTTCTTGGGCCTTTTGTGTTATTTTCACGTTGTCAAGAATGCTCTGTTGTTGACTCACTCATGGATTTGCTTCTAGCTTGAAAATACTGTGAGGCTTTTGTTGGATTTGGAGCCTGAGTCAGATCCATTGTGGCATTATCTCAACATTCAGGTGTGCAACATTATTCATTGAGTTGCAACTCCATTCTTATGCATTTCTATGGTTTCATGTATTTTTAGGTTGAACATAGAAGCATTGCTTATATTAAATTTTTTGGCAGAATCGCAGGATTCGAGGTTTGCTTGAAAAATGTACTTTGGATCATGAGGCACGGATGGAAGCTCTGAATAATGAGATCCAAGAGAGAGTTCTCTCTGATGAAAGATGGAGACAAATCCAACGTGACTCAAATAAATCTGTGAGATTCTGTTCTATTATTCTTGATTATTCTGTTCTTGTGCACATGGGATATCATGCTCTGTTATGAGTTTTCTGGAGTCCTTGCTAGGCAAGCATCATTCTGTTAACAATTGTGCATGTGTAATATATGGGTTTATACATGATTTCAATGGCATGAATTGCTGCATATGAAAGCATGCACTGAACTCTATAACAAAAAAAAAGTATGTTATTTAGTTGTCATGTATGGGCCTTGGGATTCTTTCGCTTTTATTTGTTCATTCATTTCTTGCGCTCAGTGAACACAATTTCTAATTTTTAAACACAATTCTTTTATTTTTATCAGTTAGATGCCGACTATTCTCTTCTTCTGGGGAGCTCTCATTCTCCGGTAGATTCACATCCACCAGATGTGATGGGTGAGAAAGTGGACAATCTTAGGGGAAGGTATATTCGCCGATTAACAGCCGTACTTATTCACCATCTTCCAGCATTCTGGAGACTAGCAGTTTCTGTGTTCAGTGGGAAGTTAGTAAAGGTAATTTCTTATCTTTCATGTAAGATCACCTATCTTGAATAGGCTTCTATATTCTGTTATATGCTTAAGAGTTTTTTGGTTTAATTTAACAAATGGATCATAACAAAATTTGCAGTGCAAGAAACCTAATTTTGAAGATGTTTGTTATGTTGCATTTGCATACTTGCATTATATGTTCTTCACTTATATGAATTGCAGTTTACAATATATTCTCCATATAAATATTAAGTGTTGGTGCAAGGATCTCACATTCCTACATCCCAGCTGTTTGCTGGTCTATCTGGCTAACCAGAAATGACGTGCTGTTCAGCAATAGCAGGCCATATGTGGAAAACATTAGGAAGTCAAAAGCAATATTAAAGCTTGCGGGAGCACTGTGCTGGTGCTAAGAGGGTTCATTTTGAGGTAAATGTTGGGACTCGAACCCATGACCTATTGGTTGCAAGCACTCTTGTCAACTGCTGAGCTATGGGTCTAAACCCCTGAGAGCATAACATTAATATAGAGGAATAGGTGGTTGTACAGGAGAGAAGGCTTTCTCAGGTCTATCCCAGTAGATCCCTCACCTATTGGTCCCTTTTCTTCCTACTGCCTTTTTTTTAGTAAGTAGCCAATTGTCACATTGCGGTTAGTGTAATAATTGACTAGTTACCAATTTAATGAAATCTGGTTGCCAGTCTACCCTTCCCTCAAAAAAAAAAAAAAAGCCAGTTGTTTTACTTAAAAAAACTGCTATATTCAGGACCACTCAGTAAGATGGTGTCTTTAAGGCTGGTGATAATCTTGGCCTAATGTTCAAGACATCATGTGTGATGATGTTCATTTAAACTTTGATAATAATCTGTTTTGTTTTATAGTAAAAAAGGATATCCCTTTTACCCTGCTTGTTCGATGGCTTCTTTATTAATAAGATTGCTTCTATCATTTCTCCAAAAAAAAAAAAAAATCCTTCTGTTTTAGTATTGAATGGAGTGACTTACGAGCCTAGAGTACTAGTCTTTCCAGTGGCATTTAGTATTTGTAGATCTTTTTCATTTCTGCTTAAAATTTTCTAGCTTGATAGTTAGAACTTTATATGCAGGTTCCTCATGTCATAACTTAATGAGCTGCGGTTTTGATTCTTGTCCTGTTTGTAGAGATTTTATTTCATTTTTCATATTCCTCTTCAGAACTTATTGGGTGTTTCATGAGTTTTTATTTTGTTTTATGGCAGTCTTCCCAAGTTGCTGCTGGCAATATGCTTCTTGATTCAGAGACAAATACAAAGCTTTTGATTAATAAGAATGAAGATAAAGCTGGTGACGTAAAGTATTCTAATCATTCTCTTGATGAGGTAGCAGAAATGGTACATAATACTATATCTGCTTATGAGGTTAAGGTAAAGTTATTTGCCCATGTCTATGATATTATTTATTACTTTCAAGTTTTATGTTATATTTCTGATTAATCAGTTAATCACTTACTCAAGTAAACATTTCGTTATTCTTCATCAATATTTTATAGCTTCTTGTGAGATTTAAGGTAAGGTTATATGGCCGTATCTATTATTATTGCTTTTAAATCTTATGTTTTATTTCTCATTAATCATTTCCTTTTAGTAAATTCTTAATTATTCTTCATCAATATGAAATTTTAAGAAAATTTTGGGAATTTCTTTGAAAAACATGGTACAGAATGCAGATTATAGGAAATTCTGTATTCAGCTACTTCACATAAATGTACTTCCCAACAATTAAAGCATTTAATGAAACTTCCCAATTAATTTTTTTTAAAATCAGTCAATATGAAATCTGTTGATGTGAGCCATTGATTGCTCTTCCTTTCATTTAATGTCCTGAATAATCAGTCAGCAAAGTTACGACTAATATGAAAGCTAGTAACAATGCAAATGATGTAATACATTTGTATCACATTAAGTTACATGATCTAGATTAGTATGTAGTTTTAGCATTACATTCTGTTCATCTGCTCAAACTGGATCAGGTCTGTAGTCTTATCCTAGATTACTCTCTTCATTTGTAGTTATGAAAAATATTTCAAACCTTACATTCTTTTCTTTCCTTTTTTTAGGTTCTTAACACATTTCGTGATTTTGAAGAATCAAATGTTCTTCGTCCACACATGAGGGAAGCAATAAAGGAAATATCTAAAGCATGTCAGGCACTTGAGGGAAAAGAAGCTGCTCCTCCTACTGCTGGTAGTTTATTATCTTTCAGATGCATGCTTAATTATTTTATAATATTCCTGCTAAATGCATTTTCCTTATCCTTCCAGTTAAAACATTGCGCGAACTTCATTTTGAAATCGCAAAGATCTATATATTAAGGCTATGCTCGTGGATGCGAGCAACAGCTGAGGAGATCTCTAAGGATGAATCATGGATTCCTTTGTCTATGCTTGAGAGGAACAAATCTCCATATCGTATTTCATTCTTACCCATGGCTTTTCATGCAATGGTGGTATCAGCTATGGATCAGATAGACATGTAAGTCTTACAGGCATATGATAAAGCTCTCAGTAGTGCAATTTCCTTATTGTTTTGTCCTTAAATTGTGTTACACATTATTGTGCATTTGTTGTATAAAAAATTTCTTACCTTTGCTGTCATATTATGTAATACATTCAACGGCTTAAGAATATAACATCTATCTTATCTGCAAAATAGCTGCAAGGTTTACCTTTTCTTTTCTATTTTTTTTTAGTGGCATGCTATCTTTTGACTATCTCTTAGGATCATTTACTTCTTTATTCTGTGCAACCTGAATGGATATAATTTCTGGTGTTCATAATAAAATGTGGATCCGGCTGCACATTTTTCAGTTGTGTGAGGGAATTGATTTTGACATACGTGCCCATTTGGAAATTGATTGCTTAGTTTAGTGTAAATATAGAGTAAGGGCTGCTTACAGACAAAAAACAATATTCAAGGAATGAGGTTAATCCATATGCAGTTTAAATGACATGAATAGTTAATCAAATATTTTCATTGTTTCTAATTGATTTTCCCTCTCTTTTTAAAAGAATGACAGCCACGCAATCTCCTTAGAAGAGATTTGTTACTTATACTTGAGCAAACATTTGATTAACAACACGAAAATAAAAAATTGGAAATGAAATCGAAGACACAAAATACAAGCAAAATAAGTTTCATAGGGAACAAATATCTTTATTGAAGATTCATAGAAAATATTGCAAATTTGGATATGGAAAAATAAGATTACTCTGCTTTTGATCTATTTCTTTGGAACAATAGGTGGCATTGATTTCTTCAGGTGTGTAAAGATTGTTCATAGATCCAAGATGGTTTGGTCTGAGATATATAGTAATGGACTTAAGCATCCAATTTGTAAAGGAGCAAGAGTGAGACAGAGAATGGGTGAAAGACGTCTAGATGAATCTACTTTTCATTTGGGCATTTCTCGTGTATATGTGATTCTAGCCCATCTAAGGCCCATATGGATTTTGGGCTTTTATAATTCTGGTGCCAACAGCGTATGCATATTTTTTCTTTGTTTCTTTCTTGCCTTTCATTCTTTTCTATTTTTTTCTGGTATAACAGTAGTAAGTGTGGAAAATGAACCTCTCTTTTTTCTTGTCATTTAAATTTGTTGTGCAACTCTCGTTGGTTGCTTCTTTTAAAAGAAATTTGGTAGAATGTTTGACATGCCCTTGGGGACCAAGTTATAGTACGCTTTCTTCTTATCCATTTAATATGGTCAAATGTTTCAATTTACTTTTAACTGAGAGCATTGCTCTTGTCTTTCTAAATTCATTGTGCAATTATTCTAGGATGATTCAGAGTCTGAGGAGTGAGGCGGCAAAGTCAAATGACATGTTTATGCAGGTTCAAGAGGTTCATGAATCTGTGAGACTTGCATTTTTGAACTGTTTTCTTGATTTTGCAGGTAAGCACAATATCGAATTTATTGTTCCGGTCATGTGCCCCCTGTTTTAGCTTTTTTACTCACTAACATTGGGTCTGTCTTTCATGCCGATTAGGTTATCTGGAGCGGATTGGAGGTGAACTCACTAGCAATAGATCAAACAAAGAAAATTCATATTTGCAAAATGGATATTTATATGAATCTGAAGAGAGGATTTGTGGTCTTCATCCTGGCAACGCTATTTCTGATTCACATCAGAAGCTTTTGATAATATTAAGTAATATTGGATATTGCAAGGATCAGCTTTCACATGAGTTGTACAACAAGTACAAAAATATTTGGTTGCAGTCTAGGTATGGTCCGCTCCTTTTGCCTGGGGCCCTAAATCTGCTCTCTCTTCATGTTTAGGAAATAAGTTTAGTTGCCTGATTGATCATCAATTCCATGAGAGGGTGATTTTGATTATTTTTTTTCATTTTTGATTTCTTTAGATGCACACTGTTGATCATATGACTGATATTGTGGAGGTCTTCAGAAAAGTTTCAACATAGTATATTAGCTTTTGTTTGATTTTGGACTTGATGGGCATAACAGAGGCATGGTAACAGTTTTGAGACTCAGTTCCCTCCAGATAAATACCGGAGAATTGATTTTTTTTTTTTTAATAATGTGCTTCCTATGAAGTTTAAAATCATATACAGTTGGTTCATCATCCTCCAGTTAGAAACTATTCAAATTAAGATTCTTAATTCTAAGGATTTTAATGAAGTTCGTATGGCTTTCAGTGCTATGCACTGTAGTAATCTAGTTCAATAATAAATATGTTATAAACATGTCTCAATTTCCCTAATGGTTAGATCTGGAACAACAGGATATTAGCCACTAATGTTTCCTTGATTTTGTTCAACTCCATATATAAGCTTGTTTTGTAATTGTTGCGGTATAAAAGACAGCATCCTGATTGTGTCTTAGGTTCGAAAAGTTTTCCCGTTACAATATCTTCAACAAATCATCTCTATATGAAGCAGCAATCTGGACCCTTCCGATGAAGGTCTGTCTGTGAGTGTTTGTTGCACTTTTGCTGAAGAGTGATGATAGGCTTTTCAAAGGTAAAAGAATATTAATTCAAGATGGATATTTGTCAAGGGTGAGGCACATTAAATTGTGGAACGCAAGTATGTTTATATTTAGTCCAAGTGCCTATATGGCACTGCCTATCTATGCTATAAAGAGGAGAAATATGGGGAATCTTTAGTCAAATTGGCTCTATTAGGTTATTTTGTATTAGGTTGTCTTTTAATAAAAAGGATCCTAATGAGATTCATGACATATTTGTGATTCAATGCAGCACAAATTTGTGTGTTTAGTTGAAGATCTATAATGCCTGCATGCCCTTACCCACTTGGATGCAATGAAGGGGAGAAAAGGGAGTCAGTCCTCTTTCGAGTCCAATTTTGTAAAGTTAGTTTAGATAATTTTATATTGGCATTTTGGTCTATAAATAGGACCCTAATAAGTACAATTTATGGTGTATTTTGATAGAAACTTGAAAGAGTGTTTTTGGGGTGATTTATCTGTGATATGGTTGTATTTTGTGAAGTTTAAGAGAGTTGTGAAGTTTGTGAAGTGGTTGTATTTTGTGAAGTTTAAGAGAGAGTTGTAATCATTTTTATCTTATATCAGTTCTCACCATCTTGTCAGTGGTTCCTTTTCCTTTGCCATCACATAAATATTTTCTTTCCTCTCATTTTCTCCTATCTTGTTTGTTTGCCATCACGTATCGTTTTCTCCTATCTTGTTTGTTTGTTTGTTTGTTCTATCAGATTACCACCTGTTATCTAGTACACACTCAGACTATATATAACCCGGAGTGTGAGTCAGATATTATATCCTTAGCTGGTCATAGGACACTTCTGAATCAGTCAGTTTTGTTTGATGCTTCTGGTCCACTGGAACCGATCCCATGAATTAGGTAAATGTTTTATTCTTACTCTATAATGAGTATTTGAATCTTGAAAGGTAAAATCCAAAATTACGGTTATGGGAGTGCATGCCTAGAATGCAATGATTGCACAAGTAATGATGAGGGTGCCTGCGCTGGTGTGGTCTCTCTGAGGGTATGTGATTTTTTCACCTAAAATGTTGATGGTTCATGAATTGGGATTCTGTGCCATCAATCCGGGCATAAAGACGCTTTTATATGAAAAGATAATCCAGTGAAATACTGTATAAAAGATTTCAATTTGCTGGAGGAATATGTTTTGGGATTTCATGTATAAAAGACCCTTTCATGTATAAAAGATTTCATTGAAATCCCTTTAGGGAATTTTAAATGGCATACATGACAATTAGAGTAATGATACCTGTGCATGTGTTATTGAGACATTTGGATGGTTTGGATATGCTTTGTTGCCCTTGCCCATAGTTTTCCTAATTCCTTGAATTTCTGTCAATCATGTTTTCTCACGAATTCCTTTCTGTTATTTTGCAATGCAATTGAAGAGATGAAGAGGATCCAGATATACGAGACTTAGTAATGTCATTCTCAGCGCTTGAAGAAAAGGTCCTTGAACAATATACCTACGCGAAGGTATATTTTTCACCATTTTTTTTATGTACTTCCACAGTTTTCACTTTTTTTTTCTGGGTCGTGCTAATTTTTATTGTTGGAGGAAGATGCCAGAGAAGTCTAGTAAATAGATATTTTGGGGAAAATGTCGCATAATTTACATCTTTATTACATCTGGCAACTTTTCATGACGCTTCTTAGTTTGTTTTTTTTTTCTTCTTGGCATTGAATATATGTCATGAATATCATTTGTTTATTTATATCTTCCATCATCAGTAAAATTTATGTTTCCTCCTGGTATCCTTGTTGCTTTCTAATTCATACTATGAATGTGTCTTCTATCCTTCCATCAGGCAAATTTGATCAGAAATGCTGCGTTGGACTATTTGATGAATGATGGAGTTCATTGGGGAGCAGCACCTGCAGTCAAGGTAAGAAGACTTAGGAAAATCACACAGCTGTTGTTTTCTTTCCTTGACACTCTCCTCTCTGAAAACATACCTCAGAGATGTTTCTCAGATTTCATTTACATGTTGAGTTATCTTAAGATGCCTCGTTAAATTTTTGTTTTTGCAGGGTATTCGAGATGCAGCTATTGAACTACTCCATTCCCTGGTGGAAGTGCATGCAGAGGTAATGTGCATTTTTTTTGTCAAGTCTCCTTGAAGTTAATCCCTGTTATGTGTATTAACATATTTCTTTACTCTCTGATAAATATGAGAAAATCTAATCAAAATGCAAGGCACTTGTTAATAAAATGAAATTTGTGATCTACACTTAAATCTGAGAGAGAAACTGTAACTTTTTGGGGGTGGTTATCCTTTTTTTTTTTTCTTTTGGGCATGGGGGGGGGGGCTAGTCTGGATTCCTCTAGTTATATTTTTCTTTTTCCTAACAAATTAACATAACCTGCCAAGTGATCTTCTTGGAGTTCTGCATGTTAAGGAAATTTTTTTACAGTAAACAACCAACTTCCATCTTCTATTTATCCTGGACATTATGGTTTAAAGTTCAGAATGAGTTATGAAAAGATACCACAAGGTGAGAACTTACCTTGATTGATTTTCACCTAGCAGTTGCAATTTGATCTCTCATGTTTTCTATTCTATGATTTTGCGAAAGACTAGGAGTTGAAATCTACTGACTGCATGGTGACTTATGAAATGTCTAGGACATAAAACCAAAGCTGTTTGTATCATCAGTTTACATCTTCTCATAGCAGATGGAACTGAGGTGTGACCTCACAACACAAATAATTCTATTGCCTTATTTTTTTCTACTATTCTCTATGTGGATTCCATATGTGTGACTATATGAAAGTTTCTATTTGGCACTCATCCCAAGCACATGACTGCTAACTTATTTAATCAGCAGAATGGGGTCTGATGGAAACATGAATTTCCTTGTTGTAGGTGTTTGCTGGTGCTAAGCCTCTTTTGGAGAAGACTCTGGTTATATTGGTGGAGGGCCTGATTGACACTTTTCTGAGTCTTTTCAATGAATACAATGCTAAAGACTTGAAATCGCTGGACACAAACGGTTTCTGTCAACTCATGCTTGAGGTGTGTAGGCAATCCTGCTACGATATTCCATATTTTTTTATGTCAACTATGATGATATTAATGCTATTGTTTTACGGGCTTAATGGCTCTTGCAGCTTGAATATTTTGAAACTGTATTGAATGCATATTTTTCTCCGGAGGCCCGAGAATCCCTGAAGTCTTTACAGGGACTGCTGTTGGAAAAGGCCACTGAAAGTGTGGCTGATTCTGTTGAGAATCCAGGACATCATCGCAAATCAACCCGTGGAAGTGAAGATGCATTGATGGATGATAGGCATCAAGGGTTTTCTGTATCTCCGGATGACTTAATTGTAAGTTCTTTGTCACCATTAATAATCATCTGAAGAAGCAAGTCTCCAAAGTGCCTAGCATGGATAGGGACACCACCATACCATACATATAAACACCCAATATCTTTGAAACATACACAAGGCATAATAAAAATTAAATTGATATTATTAAAATATTATATAAAATTATCCAATGAATTGCAGTTATAGTCAGAGTATTACTTTTCCAAATGTTTGAAAAAATGATTGGATACCTCTCGTATCTATCAGTAAAACATGCTTATGTTCAAACTGTGTTTAATACCTTGTCCCAACAGTAGTTTGGATGGCTTACCAACGTTCACAATAATATAGAAAACTAATCCTAATTGTCATCACCACCTTCACATTAAATATAGAAGTTTTTGCGTGTATACTAATCAGAATACATTAATACAACTAGGAAGTGGTTTAAGTATTTCCATTATTTTATCATACTTATCCTGTACGATTTATGACTTGTTAAATATTTGTTGTACATGAACTTTGTGACTATGATTGCAACGAGCAAAAAGCTGTATATAATATGCAATTATGCATAGATGCAGAGGATCTCCACATATCTCCATGAGTGCTCATGCATTCATGGCAGTATGAAAATCCAATTGTCTAAATAGCTTCCCTCATCATGTTCCTTGGGCTTTACATTTTTGCACGTCGAAAATTCCATAACCAAAAAAAAGGGCAGTCGCATTGGGGCTTTAAAAACTGGAAAATGAACCAGCTTCTGTACTTCTTATGTAAAGTGTCACACTTTGTCATGTAGTCACTTTCACTAACTGAACATGCTTTCAGTTAAGGATATACTTGTATAATGAAGTACATGCTTTCACAAAATGTAAAGTACATACTGAAATGAATTGAATGCATATTTTTTACATTATATACTAACATAGGAGAGTATACACTATATTAGAGATTTCATATACAGTGTTAGATGGCATGGCATCTGCTCTCAAATGCTTGTTTATTTTTTTTTTTAGGTGCTTGCCCAACAATGCAGTGCAGACCTGCTTGCAGGGGAGCTTGAAAGGACTCGCATGAACATAGCGTGTTTCATGGAGTCGTCACATCCATTAACGCCTGGAGTCACTCCAAGATCCAACACCACTTCAAGATCCACATATTCTCCGCGACGTGGGGTTGTTGGTTCTTCAGCCATCGAGCGCTTGAGAACTTCACAGTCATTGGGGTCTCCATCTTTCCGTCAAAGGCGCAAGTAACAGTATTTATTATTGTTTATGTGTTATTTATTTATATTTATTATTTACAAGCGGATTTTGGGGTTTATGTATATTAACCAATTTTCATGAGCAATTCTTTTCTTTCCCTTTTTGTTTGTTTGTTTGTCATATATAGTGTCTAGGTTGATGTTCACGTGACTTTCTATGTTTGTATCTAAAGTGTGTTGTATTTATTCGACCGAATTTACCACTTGATTATGTGCAAGTGAAATGTTTGGCCCCCCTTTTGTTGAATATATTACATACATTGTTGTTGTCATTAGATATGCAGATTAATCAATATATTGTGTGATTGTCCTGTAAAATTTTCAATGTTTAATCTGAAGCTTCTATTGATTGTGGTGTGGGTTTGCCTTTGTTGATTAATGACTTTAATGTGAAAATGCAAATTTGAATGAATTCTGGGTGCTAATTATCTTTATAGGTAAAGAATTATGTCTGAATTTGCTCTTCTAAGTTTTGCTGTGGAATGGGTTACATAAAATCACTTGTGTTAAGTTAGCGTTTGACAACTGAGTTTGAAAGTGTTTTTTTTTTTTTTTTTACTTGATTCAATTTCTGATATTACCTTTCTAATAAGCAGATTTTTATGGAAAAGCTTTTTTTATATTAAAAAGTAGTGGTAGGTTTTTTTTTTTTTTTTTTGCCACGTAGAATTTTCAAAAGCTGTTCTAAGATTATGATGGTTATAATGCTAGGTAAAGAAAGAATCGTGCATAGAGATCCTTCACAGTTTGTAGCTCTTGATGGACTACATTGGATTTTGTTAACCAGTGTTACATATATGTTCCAATTGTCAATATTTATAATGTGATAGTAATTTGACTTCCTAAAATACCCACAATTTTTCCCAGTTTTTCTGTCCCATTAAAACATCAATTACAAAACTATAATTAAATAAAAGATGGTACAAGTATGGGGATAAAATACTATACATCCACTGTAAATTAAATTAAATATAAGAAAAGGAAGTTGAATCTTTAGGAGATTTTGGATAATGCTCGATAAGATACTCTGTAATAAAGTCAAATAAGATACAAATACAAGTATATAAAACAAGAAGAAGAATGAGAAAAAATAAAAAAATGTCCCTTCGACCACCAAAAAAAACTCTTGTTGGTGCCAAAAAAAAAAAAAAAAAAAAATTGTTTGAGTAGAATAACACAATTACAGGTAAATAATAACAATATCAGTTTATTCATACATATTCTGATATAGTTATATCCATATATTCCTGACAAAGAAACATTTCATCATACAATAATGATTTTTAGGCATCATTTGATAGACCCCATCCCAAGCCCATGAGGTAGCAAAATTGAAATACCTATAATATCCCCTCCCTAATTAATCGTTTTAGTATTCTATAACCGTCTCATTAATTCTAAGGTAGTTATGATTTGTGATATCTTTTCATTTTTGAATATTTGTTTTCAATTAGTCATTCAAAACATTTACATTGTCCATTTCTGTTTATGAATGATCGTGAGATGGAAAAAAATATCAATTTCATTTTTAATTCAAATTTGGTCTGTGTATACGTGGTGAATTCTCGATTTTATTTTTATATGCAATCAGATTTTGGTGCAATTAGAAATTGATACATCCAGATTAGGTTTTTCGGATCCAAAAAATTACTAGATTTTACGATATTTTAGTTTTTAAATTCAGATGGATCAGTGGATTTGAAAACAAACATTGAATTTTATTTATGTTTCAGTTTGATCAGTGGAGAAGAGAAGAATTTTGATTAATTTAGTTTTTTTGTGACCAGTTTATGGTGCAAACAATGGCGATCCTTTCAGACTAGTCATTTTTCGATTTGAATACATTATTTTGATTTTGATTTTGATTTTTCATTACTCCTTTGAATTGTCAAATACATGTATTGAATCTGAATTTCATTTTAAATTCAGATACATGACATGTATCTTGATTTACATGCATTATTGTGTACCAAATATGATATGTACAATTGTTTATGATTGTGTGTTTGTGTATAATTATGCATAATGTGTCATTCATAATATTTTTTAGCTTTGAATCAGTATTATTCAACTCATTCCGATTCAAGATTTTCAAATACAATGTACATTCACTTGTATGTAATGTGTATTTGTTAATTTAAATTCCAGATACACCTGTATCTGAATTTGAATTTCGGCCCTTTTTTTAAGGTATTTGATAATTCAAATTCCAGTTACATCTGTATCTAGAGGTGTCAAATGGCACGATCGGCTTGTTTGGGTGGCGACGCGGGCTGGGCTTGCCCCCGGCCCGCGTGCCGTTTCTGGCATGACCCGCTAGGCTCGCGGCACGGTTTGTGTCGTGGGCCTCACCTAGTTGGGATGTATTAAAAACTATAGTGATTCATTATTACTCACATTTTATGTTATATTAATTTTTTGTATTTGTCAATGTATTTTTTAAAAATTGTATATTTTTTTTATTCATCAATGTACTATTTGTGAATTTTTTCATTCATTTTATCATTTATTTAATTAATGTTCATGTACTCAAGAAATTCAATATTCAATCAAATAAATATTTGTATTCTTAATTCTTTTTAATTTTCAATTTTCATGAATGATTTATTTGCAATTCTTTTATTTTTCAACTCAAATCAACTAGTAAATTAAACATATAATTAAATATTGAACTTTAAAAAATTAAAAAAATGGCCATTTAAATGGGCTGGCCCGTTGGCCCGTCAATGGGCCCGACCCGTTTGGCCCGCCGGACTATCACGGCACGGCACGGCGGCCCGCTGGGCTGGCACGGAGGGCCTTTTTGGGCCAGCCCCCTGTGGCCCGTGCCGTGCCGTGCCTGCCCGTTAGCCCAGTTGGCTAGCGGGCCGGGCCGGCACGGCACAACCCGTTTTACACCTCTACATGTATCTGAATTTGAATTCCAACCATTTTTTTAAGGTGATTGTTTTTATTTTTATGGATTTGATTAATGATTGTTGATTAATATTTAATTGCTTATTGTTGACATTTTGAAGATTTTTTTATGAATTTTCTGTGCAGTTCTCAGTAGCATGTATGTAGACCATATTGATTCATTTGGATTTTCATACACATTATTTTATCTTAATTGATAACATGTGGTTGATGTTCTTTTTTTAACCAGGTAGTGATGGTGTTTCAGATTTTTTTAAAATATGTTACGTCATGGAGAAGATTTAATGATGCCACCTTTTGTGGGATTCAGTATGAGATTTAATGAAGATATTAGTTAATTGGAACCAGTTTTTAAAATTATAAGAAGGATAATTTTGTCATTGTCATTTTGGTGGTTGGAAAAAATCAAATAGGGAACCAATAGGACAGTGCCACCTATTACGGCTCACAAATGAGGCTTAATTTCTGTGGTCCAGGTAGCAGCACTATTCATCATATTCCACCTCTATCATTGACTCAATTTTTTTTAAATGTATATATATAGAAACGGTAGGCTTACGCTTTAATACATTTTTTTAAGGGAAAACTCAATACAACTCTAGAAAGTTAGCTACATTGGTTTTAATATCTGTAAAATTAAAAAATGATCACATGTCTCTAGAAAGCATATTTTGATAACGGATTTAATCCTTGAGTTAAATTGTTTTAATAAATACATTCAAATAAGTTCATACAAAATTGTAACGCCCCACATTTACCTAACCGTTTATCGACGGTAAATGGGTCGCTACTAATTTAATCCAATTAAAAGACCAAAATTTGCAGCTCTTGTTTTTTATTTTTTATATGATACCCATATAATATAAATATAATAAAATCGATAATAAAAAAATAAATAATACCAACGGTTTTAAATCACTAATAACTTTACAATATATCGGACTTTTTGCGGAGACAAGATACTAAAAAAGAATTACATAACAAACCACCCCTGTGGGAGCCATCTAAACTAAACAAACCTAAATAGTTGATCGCAACTATAATTTATCCTCGAACCGCTACGTCGAAGAAATTTCTGAAAGATGCGAAAATTCCAAACTTCATCTTAATCCTCAGAATACGCAATACCTGGTTATGAAACAACCAGCCCATATCGAATAGGGTGTGCAATTAACTCAGTGAATAAGCTCACTGACAAATTACCTCATATGACAGTTACATATAAGAATAAAGTTTTATGAAAATCAATTTCATTTAATAAATCTTTTATTTTATTAAATCAATTTAAAATCATGAACTTTAAAAAAAAAATATTTTAATATACACGTGGCCCAATCCTTGGCCCACATCAGAAAAATCATGAGTCAAATGATAAAATCATATATTTATATATATAATAATAATAATATTAAAAACAAGAATTTTCTTTAATAAATCAATTCAAATTCATGAGCTTAATAAAAAATATTTTTTAATGCAATCACGTGGCCCAATCATTTGTTCACGATATAGAAATCATGCAGCTTAAATGATATGACCGGGTAGGGTTTTCAATCGGAAGAACCGTTTCCCCAAAACAGGTGTGCCAAGCTCCAAGCAACTAAATCGCTCAAAAAACTCCCTCGAGGAGACGTCGGATCTAGAAGACGCTGATGGGTCGCCGCTGCCATCACTACGAGAACACCAGCACAGGATGCCCCGGTTGCTGCAGACTCCAAACAAATGAATCCGTCCGCTGTAAGGAATGATTTACCACACCCCTCACCGATTTAGGACTCTTCGAGTCCTAGACCTTCCTCCCCAAAGGCGAAATACTATGGGGGGATTTATTCCAGAAAATATGTCATGATATGCATCTTGATAAAATCTCATAGGACTAGGTTGTCTCCACTAGTCCTAAATTTTTTCAAAAGTCTCGAAATGAAAATCTTTAATTCAAATATTATTTCGAAAGCATATGCATCAGACAATGTATTATGTTAATTATTGAAACATGAATAGCATAATTTATGCTATTTTAATGACATGATGAAGAAATTAAATCATGCAACTTCATTCAACAAAAATGCAATTTGATCAATATGAAGAAAATATCCAAATCATGCAAAATTATCAAAATATAGATGCATGGATGACACATAATATCACACAAATATGATTGGCATATGAAATTCAACCTTATAGAGCAAAAGTTCACACGAAATAAATCGATAGGCCTACTCACCTCGAATGGACCCTAGATCCGGAGAATGAAGCCCACAACAAAAAATCATAACCTAGATAAATCAAATAAATTATTCACTAAAACCTATAATTTAAGCCTAAGCCCAAGACCTAATTACCTATCCATAATTATTAGGTATAAATTTTTATACCCAACAATAAAAAACCCATCCATATATACCACAATCTAAGAAAAAGATTAAAAACTTATTTACAATAAAACCAGACACTAAAAGACGAAACGAGAAAAGACAAAACCAGAAAAAGACAAAAATCCAGAAAATTTAAATAATAATAAAATAACAAAAATTCATAAAATAATACAAAAAACATCTTTTTTTCTTTAAAAATAAATTATTAATCAATAAAAATTGAAAATAAATAAAACTTAATTATTAAGTATAGGTATAACTCATAACCCTAGTTTTATTAAAAACTTATATTTTATAAATCTAAACATAGATCTAATATTTAAAATAAATAGTAAATCGAAACCCTAAGTTTATGAATACTCAAAAATTTAAAAACCTTACATAGATCTAGCAATAATAAATAATATACCAAAACCCTAGTTTTATTATAAAATCATAAGAATCTAACAAAAATGGGAAATTCTGGGATAAGTACGAGACAAAGTTCAGTTTTGTACAAATGGGCTTTCTGATACACTTCACGGGCAAGTGGTAAAAGCTAGACTTTGTTTTCAGTGGACCAGTCTTTTACACTGAAATCTTAGAACAACATCTACTCTTCGAAAGAAGGACGAAAGACAGAAGAACAAGCTACATATTAAAATTATAACTTGATCAAAAACTAAAAATCCCATAACATAAAAATATATTTAATCCTTAAAATAAATAATATATCAAAACTCTATTTTTATTAAAATCTTAAAAATCAAAATAGCTAAACATTGATCTAATAATTAAATGATAAAAAGAAAAAGAATAAATACTTTTTTTCTTTTTTTTTCTCTCTCTCTCTCGGTTTCTGCCGAACCGACGAGACCCACCGCACACGGCACACCCTTAATATAGACATATATACCTAGATACCAAAATCTAATGAAATGGCAAAACGACCCCTTGCTTATTTTGTATTTACAAATAGGTCCCTATCCGAATTACATATAGGTCCCTGGAGCATATTATAAGATTGTAACAATGAAATCTCAAAACTTAATATTTTGAGCTCCAATATTAATAAGATTGTAACCATTTAAGATCTTGAAGATCTTAAAAATAAAAATATATAAAAATTTCAACATAATAATTAGTATTTCAAATTGTAAATTGAAATGGGCCCACAAGGATATACTAAATGGGCCAAAACTTAAAAACACACAAAACACACAAATTTCAATTCAAATATCATATTTATATATTTAAATTAAATATATAAATAAGATAAAATTCACAGGTGTTACAAAAATATTAAAATTTCGATTTAGTCATTTTAAAAGAAAAAAAAATCTCTCTCAGAGATCATGAAAATCGAAAAAGTCCTTTTAAAGTCAGCAATCCTTAAAGTCCACCACAAATCTGGTTAGTGTATAACAATAATTTATCATGCAAATTTTAAAAGGATATTACAGTAATTTATTATATAGGGTTAGAGTTAACCACAATTCTAGTTAGTTTCGTTTACTGTAGGAACTAAAATAAATATTATCTAATAAGATAGGGACCTGATGGGATTTACCGATTTTATAGGGACCTTTTTTATTTTTATAATTTTCTAGGGAGCTATATCGATTTTTAAAAAATAAAAGGTGAAAGCATTTTGACAACTTTTAATGTGTAATTAGGTGTTAACTATGTACATGATTAGTTGTGGTGACAATAGAGATTAAAATGATATTTTTCTCTAATAACATAGAGATATGTGACTATTTTTCAATTTATAAGGATTAAAACCGATTTAGGGGTTTATATTGATTTATCCCTTTTTTTTAAATATATACTGTTGCAGCAGTATATATATAATAATAATAAAAAATAATATTCATTGTTGGATCTGACAAGCATCTATTACCAGACCAAAAGGTGACAAATTGCCCTAAATCACTGAGAATCTCATGTGAAGCAACTGTTGGATGTCGGGAACCAACGTCTAGGCTTCCCCACCTCAGATTCCAGGCTCCCTAACTTGTGTCCAATAGATCGCTGAAATACAGAGGACTGATGGTCCTCATTCAACATGGCAGTTTTGTAAAGTTCTTAGGGACTTAATTTGTGTCCTGAGGTGTTCGCACGTTTTGTTCGGTGAAAAATGGACTCAAAATGATGTTTGGAGCTCCATGATCCACTTATTCATAGTTGTTGGGACCTGTTATAATGTCTATATATGCTTGTGTAGAGTTTAAAAATATGACTTTAAGATAGTTGTACACTTGTACCTATATAAGTTTGTATTTTTAGTGATATATATATAATGCCTAGAGGCACCTCTTATCAAAAAAAAAAAAAAAATGTGTCCAATAGAGTGATTGATTAAATATTGGGAAAAATCCATATAACCCCCTATAAGTTGCCTAAAATCTATATAACCCCTTGATTTTTCATGAAGTCCATAAAATGCCATGAAAACATATACCTAAATCCAAATAGTCCCCTGAGTATTTTTCGTTGACAGATGAGAAATATTATGTGAGTATTCCGTTTGGTTAATCTTGACTGAAAACACAGTATGCCAAAAACTCCCTACAATTTGTTGAAAATGTAAAAAATCTTCTGTAAATGATGAACTTACTTTTCCAGATAGAGTTTTATAATCTACTATGAGAGATAAAATTATCATTTACAGAAGGTTTTCCGCATTTTAACACATTGTATGAAGTTTTGGTTTACAATATTTTCAACCAGAGTTAACCAAATGGAATATTCACATAATATTTTTCATCTGTCAACATAAATTTAAATCAAGGGATTCATATGTGTTCTTAGGGGATTATATGGATTTCAAGAAAAATCAAGGGGTTATATGGATTTCTGATAGTTTGTAGGGGGTTATTTGAATTTTTTCTCTTAAATATTTATTTACTTTTTTACACATGAAACAACATCTCCATGTTATTTAAATTAAATTTGATTAATCACCCAAAATATGACTAATTTGGTGGTACACATCGATTTTGGAACACTAATAAAAAAAACATGTTATCCTATCAATTTAAAAAAAGGAAAAAAATCCAAATAACCCCTTGTAAACTGTTTGAAATCCATATAACCCCCTGAAAACACTTATGTAAATTCAAATAACCCCCTGAATTCAGCTTCGACTGACAGACGAAGAATGTTTTACTAATATTTCATTTAGTTAACCCTAACTGAAATGCAGTTATATCAAAACCCCTTATTATTTGTTAAAAATTCAAAAAACTCTCTATAAACAATGATTTTACCCCTTCAGATAGAGTTTTATAATCCATCCTAAAATTTAAAATCGTTATTTACGGATGATTTTTCGCATTTTAACACATTGTGTGAGTTTTTTTAATATACTATATTTTCAGCCAGGGTTAATCAAATAAAATATTAGCAGAATAATCCTAATCTTCATGAAAAATTTAACTCAGGGGGCTATTTGGATTTACATGAGTGTTTTCAAGTGGTTATATGGATTTCAGGCAGTCTACGAGGGTTATTTGAATTTTTTTCATTTAAAAAAAGATTGATTATTATTTTATTATTGATTCATCTGGAATTGAACTGAACATAGTTGTTGTCATTGAATTGTATTTGTTAATTTTTATGATGTAATAGATTAGAACCGACAAATAAACACTTGCATGAGGAACACTAGGTTACTTTTCTTTTCTTTATATGTAAAATGAAACTTAATAAAAGCTTCCCCTTTCCAATCCATGTGATTCTGATATGATTTTTATTTTATTTTTTTTCAAACAAAGCTTGGAGGGTCCCATAACAAGATAAGACTTTTTTGGCCTTACAATCTTCTGTTTTCACCCAAACCCCACATCCACATTTTCTGGCTGTGCTGAAGTATACTTACTGATTGTGTTTGCTTTGCAAGGCAAATTTGTCAGCTTCATTGATCCAAAAAAATGTTATATTCCAACATAAACATAAACATAAAATTAAAAATGTTAGGGATATTCATTCATTCATTTTAGTCCCAACATGTTTTAAAGTTTGATATGAAAAACTTGCATTATCTTTATTTAATTAATAAAGTATATATATGCTCTCACAAAAAATAAACACACTTTTTAATGAATTCAAAATGCATATTTTTTTTTGTATTTTTCATAATCGAGTATATATACTCGCATAATTAAATATATACTCGTTTAAGACTGCAAGAATGACTTTATATCAATGCCCAACAAAAAAAAAATCAATAGATCCGCAGTCCCACCCAGATGAACTAAATAACAAACAATACTGACAAGTTTCCAAGCCAGGCTTTGGCTTCTTCCATGGCAAATCTTCTCCTCCAACCATCCATTCCACCTCGCCTTCTATCCCCGGTGACCGGCACCGGAGATATCCCAACCACCCAATTGAGGAGGTCCATTGTGACACCAATCAGAGACCACCCAATCAGACTCAAAGCCAATTCAGGCATCAAAGTTTCTGATCAAACAAGAAACCTTGTTGACGGTGGTGAAGTTCACAAGTCAGTTGGAGAGATTAAAGAAGCACTTTATGAGGCATTGCAAGGTACACCCAACTTTTTTTGTTCTTCTTGACTTACTCTCAAACTATATCAAAATTCAAGTCTTTTATGTTGAATTGAGTCTCTGAAGGCATTGATAGGGGGATCTTCGGAGTACCGTCTTCGAAGAAACTGGAAATTGAAGGTCTGGTGAGGTTGTTGGAGTCTGAAAATCCAACACCTGAGCCTACTGAGGACTTACAAACGGTAGGTAGTCTTTGTGTGTGTGTTTGTTCTGTTTTTTGTGTTTGATTCATGTTTTTGGAGGTTTGTGTGTGAGAGATTTGTTGTGTTTGAGAGGTGGGTGGGTGGTGGAAGCTCATCTACAGCACGATTTCGATAATGGGTTCAAAGCGAACGAAGCTCGGATTGCGCGACTTCCTCTCTCTAGGAGATTTCTTACAGGCAATCGATGTCGCTCAGGTGAACAATTTTAGGCAGCGTTTGGAAATGAGTTTTGACGGCTTTTTGTAGATTTTGATTTTGTAGAAATCGTACTTAATTTAAACTCGTTTCTAAAGCCCTGACCGTCACAGCTTTTGAAGGAAAGGAGAAATAGCTTTTAGTTATAAAAAACAACTTTCACAGAAATCTAACAAATTTAAGTTAAAATTATGTCCAAAACTTGTTTTTAAATGTAACCTTGGTCTCAATTTGCTTCAAAAGTTCCTTTTATGGAACATATGGTCACAAAGTACAACTTTTGTTCAAAAAAGTTAAATCATTGTACCTATCGATTAGAGATGCTTCTGTTTTCCAAACTATGCGTCTACTACCTTCACGAATCCGATTATCCATTTAATTTGAACGATTCATCAATCTTTCATAAATTTAAAAAACTAGTCCAAATTGTCGATTCTGTCTTCACACCCAATATAGGAAGTTGTACTTGAATTGCTCAGAATGGTCAGAATATATCTAGAAAATAGTTTAATTATCGATACTCTTACTGTATTTATCCCATATGATTTACGAACGCACACTTATCGTACTGACCAAAAATTAAGCAGGGGAAAGCATTCAATGTGATAAAGTTCAGTGCAAGGGGGCTGAAAATGTTGACAGGGCAGCTGACAATTGAGGCCTCCTTCAGCATTGCATCCAAAACAGTTGAGCTGCTACTGCACCCACCACACCTTTATATATGTAGCTTTTCAATTTCAGTAATAAATGTTATTAGAAGAGAAACATAAACACTTGTTTCCATCCAATGCAGAGGGTTGACATCAAATATGATAATTCAACAATAGCTCCTGATCAGGTAGGTATGACATTTCAAATCAAAATCTATAGAACTTCCCACTGATGCTTAAAATTTGATTTGACATGAACAGCTGATGAACATATTCCAGAAGAACTACGACGTGCTCCTCGTGATTTTCAATCCGGAGGGTTGGCTGGAGATAACGTATCCTTTTGATTCGTATTGTTGATCCATTTGGGTGTATGAGTAATTCAGTTGTTTGGTTGTGTGTCCTTGAATTGGAATTCAGATATGTTGATGAATCCATAAGGGTAGGCAGGGATGACAAGGGCAACATATTCATATTGGAAAGAACTCAAGAGGGGAACATCTAGATTTCAATTGTAAATCTTCAACAACATATCAACCAAAAATTAATCTGAATGTGGGTCAAGGAAGAGATTGAATTGTTGTCGTGGTGGAAAAAAATAAAAGAAGTCTTAGAACTCTTAATGAATGCTTCAAAGCACGAAAGAGCAATGTTTGGATATGCAATCCACAAAGCGCATTTGCTAAGGGTGCAGTTTGGCGCTCATTCTCGTTGTCATGTTATTGGAATACTTTGGATATGTTTGAAAATTTTCATTTATGTGTTTATTTTTAAAAATTTTAGACAAAATTTCTTCTTCCACAAAATTTACAAGAACTGTATTGCTGAGAAAGAAAAAAATCTTCTTCTAAACCAAGATTACCAACTTATTCTAGGCTCCGTTTGGAAACAAGATTGAAAAGTAGATTTTGGAATAAAGGCTTTTTAAGATGATTTTAGACCTTTGATTTTTTGGATGCTTTTTTTTAATTCAGGAATCAATATTTGGAAGGAATTTAATGTTTGGTAGAAAAAGTTGCTTTTCAACTTCAAAAATCGATTCCGACCAAAAATCGTTCTTTTTGAGATTTTAAAAACACGGATTTCGAAGAGAAATTAAAAGGAATCATTTTGATTCCGCCGGAATCCGACCCGTTTGGTTGCGCGTTTAGGCGGAATCCGCTTTTTGAAAAAGCGGAATCCGCCCAACGCGGAACCAAACGGGGCCTAAGACAATAAAAGATAGGGTGCCATTACATATTACAACTAAACCTCCTAAATAACATATTAGATTTTTTGTTTGTGATTTTCAAAATTTTGGGGATGACATTTTCTTCCATTCTTATTTGGTTTTTGTTTAATTCTATGTTGAAAAAAAAGTATTTAATTTTTGTTGATTGCAAGTTAAAAGGCAAAAATATAATAAAATGAGTTGAAGACCTAACAAAACAATGTGAGGCCGGCCCGCGGGGCCAGGCCGTGCTGGGTTTGAGTGTTGTGTAAACCCAACCCCCAGTGTCTGGCCCAAATCCAGCCCACTTGGCCTTTCCACTTAAATAGGCTTCCAAGTCATTCCAATACGAGCGCTCATAGCCTCATACACTCAGTCCATTTTATAGTTCTGTCAGCTGTTCAAAAGTAGTCTTCCAACCACTTATACACTGCTATAATGTAGTATACAATACATTATCAAAAATTTAATTTTGTTTATTTATTCAATAGAAAAAAAATACACTTAGTGTATCTCAATGTAAGTCACATTTTATAACAATATCTACTTCAATGGGCAAATATATATTTTTTAAAAAACAAAAACATGAGAGGATACCCAAACTTCATAATGGAACCTACAAGCCTTATATATAGGGCCACTTAAACTTTAGAATTGACCTTCAACTTCAAATCCAGTGTTGTACCGAGTTGTAGAATATCTTTCATAATTGTTGTTTATGTATTTTCATTGAGTTTTTGTTTTTCCAAGGATAACATTACATACAACCTCTTTAACAGCTTCATTCCTAGTCTACACGTGTTTTGAATTTTTTAAAAATAATATATTTCATCTAATAAGGTACATACTTTTATAAAAAATGAAGCATATGCTCCAATGAATTGCATGAATACATTTATATAAAATATAAAAAATTTCATATCGAAGCATATACCTCGTTAATATGTATATACTCCAGTAATTGTCTATCAATGTATATGAGGCTGGAAAAAAAAATTTGTGTAATAGCACTCATCCTAGAAATGGCTTGCTTGGAACCTCCGATAAACTCGATTTTTCAAACGCATTTACACACCTCAGAACTTTATATTCTTCTATCTTGTCAAATCTTCAACAAGCACCTAAGGAGTTGAGTAGTGCAAGGGACTCGAGGTTAGCAAGAATTATCTCCCACTCGATGGTCCCGGTGGGGCATGGACAATATGGACTAGAAATAATGTGATTTTCAAATGTTCACGGGTGTATGTGGAAAATACGTGGGAATCCATTGTTCTCCTTATTAAGGACTTGGGGGACAATATTGCCAAGATGCGAGTAGTCTCTCTGAGCGGTTTGAGGGTCTTGGTTGGCGATGCGAGCGGGGATGGTAGGTACCCCATCTACAGTCGAGGGGGGGGGGTGTTTTGTTGGTTTTTCTTTTCTTTCTCTCTATTTCCTTTCATCTCCAATTAAGACATGTAATCATACTTTTAATAGAAACTATTTGATAGAAACTAGTGCGTGTAAAGGTTTTCCCCTCCGATGGCGGAGCCGCTGGTGGGCAAGCCCCTGGATCTCAGTCTCCAGCTTCCCTCCCCTACTGCCCCTTCCCCTTCTTCTTATGTGAAAGCTAATGGACCAGTGAATCCCAAGGCTCTCCCTCCTCCCAAGGGGGGAACCATTGAAAGCATCTTCAAAGCTTTTAATGTGAAAGCTCAGGGAGATATTTCATGCAACACCTCCTCTCCTTCTCCAACTGTCTCCAATCCATTGACAGGTACCACCCTCACTTCCTCTATAACCCCTCCTCCATCTATTTCTCCATCTAATATCCCCTCGTTCAATTCCTCTGCTAAACCGACAAATCCACTCCCTGATTCCAATGCCTCTGCTTTGACCCCCTCCATTTCCCCTGAGTCTTTTCTCCTCTTCCTTCTTCAAGCCCCCTGCTCATGCTAGCTCTCAGTCAAGAAATCAGAGAAAGGCAGTTTATGTTCCACCTCCTTCTACAAGGCAAATCAAGAGTTGGGAATCTCTTCTCCAATGTGAAAAACCATCATCTAAAGTTTGTCCCCTAGGTTTCATCGCACCAACGATTGAAGTTTCAACCATAGTGGCAGCACTGCAACCTGAAGCCTGTGCAAAAAACATTTCTCAATGGGATCATGCAGTGGTTGGTTATATAATCGGCAAACTTCCTATTTATACTCCATTCATCTAGTTTTTTTTAAAAAAATTGGAATCCAAGAGGAGAGATGAAGCTACTCCTACATGGCAATTGGTTTTTCACGTTAAATTTTGATCTTGAAGAAGATCTGAATACTGTATTAGAAGGAGGTCTATGGACAATGGATCATCGTCCCTTTATCCTACACAAATGGTCCCCCAATGTTCGAATGGACAATGAATGATTGAACAATATGCACAATATTACTTTGCAGGCCTATCTGATCATTCCCCTTTTTAGGTAATTATTCACCCTAAGATCCCCTCAGGTCTAAAGCCATTCAAGTATTTTGAGGCTTGGGAGCATCATCCAGATTTCTCTAAGATTGTTCAAAAGACTTGGAGGATTTCGTTCCCTAGATCGCCTATGTTCTCCCTCGTTAAAAAAACTTCAACACTTAAAGACAATCTTTAAAGATTGGAATAAGGAAGTTTTTGGTCCAATTCAAGCATCACTTCAAAAATAGTAGGAACGGACTTGAAGCTGTGTAGCAAGATGTGCTCCACGATCCCACAAATATTTTTCGTTTGGACCAAGAGAAGGATGCAAAGGAACAATACCTCCAGATGCTACAAAGAGAAGAATCATTCCTGAGGCAGAAGTCTCGTCAATTGTGGTTATCTGCAAGGGACAACAATTTCAGCCACCAAAGCTCTCATAGCCAAGAATACCATACGCAAGGTTCAATTGACTGATGGATCCACTTCCAGTGATCCCAGAATCTTCAAGAATTTGCAGTGGGTTATTACAAATAGCTTTTGAGTGCCAAAGGAGTACACCCTGTCTCTCACATTAAAAATTTAGTTCCTCTTAACTCCCAGGATAGGAAAAATTTGTGTGCTCCTATATCTGCAAAGAAAATTCAGCAAGCTCTTTTTTCATTGAAGCCTCAGACCAGCCCTAGCTCGGATGGCTTCCGGCTCAATTCTTATAGAAATTCTGGCCGACTGTCAAGGAGGAATTTATAGCAGCACTTGATTCTTTATTCATCAAAGGTCATCTCCTCAAGCAACTGAATCACACTTTCATTTCTTGATTCCAAAAGTCAAGCATGTAGAGATCGAGTATGCATTTGTTCGAGAAAGAAACATTGTGCACAAAACTCTTCTTGCTTATGAACTGACAAGAGCCTTAAATACTCCCTCTACTAAAAAGCGTGCTTACATCAAGGTAGATTTATGAAAAGTTTTCGATAATGTGAGATGGGACTTTTTAGAAGAGATCATGAGAGGTATGAATTTTCCTCTCTATTGGATCTAACTGATTCTGGAATGTGTTCGTATTGCATCCTTCTCTATTCTAATCAATGGAACACATGGTTTTTTCAATTCTCAATGTGGGACCCTCTGTCTCCTCTTCTTTTTGTTATAACAGTGCAAGCTCTCTCCAACATGCTTGACGGAGCTGTAGCTCATAAAAGATTGGGTCACCTATTTAAATGAGATCTCAATATTTCCTATCTCTACTTCGCAGATGACTTGATAATTTTCACTGATGAAGAGATTTCCTCGACCACTGAACTTAAAATTTTTCTTCGCAACTTCTCATAAATGCCTGCATTGCATCTCAATCCCACTAAAAGTCAACTCTTCACATCCTTGAATGGAGAATCTTTTTCAAACATACTGAACATCTCTCTATCTTAGTTGCTCGTCAAGCACCTCGGACTGCCGCTTACTCTCCACTCTCTCCACATAGTTTGTGCATGCCTTTAATAGACAAAATTTGAAAAAGAATGCAATCATGGACAAGTCTTTTGCTCTCAAAGGCAAGCAAACTTGAATTAATCCGCACTGTCTTATAAAGTTTCAGTCATTATTGCTGAGTTTTCTCTCCCAAAGAAGACTATAAAGATTGTTGATCAATTTTTTTCAAAAATTTCTATGAGTGTGGGAGGGCAATGTCCCCAAACAGCATGATGTAAAATGGTCACAAGTATGCATCCCCAAAGAAGAAGGAGGACTCGGTCTAAAACCTCTTCAAGAGTGGAATGAGGCTGCGCGCAATGGGAGTTCACTTTTGGAGCTAGCTGCCACTAAATCCTCCCTATGGGCTCTATGGATGGAAAAAGTATCTCAAAAAGAACAATATATGGACCTACAAGTCAAGTTCAAATTCTTCTAAAACTTGGAAGTCTATTCTAAAGGCAAGAAATTGGGTTCAATCATCCACAAAGTATGTCATATTCAAGGGCGAGTCCATTAATCTCTAGATTGAACCATGGTTACAGGACTTCGGTCTACAACACCACTTCAATGGAAAGCACCTTCTTAGTTGGGGTCCTCCGTCCACTATGACTCTCAGCACTCTTATAACAAATGGTCATTGGCAAAAAAAACCTCATGTTGGCCTTCTGAATTTAACTCCCTTTGGGATGAGATCTCAAAAATTGATGTGGGTGGAGAAGGCCTGACCTACTTATTTGGACGGGCTAAAAAATAGGGGATATCTCTTATAGGACAGCTTGGAATTTCATCAGAAAGAAATGCACTCCAGCTACATGGACCAAGACACTTTGGAACCCAATTCAACCACCAAGAAGAAGCTGTCTATCCTAGCAAGCAACCATCAACAGACTTCCCACTCTTCAGCATCTCTTCAGCCGGCAGTTGGTAATTTCAACAACATGTGTGTTATGCATATCTGAGGTGGAAAGTGTAGAACACCTACTCATTCATTGTTCATGTACTGCTTATATATGGACAGTAATAGCAAAGTCTCTGGGGGTCATGGGTGTACGCCGTCAATCCCTGACAAATCATTACTCGTAATTCTCCTCACTTGGAACAACAATCACAGAAAAAAAGGTGATCCTTTTCCTTTTAGTGCAAATCATATGGACATTCTGGATTGAAAGGAATGACAGGTTGTTTCGACACACCAGATCCCCAAAATCACAATTGGTATGTCATCTTCTCTCCTCAACTTGGGCCGTCTTCGCAAGGAAGTCCTTTACAAATGTCGTCACTCCGATCACAGACAAAATATCTTTTCCACTTCACTGTTCTTGCAAAAGAGGGAATAGAGAAGGGAATTTCATGGACTCCACCACAGATCGGATGGATTAAAATCAACTCAAATGGTTCCAAATCGGATGATCGCTTTGCATATGGTACTCTGATCCGGGATAGCTCAGGTACTTCTTAAAGCCTTGACTGCAAGAGTCAGAGTAGCTTCCATAAACCTCCTTGAGCTGAAGGGACTAGTTGAAGGACTCCGTCTTTGGTCCTCTTTATTAGCCACCAATGTGTGGTTGGAATCTAATTCCATCACTATCATCGCATGGATCCATGGTAGAGGTTGTATCCCATGGACCGCATTCAGGGATTTATGCATCTTTACCTCACTCACTGCTCCTCTATGTGTCTGGAAGGCAACTCATGTCTTCAGGGAAGGGAATAGGACTGCTGACCTTCTCGCAGCCTCTCAATCATCCATGGGCAGCACAATTTTTGAACTTGAAGACTTTTGGGATGAGTTTAAACAAATTTTGTAAGAGGACAAAGAAGGGCGGGTCACAGTAAGTGTCTAAAAATGAACTCAAAGTTTTTTTGGCTTTGTGATCCGATGTAAATGCTATGGGTCTGTGTATGTCTTTTGTATGCCCATAGTTCATTCATTTTGCTAAAATTTTAGGGACCTTGTACATTTAAATATTTTCACAGGAATACAAATTTACCAAGCGAAAAAACCATACTTTTAATAAAGGTGACAGTGACAAGAGTCATCCTTCTTCTGTTTTGCCAAATCTTCAATAATGGGTCTTCAAATGAGATGCTTTCCTGGTTGGGCACGTGGTATCTACTAAGATGCAGACGTGCAAGTTGATTCTTTTGATATATACGTATTCGATCTTTTATTCTCTTGACAATTGCATAAATTGACCCCCAAAAAAAACTTGGTATCTTTGTTCATTTCATTTTCAATGACCCTTGAGAGATAACCATAGATCCTTTGAAAATAAGACAATAAAAAATAAAAATTATGCGTCATTATTCGCAGTCCACTTTACGACTCTATATACCTCGTCAACTACTTGCACTCACTATAACAAGATATATATCTCGTTAGAATTTTTTTACACATTTTATTACCAAATCCGTACAACTATATACTTATTTTTTACAAATTACATATCTTTTTTTTTTTTTGAAAATGAATTGTAAACTATATATAAATACAAAGGGTGTTGTTGCAACTTAGAAGTAGTCCGAAACTCACAAAATTGGAGTCCGGGGGAAGAGAGATTCCGGATCCAATCAGGCATGAGTTTGATCAGTACCATTAATATTGAATTACACAATCTATTAATTGAACAACACATCCAATTGTTGAATACAAGTAAGAAGGAAGAAAACATTGCACATATCTTTTTTTTTATTTATATCGGAGGGACCCCCTGTGGCTGACTTTACAGTCGAGTTGGGAAGGCTACCTCGCATGTTTGCTCCGGTCCTACGGAAAATTCTTTGAATAATCGCCAAAAAACAAGTGGGTAAATCAGCGCCAAGACTCGAATCCAAGACCTATTGGTAACACTGCTAAGCCCTGAACCGTTGTGCTATGACCACTGAGGATGAACATTGAACATATCTTGAGATGTAATATTTTTTTTAAAAAAAAAAAAAACTGTATTTTAGGATTGAAAATGGGTCAATTGACTCAATTCAAACACGGTACAGAAAATGCTTTCACCGAAAGAAAAAAAAAGTTGAGTGAACAACTTGTCTTCGACTTGCTTTCGGGAGACTAATAAGAAAAGTAAGGACTTTTTAATGTTTGGATTCAATTGTGATGGAGTCCTTCCCAAGTTGACCTGCAACCATGATTCAAATTATTTGGCCTTCGTTGTAAAATAAAAAAAATATTTTGGTATAATAGGATGGAAAGTTTGGCTACCAAATGTTGACAATGAGAATGACCACTGGCCTAATTCATATGCAGAGCCAGCAAATTGTTTTATTTCCCATTTGTTGTATTTGACTTATCAATTTCTTTCTTTTTGTCTTTTGTTTTATTGATTTTGGTTATTTAATATTTTGTACCTAGTTGATTAATATTTTTATTCATTATTTATCTTATAAAGAAGATGATCTTATTGGGTTATGTTCTAACTTTTTTTTTTTTATTATTTTCTATTTAATTTGGGTGAACATGGTGGACCTATTTTAGGAGTAGCTTGGAGCCACACCTAGTTGAGGTACTTTCTTTTTTGAGTCCTATCAATAAATATACTTCAAAAAAATATTAAATATATCTAAATACTTTTAAAATAAATATATGTGACAATTTGGGTGGTAAAAAGACTAAAAATATACAGATACAAAAAAATTATTTAATTTATATATAGATACAAAAAAATTAAATTATTCTTGAAATTCTTTAAAAATTCATAACTTTTCTTCTAAGTATAACTCCGGTTGGGCTGATCGATCAAAAGTTAGAAAGAGATGTTTAATATTTACTTAGGATTATGAAATACATTGTTCTAGAAAATGAATATTGCATGATGAAAAGTGAGTTCAAACGTTGTAACTCATATATGATCAAAATTAGCTATTTATCACATGTATTTCATGATTATCTCAATTTAAATCTAATAAAAAATAGAAAAAATAAAAATATGATGATGTGACACGATCACTACCATTCATTCAATATATTATATACATAGATATTAAAAGAAAATATATTTAATGAATATCTCACATTATCTTTTTAAATATTAAATTTTTTTTTCCATTCTTACACTTACTATATATTAAAAGTTTATAAATAACAACGTTAAAATTGGAAATGAAATTGCACTATAAATTCGGTTTAAGTAAACTTTACATTAAAAATGAAAAATACATGAATTATTGAATTGAACTGATCTGTCAACTATTTTTATAAAGAAAAATAATGTACACGTGTTGGTCAGCTGTTTCTGATGGAAACATCACAGGAGGAAGAGAGAGATTCAAAGGTTCGGATTTCATCGGATCTAGAAGTTTCCCGCAAATCCAGTTATGAGTGGTGTCAAGTCACGTTCATCGGTCACAATCACATTCATAAATGTTGCCAAACCGTCTCTCAACTTGTACGTATTTTTTGCTATTTAAAAATACAGTGGTGATACACATGCCTTAAAATATAAGCCATATTCATAGATCTCATGAGGTGTCAACACTTTATTGATTTGTTATTTCACTTTTGAAAAATAGTAATAAAGTAAAAACTCAAAATACCCTTCCATAAAACCTCCTAAAAAACACACACGTCAAACAATAAATCTCGGTTTTCTCTCTCCATCAATTAAGCATCACCGTCTCTTAAGGAAAGCCAAAACGATATTTCAAATTCAAAAATTCCCCCAAATTAAAACAAACAATCAAAATGAGTTCAAAGAAACCCTAAATCGTTTCGTTGAGACCCCCCGTTTCAAATCATTTCTTCGTTCCAAAACAGATTCGAATATCAGATCTAAAATATCAGTTTCTTCAAAATTCTCAGAATTAAAATTTTGGATCTGCTACAATGTGTTCATCGTGTATAAATCGGTTCCGATGAGGGGAGATCGAATAAAATTGTTTTCAAGATAATTTTGATGATTTAATCCATCAAAATTTTGATCGGCCATTGATAATACTCCAAGAAGGGAAAATATATGAATAAATGTTACATTTCAGACTGTTACATTCATGATGGCAAATACATGAATAAATGCTACATTTCAGACTGTTACATTTGTGATTGTTACATATTTTTGATATAGAATGTAAAAGTGCTGTGTGATTTATATAAAATGTAACAATCTGTTATATCAAAACTATAAATGTAACAGTCTGTTATATAAAATGTAACAGTGCTGTGTGATTTATATAAAATGTAACAGTCTGTTATATTTAATGTAACAGTCTGTTGTATAGAATGTAACTCTACTTCTCAGTGCATTATCATATTGTTACATTAATTGTGATTATAAGTGCTTGTGTTTTTTTTTTGTACTGTTACATTCATGTATTTGTGAGATAGAATGTAACATATTTGTTATATAACAATATCAAAATGTAACAGTTAATTTTAGATATGTTACAGGAAATACATCTTTAATCAACTTAATTTTTTGTTACATTTGTATGTTTTTTGTACTTATAACTGTTACATTTATGTGCTTGTAACTATTATATTCATTGTGATTAAATCTGCTTGTGTTTTTTTGTATTGTTCCATTCAATTGTTTGTGTGATAGAATGTAACATATTTGTTATGTAAATGATACAATCTAATGATTATGTCTATGTGCTTAACAAATGTAAGAGAAAATGATCAATGTATCAATTTTAGCAAACAAATGTATCATTAATGAATTTGCAAGTACAAAAATGTAACTGTTGAATGTTAACATTTTGCATTTGTATCATGAAAAACATTTCATCCTACTAAAGTTTTGATTACATTTTGCATTTGACGACATGAAAGGGTAGAGAATCTCTGCCTCCCACATGTTCATCCTTTTTCCCGTGGATCTTCGCGAATGCCAAAGCCTTCACTGTGGGCATATTTTTTTATAAAATAACCTAACATCATCTTCCATATGAAATGACATTCCAACAGTAGGAATAACGATTCCAACACTTTTCTCTATAGAGTCGATAATTTGAATTTCTTGTGAAATGCCTTCCAATGAAACAGAATCCCCTGCAAAAGCAATTAAAAAATTTGCTCTCGGTAAATAGATAATTTGTAATGTGATAGTATTGCGTAAAATGAGTCTCTTTCACATCAAAATACAGTATTCATTAACTGTTACATTTAGAAATGTAACGGTATTAAACAATTACATATTCCACAATGTAAATACAAAAAATAATGCACACATTTACATGACTGTTATATTTCAAACGTAACAAAAAAATAAAAAAATAGAAATCAGGCAAAAATGCATATTAACAATGTCAACACTGCACCAGTACCATCATCATTAAACATTCATTGTAGAATGTAACAGTATCGAATTTTACAATTAGAATGATTGAAACAATGTAACAGACGAAAAACAGATTTTCAAAAAGACTATTTAATGTTACATATACAAATATAAACGTTATATATTGAATATGATGTTCAATGTAACAGCCTATATAATGAAATCTAAGATTATGCAGTCAATGTAACAGCATTAAAAAAATGATTAAACAATGCGAATCGACAACAAAAACATAATTCAATTATGAATCCTTAATTGTCAAACCTGATAGAAGAGACATTTATGTGGGATCCAAGTAAAAAAAAATGCTTATGATCCTTCCGTGACCTCAAATTATGAATTACGATCTACTCCTACTTGTTCTTCATAAACAAGATCAATTGGTGTTGCTGATTGAAATCATAATCGATTAAAAGCTGATTAACAGACAGAGTCGTCGATTAAAAGGTGATTAAATTGACTGCATCGATTCATAATTGACGAAGAAGAATGACATGATCATTGATGAAAAAGAAGAATTACGGATTGATGAAGAAGAAAAAACAAGATGATGAAGAAGAATGAGGGTTGTTGCTGATCTTAGAATTAATGAAGAACAAATACGTGATAACAAAAAATCGATAAATCATAACCGAAAAACCACTTTATAAGGAAATAATAAAAAAAGTATAATGAGTAATATTTTGATGCCACCTCATGGGGCCTGTGAAATTGGGACCTAGGAATCATTATTGTTAAAAATAATAATAAAAAAACTTGTACGTATTTTTTGCAATAAAAAATTTATGGGTTAATTAATTGTCCAAACACCCCGCAGCCAACTCCTATTATTCATGTGCCCCACCTTTTCAAAAAAAATTTATGTACCCATGTAGCAATTAAACACATAATTTTTTTCTACCCTCATCACTTTAATTAATTCTCTCAGCCTCACAAAATCGCAGTTTTTCCATTGTAAGCGTATATATGTTTTCTGTAACTTTCAAAATACAAAATATAATTTTTGTAAATATTATCTGTAAGTACATTATTATGCATGTTATGTAAACATGCATCTTGTAAAACACTAGATAAACATAAGACAGTGCATAAAACTTGAAAATATTTTATCACAATAAATACATCAAAACACTTGAATTCATCGAATATTTGCATTTCGATGTTCTTTTCTTACCCTAGTGTACTAAGATGTTTTACGTATTTTCTTGGATCCTATTCATATTATTTTGGTTGAAATCGAATCCACTGTTACACATTCGAGTTAGCAAACGTACATCATTAGGAAAAAAAATGCAATTCAAAATATATTAAAGATGTAATAATTAGTCAAACACTCAAAAAAATCAAACACCAACAAGTGTATACTTCATGACAATATAAGAACCACATATATATTAATGTTATGCATTAATGTATGTTTTCTAGTGTTTTGCAAGTTACTACTTTTACATGACATAATCATGCATTTAAAGATAATATTTACATAAATTTAGGGCTGCAACTTGGGTTGGGCCGAACCCGAACAGGTTGAACCTGATTTTTACATGGGTTGGGTTGGCCAATTTGGGTTCAGGTTTAGGTTGACCAATTCGGGTTGACTCACAAATCGGGTTGGGTTCAGGTTGGCTTCATTCACAACCCAACCCGAACCCGTAAACTAGTAGTGAAAAATTGATCATAGCCATTCATTCTATAACATCTAATCTAGGCCGTTCAAATTTAGATAAACCAAACCCTAGCCGTCATTTGTTTTTTCTCTTCTCTATCTCTCCCTATTTCAGTCGGACCCGGCTCGACGGTTCTCGGCAATCGACGATTTTCGACACTCGGTGGACCTTCGGCACTTCAGTGGTCCTTTGGCACTCGGCAACCTTCGACACTAGGCGGACCTTCTTCGACAATCTTTTGCTTTCAGTCCTTCAATAGATCCACAATTTGACTTTGATCCTTTGGCAACGAAATCAGGTTGGATAGGGTTGGGTTATTTAATCACGGGTTGGGTTCGAGTTAGTGCAATCCAGGTTAAAAATCAGGTTGGGTCGGGTTAGGGTTAAGTAGTTTGAAATTCGGGTTGAGTTTGGGTTGGGGTCAACCCGAACCCAACCCGCCCGAGTTGCAGCCCTACAGAAATTACATTTTGTGTTCTTCAAGTTACAGAAAACATATATCCACTTACATGAAAAAGCTGTGATTTTGTAGGGCTGGGAGAATTAAAGGGATGAGAGTAAAAAAAAAATTTAGGTGTTTGATTCGCTAATGGATTTCTCTATAGAATCATTTTCTAGTGTTTGGTTCATACATGAAAAATGATAAGGAATTTTATTTAAATGTCTAAAATACTTTTACTATTATATATACTTGCAAAACTTATTTTTTTACCCATATCACAATAATAAAAAAATAATTTTTTATAAATATTTTTATAAATATGATGCAAATAAATAAAATAACTTATTATTATATAATTAAACATATAATAATAGTATTCTTCCTAAATCAGGTGAATATTATATCAATTATAATAATATCTAAACCCGTCACATATAAAAATAAAAACTGAATTTAAAAACATATATTAATATTTAATACACAGTTAAGATTTTTCACATCACATGTAAAAATTATAACATAATTTTTTAGTTAAAAATCAAAATAACTAGATAAACCATTATATGGGTGGTCGGTAAAAAAAAAGGAGGCTCTTTATTTTAGAATGGATGTATATAGTAATTTAATTTACCACCACAAAGAGTGAGAATCTGATTCGCTTATTTTTCCACGTACATGAATTTTAATTTATGTGGGTCCATAATTACTATTAAGATTACCATAAACTAAATACTAAATTTTATACATTTTTCTGATAATCTCACATAAAATCAAATTTTATCCCAAAATCACATGAAATAAAATGAGTCTCAATAAAAAAAAAAAAAAAAAAAAACACCCGCAACTGCACATACACGACTTGCGCGTACACATGACTTATGACTAGTATTTTTTATTCCAAACTTTTCAACTACTTAGCATTTTATATCTTTTTTGGAATTTTTAGTTTTAAGTCCCTGCAAACTGCTCTATTTAGCTATTGATCCCTGTATTCTTTCAATTTCTTTTTAAATCCCCACAATCAAAGGGTGTTTACTATTTTCATCCCTACAGAGAACTTCCATCAGAATATGCCGAGAATATTCCTTTCCCCGTTATGTTTGTGTTTTAATTTTTTTTAAATGTCCAAACTACCCTTTTATCATTCTCTTTTCAAAGTTGGACTCTAACAGTAACATTTGATCCTTCTTTCTCCACTGTGGCTTCCTTCATCGTGGCTTCCTCCATTAAAGACTCCAACGATAACATCAACGTTGAAGACGACGACGACGGTGACACCCACCACTCCCACACAGACGACATCTACTTCCTCCGGGAGATGACGATGCCAACAACGCCCACAGCCGCAAGTACATCACATCGTTGAAGCCAACGACGATGCCATCGCTGACACCAATATATCTGATGCCCTTGATACCACTGGTGATATCGACGTCCACATATCCCTTTTAAAGGGATTTAGTTGATTCAGTTGAAAGATGTCTGAATTTGTAAGTACTTTGGCATTTGCAATTTGTATACAATGTGTTTGATAAAATGTCTGAAATAAACCTCCATCACATTGTTAGGCATCTAGTGGTAATTATTGTGGCAATTCAAATCCAACACGAGAGTGTCTATGCAAAAGGAGGTAACGTGTTTATGTGTCCAAACGTGAACACTCAAAGGGTCGTCGATTTTTTAAGTGTCCGGCATGGAGGGAGGAAAATGACTGCGGTTTCTTCGAGTGGGTGGACGACACTAACCATAGCACCATTGATTTGAAATATCAAATCATGGGTGTTGAAGAGAAGCTCAACCATAAAATTGATGTACTGGTTTTAATTATAGAGAAGAGCATGAAGTTGATGAAGCTTGTATTTTATGTTGCTGATGATGAGCTTGATGATGATGTATCATATGATTAAATGAAACTTTGTAGCAGTCTAGCAGATGTACTGACCTGAAATGAAACTTGGACTATATGTTCACTTGATGATGATGTATCAAATGGTGTAATGATCACTTGATGATGGTTATCAAATGGTGTAATGTTATAGCATGTATATTAATCTGCAACATCACCTACAATATCTCTGTAACTACAATAGCATACACCTAAAACTGTAATAATACTCACACACACAGAAATCCATTCCAAACATCTAGAACTGCATATGTTGTATTCACCTGAAAATGCAAGTGACACCTGGAACTGTAACATCACCTAGAACACCCATTCACATACATATTCTTAACCATTTGCAATAACACTCATTCACATATATCACCAAACAATTACACATATGCCCAAAATGTATACTGAAAATGCAAATCACACTTGTAACTGCAACTTCACCTGGAACATCACCATAAAATCACCAATAAAATCACTTGAAACACCCATTCACATACATATTCATAACCATTATATCATCATTCACACACCATAATCATTACCTTACATATATGTATCATACACCTATACTATCAGAGGTATCACATACCTGCACCACCAATGAACTCAAAAAACTGAACAAGATATGCTCAAAATCTGTAACACCATAGAATTCCAAACTTGCAAACATAATTGTAAACTTGTAAAAAACCATCCATTCCAAGCACCTGATCGAAAATACTTGAACCATTTGTAAACTGAATATGCTTTCATTTTCATACATTCATTGACTTTCTTGGTCTCCACCAAAAAATAAAGATGAGCTCCCAAACATGTTAACAGAGACCTGACTTGAAAACTATATATGTGGCTGACTAGGTCCTACAGATGTTGATGGAGCAGACATGTTCATCTGTGACTGATTACCCCCTGCAAATGTTGGTGGAGCAGATCTTGTTCACCTGTGACTGATTACCCCTTGTAGATGCTGATGGAGCATAAATGTTCACCTGTAACTGATTACCCCTTGCTCTCGATGATGCACCATATGTCTTTCTATTGTTTGCCCTGTAAATGCAACAAATAATATACTTTAAGACATGATGTACTGAAATTTAATGTAAATATATGAAATTTAAGGCATATGCGTATAGGTTGTTTGGGTTGTGCCTTTTGTCCCTTTGGGCCTCTATGACTTTCAGAGATTCCTTGCAACTGGATTTATGGTGGCCCTAATTCCCACACCTACCACATTTGTGCATTCTCTTATTTTTCTTTGACTCATTCAGGATCTCTAATTCTTTTCTTCTTTGGTCTGCCCCTTGGCCTACGTGAAAGGGGTGGTTGGACAGTGTATGGCAGATCAACATGTTCCCACAACTGTCTGTCCATAAGAGGGTTCACCCTCATCTCATAGATTGCACGATACGACTCAGTGAAGTAACATGGGTCAATAAAATTCAGAATGTCAAGACCTCTGCTTTTCTAGAAAATTCAGAATGTCAAGACCTCAAAATGTCAAGACCTCTGATTTTCCATGGGTCAATAAATTTCTGGAGCCTCTTTATCAATCTCCATATACTCACCATCATACTCATTGATACCCTCAGACATTGAGTCATCTGAACCTGGAGGTACACTGTGGCAACTCTCAGATGTCTTCACTTGATCTGAATCTCCAAATGAAGAGGTTGACCCACTCTCACTTTTATCCAAAGTATATCCGGCAATGCTCTACTTCCAGTCACCATCATCATTGACTCCAATTCCCTCATAATCATCACCAGGTCCCACAGAAATAAGAGCATCAGCAAGTGGTCCAACATGGGGTATAATAGGAGGATCAACAAGGTGCATAGCAAGAGGATCAGCAGGTTCTTCACCAAGTTCAGCCTCTCCACTACAACTATCCTCATCATCTGCATCTAAATTAACCACCTTCTTCCTATTGGAGGACCTTTTGGTTTAGATGATTGCCTATGATAACTTACACTCCTTTGCCTTAAAGATAATCTTCTTGGAGTCATAATAGATCTGCCACCTTCTTCCACACTAAGCCAAATGCTGAACTTTTTTGTAACATGGTTATCTCTAAATAACTTTGACAATTGTTCATCAGTTATAAGTTTCTCATATTTTGGAGTATTGGATCTTGGAACCTTGAAGTAAAAAAGAACATTATGTCCTGCAGTCCACTGAGAAACATAGATCACTTCTTCAGCTAGAATCATCATGTTGCTATGGTCTGCATTCATGAGAATGGTTTTTTGCTTTGCATACATGTATTTCTTATCCCCTTTTCTTGTATTTTTCTAAAAATCCCGTGATAAAAAGTCACTTTGAATGGTGCCTCATCCATGACAGCACCTATGAAACCAAAGAATGTCAGCCAACAAACTCAAAAAGAAATGTCAGTATGTGAACAAATACAGTGTCTTAAGAAACGATTTGCACTACAAGGAATATTTATCACATGCTACAGAAGCAAAGCAAAATTACTTCAACTCTTTTAGACTATTAGAGTTTTATGTTAGCTCATCCATGCATAGTTAACTGCTATATGATTTTATTAGGATGCGTAATCGTTCCACACTAAGATGCAATTGGTAGATAGAAAAATACAAAATAAGTAAAAATAAAAGAGAGATGGAGTGAGGAGAACAGGAGGAAGACACATGAGCAATTTTATTTGGACAAGTTAGTTAATCTGCTTATCAAACACACTTCTTTTGCTCCCTCTAATGTGCTGTCTCAAGAAATGCTAAACATGAGCTTTAAAAAAAATCATGTGACTCATCAAAGGTCTCTTCTTTTCCCAACTGTTGGTGCTTCCTTTCTCAGTTTCTAGGCCTAAATATATCAATGACATGATCATGTATCCTCAATGAACAACAACCAACAAATGTACAAGTAGGAGAAACTTTCAAGATCTGTTACTTAACAAAGTTGGTCAAGTCATCATCTTCTGCAATCCCATCATGCAAAGATGCTTTATTACACTATTCAGCACTAATTCCATTCAAACTCACATGTTTCATTTCATAGGTATGTAAATTAATTTTAAAAAAACTGAACTATATGAATCCCACTATCAATTTACGCATCCAATCTCAAAAAAAATGCAAAGAACCCAACCACTAATATGTTAAAAAAAATTCATCAATCAATGATAAATAACCCATTCCCACCACAATCACTATCTTCAAAATTTAATGAAACAAAAACCCAACAATCATAAAATAAAAAAAAAACCCAAACATTTCCCAAAGCTTACTTTGAGTATGAATCACTGAGTTGCACTATCCCTCCAAACCCACGTCAGCTTCTTCCGATTTTGGAGGGCGGGAACAATGAAGCTTGGTATTTTAGGTGGGGATGAAAGTTTCACTTTCAGTTGGAGGAGACTTGGTGGGGACGAAGTGTGGGGACCAAAGACATTAGGGATTTGGTGGGGATGAAAGGTTATTTTAAAGCTGGGATAATTTTGGTATTTCAAAGTTTTGTTAACCTTTTTTAGACGGAAGTTTTCTGTAGGAATGAAAACAGTAAACACCCTTTGATTGTGGGGATTTAAAAAAAAATTGAAAAAATACAGGGATCGATAACTAAATAGAGCAGTATACATATATTTAAAACTAAAATCCCATATATATTTTTTTATAGGGATCCGATAGTGCGGTGTGCGGTCGGTGCGGTGCGCGATCACGGGCCGTCGACCGGGTCCATCGCACGGACGGTCGGGTGCGATCCGTCGACCGTTGGATGCGATGGACCCGCGATCGAACGGCCCACGTCGTAAACCGCACCGACCGCACACCGCACATAATCACGACCATATATATATATATATATATATTTTTGCATAGAGTACCAACAATCCACATATTTTTTTCATCATTCCCGACGCGTGCCGATCGTACTCCAAAGCTATTACATGTGGGCCCCGATTCAGTTCCGCATTCACTGAATCTCTCCCTCTCCATACATATATTATACATATATTATTTTATTTTTTATATAAAAACCCCCCAACTTTCTTTATTATAAACCAATAAAAACCCTTCCCATCCCACGTTGTTCTTCTCCTCCTCCTCCGATCCTCCTCCGACTCTGCCCCCAAATCCCACGATCCCCCTCTCGATTGGGTCCCCAAAAAATCACAGATTTCCTTCTAAATAAGTCGATTTTGTGATCCTCTTGCGAATTGAGAATTGGGTTTCGTCTGTGACGCTCGGATTTCAATCAACAGACCCTGAATTCGAGATTCAGCGCGTGAAGAACCCTCTGTTTGGTATGTTTTAGATCTTCTCTTCGATCAGTATTGATTTATGGTTTTCAAACCCTAATTTTGAGAAACCCCAACTTCAATGGAGGGGAATCTGATCCCTGGGAACAACTATGGCATGGTGGACTACCACCATCACCATCAACACCACCAACAACAGAACCCACATCAACTCAACCAAAACCCACAACCACAACACCCTTCGATCACTGAAATGTTCCCCCTTTCGGTCGGAGGGGGACACGTCGATTGCGATCACAATCCGATGCCTTTCTCCGACTACAAGCCGTTGGAGAGACCGAAGACCTCCATGAGCGACGATGATGATGACGGCGCTCATGTCGAGTCGGGCAACCCGAGAAAGGGATCGCCTTGGCAGCGGATGAAGTGGAATGACTCCATGGTGAAGCTGTTGATCACGGCGGTTTCGTATATTGGCGAAGACATGGACACCGGCGGAGGAGGCAATGTGGGAGGCGGGAAGCGGAAGTGCTCGGTGATGCAGAAGAAGGGGAAGTGGAAGTCGGTGTCGAAGGTGATGGCGACGAGGGGTTGTTTTGTGTCCCCCCAACAATGTGAGGACAAGTTTAATGACCTCAATAAGAGGTACAAGAGGCTTACGGATATTCTCGGGAGGGGGACCTCTTGTAAGGTTGTGGAGAACCCGACGTTGTTGGATTCGATGGACCGCTTGTCGGAGAAGGCCAAGGATGATGTGAGGAAGATATTGAGCTCAAAACACCTGTTTTACGAGGAGATGTGCTCGTACCATAATGGGAATCGATTGCATTTGCCCGATGATCCGATGTTGCAGCGCTCGCTTCAGTTGGCGCTGAGGAGTAGGGATGATGGGGCTGAGGAGGGGGATGGGGAGGAGGCTGAGGAGGGGGATGTGGAAACCGAGATGAATGAGGATGTTGGGAGTGGTGGGTGCTTTCCGAAGAGGGTGAAGCAATGCCAGAATGTTGGGGATGGGCATGGTGGGTTTCAGATGGAGGGGGTTTCTGTTGATATGAATCAGGTTTATGGAGAAGGGTCGAAGGTGGGTTGGTCGCAGAAAGGGTTGATAAAGAGCCGGTTGATACAGTTGGAGGAGCAGAAGATACAGATTCAGGCGCAGATGGTAGAGCTGGAGAGGCAGCGGTTCAAGTGGCAGAGGTTTAGTAGAAAGAAGGATAGGGAACTTGATAAGATGAGGATGGAGAATGAGAAGATGAAGCTTGAGAACGAGAGGATGGCATTCGAATTGAAGCAGAGGGAAATGGAAGCAGATAACTGAGTTTGTGGTGATTTCCAGTGCTCCGAAGCGGATTTGGTTATTGCTGAGCGTGCGATCAATTCTCATTTGGATAGGTATCATTGCATGAAAATTTTATGTTCATGGAATTGTGTTGGGTTTTGACCTTTTTTCTGATATTTATTTTTCTAATGTATTTTTCTAGTATGGATTGTGGAAATGTTGTATGATGGCAGAATGGTGTTTTCTTTTCTTTTATGTATGGAAACTGAATGGGTAACTAAAATAGTTCTGAAGTGTCGTTAATGATTAACTTTTTTTTCGCATACCAGATTATATGTAGAAATGGAATAGCTTATTGATGTTTTTCATTGTCTTGAACTGTGTCCACTGACACTGCATCAGGTTTGCTTAGCAATGTTGTTTTCTTATAGTGTCTTACTGATCAAGAGAATTTCTGCCATTCCGAATCACAATAAGCCATTCATATGGGTTTACAGGCAGGTCAACAGTGGGGGAAGAGATTTGTTGTTTGTTCGGACTCCCAGGTGTCATGCTTCTACAGGGGTCAGGTTTGGGACCTCTCTCATTGCAGGAACTGGTGAATCATATAAGAACAATTAGTAGTATGTGAAGCTCAATTACTTTTTGGAAGGTATTCCGAGAGGCTGTGCAGGCACCGGAAGCTCTTGCACTTCATGCTCATAGTGAGTGCTCAAGCAAGTATACTAACTTGTTGTTGGATGATATGATACGTAGTATTGTGTGTCCATACAGTTTGAGTTTTGATGTATGTTTAGAAGATGTACAACAACAGGATGTACAAGATATAGTGGGTAGGGAGTTGTTTGTACCCACTCCTCAACTAGATGGTTAGGGGTTGATTTTGTGGTGGTTGTATGATATTGACTGTGAATTCTCAGGATATACATCTTGTTGATTATTAATCTGGATTAACATTGTTTGAAGTTTTGCATGTAGGGTTGAGGTTTTTGGATGTAATATGCCACTCATTCCAATGATGAATATGCATGTAAATGGCATGTTTTTTTGTGTAAACCAGGAGATTGATGGATATCCATGATTATGAAATGCATTATCCCTGCAAGGTCCACAACTAATGTTTTTGCATGCTATTTTGGCTAAAATGGATTGTTACTAATCAAGTAATTTTTTTTGGTTGGTAGGTGGTAGACTTGATTCCAAGACCTCATGATTGAAAATTTTATTGTCAATTGAGCTATGGTATTGGGTCCAAACCTCTAATAAGTATATATGGGTCATATGATACAATCTAAATGCTCACATGCATGTGCCTCCTTTTGTGATTAACTTAAAAAGTGATCATCAGTAACTCCAGACAATGTGTCTTCTCCGGCAAATGGTATATTTCATTAAACACATGCTTTTATGTTGATATAGTGTTTTTTCCCCATGCTTGACGTTTCTCTGTTTATTATCATGTTTTCCGATAATGTGTTGATCTATCCTTGCGATTTATTTAATATTTTGTTTTTTCCCAATTCTTGTAAATGGAAACATAAGGTATGAATTGCACACGGAACTACCTGGGTCATGGAGCATTGCTGTTGACACACTAAAGTATTAATAATTTATTGTCTGACTCCTTGTACTGTAAATGGAGTATTTATCTGCATTATGTAAACCAACGTTGGATGAATTTCTGTATTACTCTTTTGTAAATACATACTGCTTTCTAGGCTTTCTAGCATCAAAAGATATGATCAATTTATCTTTTCTAGTCAAATCTTAAACTAAATTGCAAGTTTCTGAAAACATTTGTCAGATTCTGGAGTTTCATAACATGATGATGAGAGCTGAATGGTATTCCCTGATTCTCAACCCTATTGAAATGAATGATACTATACTGCAATGAAGGATGCCTTGAGGAATAAAAAATGATGAATCTCTGCGTTAAGTTTATTAAGTGATACATTCTACCTAGTCATGATGACATGATCATAATAATAGTTAATCTTGGTGACATGATTAATAATATTTAGGATATGAAGACCTTTTATATTCTACTAGTCAAGTATTTATTAAATTGCTATGATTCTAAATTTCTTTGGAAGGCTGTCTTTATATATTCATATTCATCCAACTGGTGTGTTGGTGATGCCTCAAATACTTGCATCATTTTGAGCTGGTGAAACATTTCGCAGTCAAGAATTATTCATGACATATATTAAGCTATTCTTTGATGAAATTGTTACACGTTGTAGCAGCAACCGGAAAGACGTAATTCCTTCTTTGATTGCCATATTTTTGGAGGGTGAAGAGGTAGGCACACTTTATTGTGTTGTATTATCTACTCACTCGTATAGTCTTTATGATTATACTGGTGTCATTTGTTCTCATTTTTATTGGATCGGTCTTCTCATAGTTGTTTTATAATAGTCTTTTGTGGTTTACCTTCCAGAAAGTTAATATTAAAAGCAATGTCAAAAGTGGACATTTAAGGGTCCCTTGGAATGGATACTGGGGGAAAATCTCCTTTGTTATATCTGTTTATAGTCTAAGCATATCAATTTGCATATCAACCATGATAACTGTATTCTTTCAACATGTTTTTTAAAATTGTATTTATGCTTTGTTTCTAGCCTGACCTTTACATATCCATTGTCATCTTAAGTTTTACCTGTAGCTCTCTCTCTTTAATTGTGTGCATTTACTTATAAATTTAGATGGTGAGCATTGGAACAAAATCTAATAGGCATATTTGCTCTTTTTTTATATAAAAAGATGAATGCTTCTACTGAGAATTTTATTTTGAATAAATCATGTTGTTTGGTATTGTTTATTTATTTATTTATTTCATACAAGGGAAAAACAAACTTCATTGAGCAATTATTTAGCTTCAGAAAAGAAAAAAAAACAATTTCTTCACAAAATTTCAAAGAAAAATATCTATAGAACTACAACAAACAAGTATCATTTCATTGATGTTATTATACTGGTTTCCTGAAACCTAGACTGATGCAGCATTTTCTTTGGAAAATGTTACGCTCGGTCCTTTTTGCAATTTATAGTTCGCACATGTTTGATTTTCTTTTTTGAAGTATACACTTAAATTAATAAAGTATATACTCATGTGAATTGAATGCATTTGTTCTTTTACATTTTTCATGATTATACTGATGTAGTGGAGTATTTATTATATTAGGTGGTTTCATATGGTTAGTAAACTGACTATAGTGTATCATTGCACGCTTTTCTTTTATCCCCTACTTGACATGACAAGGAAGAGATTTGGTGATATTCAATGATCTAGTTCATGTTATATCATGCACTGCTAATAAGATTTTAAAGATAGCTTTTCGTCATAGTGATGATTAAGGGTCCGTTTGAAAACACATATTGAAAAATAACTTTGAGAATAAAGTGGATTTCTAATATGCTTTTTGATGATGTAATCATTTGAACAACTTTCTTTTAATCTAAGAATCACGTTTGTTGTTGATAATATAAGCTACTTTGGGATATTTAAAAGCAAGGTGTTGTCTAGTTACAAATCAACATTAAAAAAATCCCCGAGAGGGCTAGTTTACATTTTTGCCCCTTTCTTCTCCAAATAACCAATCGAGGGTTTCACAGACACAATTCATCAAACATCTGTTCTCTTCCCACCTTTTGCATCCCTCCCGATCGCAGAGGGAACCCGGTCCGATCAAACATGTTCAAGCCCTTGAATCAATCATGGTCCGATTGTCACTCGTCATTGTCCGGCATCACTCACGGCGTCGTTCTCCGCCGATCCTTCCTTCCTTGGTGGCGGATTCAACATGAAGTGCGTGAACAATTTTGAATAGAAAAGATTGAACAGGTTTGGATATCAAGTGTTTTTGAAAGAACCACCTTTAAAAAAAAACAGGGTTTTCAAAGAACCACCAGACATAAAAATGGGCTGATGGTGAGAGAATGTGATGGCAGTCATTAATAAACATATGTAATTGTTAGTTTTTCGAAGGGTAGTGTGGACATTTGCCGGGTCAGTAGTCGATTTGAAAATGTGGATTCCCCAGAAAGCATTCCGTCTATGCTTTCAAAATAACAGCTTTCAAGGCAATATTTGACAGGAATCTACGCGTGACTTTTCAACATAGTCGGAACTTTTACCCCTGAGAGCAGAATTGAGTTATTCTGGATAGATAACTATGCGTTTAGATAACAAATCTATAAGTAAAAGATTTTCTGTTTGGTTGTATTTTTTTTATTCTTTTAAGAATAAAGGTTGAGTTGTTTGTTTGATAAAGAATAAAATATAAATAAAGTGTAAAAAAGTTGATTTGACATTTGGGTCCATTGATGTATAAGAGGTGTTGATAGGTGATTTGATGTGATGATGTGTAAAAAATTGATTTGACATGTGGGCCCATGAGAATAGATAAGATGAGTATAGCTTATCCTAGGGGTTGCTTAAATTGTTATACTCTCTTATACTCGTTTAAACTGATAATACCAAGTTATACCCTTCAAACAAACAACTATTTTTCTTATCCATTCTTATACCACCTTTATACCACCCTTATACTCCCTTATTCCGTTACACAAACGGGGGGTTAGATTCTTAAAAAGCTAAAAGCATGTTCAAATGGGATACCAAATGAGTCCTACATGAAGGTCCGGGTTGGACTTCTTCATTTGTGAAAACGGAAGGAAAAACATGCAGTCTGCAAGGGCTGCAGGTGTTCTCACTGTGTATCAAGAATTCACTAGTTACAACAATCTGAGGTTTGGTGATTCTGAACTTATTAGTCTCTTATGATATGTATAATCTGTTATGTGCTTGTGAACTCAATGCAACTGTTTGTTGGGCATGGCGGTTTATGTGAGTTTGAATTCCCCGAAAAATTGGAGAAGTTAGACCTGTTTTTTCACATCCTTGAAATACTACTTCCAATTAACTTGTCAATTTGAACTGATAGTCTGATATGTGGTGTGATTCTGAATTTGATTAATAACTTTGAAATATCACTAGCTTTATGTTTCTTCTTCTATTGTATTGGTATGTTTTGATGTGTGATTACCATCCTAAAAATTAGTTTTCATTGAAAGGTATATGATCATTGTTGGTTTTTTGAAATGTTTTTCAAAAATAAAGTTTCAAAATTATATGTTTAAATATATTAATTTATTTTGACTCCAAACTTGATCCCTCACATGCTTTCAAATAATAATCAATTTACTAAGTATAGGGTTTGGATATAATATGGACAAGGGCTATATATATATGGATGTGTAGTACATGGCATTTGGATGTGGACTTGGCATGATTCATGTGTGTTGGCTAATGGAGTAGGTACATTGGACTCTAATTATGTAATTAAATATGCAAGGTTCATTTGTGTGGGATTCCTAGATGAACCTAGAATGGAATGAACCATATTTAATGCATTAACTATATAGAATTCATGTATGTAGAATTTCTATAATGAACCTAGGGTGGAATGAAACATTGAATATGCAAAGTTCTCATTTCAATGATGCACCTAGGTTGGATACATGAATTGAATATAAATGAGTCCATTATGTACCTTGAATTTGCCATTCCCATTGAATAGGGACCAATGAATCATGCATGGAATAATTGTGAGTCCATTATTCCTAATTGAATGGGTGCTTTCAATTTGGAGGTGACTCTTGGGCAATCTAGAGGCCTATATAAAGGGACCCATGTATGTCATTCCATCCATCGAAGTCACAAAGTGTGTATCCACTCAAAGAGAGAGAGTCTCTTGTGAGAGTTTGTGAGAGATAGCCCTGACGTCCTATTATTCCAGTAGCCCGAGTGCTTTCGTGGTGATAGAGTTCTAAGCCAGTTTCTGATTCCACCTGAGCGTGCACTCTGTGTGGCTTGCTGGATCCTGGGGGCGGTTCGGTTCGTGACTTCTGCACCGGGAGTGGCCGAATAACGCCTTAAGCGTCGCAGCGGCTTCGTCCATCCATTTATCTCTCACTCCTTCTGATTCTCTCTGTTATTTCAGTATTGTATTTTGCTGAATTTTTGTATTTTCACCCTATTTTCATCTAATCCCGTAACAATCATATATAGAAGCAATGTATTGATCGCTTTTTATTCGTGTTAGCAGCAGACCCACAACGGAGTGGACGAGATGCACCCTCTCAAATGGGAGGTCGCGGGTTCGAACCTGCCTTTACCCACCAAAAGAAAAAAAAAAAATGCATATATATAGAAGCAATGTTAGCCTCACATTTTCAAATTTAGTTCTTGCTTATTAGCATATACTGTTATTTGAAAGGTATATGGTAGGTATATGGTATTCGTTTTGGGTTAGAAATGAGACTAAGGGTGCGTTTGGTTGCGTGATTGCGCAGCGTTTGCGATTGTATGAAGCTGCATTTACAATTGTACAATCAAACAATTTTGCAATCGCAGTTTTAAATCTAGCGATTGCAGGCAAATAGTGTTCAAAAGCTGCGATTTCAAAAAGCTGAGAAAGTGAGCTTCCTGCAGAATCAGTTTTGCAATCGTAGATTCCTGCAGAATCAGTTTTGCAATCGCGCAATCAAACGCACCCTAGGATCTGTTTAGAATTGAGTTTCAAACGTTCACTTTTCAAAAAGCGACCCACTTTTAAGAAGTTTATGGGAGTTTGGAACGTGGCATTTTTAATGAATCAAGCGTGGAAAACGTGTCAAGCCATTGTCTCATTTGAATCTGTGTTTAGAAAAGTAGAATCTCTTAAAATACAGATCCAAACGGATCTTAAAAATTAAAAAATCTTATCCATACAAAATATAGCACACTCATTGGCCACATAGATATCCCATCCTTTTTTCTCTTTTCTATTTTCTAATTTCTGTGGAGGATTTGAAGTAGAGTAACTTACAGTACCAGGATTTCACATTTTCGATGATAAAACTGAACCCAACCCAAAAATAAGCCATCCCAAATAAACACACCACACCTATGTGTGAATGAGTGTAATAGTAGTATGGAGTACGGATCCAATCAAAACTGGCTTTGATCAGTATCGAATCACAATTTATAAATCGAATCACACAACCAATTATTGGGTATATATATGTTACTTTCTTATTAGATATTGATGGTACTGCTCAAACTCAGGCTTGATTGGATTCAATAGGAGAGTGACATTTGTACCAAACAATTGGTTATACAGTTCAATTTTTAGTATGTAATTTAATCCTTAGGTTGTGTAGTTTGATATTGACCAGATTGCACAAATTTTTTTTTGTTTATTTAAGAGTAATAGATGTGTTTAAATATGTCAAAATATGTGGAATAAATTAATATTTTTTTTCATATGTGAAATCATATGTCATCATATTTTATTAATTAAAAGAATTCACATGTCAAATGATTTTTATTTTTAAAAAAACGTTTATCCACTGTTTATCCACGATCAATCAAACAACAAAAATGCAGAATTATTATATTCTTTAAACAGAATAACTTAAAAACATATCCAAAGCGTTGTTACACTTGGTTTCTTTCACAGTATAAAATGCAGTCTTATATACCTCGTTAGAAATCCAGTACAATATATATATCTCGTTAAATTTTTTCTTGTATTTTTTATAAATTAGTTCATTCAATTCAAAATGGAGTGATTTGAAATGGAGTGATGTACCTTTTTATAAAAACATTAGAAACATTAGATAATGTTTATCAAATAAAATTCCTGACATGCATACCTATTTCTGGCATCCCCTTTGATAGTACAAATGAAATATTAATTGACGAGGTTGAGAGTAAATAGTAGTCTATTTTTTTTTTTTTTTTTTTTTTGAAAAGATGATCAAAGTGAGTTCTTGAGTTTCGTGTGGACTTGAAATTCAGTAAGCTGAGCCGGCTTTGAGATTTAAAAATTTGGGTGGAGGCCTCGACGAATTTTTAAAATGAAGCCCTATAAAGAAAAAGTCTATATATGACCCAATAAATTGTATTTTTTTTCAATTCATCTTATATTTTTTTTCTTTTTTCATATCCATAACTATATTTTCTAGTATACATATTATAATCAATTCAAAATCCAACACGCAATATTCAAGAGATTTGAAATTAAATTTAAAGAACAATAAAACCTAATTGCTGGTCTTCTCCAATACCACCAACAAGTATTTGTATATTGAATGTTAGAGTTATGTAAAAAAGTAAATTTTGATTAATAAATAGATAATGAATATCTTATATTTTTATTAAAAGTCTTAAAAACATATGAAAAAATAGGTTACACCTCAAAAACCATGTTTGTTATAAAATTAGATATGTACCAAGAATTATAACCATATATCCAAGAACAAAAAATAAACAAACAAAACTAAGATTCAAAAGGGGGTTACGGAAATTAATTTATTGTAAATATTTTTTATTTTAGATCTTATTCTTTGGAATGATTGAAATCTGAGAGAATATGAGAGAGACCGAGAGACTTGAGAGGGAGTGACCGTAAGATTATGAGAGGGAGAGACTGAGAGATCAATTGGGGTTTGGGGAGAAAAAGAAATGGTTAGGCTAATTAAAGAGGATGATTATTATGTTTATTCACCTTTTTAAAAATAAATTTAAAAAATTTAATTATGTATAAATATTTATAGCCATTGGATGGGTGGGATTGATTACAGTTTTTTTTCTTTCCATTTGGGGCCTTGGATGTTTTAAATTTAAAATAGCTAGTTTTGTAGTGGCCCTGGGGAGATTGAGGCCCATAATTCCATAAAACAGAACATTGAGTGTATCATTTTCCAATAGTATGAGTTGTATTTGGGCTGGGGGCCCTAGGCAGTTGCTGCCTACTAGGCCTACACCCAGGGCCAAGCCTGTCAGTAAGAATGAGTAGGGTGTGCATTTGGTTGCACGATTGTAAAACTAGTTTTGCAAGAATTTGTATATTAAATTTTTTGAAAATCGCAGTTTTTGGACACTAGTTGTCTGAAAATCTGTGTATAGGAAGCTGCTACAGTAAAATTATTTGGTTGTACGATTGTAGAAGTAGTTTTCTGCAAACATAAAAGTTGTGCAATCGCGCAATCAAATGCACGGATAAGGAGGTTTTCGAAAGCTTGAGAAGCACTTCAAGATAACGACATAGGTGTTTCTTCCTTCTCATCAATTTGGAACTGGTTTGAAAGCTAAAAAGAGCAATCCTACCAAGGTGAGTTCACTCATTTATGGGGATATTGATGTTGAATACCAATTATGTAGATTCTTACTCCCACTTTTTACACTAAAAGATGTTGGACACCGATATTTCCACCCACGTAGCTATTCATCCACCCCTCTTAAAAAATCAAAATGTGATTTTTTTTAAGGAGTGAATCCACCCCGATCCATTCGACTTTGCGAAGTTGTCCATTATGTCACATATCGATATCAGAGCGTCGAATTGGTAATAGAGACCTAATGCCCTCTCTATTGTTCATTTGACTTTGTGTAGTCATCAGTTATGTAATATGTTCGACATCACAAAGTCGAACAGGTTGAAGAAACCTAATGTCTTCTCTGTGACCCATCTGACTTTGTGAAGTTGTTCATTATGTTACAGGTCAATATCATAGAGTCAAACTGGACACAGAGACTTAAGACCCTCTCTACGGTCCATTCAATTTTGTGTTTTGAACAGTGTGTTCACATGTTATGACGTTCTCAAAGATATGATATCTTCAAACAATGGTGAATTGTTTAGTATCATGAAGGACTGATCACATGATGTAGTATTTGGATATCTCTTCATCAAGTCGTCCATTATGTCACAAGTCGAATGGTCGTAGAGAGGGCCTTAGGTTTCTATGACCAGTTCGACTCTATGATGTCGACCTGTGACATAATGACAATGTTTTAAAAATCGAACCTTTCAATGAACAAAAAAAATGAACGAGTCAAGGATCACTGGTTTAACTGTTGGGTCAACTGGATTTGAACCGTGATATAATTATAATGTAATAATTTTTTTAATTATCATTACTAAATAAAAATATAAAATATTTTAGAAAATCTTTGCATAAAAGTTTTACTTAACATCATAACATGATTTTTGTAACAAGTGATTAATCACAATTTCCATGAATAAAGAATCATTCGATATAATCAACTTATAGCCGGTTCACAAAACCTGTTGGTTCAATCAGTGGGTTGATTTAGTTTTACCAATTTTTTATATCTTCGAGTTATATGAGTAAACCGAACCGGAATTCAAAGCGGGTAAATGTTTAACTGGTTCAACCGGGCATGTCAAGTTGGGTTTTAAAACACTGCATAATTGACGATTTCACAATATCGAATGAGTAACAAAGAGAGCCTTAGGTTTCTGTGACCTATTCAACTATGTGATGTCGAACGGAGTATATAATTGACGATTACACAAAGTTAAACGGGCTGCAGAGAGAGGCTAGGTCTACGTGATCAGTTCGACTATGTGATGTTGAGCTGTGACATAATGGATGACTTTACTAAGTCGAATGGGTCGGGGTGGATTCACCTCTTAAAAAAACCACATTTTTATTTTTTGGAGAGGTGTGGGTTGAATAACTCTGTGGATGGAAATATCGACGCCCAAAAATATTTCTCAACTTTTTAATTAAATTTGATTTTTAAAGAGACATTTAGGGATACGTGTGCGTTTTTCATTTTTTCAAAAAACAAAAACACGTGCAATTATGTTTCTAAACGCTACCCAAAAAAGGCTGTAGCAATCATGCATGACACATTGGCACTACATGCACTGTTCTATGAAAATGGAAGGAATCCTACAACAGTGCTGAAACTTTGTCGGAACATGCGTTAATTTTGTCAAACCTTGTTGAAACTTCCTATAACAATGTCTATAAATGAACATGTATAGTTAAGTCTGTTAATTGGATGGATACGGATCATATACATTAGTATTCATATCCTAATTTTCGGATTCAGGTTTGTATATTAATTTTTGGATTTGGATACTTTGGATAACTGACATGTTTAAATATTAACATTAATTTTGATAAACAAATGATATTTTAGAGAGATGTGAAAATTAAAACTAAGATTTCAAGGCTTATTTTCTCTTTCAGATATAATTCAATAATATTATAATATATTATCATTGTGATTAATCATACAAGATAACAATGAGTAATATATAATACAAATATATATATTTTATAATATATATCGGACACAGATATTTTTGAATTGGATAGATTGATATCTATATCCGCACTACAGATCTTCGATGGTGGCTCTATTTGCCCCCCTCTAATTCGTAAGTAAGCCATTCTTAAATAGGTTTTATTGCTAAAGATTCATTTAAATATTCTTAATAAGTACACCCCTCAATAAGTAAGCCATCAATTTTTAATAAAAATATTTTTTTAACATTCACTTTATAAAAAAAAGTATACCCCTCAATAAGTAAGCCCACCAGTTCCCCCAGTGGTTAAACCAATATTTTTTCAAGAGATTGATTTTTTTTCTGTTTTGATTGATGGGTTTGTTGTTCTTTTGATCCCATTTTGTACTCCCCAAATTTCCTCATTTTTCATTGAGTTCTTGATTCCCATTGTAATTCTATTTTCTTAGAGCATCTCTAACCACACTCCATATTCACCTTCAAATTTAGAGATTTGGATTTGACCCTACAAATATGGAGAGTCAACCCTTCATATTTGAAGACTTGGGTTGAAGATGCTCTTATAATCCCCCTTTCAATGCCGTTGGCCTTCACGTCTGTTATTGAGCGGCAGAGGCAAAGCTACTAAGGAGGAGCATGAGTCATCGACACCATCGTACCTGGAGATGAACTCGGCGGTGTCCAACGTGGGCCTCGGCCTTCGAGACCGGCGATGAGGGAAACCTCTAGGAGCAGGGAGATGAAGAGGGGCTAGACCGTCTATTTTGTGAGGTATAACAAGGGGCGTGAAAAAAAATTGATACTAAAGTTTGTATGTTTGGAAACACGGTTTGAAAATCAGCTTTTAGCTTTTGCAGCTTTATGCACACCTTTTGAGAGTGAGTGATGATGCTTTGAGGGTGTAATGATGATGATTTGAAAGTGTAATGTTGATAGATGCTTTATGAAACACAGATTTCTAGGCACAGTTTTAGAGATCAAATCTAGTAATGATGATGTATTTAAGTTGACATGTTTGATAACAGCTTTTAGCTTTTAGCTTTTAAAAGATGATGTAATTGAATTGATGTGACCCTAAAAGCTAAAAGCTGCTTTTGACTTTTGCAGTCAAACATGCACTAAATTTGAGAGACTTATAAACTACTTATACAAAACATGAGAGACCTATTTACAAGAGAGACTTAATTACATGTTCCAATGTTCAATTGACGGACCATAAATTAGGGGGTCGGATCCCCTCAGAACTGAATATCATCAGTTCGGTCAGTATCCAACCATACAGTGACACGTGGATTTTTTTTAAAAAAAATTTGAGTTTCACTGGTTGACGGACGTCACCGTCAATTAAACCTAAACCCAGTGAAACCATCTCCCCCTTTTTTATGTTTCCCCCCAAAACAGACTTTCTTTCCCTCTCTCCCTTCCCCCCTCTCTCCTCGTACCAACCAACTGAAAATCCATCTTCACAACAAACAAGAGGTGAAAATGAATCTGAAGAGGAAAGAAGCGAAAGCTTGAAACGATATTACTTTGTTTTCTAATCACTTCATATGACATATCAACATCAAGAAATACTGGTTTTTTTTCATGTGGGTTTTGTGTAAACATTATTTTCTTTGTCTGTAAATGGGTCAGTGAAGGGTTATAATGTTGTGGGTGTTCTTGAAATGCACTTAATGTGTTTGGTTGAATGTGGGTTTTGTTAAAAATGGGTTTTTTTGTTTGTAATCTGCAGTCATCCAACATTACAAACAATTGCATATTACAAACAATGGCTACTGACTGAACTGATACCACTCAACCAAAAACCCATCTTCACCTCTTCATCATCATCACCAACAAAGATTGTGCATTTCGAATCACTTATTGTATTTTTTATTTTAGGTTGTATAGTTTGATTCATAGGTTGTTATAGTTTGATTCATAGGTTGTTGTAGTTCGATTAATAAGTTGTGCAGTTTGGTTCATATATACAACTTGGTTTGATTCATTGGTTGTTGTAGTTCGATTAAGTAGGTTGTGCAGTTTGGTTCACATGTACAACTTGGTTAAAATGTGAGAGGTTCATTTGATGGTTGTGTAGTTCAATTAATGTAATAAGGGGTTTAAATATTTGTATTTGTTTTGCAATGTATTCAAAAGAGTGTATGTGTCAAATATATTTAATTATTGTACTTGAAGGAGGATTAAATGAAGTTTATAGAGTTTCGGGAGGTGAGAATGTTATTTGATCATATATTCTGAAATATAATTCTAAGGTCCAATTTGAATATGTGAATTTTTTTTCATAAACTAAAAAAAAAAAACTCAAATGTCGAATAGTTCGGTTCGTATTGTGAAAATTTGGTTCAAATTATGTGTGGTTCAATTGAAAGATGGTGCAGTTCAACGATTATGCTCTTCCCCTCAAAGATTATGTTGTGCATTTCGATTTGGTTAATGTATTTTTGAGTTGCATGTTGTATAGTTCGATTAATAGTTTGTGCAGTTTGGTTCACATGTATAGTTCGGTGCAAATGTGAGACCCTGATTTGATGGGTTGTGTAGTTCAATTTATATGATTATCATGTCATGTTTTGTAAGGGGTTTAAATGTTTGTATTTGTTTTGCAATGTTTGAAAAGATATCTGTATCATATATATTTTTTAGGGATTTTTAGTTTTAAGTCCCTGTAAACTATCAAATTTAGCGATCGATCCCTCACTTCTTCATATTTTGGTTTTAGTCCCTACATTTAAATGATAATTTAGGAATAGGTCCCTCCCAGGGACTAAAAAACAAACTTAATAATTTAGGAATAAGTCCCTCCCAGGGACTTATTCCTAAATTATCATTTAAATGTAGGGACTAAAACCAAAATATGAAGAAATGAGGGATCGATCGCTAAATTCGATAGTTTACGGGGACTTAAAACTAAAAATCCCTATTTTTTAAGTTGCGTAATTTAATGTTGTTCATATATTGATATATGTTTGTATTCTTTTCTCTTAATACTTCTACAGATTAATTAAATGATGTTTGATTTCGTCGAAAAAACTATACTAACTCCTCGTAAGTTAGTTTTTGAAACATTGGATCCCAAAATAGGTATGGAGTTTGACTCAGCTGAAGAGGCAAATAATTTTTATATTCAATACAGTAAGCAAGTTGGGTTCAGGTATTCAATACAGAAACTATTAATGCAATTCAACATCTTCTCACAAAATTTTAACATAATATATTCACTCATTACTTTCTGTAGCCCAATATGTCAATATCTGGGTATGTTGAATCTTTCAATAGCAATTACCTATTAACCCAGATGAGTCAGGTATGGTCACAATTCCAACTGTTCGAATATTACAAAATGTCATTTTTTTCAACAATACAAGCTACGCTGTTTATATTATTTATAGGAGTCAGGAATAGTCATATCAATGTCACACGACCAGTCACACAGAAAAACTCAAATGTTGGATGAAGATGGAGTCTAGTTGAAATTATGGTTATAATGATATATAATGTTGTAGTTACAGTTGTAAAGAGACTTGTACAAAAAATTTCTTTCAACTGTAGTTGTAAAGAAATATTTTGATATAATTAGTTATATAAATGAGAAGTTGGCTTTTCGTTTCAGTTGAAGGATGTTGTAGTTTGATTCATTGGAAATAGTCATATTAACAAATGCTTCAGTTTGTTTGATGAGTAGTGTAGTTTAATTCATCACTTGGTTCATTTCGATGTAGTACTTACTGTATTTTCATTATTTCAAAGGTTAAGTTCAATTAATAAATGTTGCAGTTTGATTAACAAGTGCTTCAGTTCGTTTCTTGAGTAGTGCAGTTTGATTCATCACTTGGTTCATTTTGACATAGTACTTACTATATTTTCATTATTTCAAAAGGTTCAGTTCGATTAACAAATGTTGCAGTTTGATTAACAAGTGCTCTAGTTCGATTAACAAGTGATCAGTTCATTTCTTGAGTAGTGTAGTTTGATTCATCACTTTGTTCATTTTGATTTAGTACTGCATTTTCATTATTTCAAAAAGGTTCAGTTTGATTAACAAGTGGTCCAGTTCGATTAACAACTGCTTCAGTTCGTTTTATGAGTAGTATAATTTGATTAATCACTTGGTTCATTTTGATGTAGTACTGCATTTTCATTATTTTAAAAAGATTCAGTTCAATTAACAAGTGCTCCAGTTCGATTAACAAGTGTTTCAGTTCGTTTCAAGAGTAGTGTAGTTTGATTCATTACTTGGTTCATTTGGATGTACTACTGCATTCATAGTTAAAAATCGCGATTGATATATCGATATATCGATCGCGGTGACCAAATCGCAATTAATCGATGATTTCGCGAGTGAATATCGATTTGACCCCAGATCGATATATCGATTATATCGATATTTATAACATTGATTGCATTTTCATTATTTCAAAAAGGTTCAGTTCAATTAACAAGTGCTCCAGTTCGATTAATAATTGTGCTTCACTTCATTTCATGAGTAGTGTAATTTGATTCATCACTTGGTTCATTTTGATGTAATACTGCATTTTCATTATTTTAAAAAGGTTCAGTTCGATTAGCAAGTGCTCCAGTTCGATTAACAAGTGCTTCACTTCATTTCATGAGTAGTGTAGTTTGATTCATCACTTGGTTCATTTGGATGTAGTACTGCATTTTCATTATTTCAAAAAGGTTCAGTTCAATTAACAAGTGCTCCAGTTCGATTAATATTAGTGCTTCACTTCGTTTCATGAGTAGTGCAGTTTGATTCATCTCTCGGTTAATTTTTCGATATATTACTGTTTTTCCACCATAATTATTCAGAAAGTCCAGTTCAATTAACAAATGCTTCAATTCGATTAACAAGTAATTCAGTTCAATTCATGAGTAGTGTAGTTTGATTCATCACTATATCAGTTCGAATCTAACCACAATTCATTTCAGTTAATGAGTAGAACAATAACACATGCTTCAGTTCGATTTACAAGTACTACAGTTCGATTAACAAATGTTGCAGTTTGGTTAATAAGTGCTTCAATTCGATTCAACCCTGATTCAAATCGATTCAGTTCCTAAAATCAAGTGTACTGTAGCCTAGTTCAGCAAATATTTTAGATCATTAATGTGGATCAAAGTATACACTGCAGACAAAAAATTATGCATATAAACAAAAGAATACACTGCAGACACATAATTTTTTAGGGTATACAGAATTTTGAATATGTACAAAAGTATAAACAAAAGTACACACTGCAATTTACTTCAGTAGAACAATTCAACATAGTCAATAAGATCGACATATGATCACAAAATTCACCAAGCTCATAATCGTACGAAATCTACGATCAAGAAGAATTAATTCCTTGTAGTATGTCTCTTGCAAGCTTCCGGCGCTCAGTGTTCATATCGCATGTCTGCAACAAACCAATGTCTTTGTGTTGACTTAAAAGATCCATAAATTTCATTACAAATATACCACAATCATTTGTTTCTAACTATTTAGGGGAAGAAGACACATGCTCCCATCCCTTTAGTCTCAGGTTCCAATTACATATGTGCACCATCGGAGGAAGGACTTGCATATGTAAATACATTAAACCTGATGATTGAATGAAATCCATACAAAGAGTACTAATGCAATTCAAATTAGAATTCAACGGCCGACTAAAACTTACAATAGCAGCTATCTCAGTGCTATATCCCCCCCCCCCCCCACATCCCTCGTAAGTGAATCGTATATGAATAATTTTTTTTTCCTTGGACACACCATCGCGAGTAACCAATGACTATTTTCAATGATGGGGAGAAATATCTGTAAAAAATAAAACAATAACACATGCATTAAGTGATTTTGAACTTCATATATGGTTTCTTCTTCTTATCTTGGTTTATTTAATTTCATAAAAATTTCAATTGGGTCAATGAAAGAATGGTTCTTTTGTTATGCATTGAACATGAAAAAAAGGGCAATATGATCAATGAATATAATGTTGGTGATGATGAACATTTGGCTACAGATAGACTATTCTTTTGTTTTGTTATTTTTAACATGAACAAATTAGCCTGAATTTTAATTCTGAAATGGTTGTCATTTGTTATAATATGCAATTGGATCTAATTTTTATGATGATGAGATGCAGACCAATACATTATTGAAACAAAAAAGTGGCTTTGATAAGTTGTATATTCGCCAACGCATGTAAAGTGTGTGTGCTCAGCTGAATCAATGTGAGTATCATCAAGACTTGTGTATCTGTTTTTATTTCATTATGTTTGTCCATGCAGGTCTACTAAGAGCTAAATTGAAATGGAAGCAGAGATTTAAAACAAACAGTCAATATGATATTTTACAACCACTGCTACACTTGTTTCTATCACAATTCACAAAAATAATAAATCATAGATTATCAAATTACTACATTGGTAGTTTATAAGAATGATTGGTTGATTCTGTTTCAGTTTTTTTCACTTTGAGTAACCTTAGACCTCAATCAACTAGAAGCTTTTATAGGTTGGGATTCCAAGCTTAATTGACAGGTAGTGAAAGTAACTGAGTTTTAACAGTAAAAAAAAAAAAGCTGGCAAAGGTGTTGATAGCCTATGATTTATGTGGACTCAAGGGGAAAGTTTGTCAATATCTCAAATTACAATTGGACTAACATATAATTCACATTTAATGGATATGGAACATAAACATCTTCTCACTAAATGTTTAGGTGCAGAAGAAATAAAAAGATTTTGAACTGTACAACCTAAGAATCGAATTACACAACATATATTCCAAACTACATCTCCCATTAATTTTAAAAAATCACATAATCTATTAATAGAACTACACAATATTAAAATTGAATTGCACGACTTATGAATCAAATTGCATAATATTGATCATCTTATTTTGTGCCAATTCACTTGATTTCTTAGACTTCTTCACCATTTTATCTGCACGTACAAACATATGTTAATGTCTCAAATATTTAACAATTGCATTTCATTTATATTTGTGTTCATTCATTGATTAAATTAAAATTCCCAGAGACATGAATAAACAACTACACTACTCATGAAATGAACTGAAGCACTTGTTAATCGAACAGGAGCACTTGTTATAATCTAATTGAAGCATTTGTTAATTGAACTGGACTTTTGAAATAATGAAAATATAGTACTACATCGAAAGAAATCAAGTGATAAATCAAACTACATTACTAATGAAACAAACTGAACCACTTGTTAATCAAACTAGAGCATTTTTTAATTGAACTGGAGTATTTGAAATAATGTACAATAATATATTAAAGAAAATCACTTTCCTTATATTAAACAAAATATAACCCATTAAGTATTGCACACCTATCATTTCTAACAAATCTACTAATCTAAGGTTCCAAAAATCATATTAAAGAAAATCATTTTGAAATACTTTGATAAAAATGTTCATTTAAAATACAGACTATAAAAAAAATAGTCATCAAAATAAAAGACCTTTATTAATGAAGAAAATAACCTCCTTATCAATGAGAAATCCCATTTTATTTTCAGCCCTAATATTCCATTTTATTTTAAACTCTAATTTCAGTCCAGCATCAATACATCTTTATCAATGAGAAATCCCATTTTATTTTCAGCCCTAATTTCACTCCAGCATCTCATCAATGAAAAACCCTATTTTATTTTCAGCCCTAATTTCAATCCTACCACAGACCTATTGAAAAACAAAGACGAAGAGTTGCCGACCCACCACAGAAACAGAGATGAGGGGACCGGCTAGAGGAGGACGATCAATGCAGTTGATTAGTCATCATTGGAGATGATGATGTCTCACAGTCTTTGTTGGTGATGATGATGAAGAGGTGAAGATGGGTTTTCGGTTGGGTGATATCAGTTCAACCAGTAGCCATTGTTTGTAATATGCAATTGTTTGTAATGTTGGATAACTGCAGATTACAAAAAAAAAAAAAAACCCCATTTTTAACGAAACCCACATTCAAACCAGACACCTTTGTGTTTCAAGAACACCCACAACATTATAACCCTTCACTGACCCATTTACAGACAAAGAAAACAATGTTTACACAAAACCCACATGAAAAAAAACCAGTATTTCTTGATGTTGATCTGTCATATGAAGTGATTAGAAAACAAAGTAATACCGTTTCAAGCTTTCGCTTTTTTCCTCTTCAGATTCATTTTCCACCTCTTGTTTGTTGTGAAGATAGATTTTCAGTTAGCTGGTACGAGGAGAGGGAGGGAGGGAAAGAAAGTCTGTTTTGAGGAGAAACATAAATAAAGGGGAGGTGGTTTCACTGGGTTTAGATTTAATTGATGGTGACGTCCGTCAATCAGTGAAACTCAATTTTTTTAAAAAAAAATTCACATGTCACTGTATAGTTGAATACTGACCGAACTGATGATATTTAGTCAGAGGGAATCCGACCCCATAAATTAGAGTTGTTGACGTACACCAAAACTTTGAATTGGAATCGGTACAGACCCTGCCCCGCCCAAACTCGGACCCCAAAATTCATTTCATCTCACCTTAAAATAACTCCTCGATAACGACGCAACACACTGACTTTTGTCAGTCGTCTCCAGCTCCCCAGACCTCCAATAATTTACTGTTCATTCACGCTCAGAATACACAACAATAATAATGGAAAAACAAACTCCTCGTAAACCGTGCCAACCAAACCCAAAATATAAATAAAAAAGAAAAAAATATATATTATTTCTTGTGTTTTTCATCCAATTTATTACTTCTTTCAATTTTACCCGTCTTCACATTTTTTTTTCAATCTGTACCCTCTCTTCTCTCCTCACAAACAATTAAACATTTTCCACGCATGTTAAATTTAAAGATGAAGGTATCATAATCAATTCTAAAATTATAATAGCATACACAGAAAATTTAACAATATACCCAAACGGTTAAAGAGTAACAAAAATAAAAAATATAACCATAAACAAAATGGTATACAGATATAAGAACCCAAGATAATCTAGATATTCGAGGAAATTAAAAATAATTCAGGGGAGTTTTCCATTAATTTCTCAAAAGAACAAAATAAAATTACAAGATCCACCAATAATCAGAAACATAGAAGCACAACAGTAGCAGAGACCATGAACCCAAAAGTGAGAATCAAGAACCCAAAATACAACCCCCAACTCCTCTTAAACTTCCCCAAATAACTCTCCGGCGGCTCCTGGTAACAAATCTCGAGCTCCTCCACCAACCCCCCTCCCTCCTCCCCCTCCACCTCCCCAACCACCATCTTCAACCGCTTCAACCTCTCCGTGGCCAACCCAAGCGTGAGCTTGTGACACCTCCGTTGGTACTTGAAGCCATTGATGCATCGGAGGGTCTGAGCGACGGCGACGTAGAAGAGGAGGTGAGAGAGGGAGAGGAGGGAGAGGGGGATCCAGGCGTGGCGGCATTGGAGGCGGGATTTGGGGGAGAGGGTCTGGAGGGCGAGGAGGAGGGAGAGGAGGGTGAAGTGGGATTGGAAGAGACGCCATAGCTGCTTCTTTTGGAGGTCGACTGAGCGTTTCTTTTCGAGGGTCTTTTCGAAGTGGAGTTGGATGATTGTGTTCAGGGCTTGGATTGCTGTCTCCTTCGGGACTGTTTGGTGGTGGTGGTGGTGGTTGTAGGTCGACATTGTGAGAGAGAGAGAGAGAGAGAGAGAGAGAGACAGAGAGGGTTTGGGAGAGATGAGAAGGGGGGTTTTGTAAATGAGCTCTATTGCTTTATATCTCGTTATATTACAGTATAGTTCTATTTTTTTATCTTAGAGCATCTCCAATGGACATGTTAGTTAACTAAGATGTTAGAGTGTAATGTGAACACTTTATCACTCAACTAGACACTCATTTGCTATATCTTTATTTAGTTGATTGTTGTTACTTAAAGGACTAGCTAAATAACTAGTCAAAATAATAGTGGGACCACCTTTCCACCCACTCGAATCTCTCCACCCACACAAAAAAATATTTTTTTGAATATTTTAAATGGTAGGGTCCACATTTGAATGGCTAAAGCACTAGCCAAATTTAACACTTCTCTTAACATATGACAGGTGGAGCCCACATTTAACTTGCCTTAACACTTCTATTGGAGCACCATTTTTACATGTTTTCTAAAAATCTGACACTAACTAATAAGTTAACATGTCCATTGGATGTGCTCTTAGTGCATAGTGTATGTTTGGAAACACGAATTAAAAATCAGCTTTTAGCTTTTGCAGTTTTATACACACCTTTTGAGGGTGAATGATGATGTTTTGAGGGTGTACTGATGATGATTTGAAAGTGTATGATGATGGCTGCTTTATGAAACACAGATTTCGAGGCACAGTATTAAAGATTTAATCTGTTTTTGGCATTTGCAGCCAAACAAGCACTTAGATACATGGTTAAAAATTTTGTAGGTTTTTTTTAACATATATGTCCCTAAGAAAAAAAATTATTTTATTAAAATTCCCTGTTGAATTATTGTTTCTAATAATACCCCTCAAAGTGTAAAGGTTCTTTTGAAGGGTATCAATTTAAAATTTTAAAAACTTATATTGCATAAAATACCCTTCAAAGGAATATTTATGTACAATTTAAGTCATTTCGAGGGATATTGTTGAAAATAGAGTTTAGGAAGGACATTTTAATAATAAAAGATTTTTGTGATATATATATATATATGTAAAATTCTAAATTTTTATATTTGGGTGATTGATATTATTTGATTTATTGGAGTATATATTTTATCTTATATAAAAAAACATATCTCATCATGTCAAGCATATGGTTTTTAAAAAATGGAAAACATGATAACTGCAACTATGATTAGAAAGAATGGAACAGGATTGAGGATCAGTTTGAAAATTTTAGTTCATACTCTTTTCTTCTTCTTCTTCTTCTCATAAATCAGTCCGGTAGGATTCCATAGAATAAAATTTTTTGTCTAAGATATTTAAGAGTGAACACATAAGTAAATGATTCTAAATATGATTATAAAAATAGCATTTCTCTGACCCCCCGTTTGGAACGAGAATAACCCCCCGGATAACTCCGGATAACCCCGGATAAGTATTTGGAGGTGTTTGTTTACCCCGGATAACCCCAGATAAATTATGTCAGAATAAACCTTGATAAAGTGGTATAAGAATTCCAATCAACCCCTAGAATAAAAGTTATCCTAGGTTATTTCACCTAAAGAATATGTGGGCCCACTGTCAAATCAACTGTCATCACCTCTTATAAATCACCTGTCAAATCAACTATCATTACTTTTTTACTTTTTATAAATCCTTATCTATACTTTATTCACATTTTACCCAAACAACAAAACATTTATTCTTACGTTTACCAATGAGAATAATTCAAAATACAACCAAACACAAAATCACTTTATTCTTATTTATACTCATTTATACTTGAATAAATCTATACCCTAGAATAAAAACTATCCCCGTTCCAAACGGGAGCTGAGTGTTCATTTAGAAAGAGAATAAAAAGAAACTTCAAACTAGTTAGTGTAATATTTTCCTTTGAACATTGGGAAAAACCATATAACCCTTGTGTAACCCCCTTATTTTTTGTGAAAGTCTATATAGCCTCTTACAAACATCTATTAAAATCTAATAACTCTCTGATTTAAGCTTTCATTGTTAGATGGAAAATATTATGCGAATATCCTATTAGGTTAACCCTTGACTAAAAATACAGTATATTAAAACTGATGTATGACAGATTTTGATATAGATTACGATCTCGGAATCGTACAAAATTTTACATGGAGAGTATATATCATAATGATCTTCTGGATTAAATCTTACAACTAACAATGTTTAGTTTTTAAAAATTCTTTCATTTAGGTCATCAAATTAGCGAATTTACTATTTTTAGTAATTTTTATATTTGATATATCTCTATCATAGTAAATCAGAATTGATTTCTATCAATTCTAAGAATCATTTAGGATCTTATAGAGTTAATTATAACAAATTTTTATTTTGACTATTTTTAGTGATTTTAATTTTCTGTTATTAGTATAAGAAGGAAGACTTATAACATAAGATTTTCAGTTTATTATCAATAATATTTCAAATTTATTTCATTTTGCGACTTTCTTTCTTGTGGATTCAAGGAGTTATAAGATCTCAACGTTGATTGAATCTTTTTATTTAGTTCACGCTGTGTTAAAACTATATAAAAAGAGTTTATCATCAATGATATTTTGATTTTTCTTCCTTTTGGGGTTTTATATCTTGTGGATTGAAGGAGTTTATGAGATCTCAATATTGATTGGATCTTTTTATCCGTTTCATGTTGCGTTAAAAAACCCCTATAATGTCTTACAATGTGATAAACATAGTATAGTTTCAAATGTTTTTCAGATTTTTAACGGTTTTTCAGAGATTTTTCAGATTTTTTAGTATGATGTGTTTTTAATCATAACCTAATGGAATATTTCTCATATGTCAATGAAAGTTTAATTCGCCGAGCTATTTAAATTTTTATAGGTGTTTACAAGGGGTTATATGGACTTTGAAAAAGGCCAGGGGGTTACATGGATATCAGACAGTTTATAGGACTTGAATGGATTTTTCCCTTTGTTAGCAAGTATTTAGTGGAAGTAAGGGCAGGTTTGTAAATATTAGTGGAAGTGAAGGGTGAATTTAGGTGGTGGATGGAGGGACGTACTAATTGGGAGTCACGTGAGCGTAGGGACTCGCGCGCGCTTTTGATGGCCCGGGATTCGGCCCGTGAAGGTGGGGTCGGGCTGAATTCGGGCTGGAGCGCTTTTTTTTGTTTTTTGTTGTGTTTTGATGGGATTTTGTCTGTACGCCTGTCCCCGAGGTACATTAAGAATCACATGCCATTGCTGTAAAAAAATTAGGATACTAATTAGTTTTGATTTTGAAAAAAAATATTTATTATTTTTTAAAATTCAATTTTAATAGATCTTTTGAATGAAAAAAAAAAAAACACATTAACGAACACAGCGTTTGATTGTACGATCATAACAACTTTCTACAGAATCAATTTTAAATTCAGTGTCGATAAAAATTCAATTTTACAATCTCACTACCAAAATATTGTAAATACAATTATTATTCTTTCTTTTGGTTTTGCCTCCTGTGCTTTTTAGCTTTCTTATTTATTGTTTTATTTTGTTTTTGGTTTTACTTGTTATCTTGGGCTTTTACTTTTTTTTATTATTTTGTTTGAAAAATGATGTCTATTCTTTTGTGCAGTACTGCAGCCCTAATTGCAGTACACATCAATTTTTTTTAAATCATACACTATCTTGATAAAGTACACACATTGTTATACGAAATGAAATACACACTGAGATACAATAATATATATTTTTTTCTACTTTGAAAAAATGTAAAAAAATTCCACCATACACTTTGATAAAACTCTATATAATATAATAACGCAATATTAACTGCGCTATCATAATGCATGAGATTGTAAAATGGATTGAGTGTATCAACGTTAATTTTTTATTTTGCTTGTTATCTGCTTTCACTCTAATTTAATAAAATGACGAAGATTGTCTAGTGTCTACCAGTCGGTCAGTTTTTGTTTTTTTTGTATATTTTTTTGTAGTTTTCTAGTAGAATGAAAATGCATGAAAAGGTGACCCTGTATACATTTTTAGCTCATTTTTATTAGGCCTTTGAATTTTTTTGACATATATAAACGCATCTTGGTTACATATATGTAAGTTCATTCATCTCTTTTCCTTGTTTATTCTATACTGGATTTCAAAAAGGTCTTTTTGTAACCTAAAGAATTCAATGCGAGGAGCAAAACCATATGCTAGCTCTAGCAAAAAGAACAACAAGCTCCAAATTTTATTGCAGAGAACAACTCATCAAATGTAATTCAAAAATAATAATAGATTAGAAATAAATTACATGGATTAGCTGTTACATATAATATTGTTTTAAAAAAATACACAAGATTCAAAGTTTCTGAAATTCTGAGAACCCCAGGCACCTCATATGGATCAAATAATTAAAATCCCCCTCTTATATGAATGGAAAGGTTAAAAAAGAAAAAGAAAAAAATGAATAAATAAACCGAGTTCGTACCAGCAGCGCTTTACGCAGAATTAAGAGCATTGCACAAAGACCGGTAGGCATCGGCACATTGTTTGAATTTTTCCTCAGCCATTGCCTGCTGACATTGCAATTATACACTGCTCTTAGCACAATATGCATACAAAGCACTCACATAATGGGATCACTTCAAATCAAATTGAGAACAGTTTTGCATGATCTAGAACTTAAAAGAGGCAGTATAGATGAAATGTCCAAGTTTTGAAATTAACAGAGTTGTCTGTATTAAGATAAACTACCTGAATTACATGCAAAATTGGACTAAAGCATGGTTTTCTTCATGAAATATTGGAAAAAGATACACATAGGCCCCATTGCAGCCCCAATTGCAGTCTATCCCATTTTTCCTTTTTTATAAAATTATACACTCACCCTTTGAAGTGCATTTATTATATGAAATGTAGTATGTACTTATATATCAATGTATTTTTTTTCATGATGAAAAAAACGAACTGCAGTATATACTATGATAGCAGTATACACTATGATGATGCAGTATATACTACGTTATCATAGTGTATGAGGCTGCAAAATGGATTGCGTGTATCACTGCTCTGAAATATTTTCACCGGTGCGTTTAGAATATAAAATAATTTGATTAATTTCATTTTAAGCCACCACAGATTTGCTGCTGTTTGAATTCAGAAACAAAGTTCAAGTGTATCTTGAAGTTTTTTTTATCCTTCTGTTCAAGAATGGACATTATGTAACTTTTTTGAAGGCTATAAGAAATCATAACTTGGGAATTGGGATCCACTCCAAGTATTTCATTCCCAATGAAATATTTTCCCTTTGAATAGAATTTCCCTCTTTTTAATGGTGTTAGTGACATTTCAAACAACGAAAAATAAATACTTGCAATATTCAAATGAAAAAAAATGTTAAGAGATTAACAGAGGTTATAGAGAACATTAAAAGTAGTTTGACATGAGAAGATACTAAAACCTCAAGTTAAAAAATAAAAAAATTGAGAAAAAATCATTTTCCAGACCAAAACTCGAGCAAAATGTTAAAGTTTCAAGCAAATCTTGTAACTTGGCCAAATTGATCAAACATATTATGTTGATGGAAGATTTGGAAGAGTTCTGAATCTAACGTAAACTTAAGTCAATTTCAGTTTAAACCTAAGGTGCACAACATCATGTTCAAGTTCAAAGCGCTTCTACGCACAAGAATGATGAATATACGAAACAAAAACTTGAAAATTCGGAACCTCACCTGTGAAGGGCCTTGATGCTTATCTGGATGCCACTTCAAAGCTGACGCACGAAAACTGCAAGATTTGGCACAACAAAAGAATTTAAACTGGTGCAAATTATCCTACTAAATAAAATAAGAAACCATATAATAAAAATCTTACGCGGATTTGACATCAGTAATCTTTAATGGCCCAGTGGAGGGCAACCCAAGAAGGGCCCTCTCAGAGCACGAGCCAATGAAACTAGTTGCATCATCCTCGCTCTCACTAGTTTCCCATTCTTTTCTTCTGTTATTAGTCCATTTTGAATGATCAGTCCATTCAAATCCAGCCGATGAGTATTTCGAACTCGATGTATCTCTCCACTCAAATCCAGTGGTAGAATTTTGGGAAGAAGCACGTTTTGATGAACCAAAAGACCATGTGTAGGTTTTGTTTCCAAACGTTGCCTCAAAGACTCTTTCATCATCATCACACTCAAAGCTGTTGTTGAACTGCTTCCCTGATCATAGAATGCGATACATATAGCATATTGTTAGCAAATGCAAAATGGAAATTTCCGTGATCTTTTCTAAATACAATCAAATATCATAATGTTGCCATGGCAGTGATTCTCTCAGTTCTGTACAATAAGCTTAAAAGACAAAGAAAACCCAAAGCGGGTTGATTGAAGAAACCCTTCTGATCAGAAACATAGAACATATTGTTGTATAACAAAAAGTAGGTTCTCAAGATTGATCTAATCAGGAGATTTTTGTGGAACCAGGAAAAATATATGAAAATGAAGTCCATTTGGTAAAATGTAAATTGGGATTGGGTGTGTTGCTGCAAGGAAGCTCAGGCATTTTAGATTTGGAAAATATGAATGAGGCTTTTCTTTGCCAAGTGGGCTAGAGGGGAATCCGTCCTGTGCCTGTCTGCAATCTGTCCTGTGTGCCTGTTGCACCTATTTGTATTATGTCCTCTTTTCAAAACCAATTTGGATGAAAATTGAGCCATGTGGTGCATATAAATTCTAACTTCAGATCTTTGGAGCAACTTTGGAAAGCAAGGAAAATCCTCAAGCAGATGATGATAGAAGCATTCAAGTGAATAATACAGATTCACTGCATGGTTGACTATAAATGAGGTTATCTTTAAGCATAGGATGCAATATTTTGACAATATGTGGGCTGAAGTGAAGGGCCTGATTAGAGCTTGGGCTTTATATTGTGCAGGAGCCAAGAGGGTGTGGTTTGAGTAGAACAATCTTGAGAGATCAAGATTTGAAGCTAATGTAAGAGTAAAAATACCAAACTCAAACCTTTTTAACTCCCACAGAGACCCCAAAATTGCAAGAGTATAAGTAAAGCATATTGGGCTATGCGATAAAGATACTGACGTAATTTGGAAAGAAAAGGAATAAAAAAGGAATTGGGGTCTGGGGATGAGAAAGAGTACGTACAAGAAGAGAATAGTTGCCAAAGTCAAAAGTCATGGGCAATCATTATTCCTCAAGTACAGAAACATATGTGGAACAAAACAAAACGACTATCATGTATAAAGAGCACATAAAGAAAATATATCATGACAAATATTGCTATCACCAACAACATGAATACCGATTGATTTTATCATTTCTCTAAAGCATCAACCTCTCAAGTATAGAATGGAATTCAACTCCAATTTGTTTCTTGGACTTCATATGATGACTGTTTAGAACCAATATTCAGGACAGTCTAGAGAGGAAACCATTTCAAATACAATGCTTTAAATTGTATGATCATTCGAATATTTGTCTTGGAGTCCTCAAAACAGACCATCTCACTAGGTTATATTAATGAAATTACATAAGTTACAGTATGCAATACAGTTGATGACTATATTATCCCTTTAAGAAAGTTTGAGAAATGAATATAAATGATATACTGTGATCAACTAGACATTATCATATCTACCAATGTGCTCAGAGAATGCCCATTGTGTTTAATCCCACCCCTGGCAGTGTGTGTCCAGGAGACACCTTTTCTTTTCTTTCCTGTTTTTCTTTTTTATTTTCCTTTTGTTTTTTATTTTTATTTTTATTTTTTGAAAGAAGGAAGGCATCCTACCGTGCTTTTATGCCAACCAAAGAGAATGCCCAAAGATACAACAAGAAGAACAAGCCCGGACAAGACTACAACCACATTGTCGTTCCCCCCCACCCCACCCCCCCCCCCCCCCCCACCCAAACAGTTATGTTAAATTTAAATTATATATGGGAAAATGAATAGTAGAAATCCAAAATCGAGACAGAAAAACTCACGCTTATTCCGGTTGTGTGGGCCCTTATGCCGCCCTGAAGACTTTTTAGATCGTGGTTTCTCATAGGAATCATCCTCTCCCATAGAATTTTCTCCATCAGTTAAATCAGCATGCCCGGATATGTTGTTATCCTATATAGATGTCACCAAACATTAGTTCAGTGTTTGGAGCATGATTTGACAAAAAAATATAATCTTGTCCATCAACACAAGTGCAATGCACTCTTATCATTTGGGAATGGCAGCTACTAGGTTTATAAACATATAATAACTCCACCATATTTATGGAAAACAAACTAGCTCGCTATATATCATTTATCTCAAGACATGCTAAGGAAAGGATATGAAAAACATAACTCATCATATATGATTATTAAATTTTAAAAACTCGATTGGGGGAATCATACCTGAAAGGACATTCTGGAGGAATCACCTTGGAAAAACAGATTTTTCAGAGCTCTCTTTGCATCTGCGCGCTTTATGCGAGTTGTGTATCGAATGTAATTCTGTTCACAATTTTATCGTATTTGATCACTATAATGAAGCATTTCTTATGCATGCAGTAACTGAAATGATATCAAGTTTGCATGATGACCATTGTATTCAATTTTATATTAATTTGCATTCGAATTAATCATGACCAAACCAAAATAAAAGTTAAGACAGAGGAAAAACTGCTACCACCTGCGCCCCCCCCCCCCCCCCCCCCCCCCCCCCCCCCCAACAAAAAAAAAAAAAAATTCAAGGCGAAAACTGAGAAACAAAAAACAACAACATAGAAGATATGTACTGAACAAATATGTGACCAAATAATGAAACAAAAAAAACATAGTTCTCAAGCCTCTCAATCAAAAACAACCAAGGATAGATGTATAGCTAAAAACATGGCAGTTTTTCTAGAAAAACAAAACAACTTAGCAGTTGAATGGCATGCATGCTTTTCTTTTTTATGAAATATACATTCATGAACGCATTGAACATCTATTCCTGGTACTAAGGCCATCATTCTACAGAGATTTGCAATTTAAAATTAGCCTAGAAAATTTGTACATAAAAAAAATTGAATAATAAAGAAACAGAAATGAACTACAACTATTTTTCACTCTATAAATACAACTTTACAATGTGCATAAGGCATCTCAATTTCTAAAAAAGGCATGACATAGCACTATTTCCCAACTGTTCTTTCCTGACAAGTTGCTTTACTGTTAAAAATGGAACAAATTAAAAATAGCCAGCTAAACTAGTATTACCAAAAGGATCTGAGGTGGCACAGGGACTTAATGTTTGGATAAGCTAATAAAAAACAGTCCATGGTTATACATCATAACTTCAGGTCAGACCTTGAATGTTGTCGAATGAAAAATTGTCTTAAGACTATGAAGTTTGTTGGAAGAGTGCTGTTATACACAGTTTTTTTTTTCCAGCCCCAATTCCAGTAACATATGTGTCGATAAAAAATTACTAAAGCATATACTCATATTAACGAAGTATATGCATCGATAAATTTTTTTCACATTTTTTACAATTGCACACGTGAAATTCATTAGAGCATACGCTTCATTTTTATAAAAGCATATACTTCATTAGATGAGGTATACTATTTTTTAAAAATTCAAAACACGTGTAAACTGGAATTAGGGTTTGAAACAGGGCTATACGTAACATTATCCTTGTGGGAAAGTCTTATTTGAAGTTCATGGAAGTATTTAAAATATAAGACAAAATAATTAGTATAAAATGGATATCATGAGTCGCTTACTAATAACATAAAGGGAAGTTCACAGTAGTCAGATATTTGTCGCATTGTTCATAATGACATTGCACATGCAATATCTATACTAAACATCCTCAAGCATAATTAGAAAACCATCTAACCAAATACATGTGGGTAATGTCACTACACTAATCTATGGCATACATGAAGAAATGGGTTTTTTTCATACCTTTGTGGGCTGACGACCAGTTTCTTCGACCTGAAATTACATGTATTATGTTAGACCATAAACATTATGACTAAGCTAAGAAAAAACATACAAAAGATAAGAGTTAACATAGGTTTCATATAAATAAAAAATAAAAAATAATTCCAGGACCAGCAAATCCACAAGAATCATGGAAAACTAAACAGAGAATGGCATCATATAATCATGAAAATAAATATGGGGAATTTTAAACGTGCACAATGTTCATAACTTCCAAGCATCTAACAAATGTTAAACTTAACATTCCAACAGTAGAAATATAGAATAGACATTCCTTGCAAAATTTTGCTATGCACAATGCATCAGAATCATGGCATAAGCTTCATAATTGATCCTTTATACAAGCAATTGATGCCTACAACAAGATAGAATTCTAGTTTTATCTTCCCCAACTATACTCCTCTCCAACAGAAAGATTGTCAAGCAAAGCAAAGCGAACAGTCATAAAAGAAAAGATGGATAAGCATGTAAATGATCAGACACTACATATAGCAATTCAGGCTTCTAAAAAACAATAACCAACACACACCAACACCCTAACCACCTGATATCCCAGTAATTCTACATAAAAGAAAATTTCATTCTTGGAAGAGTAGACACTCCCAAGCAAACCTTATCAAAAGAGAATTAAAGAAAAATAAGAAAGACCCAATGATTTAAGAACTTCTGTGTACCGGGTTCAATTTCATCCCTCAAAAAGACAAAAAATTTGACAAAACTAAAACTACCCATCAATCCAAAAGTGCTTATGATCAATTTAAAAAACACATAATAAAAAAACAGATAGATAGAGAGAGAAAGAATCTGACATTCTTCCATTTGTACTTCCATTTGGCTGGAGAGATGGGTGTGGAATGAAAGCGGGCTGTGGAGATGGAGTTGCAGATTGAGACCAGGTTCTTCAATCTGGGTATTTGCATTTCTTCTCCAAAAATCGAATCCCAATATACGTATGAGAGAGAGAGAGAGAGAGAGAGAGAGTTTCAATGGATTCTGTACATCTGTGGAGGGGAGAAAATAGGGTGGCTCTATTCACCCCCCCCCAATTCAGTTGCACCCCCTCTTCTAAGCACCCCTAATCAATCCTAAGCCTTTTCATTTACACCCCATTCATATATAAAGGCACTTTAGGTTTTGTGTGCCCCCCCCCCCCCCCCCCCCTTAGGGTTTTATCACCAATCATCTTCTTCTCTTCCAAAATGGCATGGACCTAAAGGGGAAAAAATCCTCATCTCAACCTCCCCCTAGTGGCCGGCCTGGTTCTCAGCTCCATCTCCGGTTCCTCCATCATCGTCGTTGGCCCTGACTCCGATTCCTCTGTTATCGTCGTCGGCCTCAGCTCTAATATTCTTCTTCCTCTCTGCGAAGGAGACCATTCATCTTCTATGTTTGTAATTGATCACACATTTTCAAACTATTTGAATATTTCTTTTTTGATCACATATTCTCTCACTATTTGAAGAATTCTTTTTAGATCTCACACATTCTCTCACTATTTGAAGATATTTTTATATTATACAAGTGGTTTAAATATTTTTGGTTTTTGTGATAGATTATGGAAAAGCTAGAATGATTGATACATTTCTTTCACTTTAATAACTTTTTTTAGAATTTCAAAGGATAGAAATATATATTTTCATTATGTATTCAAAGTGTTTTTTTATATTGTCTATAAAATGCTAGATCAAACTATGTGTTTTTTTAGGTTTAACAAATAGATCAAATTTTCACAAAAAAAAAAAAGATCAAATAAATATTTTCTTTATGCATTCAACGTTTTTTGTTATGTTATGCAAGATAGATACAAATTTGTATTGTTTTAGATCCAACGAATATGTCAAAAGTATTTCCATTATGCATTAAAAGTGTTTGCTATATTGTCTATGAAAATGCTAGATCAAACAACAATATCAGAAATGCTAGATCATACATGTTTGGAACAATAATTTGCAAAATAATTATCCATATTACAAATGCTAGAAATATATAACATGATGCATTCAAATGTTAGATCAAACAATTGCTACAAATGCAAGATACCTGTAAGCAAATACATATATATATATTCTGATGGCAAAATTAGAAATAAATTGGTATTTGTAGTGTATATATGTTGTGTTAGATTGCAATGTATGATGTTTTATGATTCTTTTTAGTGTGTATTAATGAAATGAATAATGTAAATTTTGTAGTATGGCTCTTAAGGAACGTCTTCGACCTACGGCCTCTAACCGAAAGAATCATTTGAACGATGGTGCCTCTAGTACTCAAAATGCTGAAGATGAGGCAGAGCCACAAGAGGAAGAGACAAGGGAAGAAGTAGATGAAGAACAAGATTCAGAGATTGATAAAGGCTAGAATAAATGGACCTTTTCCTTGGTGGACCAATAAACAATGACCTTCTCATCGACTACTGACACCATGTTGCATACCGTATTTGGAACGGCAAGGTATATATATATTTTAAATATTTGTTAATTTTTTTATGATAATAAGAATTTCACATTCACTTGTATATGTGGTTGTATAGGAGGGTCAATACTTAGATGTCGACAAACAGTCACCCAATTGGACAGTTGGAGTTTAGATGATGAAGCCATCATCTTTGTTAACAAAGTGAGGGACAGTGGCCTGCTACCACTGGTTCATTCTTGTGTGCCTCCAACTCAGCAAGTAGATCACATCTGACTTGTCGCCATCCATCATCACTTAATCCAAGGCAAGTGGCAATAACTCTAAAGCCACAATGTCCATCTGAAGGAACATTTGCAATTCTAGTAATGTGGTATAATAAAGGAGTGGGAAACTCCTTCATGAAAAGGTCATCTTTGGATGGATATTTGGTCAATGATTTTCCTCACTTCTTCAAGATCACAAATTCACATTCATTTGATTTTTGTGATGATTGACTGAGATATAGCGATTCCGACACCAATGAAGCAAAACATGTTCAAAATGTGATGGATTCCTCTTTGTTGAGGATTCATCAATCTGAGCCACTTTTTTCTTGCCTTTTAGGCTCCTCCTACCCCTCACATTGATTTTCGTCAATGGCTCTAACAGATGAGTTGTAGCCGGGTCACTAAGAATCTACAACTTCCTTTTCAAATTCATCTTTTGCATAAGATTGTACGAAGGCCCAATTCTTTGAAATCATGTCAATCTCTGTGGAAATATCAACATCCTCTTTTGCCCCCTCAACATAATCTGTTATTGACAATTTCATCCAAAATGGATGTATATCATCCAATGGCACAGGTCGACCCTCCATTTTGTATTGTACAATCATACATGCAGAAGGTAGTCCATGTGTGTAAAAGATGACAAGACCATATGCATTAGGATCCACCCTGACATCTTCGTTTCGCTTGATCTTGCCTTTCAACATTTCAATTGCATTGAGAGAGATAACTCCAATCAAATGTTTGAAAAATGATTTCTCAAGCGGTGAGGAATTTTCGTTAAACTATTCTCAAATGAAGCTTTAATATCTGTTATCTGTTGATCCAACATAAGTTTGATCGTACCCCATGAATTCAAAAGATTCTGCATCGATGAACATAGGTACTTCTTAAGCTTTGCATGGTCGTCTTCAACACGATTGGTGGAGGTGTTATCCCAAGTGAAAATGTCTATTCACCCATGCCAACATAATTTTTTCTTTGAAGTGGAGAAGATCTTGAACATAGTTCATCACCCCAGGATATTTTTGATACCCCTCTTGAAGATCAAACAACTTGTTTTTATATACTTCTTCTGTGCCGGCCCTTGTAACACGAATCTACCTTTGAAAAAAATCTTCTCATGCTTCATTGGTTTCAAATGCCTTTCTACACTTGGCTACGACATTCTTTTCCATGTGCCAGTGACACAACAGAATGTTTTGATATCCAAAAACACAATGTTCAATGCATTGGACAACCCTTGCTCACAATGGTCCGTGACAACGACTAGCAGCAATGTTGTACCATCGAATATAGCTCCCTGAAGCACTGCAATGCCCTTATACGTAATTGGCCTCTTTTTCTGCTTCCATGTACACAAATGCTACTGAAAAAGTTTTAAAAGTTGATGTAATGCCTACGATATCTAGAAATGGCATTCTATACCTATTCATTTTACATGTACAATCCATCATAAAAACGAAAGAAACTGCTCTCACTAAAGCAATGGATGTAGGGTGTGCTAAAAAATATCGAGAAGGATTACCAAATATGTATCGGCTCTGTGTCTCTCCAAGAAGCCTGATTCATATATCATCTTGAATAACTGTTGCATGTTTATGTGTCCACTAGTTTCTTCTTTTTTCACATTTGCCCTTGCATTGTATATATCATAAGTGTAGATGCATTTGAGCTATCACGATACTTTAAATGTGAAAGTATGTCTCTCGGACGCACCCTACTCCTCGTCATGCCTCGAAGAAGTTCATACTCTTCATTCAATATTCTTCTAAGAAATGAATGTCCCTCCATATGTTCAAACAATGGGTGATTGTGTGTTCCATTCACTACTTGAATTGTCCATTGCTCGGTAAATATCGATAACTTGATGCACTTCAACTTAAAAGCACATCCACACCTCTTGGTAGATGTTGCACGCATGCGCTTTGGTGGAACACAACTACGATGTGATCGATATTGTCCACCTCTTTCGCACATCCAAGTATTACATGTGGCAACCGACGAGGATCAAAAAATTTGATTTGTTGACGACGATGACACTGTCATTACTCCTGCCGATTCTCTTTGCCCAATCAATCATTTCTTCACGATAATTAAATATCTACATGACAAACCAGCAAGTTCAATAATAATACCTTAAGACATTATTAAAAACAACAATGATGGTGAACAATTCTCACCATTGATATTGTAAATATGTTTGTTTGGTTGATCACTCCGACGATGTCGCAATTTGAAGTCACAACAATATCCTATAAAAACATTTACCATTTAAATGATAATATAAATATACAAATAAAACTATATATTCGTGAACATTGAATTATAACATAAACTTCAAATTGTGTTCACTACTTCCATTGAATACCAATCTACATACAAATAAAAAAATAACATGTACATATCCACTTATTCACTCAAACCTAAAGAGACCATAACAAAAAAAGAAACCTAAAAGAACATCTATTATCCCAAATCTTGTACTAACCAACAATAACATAAACCTTGGATAAAATTCGTACCTCATTGTCTTGTGAAGAAGAAGACATGTCTGAATAATCCAAATGTCAACAATGTCGAGCATTCATCACCGGGTCAGACCCGTAATCACTCGCCAAGGCTGTCACAACACCTAAGTTTCATCGGAGCATCACCGTCGCTGTCACCGGGTCCTCTCCGTCTTCCCTTGCACGTGAAGGGTGAAGAAGAAGGTCTTCAAATGTTTGTTTTTGCTGTATTATATGAGAGGGGGTGCAAATGTTTTGTTGCTTTTTGGTATGAAATGATGTGGGGTGATTTTTATAAGGTGGTATAGATCTTGTGTTCAGTTATCCATATAAAAGGGGGGTGCAACTACATTGGGGGGGATGGGGTGAATAGAGCCACCCGAGAAAATAAGCTCCCTTGAAAGCCAAAAATAGAGTCCATAGAGAGATTCACGATGGACCGGATATAGAGTTGCTTTGAGTCGGGTATGGATGAACCGAATTTAACATTGGATCCATTGCTGGGCTTAGATTTTGGGCCTCGCTGCAAAGAACGCGCCACATGCATTGTTACACTCACTTTTTTACAGTCTCTGCTGCAGTCTCATACATCTCGTTATCCCCCTCCACACACCATAACGAGGTATATTTTATTAGAAGATTTTTAAATTTTCTATAGATGATATCATTCAGTTAATTGAAGTATATATGTTATAAAATTGCAGGAATAGATGTAGGAAACATCCAAGGACGCTCTTGGATCTATGTTTGTAGGGATTCTACTGTGGAAATCATTAAAAAAACACAAAGACAAATCCAAACAGGTTCCAATTTCAGCATCCCCACCACTTATCCCCAAGAATTCATGGCTAAACCCCATGATTTTTGGAACATAGGCTTCCCCACCGCACATTCAGATGAGTCATGAGGATACGTGTTTCAGTGCCCAATGCCCTAATGATTGGGTATCAATGGCCAACTAGGCCTATTTCTTTAGAAAAACATTACACTTCATCCATTTTACAGTAAAAAAACTCAGTATATGTTTTCATTTTTCTAAAAATCATATGCCCCATTTGAATATGTATTCTATTAAGAAAAATGCAAGAAGGAATATGGTATACATTCAATTCATTTGAGTGTGTAGAGGAAAAAATATGCACCATACCAAAATATGACATGTGTCAAAGTTTATACAGGTATGGGCCACCATATCCGACATCTGATAACCCAAACCTAAAGTTGGAATATCGAACATGCACTCCAGAGAAGGAGAGACACAACCAGATTGAAGGGTTGGTCGGACGGTCTTACACCTTGTGGGCGAATGCCATCACGAACAGGTGGTACATGACCAGATTGAAGGTATAGTCGGGTAGTCTTACACCTTGCGGATAATTAACCATGTACACGCTGAGCAGAACCTCGTGTATCAATCAGACCAAGATCACGAGGAGGACCTGAGAAACAGTCAAACACCCATAACATCTATAACTGTCACGTGAGTGATTAAGGCTCATTACTTGTAAAATGTGTGTAATTAAGGGTACATTCAGCTACAATAAAGCATGACAATGACCACAAAACTCATCCACTAAGCAATCATTGAGTGAAAGTTGTTATAACGGCTACAAGGCCACTAACAACGACTATCTAAGTTCATGTACCCTATAAAAGGGGAGATGATGAACAAATTAAGGTATCTAACTTTCATTGGTCTACAGGCCAACTTTAGAGTGAGACTATCCTCAAATTATAAAAGTTTATATTTTAAAAATCATTCATCTCCTTTCTTTGATAATTTATATTTTATTAATGTAAATTTTTCTTATATTTTCAAAAGAAAATTTATATTTTTGATAAATATATGATAAGAGTAGATTTTTAAAAAATTCATGGAATTTATTTTTTCAAATGACATCATCTATAAAAATTCATGGAGTTGTCATTGACTAGGTGAATGACTAACTATAACATTTTCCTGTGTAACATTTTCCTATTCATTATGAAGGGAAAATGTGATAATTTTTGTGCAGTCATATGTGAATCTTCATGTGCTTTGATTTTTTTTTTCTAAATGTGTATACTTCATGTGATGGAGTATATAATTTGATAAAACTGAAATATTTACTTGGGGGGTGCATAACCCAACCTGTTCACTTATTATCTGATCCTGAAAAAATTTATGGGTGGGGTGACAGTGTGAAAGAAAAAAGAAGAAAAGAGGGGGGGGGGGGTTGGTGACGGGGGTGTCGGTAGGTGAATGAGGAGGTGATCTGCGAAGGAGGATTGTGAGAAAGAGAGAAATAAAGAGGCCAAGGAGTGGCATGGGCATTGGGGTGAGGGCTACCCTCTACTACCTTCCCCCCACACCCATCGTCTGACGTAGTCTCTCTCTCTCTCTCCTATAGTTGCCATCCTTTGTCCTTTGCCCCCTCCCCCCTTCTCTTCTCTTCTCTTCTCTTCTCTCCTTCTCCCTCTTCCTCTTTTTTTTTTCATTTGATCTCCCTCCCCATCCTCAGGAGAAAACAAGTTTTAATAGGGTGGGTTCTAATTTCACGGGGTGCAAATAACAACCCCCATTTACTCAAATGAATTCTATATTCTTATAGAAGAATTGAAAGATTACATGCTTGGTTATATACATAATTATATGGGACTCAAGGCAAGCTATAGAGGAGTGTGTGTAACATTATGAATACTTTGGATTGTTACATCATGGGTTATATATGTGGCTCGGGCAGTTGAATTTTTAACCTACTCTTTAAGAGGGATTGAGGGAATATATATGATTCCAATATTAAGAGTTGAAAAAAACCATCAATTTTATCAATATTCATATTTATTGAAATAAGAATAAAGAAGAAGATAAATGCTTTTTCTAAAAAAAGATTTTTTTGGTGTTCGATACAAAATTAGGATAAATAATCCGCATTTATTCCGATTTCTTATATACAAATAAGATAAAATTATCTCTAACTACTTATTCCCATACTAAATTAGGTTTTACATTTTTGTGTTGGAAATAAACTCCTACTAGTGTTTCTTCAAACTTTTAATACGATATATTTTGGCAATAATGCTTTAAAAATAGTGCTATAAAAATATTTGAATTACTTAAATTTGACCTATTTATTTACAATGGAAAAAGATTTATTAAATTTTAAGATAAATCACAAGTTACATTTAATGTGTGATACACTAGCAGCACTAGGAACTCTTTTACATGTGATGAACACTAATTTGGTTGTTAAATGTTATATTAGAGAGAGATGAAAATTAGAACAAGATTGTAGACTCCCTTTCAGTGAACATATATAGAAAATACAATAGTTACTATGAGTTTTCATAATTACGACTAAACACTTAGGATATTGAATTAGATATAGGAACATACATAAATTTATAATATATGCTGGTTCACATATTTTTCAAATCAAATACACTTATATCTATTTTAAGACTCGGATGGTTATAATTTTCCATTCTGGATAATTGACAGATTTACCTCATTTCACCCAACACACATGACATATGACCGAAGAATTTTCCTTCCACAGCATGGAACATAAATTCCCAAATGAATTATGATTTTATTTTATCAATAAAAAAAAACTCATTCAAAAAAATAATCAATAAAAGACAGTCCTCTGTTTTTTTTTTTCCCCACAAAACCAATTCCCGCCATCTTTAAAAAAAGAAAACAGAGTACCAATCACAGACTGCGATTTTTATTCTCACAAATTAACGTCGATCAATCCCTTATAAATATAAAAACATTAAATAAAGCCAAAACCCAAATATTTCTCATTCAAATCACTCGTGCCTTCTCTTTCTCTCGTCCTTGCTTTCGTTATTGTTTCAGAGAGAGAGAGAGAGATGGGCCTCTGCCCGACGAAGCCCAAGAAAAGGTCCGGCTACCCCCGGCCGGCAACGCGCGTGTCTCTCGAGGCGGCGGCGGTGGCGGAGGACGGCGGCGGCGAAATGTTGAGGGAGGTGGGTTTTTTGTTGCTTCGTAATTGTCATCTTTTAATTATGGTTTATGATACATATATGTATTAAAGCAGTCTTGTTTTGTATTGGGTTCTTTTTTCTTTTTCTTTTGGCTTGATTTTTGGATTTCGAAGTTGTTCTGATTTTCTTGTTTTATGATTGTAAAAGATGACCTGATTTTGGATTTAGTTCAGATGGTTTTTCTTGATTTGTTGATAATTTATGATTCGGTTATTAGTAGGTGTGTAATATTAACATGAACAGAAAAGATTCAAATAATGATAAATTTAATTTAATTATATGATTATCTTGATAAATTGACTTTCGTTTCAATAAAACCCAATCACTGAATCAGCCGACCTTCATTGCTTGCATCCATTTATGGTGTAGAATGTAATTAGAATTATTTGATTAATGTCACAAAATACAATTTTTATTTATTTATAGGAAGCTGAGATAGAAGCAGCCGAAGAACAAGCCAACCCACCAAACTCAGAAGCTTCAACTTCTGAAGCAGCCATGATAGAGTCCTCCACCACCACCACCACCACCTCCACCTCCGATGGGCCCGGACACGAATCCGCAGAGGCCGAGGTGGCGGGGGAGGAGGAGCAACTGGAACCCGTGGTGGTGGCAGAGGGCAGAGACCGGAGGCGGACACTCGGTGAACTGTTGGAGGAGGTGCTGTTGCTCTCTTCATTATCTTCAATAATTATGGTTTATGATATTTTTATGAGCGGTTTTACACTCGCCTTTATTACAGTTTCATGATATGATTTAAAAAAAAACAAAAAAACAAAATGAGCGGATTGCGCTTGAGATATTTTTATGATATTTTTACACTCAGCTTTTTTTACTGTCTGATTTATAGTCTCATGATATATGATTTTTTAAAAGAATGAAAGAAAAAAAAGGGCAGATTGTGTTTGAGACTGTATAAATGACCCGGTGTAACATTGATTTCTTGATTTTTTATAGTATAAGATGTCCTGTTTTTAAACTTCATTCAGATGGTTTTCTTGATTTGTTGATCATGTATGATTCTGTTAATCACACATATTATTAGTTGGTGTGTAATATTAACCTGAAAAGAAAAGATTCAGATAATAATAAATCTATTTTAATTATAAGATTATCTTGATTAATGTCACAAAATACAGTTTTTTTTTTTTTTGGGGGGGGGGGGGGGGGGCAGGAACATATATGTGATGAACACTAATTTGATTGTTAAATGTTATATTAGAGAGAGATGAAAATTAAAACAAGATTGTAGACTCCCTTTCAGTGAACATATATAGAAAATACAATAGTTACTATGAATTTTCATAATTATGACTAAACACTTAGGATATTGAATTAGATATAGGAACATACATAAATTTATAATATATGCTGGTTCACATATTTTTCAAATCAAATACATTTATATCTATTTTAAGACTCAGATGGTTATAATTTTCCATTCTGGATAATTGACAGATTTCCTCAGTTCACCCAACACACATGACATATGACCGAAGAATTTTCCCTCCACAACATGGAACATAAATTCCCAAATGAATTATGATTTTGTTTTATTAATAAAAAAAAGACTCATTCAACAAAATAATCAATAAATTTCATTTTCACAAACTATGTATAAAAGACAGTCCTCTGTTTTTTTCCCCCCACAAAACCAATTCCCGCCATCTTTAAAAAAAGAAAACAGAGTACCAATCACAGCCTGCGATTTTTATTCTCACAAATTAACGTTGATCAATCCATTATAAATATAAAAACATTAAATAAAGCCAAAACCCAAATATTTCTCATTCAAATCACTCGGCCTTCTCTTTCTCTCGTCCTTGCTTTCGTAATTGTTTCAGAGAGAGAGAGAGATGGGTCTCTGCCCGACGAAGCCCAAGAAAAGGTCCGGCTCCCCCCGGCCGGCGACGCGGTTTCCAAGGCGGCGGTGGTGGCGGAGGACGGCGGCGGCGAAATGTTGAGGGAGGTGGTTTTTTTGTTGCTTCGTAATTGTCATCTTTTAATTATGGTTTATGATACATATATGTATTAAAGCAGTCTTGTTTTATATTGGGTTCTTTTTTCTTTTTCTTTTGGCTTGATTTTTGGATTTCGAAGTTGTTCTGATTTTCTTGTTTTATGATTGTAAAAGATGACCTGATTTTGGATTTAATTCAGATGGTTTTTCTTGATTTGTTGATAATGTATGATTCAGTAGGTGTGTGATATTAACATGAACAGAAAAGATTCAAATAAGCTAAATTTAATTTAATTTAATTATATGATTATCTTGATAAATTGACTTTCTAACATTCAATAAAACCCAATCACTGAATCAGCCGACCTTCATTGCTTGCATCCATTTATGGTGTAGAATGTAATTAGAATTATTTGATTAATGTCACAAAATACAATTTTTTTTATTTATAGGAAGCTGAGATAGAAGCAGCCGAAGAACAAGCCAACCCACCAAACTCAGAAGCTTCAACTACTGAAGCAGCCATGATAGAGTCCTCCACCACCACCACCACCTCCACCTCCGATGGGCCCGGACACGAATCCGCAGAGGCCGAGGTGGCGGGGGAGGAGGAGCAACTGGAACCCGTGGTGGTGGCAGAGGGCAGAGACCGGAGGCGGACACTCGGTGAACTGTTGGAGGAGGTGCTGTTGCTCTCTTCATTATCTTCAATAATTATGGTTTATGATATTTTTATGAGCGGTTTTACACTCGCCTTTATTACAGTTTGATTTACAGTTTCATCATATTAATTTTTTTATAAAAAAATAAAAACAAAATGAGCAAATTGCGTTTGAGATATTTTTATGATATTTTTACACTCAGCTTTTTTTACTGTCTGATTTACAGTCTCATGATATATGATTTTTTAAAAGAATGAAAGAAAAAAAGGGCAGATTGTGTTTGAGACTGTATAAATGACCCGATGTAACATTGATTTCTTGATTTTAGTTTACATTGTTTTCTTAATATTTTATAGTATAAGATGTCCTGATTTTAAACTTCATTCAGATGGTTTTCTTGATTTGTTGATCATGTATGATTCCGTTAATCACACATATTATTAGTTGGTGTGTAATATTAACCTGAAAAGAAAAGATTCAGATAATAATAAATCTATTTTAATTATAAGATTATCTTGATTAATGTCACAAAATACAGTTTTTTTTTTTTTTTGGGGGGGGGGGGGGGCGGGTAGGAAGCAAGAATAGAAGCAGCCCAAAAACAAGCCAACCCACCAAACTCAAAAGCTTCAACTTCAGCTCCTGAATTATCATCTTTTAATTATGGTTTATGATACATATATGTATTAAAGCAGTCTTGTTTTATATTGGGTTCTTTTTTCTTATTTTTTTGGCTTGATTTTTGGATTTCGAAGTTGTTCTGATTTTCTTGTTTTATGATTGTAAAAGATGACCTGATTTTGGATATAATTCAGATGGTTTTTCTTCATTTGTTGATAATGTATGATTCGGTTATTAGTAGGTGTGTAATATTAACATGAACAGAAAAGATTCAAATAATGTTAAATTTAATTTAATTATATGATTATCTTGATAAATTGACTTTCTAACATTCAATAAAACCCAATCACTGAATCAATTGACCTTCATTTCTTGCATCCATTTATGGTGTAGAATGTAATTAGAATGATTTGATTTTTTTTTTTTGATATCGGAGGAGCTGGGAAGGTTATCTCCGCTTGTTTGCACCGGTCACGGATAGAATGATTTGATTAATCTCACAAAAATACAATTTTTTTTTATAGGAAGCAGAAATAGAAGCAGCCGAAGAACAAGCCAACCCACCAAACTCAGAAACTTCAACTTCTGAAGCAGCCATGACAGAGTCCACAACCACCACCTCCACCTCCACCTCCGATGGGCCCGGACACGAATCCGCAGAGGTCGAGGTGGCGGGGGAGCAACCGGAACCCGTGGTGGCGGGGGAGGAGGAGGAGCAACGGGAACCCGTGGTGGTGGCGGAGGGCGGTGGTGGGGACCGGAGGCGGACGCTCGGTGAACTGTTGAAGGAGGTGTTGTTGCTCTTCATCATATTCGATAATTATGATTTATGATATTTTTATGAGCGGTTTTACACTTGCCTTTATTACAGTTTGATTTACACTCATGTAATCATGTACTATAATGGGGTATATACTTTTCACATTATATATATATATATATATATATATATATATATATATATATATATATATATATACACGGGGGCGATTACGTGCGGCGTGCGGCGGGTGCGGCGGCGACATGGGTCGTTCGATCGCGAGTCTATCGCATCCAACGGTCGACGTGAATCGCACCCGACCGTCCGATGCGATGGACCCGTGATCGACGCCGCACCTGCCGTTCGCCGCATATATATATATATATATATATATATATATATATATATATATATATATATATATATATATATATATAGAGGACGCGATTACATCGCATCGGACGGTCGGGTGCGATTCACGTCGACCGTTGGATGCGATGGACTCGCGATCGAACGGCCCACGTCGCGGCTGCACCCGCCGTTCGCCGCACCTAATCGCTCGCCTATATATATATATATATATATGGCCGATTACCTGCGGCGAACGGCAGGTGCGGCGTCGATCGTGGGCCGTCGATCACGGGTCCATCGCATTGGACGGTCGGGTGCGATTCATATATATATAGGCGAGCGATTAGGTGCGGCGAACGGCGGGTGCGGCCGCGACGTGGGCCGTTCGATCGCGGGTCCATCGCATCCAACGGTCGACGTGAATCGCACCCGACCGTCCGATGCGATGGACTCGTGATCGACGGCCCACGATCGACGCCGCACCTGCCGTTCGCCGCAGGTAATCGGCCCTCTATATATATATATAGGCGAACGATTAGGTGCGGCGAACGGCGGGTGCGGCCGCGACGTGGGCCGTTCGATCGCGGGTCCATCGCATCCAACGGTCGACGTGAATCGCACCCGACCATCCGATGCGATGGACCCGTGATCGACGCAGCACCTGCCGTTCGCCGCAGGTAATCACCCCTCATATATATATATATATATATATAGGGACGTGATTACGTGCGGCGAACGGCAGGTGCGGCAGCGATCACGGGCCGTCGATCACGGGTCCATCGCATCGGACGGTCGGGTGAGATTCACGTCGACCGTTGGATGCGATGGACCCGCGATCGGACGGCCCACGTCGCGGTCGCACCTGCCGTTCGCCGCATCTAATCATTTTCATATATATATATATATGATATCATTTAATTTATGAGGGATATACTTCACTTCACATTTAATGAAAGATATATGATTTTTTAAAAAAAATGAAAAAAAATGGACAGATTGTGTTTGGGACTGTAGAAATGACCCAGTGTAACATTGATTTCTTGATTTTAGTTTACATTGTTTTCTTAATTTTTTATAGTAAAAGATGTCCTCATTTTAAACTTCATTCAGATGGTTCTCTTGATTTGTTGATCATGTATGATTCCGTTCATTGAATATTTTAATCACACATATTATTAGTTGGTGTGTAATATTAACATGAGAAGAAAAGATTCAGATAATGCTAAATCTATTTTAATTATATGATTATCTTGATTAATATCACAAAATACAATTTGTTTTTTGAGGGGTAGGAAACAAGAATAGAAGCAGCCCAAAAACAAGCCAACCCACCAAACTCAAAAGCTTCAACTTCAGCTCCTGTAGCTGAAGCAGTCATGACAGAGTCCATCATCACCACCTCCGACGAGCTCGGACACGAACCCGCAGAGGCCAAGGTGGTGGCTGAGGAGGAGCAATGGGAACAGGAACGGGAACTCGTGGTGGTGGCAGAGGGCGGTGGTGGCGTCCGCACACAGACGCTCGGTGAACTGTTGAAGGAGGTGCTGTTTGTCTCTTCATTATCTTTTGTGAATTATGGTTTATGATATTTGTGTAGCTTTCCTTGGTGAAAGAATGAGTTAATTGTTATATTGAATTAATTTGGGCTTCTAATGTTAAGTTTGTGAATATATGGGGGCAGTTCATGATGCATATTCAACTTCTAAATTTCATTTGAAATTTGATTAAGATGTTTTTCTACATTGTTGCTCATAATGGCATGAGGAAAGAACAATTTATTCAGGTTGTTGAAGTTTTAAAATAATTTGACATATGATTTAATTTTAGTTACCATAATACCTGTCAATCCAGTTGCTCCCTTCAACCCATTCATTAAGTAAATCCAATCTGTGAATCAAACCAATCAAGCTTTATTTCTTGCATACATAGATATATGTATTGATTAATGTCACTAACATATACATTTACTTATGATTGTAGGAGTGGTCAGGACTAGAAGAAACCATAAACCCAACAAACCAAGAAACCACAGAACATGGTGAACCTTCAGCACCCATGTCTGAGACCACCACCACCACCTCCGAAGGACATGAATCCGAGGCCACATCCAAAGAAATCCCAATCAAAGCGGTGGAGGAGGAGGAGCAACTGGAAGCCGTCATCCTGGACGAGGATTCCACGCCCACCGGCGAAGATTCCGGCAAGTCAGACCCTTCAGCTTCTGTCCCTGAGTCTAAATCCGAAACTGAGGAAGAAGAGATCGTGGTGGATAAAGTGACGGAGGGAGTGCCCGAATTGCCAATGTCTTTGGTGACTGATACGGCAGTCTCGGAGGAGATCAAAGAAGCTGACGCTGAAGCCTTTGAAGCTGAAGCTCCCATTATAGAGATCAGCGCCGCCACCACCACCACTGACGAAGAATCTAAATCTGAAACCATAGAAGAGGAGGTGGTGGTGGATGAAGCGACTGATACAATGGTCTTGAAGGAGATCAAAGAAGCTGAAGCCTTTGAAGCTGAAGCACACATTACAGAAACCACCACCACCACTACCGACGAAGAATCTAAATCCAAAACCGAAGAACAGGAGAACAATGAAGAAGCTGAAGCACCCACAACCACCTCCGAAGAATCCAAACCAGAACACGCAGTCGTTGACGAGCATCAGAAAGATGTGGTGACTGAAATGCCAGTTGAAGCAACAGTGGAACCCACCATCCCCGAGGAAGATTCCACGACCACTAGCAAAGATTCCGGTGAGTCAGACTCAAGTTCAGCTTCTGTCTCTGGGTCCGTCTCCTTCCCGGAGGAAGATTCCACGACCACCGGCGAAGATTCCGGTGAGTCAGACTCAAGTTCAGCTTCTGTCTCTGGGTCCGTCTCCTTCCCGGAGGAAGATTCCACGACCACCGGCGAAGATTCCGGTGAGTCAGACTCTAGTTCAGCTTCTGTCTCTGGGTCTGTCCTCTCCTTTGCAGATTGGCTTAAAGAAGATGAGGCACCAAGTACAGAGACCACCACCACCACTGACGAAGATTCTAACTCTGAAACTGAAGAGGAGGTGGATGAAATGACAGAGAAAGTGCCTGAATTGCCGGTGTCTTCGGTGACTGATATAGCAGTCTCAGAGGAGATTAAAGAAGCTGAAGCCTTTGAAGTTGAAGCACCCATTACAAAGACCACCACCGCCACCGACGAAGAATCTAAATCCAAAACCGAAGAAGAGGGGAGAACAAAGAAGAAGCTGAAGCACCCATGACCAAAACCACCATCTGCGAAGAACATGATGCCAAAACCAAAGAAGCCAAAATTTACGGGACCCCTGCTGATGAAATCCCAATCAAGGCAGAGGAGGAGACGCAGAAAGAATCAGAGATCGAAGAAGAACCCTCGGAGGAGGTGGTGGTGGAGGAAGCGCGAGAGGAGGCTGAATTGTCAGTGTCTTTGGGGATGGAGAAGGTGTTGGTGGAGGACACAAAAGAAGCTAAAGATGCTAATGCTGAAGCACCCACAACCACCCCCGAAGAACCCAAACTGGAACACACAGTAGCTGAGGAGCATCAGAACGATGTGGTGACTGAAATGCCAGTTGAATCAACAGTGGAACCTTCAGAGCTTGAAATGCAGGTGACTTTGGCAATGGATATGGTGGTCCTGGAGGAGAACAAAGGAGGTGAAGCTGAAGCACCCATAACCCAAATCACCACTTCAGAAGAATGTAATTGCGAAAATGCAAAATCTAAAGTTCCTGGGACCCTCATTGATAAAATCCCAATGAAAGCAGCAGAGGAGGAGCAGAGAGAACCGGAGACTGAAGATGAGGAGGAGGTGGTGGTGGAGGAAGCGCAGGAGGAGCCTGAATTGTCGGTGACGGAGGGGGTGGTCACAGAGGACACAAAAGAAACTGAAGCTGCTGATCCTGAAGCACCTATCACTACCACCGTGTCCGAAGAACCCAAAGCAGAGAAGGATGAGCAGAGAGAACCGGAGACTGAAGCACGAATTGTGGCCACTGGGAAAACCAGAATCAGCCTAGCCGCTTGGTTTTACAGAGGGGTTGGAAGCACAATAGGAGGATATTATGGTTATGATTCAGAAGAAGAAATTGATGGACCAACAATTGTAGCCACTGAGCAGCAACCCAGAATCAGACATGCTATTTGGTTTTTATAGAGGAATTGAAAGCAGAACAGGAGGATATTATGATTATGATCCAGAATTAGAAGAAGATTATGAACTAACAACCACCACATTAACCGAAGTGACTGATGAAGCTGCTGAAGATGCCAAAGCTGAAGCACACACCAACCCCGCAGAAACCAAACCCAAAAGCACTGAAGCCAAAGTACCAAGAAAAGAAGAGGAGGAGAAGAAGAAGGCGGTGGCGGAGGGCAGCAGTAGCAGTGGCGATGGCAACTAGCTTGTTAGTTATTTTCCGAAGGTGTGGTTTTTTGTCTCATTATCACTGTTAGTTATTCGTTTATGATATTTTTTAAAAGTTATTGTTTTCAGGATTGCAAGTTTGTTTGTATTGCGTTTTGTCTTTGAAAATCAGAATATCTTGATTTTCCGATTTCAAAGTGGTTAAGCCTTTATTCGTGAAAAAAAATGAATTGACCGTGATTTTCTTGGATGGAATGATTATAACACAACTCTCTTAATTTTTAATTTTTTTGAAGATTGATGCCCCTAGGAATTGATCCTTGGTCATCCTTAGGGAGGGGGGGTGCTAGCCGACTTTCCAAAGCTCAGTTCGCACACACCTCTCTTAATTAATTAATTAATTAATTTAATTGTATATTTAACATTGTTATTAAACTATATAAGATTTTCCTAGATTCTCAAATTTAAATGTTACATTGACTTAATTTGGGCTAATGATAATATACAGGGAACAACAGTTCATGATGGAATTAGTTAAACATTTACATGTAAAATTTAAAATATAAAGTACATCTTTTTTTATTGATCATAATAATGTCGTGTTCAAATTTCATTTGAAATTTAATTTAGATAGTTTTCTTGAATGAATTGATTTGGTTCGTTAAAATATTGAATCAAACAATTAATACCTCTAGACTAATTTATTATATTACCTGTACCATTAACATGGAAAAAACTCAATATTCAGGTTGTGAAAGATTTCATAGGTTCTGAAGCTTCAACTTCAGCCGCTGGGGCTGAAAGGCAGGAGGAGGAGGAGCAGAAAGAAGTGGTGACTGAAGTAAGGGCTGTTACAACTGAAGTACTCATAACTGAGGAAGATGCTCAGGGGTTACTGTTTTGATCCTTTGAATATCAGAATATCTCGATTTTCAATTTCAAAATTGTAAATGTGTCGGAGCAAGATACTGAAATAGAAAAAAATGAAATTGTTGCCTAAAAAGATTTTTCAGGAGTTACAAGACCATTAAAAAAAACACATTGGGGAAAAAATCCTTAAGAGGGAATCTGATTGATAATAGCTTCCAATGAACCTCTTTTTCTCAGGTTGTTTATTTAAGCGTCATTTCTCTAGTTGGTTAGCTAATAGCAGATATTTTTACAGGTTTTCAGTGAACCACTTTCACTTGTTGAGAAAACATCCAAATCACACAACTTGAAAAAATCAGCAAACTAAAAAGAAAATAGGAAATGATGGTGCATTAAACATCTTATGATAAATGATTTCCTCCAGTCTAAGCCTTTGGTAATATGGTTAATGGTTAAGATCTGGAATTCATTCATGGAAAATGAAAGTACAAGAATAGGTTTGTCACCCTTCCACAAATTTACACAATAAAATGAACAAACAGATGATGAACCAGCAGATGGGAAGCAAAAAAAAGTGTTACCTTTTGGTCTTGTGAAGACACATGCCTTCTCCATTAGAAAAAGTCTCCATTGAGAATCACCAGAATTCTTAGCACGCAATCCATTGGACCAACAATAGTCTTTGAAGATGACATTCCCAATGCATGATTAGCTGCAACTCTGAACCCACTGGCATGGCACGAAGAGGCGAGATGCTCCTTCACATAATTTATACCATCAGTTGAGATAACACAAACACACACAATTCATACCAGGATCCCAATAGAACCCTTTGCATATGAAAAGGACAACTTTTTTTGGAGAACCCAACATAGGGGAAATCATATATGTCCACCTAACAAAAAAAAAAACGGGGAAAACATACATCCTCCACACAACAGGCACAACATTTCAAGCTTTAATTAGCAAAAAAAGCCAACAACTTGACACAACTACAATATGCAAGGGTTCCTACCTGAATGATTCTCCAATTCTTCGATCATCACCCTTCGAAGGGACAATCAATCAAACTCAAAGAAAAACACAAACCATCAAAAGTGACCACTTTCGCCGATCTTCCAAAACCCATACCAAAAAACCTCCTATTTTGCGGTTGACAAACAGTGAGTGTTCAATCAAACACTTCACTCCCCTCTCTCGCTTCAAGGGGCAAAATGAGCTCCATTTGAAGCAACTGTTAAGCCCTAAAATGAAAGCCCGAACACAGCCTCGACTACAAAAACCCCACAAAAAACGAAATTCTGAACAAAAACCGCCCAATTTGGGTCCAAAGACCGAAACCCAAACTGAGACGAAACCAAAGCCCAATTTGGAAAAACAAAGGCTACAATTTTTAACTTCAGCGAGACGTACATGAATTAGCTACGACGAACTCCAATGGCGATCGACATCAAAAGTCCCCACAAAAAACGATATTCTGATATGCGGAATGCGCTTTACGTGCGGTTAGGATACCGCACAGAGTATATGTGATATACAGAAGTATATTCAAAAATATATATGGTTTTGTAACTTTTTATTAATAAAATTGATTTTATATAATGATTTATAAACAAGAGACACTTTTGAAGACATCAATCAGATCTCATTTTTGTCTTGCTTTTAATCACACGTTAGACATTAATTTTGGCTATTACTAACAAGAACCTAATTAAAATAAAATTATTTTTATTTTATATATGCTGGGATATTGGTTATGGATAATCACAATATTATTTATTATAATTGTACATGTAAAAACCATGTGACCTATATAAAGTTATAAACCCATTTGTCTTAAACAGCTTGTGCCAGGTGGCTTTCTTTTCACTCACACTCATCCTGTACACATATTTATTCATTTTATTTAATATAATATATATACACACAGTTGGTTCTTGGTACACAATAAAAATAAAAACGTTTAAAAGGAAAAAGTAAAGGAAAGGCATATGAGTTCTAGTGGATGAGCAGATGAAGAAGCACCCTAAAACCGATTAAGCCTGAAGAAGATCTAATTGATGAGGAATGGATGATGAATAAGAACAAAGAGACTGAGACTGAGAGAGACCGACTGAATCTGAAGCCGACCTGAAATCTAAAGGAGGAAGAAGAAGGGCTGGATCAATCGACCGACCGAGGAAGCTTTGGGGAGGAAAAGAACTGAGAGAGGGAGAGAAATTAGGGCCAGTGCTTGTGAGAGGAAAGTGTTCCTTTCAGTGAAGAAGAAGTGGCCCTGTTAGGGCCAGCTGGAGAAGATTAAACCCCCTTTTGTTTTGTTTTGTTTTTTTTTTAAGTGTAAACAAGTTGGGCAGGGTTTTAGAACTTGTGCGCCTGCGTAAGCGGGTGCATAAGCGGCATCGGACCGCTTATGCGGGTAAGACCCGCATATTGATCGATTATCCCAAACTCGATTCGGTAGGCTTACCAAACCATCTGTGTGGCCGCATATGCGGCCGCCGCACAGAGCGCTTTTTCCGAACAGTGATCTCGCCTTGCTAGAGTTTCGAGTACTCTTTCTCTTTCTCTTGGAAGCAAGTGAGAAATTGAAATTCCAACAAAACTCGGATTTGGCTCAATTCCGAGCCTGAGAAGGTAAGTCATGTCACGGTTCCTCTTACATGGCGATTTTTATTGGGTGGGGGACTGGTAAACTAACCCGGCCACTCCGGTTCGGCTCGATTTAAGCTCGTATATGCTCATTCAATTAGATAAATGAGGGAGCTTGAACAATTTTTAAAATTCGGTTAGGCTCGGGAGGATTGAGCTTCATTTTGTGTTCAAACTCTACTTGTTTGTGTTATAAAAAACTTAGTTGAAACTTGACCCAACTCCTTTGTAAAATCAGAATATTAAATCAATACAAAATTATGCTCATTAAGCTCATGAACTTGACTTATTTAGGCTAAAATTTTGTTTTCAACATTTAAAAACCCTAAAATGAAGAAAAATGCTAGGCTCGTGAGCTCGACTTGACTCGATTCGTTTATAAACGAGGTGAACTTGAACATGTCAAAGCTCAACTCATTCGACTCGTCTACCAACCCTAGATGGGCAGGTGGTTGGTTGGGCGAACGGATGCCCAAGGCCCCAAGTGCGAGTTAGTGGGTTTGTGCCGCGGTTCAATCTGACGAGTTTCGGTGGACCGTATGATTGATTGATAGAACACTTGGCATTTTCACGTGACGTCAAATGGTTTTGTACAAAGTCCCTTGGTGTGTGCAATTTCACAAACCAACCCTGTGAATTATTTTTTTCATTTTAACCCCTCTTTTTACTTTTTGTTTTTTTTGACAAAGCGGTATGCATTCATCTTCTATTAAAATAAAGATAAGTGTCCAAATGAAAATACAGTAATTAAAATAAAAGTGGAGATCCAATGAGAGAGAACCCCTCTTTTTACTTTACCCAAATTTTTTTGAAAAACACACAATCTCTCTCTCTCTCTCTTTTGTTGAGCCCAAATCAATATAAATAGCTTCTTCATCCTCCCCTTCATTTGGTGATAATCATGAAAACATTTTAAATTATTTTAAGAATACATTTGTTTGTACAGGGTTTCATGGTGGTTTTTTTTTGTATTTATTATTTTTTCTAATCACTCTTTTGTGGGATTGTCACAAATGAAATTTCTTTGTTGCAGTCTTTCAACACATTGCTCATTTGGGTTTTAGCAAACTCAAATTAAATCAAATTATAATAACATATAACTCGAAAATCGAACTGAACAAAAAATCGAACTAAAAATTTAAAACCGAACTAAACAGAATTGATTTTTGTTTGGTTAACCCAAATTAAATCGAACTGAATCGAATTGTTTAATTATAGATAAACATAGATATATCCATTTTTTTTTCTTCCTCCCAATTCAAGTTGGTTAGAGTTTTTTGGGGTCAGGTTAATTTACAACTTTACACACACACACATGAAAGGCTAGGATTGATGATATAAATTAATGTATTCATTTTTATTAATATTAATGGTATAACAACAATATAGTTTTTAATGTAAAAAAATGATTAAATTTAAATAATCACGTGTTTAAATTTTATTCGGTTTGGTTTAGTTAATTCAGTTTTTTATGAAATAAAATCAAACTTAAACCAAAGTAGATAGATTTATTAATTTTCATTCCATAACCCAACCAAATAAAAAAAAACTATTGACCAAACTCAGCAGTACGTAGTAAACCTAACCAAATATGTGTGTGTGTGTGTAAAGTTATAAATTAACCCAGCCCCAAAAAAATTCTAACAAGCCTAAATTGGTAGGAAGAAAAAATTGGGTATATCTATGTTTATCTTTAATTAAACAGTTCGGTTTAGTTTGGGTTAACCAAACAAAAATCTATTCGATTTTCAGTTCAGTTTGGTTGTTGAGTTATATGTTATTATAATTTGGTTTAATTTGAGTTTGCTAAAAACAAATGAGCAATGTGTTAGAGGATGGCAACAATATAGATTTCATTTGTGACAAGAAAATATAATTTTTTTATTAAATTTATAATTCAGAATAAACTAAAACCCCATAAAGAGTGATTAGAAAAAATAATAAATACAAAAAAAATATCATGAAACCTTTATTGAATCATGATTATCACCAAATGAGGGAGGATGAAAAAGCCCCTGTATTGATTTGGGCGAGAGAGAGATTCAAATTTTTGTGTAAAGGAGGGGTTAAAATGAAAAAAACAATTCACAAGGTTGATTTTCAAAAATTGCACACAATATCGGCTCCCTCTCTCTCGAGAGGGTAAAGTAAAAAGAGGGGCTCAAATGAAAAAAACAATTTATAGGGTCGATTTGCAAAAATTGCACACAATATCACCGAGGGACTTCGCTCAAAGCTATCTGATATCATGTAAAAATGCCAAGTATATCTTTTGTATTGGGTAATACATGAAATCCTGCGTCTCCCCAAGAGGGGATCCGACTCTACATTTTTTAAAAAAAATTTCTATACTCTTGCAGTAAACATCTAATTTTTTTTACTCTCCTCCTTCTAATTCCTCTAGCCTCACAAAATCATAGTTTCCTCTCTCTAAGTGCATATATGGTTTTTGTAACTTGCAGAACACAAAATATGATTTCTGTAAATATTATCTGTAAGTGTATTATTATGCATGTCATATAAAAATGATAATTTGCAAAATACTAGATAAACATATGTTAATGCATAATACCTGAAAATATTTTATCACAATAAATATATCAAAACACTTGAATTCAATGCATTCCAACGTTCTTTTTCTACCCTAATAAACTAAACTGTTGTCTTTCCGCGGATCCTCTTTATGTCCTTTTGGCTGTAATTGAATACACCGCCACACCTTCAAGTTAGCAAGCGTACTTCATTAGAAAAAAAACGCAAACTATATTAGAGATGCAACAATCAATCAGACACCCAAATAAATCAAACATCAATAAGTGTATACTTCATGACATTATAAGAACCACACATGATATTATAAGAACCATACATATGTGTGATTCTTATAATATAATGAAGTACACACACTTGTTGGTGTTTGATTTATGTTATACATTAATATATATTTATCTAGTGTTTTGCAAGTTACAATTTTTACATGACATAATAATGCACTTATAAATAATATTTATAAAAATTACATTTTGTGCTTTTCAAGTTATAAAAAATACATGTACACTTACGGGAGGAAAATGCGATTTTATGAGGCTGGGGGAATTAAAGGGAGGAGGGTAAAAAAAAAAATTGGGTGTTTGTTGTAGGGGTAGAAATTTTTTAATGGGGGTGGGCTGCAGGGGTATTTAAGAAATTCACCCATTTTTTATGGGGGCGGGGAGGTAGTTGGTCGGTTGGGAGAGCGGATCCCCAGGTGCGGGTTAGTGGGTTTGTGCCGCGGTTCAATCTGACGAATGGATAAATAACCAGCATTATTTCACTCAAATATAATATAATCTCTAAATCTAAATAATATCTCCATTTCACTTTATCTCTCCAATACTTCTTGGGGATTTTTCCATATATCATCTCAAAAAAATCCTATCTTATTAAAGTGTTATCTTTGAAATTCTATTTTTAATAATACTTTAAAAATATTTAAATTATACATGAATAATATAAACTTTTACGTTTAGTCATATTACTGTATTGGACAGTCATGTATAATTTCAATTCTTTCAAGGGGTATTATTGAAAAGAGTAATTTGACAAAATACTTTTTTTATATATACGAGAATCCCTGTTTCTTATCTTTAGTTGATTCTATAACCGAATATCAAGTCTCCAAGATCTCTACAATCCATCTATATATATAATTAAGCAATCCTTAGAAAAACAAACCGAATTTTAATTTTTTTCCAGTTCCATCTTTTTGTGACTATCAGGTAACACCTTCATGTTCCTCTTCCACATGGGAGTCCAATTTTTTATTTTTCATTTCAATTGTTTTTATTTTTTTCAGTTCTCATCTTGTATCAATAGATTGGATTGAATTTTTTTGTGGGTTGATTTTGAATTGGAATTTTTTGGGGTCATTTAAGTGTTAGATAGAACATGGTGATTGTATAATTGTGTATTCTTTTTTGTTGATCTTTATTGAAGGACATAATAATAAATTCCAACAATTTATTTAATTTATTTTAGTTTCTGTTTATCAGGTTCTTTTTGGTCTACAATGAGCAGTACTTATTTTTGTCATTTGATGTGGTTTTGAAAATATACATGTTTCATTTTTATGATGCAAATGATTCTTTTCGGTTTTAATTAATTTTTTATTTATTTATATTTGAACTTAGTTGTATATATTTTACAATTCTTTTGTCTCATTTATTTATTTGGTCATTTCGCTTATTCATGAATAAAATAGGCCTCCTTAGAAGAAAACTTTAAAATATTTTTTTCTGGTCACTTTCTTTCTACATTTATCTTTTAGGTTTCTTTTAATTAATATTTTTACAATTAATATATTTTCCCTTGGATTTACATAAATTTAAAAAACACTACACATCTTTAGTTTTATTATATTTTTTATTATCTCAGGTGATCGGTGCATTCGAGAAGACAGACCATATCTCATCAGAAATCATGGTAAAAAATGAACTGTGAATTATTTTTTTTGTATTTTATTTTTAATACGCTTCAATAAAAAAATCAATGCACCTATTAGTTAATTATTAGATTTTTAAATTTTCTTATCACTATCATTATTTTATTTATACATATATACCGAGAATGTTACACCATGTGTATAGTTCTGGCACCTATAGATTTATTCATTTAATCATATGCTTATCTTAATAACTTGATTTATATTCAATTCACTTCAACCCAATCATTGAATCAAACTAGCCAACCTTAATTATATATATAATATATAATGTCACGAACACATTTTTTTTATTTTTTTTAATAAAATGATAAAAAATGGTTGGGGGTGAGAGAGGCTTGAACTCTAGACCTCAAGATCACTCAGAAGCTATGAGACCTACGTGCCGACTGCACCACCACCCTTTATCTATTACTTACTTATTAAAGAAAAAATGATCCAATTTTTATTTCCATTTTTACTATCTATTTATTCAACCTTTAAGATTTTAAATCAGATTTATATAAATTATGAATACATTTTAAGATTGAAAAAGATTAAAAATTCAATGTATTCAAATTTTAATAATTTTAAATGGAAGATATTTACTAAATCTATTTTAATTTATTTTTTTAAAAAAATTGTTACATTCTTTTTGTTAAAATATGAAAAAAAAGTATATTACATGATATACAAATTTATTATTCAATATGTTAAATTGAATGGACTTTTTGGATAATTCCATATTTTAAATATTTCGTATCATAGTTATTTAAGTTACATGCATCTATCTATATCTACTAACAAGAAGTATTTTAACTTTCAATTTTGTTTCTCTGTAACATTTTTATTTCTGGTTTACCCTTAAAAGATAATGAATGATATTGATCATGCCACATTATCACTTTTTATTATTTTATTTTTATTGGTCTATATTGGAATAAAAATGAAATAGTTTTTTTATATTTATTTATGTGTGTAAATATATAAATGAATAATATCATATCCGCATCCATCAAATCTCAATATATTTTTTTTAAATGTTTTATGCATATATACACCTAAAAAATTATATTTTGACAAAATATCTATGATGATTGTGATCTGTTTGTTCAAATAATAATTAACGTGAAGCAGGGTCAGGAAACGAAGAAGCAGAATAGATAAACTCAAGCATATGGAAACTAAAGACAAAAGAATTAATTGAATGAAATAATCATTCGAAACAAAGAAACGAAACGTAATTAAGGAAAAGCCCTTTTTTACCCATTCGATGTATATTGACAGTTTGAGTTTTAAATGGGAATTTTGACAATATAAGATTGGTTGAGAGATATATATTAAAAAAACTCATTTTCAAGTGGAACATATCCCTTTTGATTATAACTTCATAATAATTATTAAAATTTTCATAATATGATATGTGGGTTAAAGTAATTGAGGGGGTTGTTCTAGGGTATTTTTTTCAATTGTATTTTTTTGTTTTCATGTATAAAACTAATATATATATATATATATATATATATATATATATATATATATATATATATAAATGTTAGACTTAGTCATTTTTACAGTATAAAATTAAGATTACACGTTTTTTTTATATTACAATAGTAAACATCATATATCTAATGATGTATATGCTTTGATAAAAAAATGTATATCGCTTTACTTTGAGTTGAATGAACCCATTTTAGTAGAAGAAAAAAATTTAATGAGATATATAGCTTTATTAGATTTCTAACGAGGTAAATATAACTATGTTTTGGACCATAAAAAACAAACTGAGTCTAAGATTGTCCATATATCTATTATTATTGTAGGATTCATTAGGATCATCAGAAGAAGTTGAAAACCCAACCCCAACTCAACAACCCAACCCAACAAACCAAGAAACCATAGAAGCTGTTGAAGCACCCATGTCTGAGACCACCACCATCACCACCCGCGTTTCAAGAGCTCGAACTTTTATGTTCTCTGAGATCATTGTCTCCTTAGAACGGTTTAGAACAGATGAAGCTATTGAAGTTGAAGCACCCATTAAAACCACCACCACTACTACCACCACCACAGAAGCTGAAGCACCTGTAACTACAGAGACCACCGCCGCCACCGAAGAGGCTGAACCCGAAATCGAAGAGGCCGAGATTTTTCATGAGACCCTCGACGAGGAGGAGGTGCGTTTTGTTTTGTTTTTGTTTTTTTTTTCAGCTTCATTGGCCATTGTTTACGTTTGGTTGTAATTCGATCATAACTCATATAAATTTTAATTCGATGCATTACAAGATTCATTCACGTATATGAATTAAATAAAATACACACTGGTCCAAACAATAACCACTTAAATAATGAATATGAAGTGCATGCACTGCAGGTGAATGAAACAAATTAAAATTCATGTATATGTACCACATTAGTGATGAATTCAATTAATATTAAAATGAGCCAATAATTTGTTTAAGATCATTTGTTTAAATTTCTTGTTTTAATTTTTTTTTTGGGTTTATGGTTTATGAAAATCAGAAAATCTTGATTTTATTAAAGTTGTATGCTTTTCCTTTATAAAACATTGGTTTTTGTTTGTTGATCATAATAATAAAAGTCCTGATTTAATTTTAATTTTAAAATTTTAATTTTGATTGTTTTCTTGTTTGAATTGAGTCCGTTCATTCAATATTGAGCCAAACATATAGATCAATTATTACTTATACATATCATTAACATGAAAAAAAAATGTTCAGGTTGAGAAAGTTTTCAATGAATCTGAAGCTTCAACTTCTCAAATTTCAGCAACCCAAAATCAGATCGAAGAGCCAGGAAATTATGATTGTGATTCAGAATCAAAAGAAGAAGATGATGGACCAAATATTGTACCCACTCAGCAACCCAGAATCAGACTTGCTAGTTGGTTTTACAGAGGAATTGAAACCAAAACAGGAGGATATTATGATTATGATCCAGAATTGGAAGAAGAGTATGAACCAAAACACTGATGAATGAAGCTACTTAATTCAGGATATTTAGGGTTTATTTTAGATTTTTAAAATATTATTAGTTAGCTTGGAATAAGTTTGTTAGAAATTTTTTTTTTTGAATTTTTATGTTTTGAAAATATATAAATTGTGGGCTCATAAATAGAAGTGTTAGCACGATTGTAGGGCTATTAAAAATTATTCTCTTTTATTTTATTCCTTATGAATTCAAAATATTTTACCGCAATCACCATTACCACCTTCAAAGAACCCTCATTCGAAATATAAAAATCACACTCATTTTTTTTTTTTATGGATTTACTTTATGAGGAATCATTTTACCATGATTCAAATTCCATCAAACTGTTTGGTTCAATAGTGAATTTATGCAAAAAATCATTTTTTAGTATTTGGTTCACACATGGATTTCTATAAGGAATTTGGTTCAAATGTGTAAAATACCCTTACTATTATACATCTACTTGTAAAATTTATTTCTTTATCCATATCACAATTATAAAAAAAAGAGTAATTTATTAATAAATATTTAACGAATGCAAATAAATAAAACAACCGATTATATAATTAAACACATAATAATAGTAATTTTTCTAAATTAATTAAATATTATGAAAACTCATAGAAAAAGAGAGGAGGAGGCAGGTAAAACAAAGAAGACTATTTATTTTAGAGGGGATGTAAATAGTAATTTAATTAATTTGTAAATTTTATAATAGTAATTTAATTTATGATTCTTGGTGGAATTTGAGATTATCACACAAAAGGTGAGAATTTGATTCCACCTTATTTTTCTACATGCATAGATTTTAATTTAAGTGGGGCCCACAATTACTGTCAAGATTACCACTAACCAAACATTGGACTACACAATTTCTTGATAATTTCACATGGAATCAAATTTCATCCCAGACTGACACAAACTAAATAGGGCCTCAGAGTCGGGTAACACTAGTCTTGAGGTCTGTAGCCCACCTCGAATCAGGCCCGTAACAGAACCCGACCTCTTCAGCTCTGCCAATGCCCGAGGTGAAAAGAATTGGATCCGAGAACCAAGTGTAACCAATGGATAGGAGGCATAATGCTACATGCACTCAAACAATATTGAAAAAATTACGAATAAGTACATTAAAGTGCACCAATGTACTGGCAAGGATATGTCAGCAGTAGCTAAGTCACTTGGTTGACTCGATCAAGAAAACAAAAAGGACATGTGTCACTCAATTACTGGGCCATGCGAAAGTTTCTTCCACGTCAACCAGGCATGCTAGACATGTAACATTCCTCTATACATAGAGGGTTGCCTCTCCTCGAAAAGGTAAACAACACCGGTGTGAGATCAGAAAAGAGAAGCCAATGATCGTTGACTACAGAGTTACATTGTTAGTTCTTCTTGGATCTTCAACAACCCGGGCCAGGTCAAGTTTGGATCCGGCCCAATTAAGAAGATGATTGTTCACCCCTCAATAGACATGTTAGAAAATGGACAATAGTTTGGATGATCTGGTGATATATTATAGAGAGTAGAATGAGCAAGGAATCCTTTTCATAGGAATGAAAGAAGAAGGAAAAAAAGATAAAACTCTTAGAAAAAAAAAAAATTGAAACTATTATTGCTTGAGTAATTTGCACAGTCCCTTTACATGTTTATAAATAGGGTTGCTATTTGATTGTGATTTTTATAGGGAAATAAAACCTACGAAAAATAAAAGAAAAATATATCAATTCTAAAATAGCTTCTACTTTATTTATTAACCATTCTAGCTTGTACCCAAGTAATATATAATTACTCATGATTAAAACTATTCAAAATGATTCCATAATTAAGGAGAGATTAATCTAAATATGATTCTCCTAATTATAAGATTTGTCACTTTAATTGTTTCTTCTTTTTGTGATTCTTCAAAAAAATTTGGTTAATAAAAAAATAATCCCAGTTGAGTGGACGAGTGAATCTCATAATTTTTGTAAGAATATTTGTAAGATAAATACAAGAGGGATAATTTTACAAAATCACATTTCATGGGTACATACTACATATGCAAAATTCTATAGGGACGTCCTTAAAAAGGGTGCGGATATTACCACCCCTTGTATTCTCTAACCAACCCCGTTTTCTTCCCCACCCCCAACAAATTTATAAAGGTTTCTAACCCACCCCCAATATATATATTTTAAGAGTAGCTTCACAACCCCACCCCAAGCATTTTTATTTTAAAAACCTCTCTCTTGAAGCCCTCTCTTCCTCGTCCATCTCCATCTCGACTTTTCCTCCCCCTCCGGCTCCACCCACGGCCGCTGCTCTGCCCCGGCTCCATTCTCCACCTTTGGCTCCACCCTCCGCTGCTCCCCCTTTGGCTCCACCCCTCGCCACTGCTCCACCTGTCTTGCCGCTCGTCCCACAACTCCACCCATCACCACCGCTCCCCCTTCGGCTCCACCCACCACCGCTGCTCCCCCTCCGGTTCCACCCGCGGCCACTGCTTGGTCCCCTTCGACCACTCGTAGGTTTGGACAAACCCTAACCCTAGTTTTAGGTAGATAAGTGTTATATCATTGATTATTAATTGCACCTCTTAAATTTAGGATAATTTGGAATGGATTCATAAATTCGATTAGATATAACACAATATTTTCATCTATTCAATTTATCCCCATTTATGGTGAACATCAAACTTCAAAGGCTACTTTGAAGCCATTAAAAATATCTTCTTCCATCAATTTTCAAATATATCCTGAGAGAACTAAGAGGGTTCATGGAGAGTTAAAACACTTCAGTTTATCCCAATAGATTGACTTATTTTTGAAATGGTTGTGTTGGAGGAGAAATTGTTGTATTGGAAAGACAGAAAGGGAAAGTAGAATCTGGTCGATAGTACTAGGAAGATATAACTTTTAGAAAAAGAAAGCTGACCATACGAATGAATCCTGACAGAAATCATATGGTCTATTAGTATTTATAACATCAATGGTTGGAGAGCAGATTTGTACATGACAATGTTGTTAATGTGAAGTACATGTAAGCTTACAAATGATATGATGGAAGAAAGATAACCGGGGTACAAATGTGTCAATAAGTAACCAGAGCTCACACCTCATTTATTTCAATTTTGTGGGAATTCAATCATATCAATGCACTTTCCTCAAGTGCAACAAAAAAATAGTTTCAATGTTCTAATGATTGCTTCCTTAGTGTATTATAATTAATGGTAGATGTGTTAAGCATTTTCAGCAAAAAAAAATAAAACATTGAATCACTACTATATATAACAATCACATATAACATAAATTGCCTTCTCAAAAGAAAAAAAAAGGAGCATGAGATACGAGACCTCAATACTAGAATATACATGGACAAAAAGAGTTAAAGCAAATGTATTGACTATTGGCTCAGATTCTTTAACACAACACACAACCAATTTGAATCGATTACCTTGTTTAGTAAAATTTCAACTTTATAAAAGGGTAAATTGGATGACATAATGGTTTATAACCCATGCTATGATGTTGGATATTGAAATTGCTAAACAGTTGCAGTCTAGGTAGTAGGTAACAATGGCATGATCATGCATGACAATGTCGGACACCGATGAGTTGTCTGACACATCATTTTCAAAATTGGGGTACAAGTTCATGAGTTGTCTAGTATGCAAACTACTTATTCTTTTCGAGAAATGATGATGATCTTTATCATTCATCTACATGTCTTTGATGGTGAATCTTTGGGAGGGATGTTATGTATCCATTATGTATTTTCAAATAGTCATTTTTTGAAATTTCTTTGTATGAGTGAACATCACATTTTCCCAACCATAGGATATCCATCTATTTGATTACCATATGATTAAACTTCATATTGATTGTGACTGGAGTCTTTGATATTAGATCAATAGCATGAATTTGGCCCTTTTTACATATAGTTCTATTGTAAATACACATGGCAGCAGTTTTTTTATAGGCATGCCTATACTCCCTTGTGTACTCATGAGTCATTCAAATTCATATCCTACCAGTGTTTAATTTGAAATTTATTTTTTGGTGTGATTTAATTATAAATTTTGAATCTTGATTATGACTGTCTTTCTATTTTTTTTGTGCAGCATGGCCCCAAAACACTGTGTTTCACAAACAGCGTCGTTGTGAAGATGTCAATCTCAATGATTAGCCAAAGACATAGCTTCAAGTTCAATCACTCCAGAACAAGAGGCTGTGAAAGAGGAAGTGTCTGAGCCCGAGGTAGAAGAAGATGATGTGGAAGAAGAAGATATACGTAGACTAGTCGAATAAGAGATAGATGAGGACAGTTTAAAAGGACCATTCTTGGGGGGTCTAAAAACGACCAGGCAACGTCATGATCGCTGGTCAAAGACAATCTTTTTTTGTAATTTAACAATGTTGTATAGGATTTGATAATGTATGGGTTATGGAGGTGTTTCGAAACGCCTGTGTTTTGTATGGGTTTTGGAGATGTTTTGAACAAATCAGTTTAATATGGGTTTAGTATGTGTTTTGTACTTAAACACTTTTTGTAGTTGAACAATGTATGTTAATTAGTCACATGAAGGTAGATCACATGATGTGTTTGGACATCTCTTTTATGCTAGGTCAGATGCAACTGCGCTTTGACCCTGTCTATTAGGTCTCTTGGAATATGACCTTGTGTCGTCGATCCTCTTTATAGGGGGCAACATCACGGTGTCGAACATGACACAGAGAATTCTCATTTTTATCCTTTCTCAGTTGATGAATAAGAAAAAGCTTTCAAGTTTTGCAAAAATATGATCATAAAAAAAACCAAACATAGTGTGGAGTAGGCAAATAATCAAACCAGAAGCATGCCATTCCATTACATCGGGCGCTTACAAACTATAGATCTTTATGCCTATGCCTTAAAACACATGGCCTTAGGTCTCTGTGACCTATTCGATCATGTGAAGTCGAACTGGATAATAAATGACGACTTCACGACGTCGAACAGGTCACAGAGGAGGATTCATGCCTCTATGATCTATTCGACACTGTGAGGTCGAATTGGATAACAAATGACGACTTCACGAGGTCGAATAGTATAGAGGAGGCCTTAGGTCTCTGTGACCTATTCGATCATGTGAAGTCGAACTGGATAATAAATAATGATGTCACGACGTCGAACAGGTCACAGAGAAGGATTCATGCCTCTGTGACCTGTTTGACTCTGTGACGTTGAACTGGATAACAAATGACGACTTTATGAGGTCGAACATGACATAGAGAAGGCCTCAGTTCTATATGACATGTTCGATCCTGTGAAGTCGAACTGGATAATAAATGACAACTTCATGATGTCGAACAGGTCACTGAGAAGGATTCAGGCCTCTATGACATGTTCGACACTATGAGGTCGCACTGGATAATAAATGACGACCTCATGATGTCGAACATGACACAGAGAAGGCCTCAAGCCTTTGTGACCGTTTCGACCCTGTGAGGTCGAACTGGAACATGAATAATGAGTAGACAAAATCGATTGGGTGACATGAAGGACCTAATATTTCCTTCGACACTATGATGTCGAATTGGGATGTTATAGATGACTTCACATTGTCGAATGGGCTTTAACCGTGTTTCACGAACTACACAAAATCTCCATCTTGGTTGAAAAAATTCAGGAATCATCATACAAGATTACATAGAAAAAAGTAACTACTTTCCTTGATGTCATTCAGAATTGACCATTCAATACAACTTTCCACTAACATCTGACATTTACATCTTGCCTTTACAAGTTTTACAAAAAAATATTCCCGTCATCATATCTGCAATACATTTATTTATACATCTTGTCTATACAAGATCTAGAAAAAAACTATTGTCTAAGCTTCATATTTGCAATAGCTAGTCACTCATACATCTTGTCTATACAAGATTTACAAAAAACACATTTGTTAATAGATCTACACTATACTATATGTAAGACTTACAAAAAAAAAGTCTTACAATGTCTACGAGTCAGAATCTATAACGTCCACCATAGCTACATCGCTGCCAATGAAAATTTTAAAACCATTCATTCTATCCAGATAAGGTGTTACCCAAGCAGATGCGTCATCCGAACGGAATCTTCCCCATGTGGTAGAAAAAGGGGGCAATGGTGAGTCCGGGGTGAACTCCAACCTGATAAAATGACAGCCATCGACATATCCCATTGATAATACTCTATCTTCATTGTTTGGGGGATATGGAATTATACGATTCTACAAAGAAAATACAATATGCATCATTAATATTTATGAGTTAGTATTCTTTACAAAAACAATGTATATAGCATAAAAACTAACCTCATAATCCATTTTTCATATAACTTATTAACTTCCTAAATTTGGCAACCCTAAATGATTTAACACCTAAACAAGCAAATCATTTGTTAGTTTATGACGAAAATACAAAAAAATAACTACCACCCAAGGCACCATCAAGAATACAAAGATCATCCCTACCACTACCACAAAAAAAACATGCAACCACTATCATCATAACCACCATTACCACCACCACAACCAACATCATCCCTACCACCACCAAAAACAATATAACAAACTCTACTAGCATCGATTACACCACGCCAATCATAAGCATCACAAACACAAAGATTAGAAGGCCAACACGACCATCACCAACACTACCACCATCTAACCCATAAAAAATAACCCCAACCACTTTAACCAAAAAAAAAAAAAACACACCTAGCATTGACACCACCACAACCATTACAAAAACAATCACCACCACACCCATTATAATACAAAAAAAAAAACAAAAAATTAAAACAAAACAAAATATTATCTATTCCAAATAGGGATTCAAACATTTCATTTTTGAGGAAAAATTGACCCAACATAGAGCTAGGGTTCTATAAATCTGAAAACACAGAGTGATCGGAGCACTTGCCAGTGATGGGGGAACGGACGGGCACCGTCAAGCATTCACCGGAGGAAGAAGACGCCGACGGGGAAGAGAGTGGGCCGTGGAGAGAGATATGGCGTGAGAGGGGTTTGAAAGGGCGTGGGTGGGGTTTATATTAGGAATATGAGGGGTGAATAACTTAAGGGATGGGTTAAGTTTAGATGAGGGTGGGATAGGTAGGGGTGGATTCACCTTTTAAAAAAACTACATCTTTGGTTTTTTTAAGGCGGCGGAGGGAGTGGTGGAGAATATCTATTAAGTGGAGGGGTTGAAATATCCGTCCCCAATAACTTAAGGGATGGGTTAAGTTTAGATGAATAGGTAGGGGTGGATTCGTTTTTTTAGAGGAGTGGGGAGAATATCTACGTGGGTGGAAATAACGGTACCCCCTTAAAAATGGAGGTCAGAATAAATATACGGAGAATTAATTTCTCTAATTTGTTTTTATAAAAAATCAATAAAAAACCATTTTGAAGGGTACGTATAAGAAAAAATCTTAATTTAATAAGGTATCAGAAAAACAAAGTGCAATTTATAAATATCATTTAAGGGAAGATTCTAATAGAAATTTTCTAATTCGTTTCTTTTTGAAAATTGACATAGCATAAGATAAATATTTTTATGGTTCAAAAAAAAAAAACTATTGTAACTAATTAATGCCATGTTTGGATTCAATTTTGAAAAATATTCTAAAATTCGATCAAAACAATCAATTCTAGAAAAGTTACTCACTCAATTTTTCATAAAAGCTGTTTCGTTTATTTTTGAAATGTAAAATTAAAATTTGAAACCAAAATTTGAAATTCGAAAATATTCATTTGAAAATATTTATCTAAAATTTGATTTTGCATATAAAAGTATAATACATTTAATGGCTCCAAAAAATCCTTAATATCCTTTAAATCAATATTTTATTAAAAAAATGTAAGACAAGACTTTCTTTATAGCCTCGCTTGCAATCCTTACACTTTTTTATTCTTTTAAAAAATAATATAAATTATCTAATAAAATATATGATTTTATTAAAAAATAATTGTATACTCTAATAAATTCCATGAACCTATTTAAAATAATAATATATTTTTTCTCTAACAAATGCCTCGAGGAATACCTTGGAGTCCTTTAATAAAATCCAAGTGTGCTAATTCAGTCAGTTCCATTTACAGCCATGTCTATAGCCTAGAGATTGTACCCAAATCGATTATTTACTCTACTATATATTGTCCTAATGCAATATATATTCTAACTGGGTAGTGTATTCTCGATTAATTTTTTTTTAATTGTAAAATATGTACTAGTTCATTTAAATGTATAATTCACTTGTCATAATAATATATATATATTTCGTTAAACGAGTATATATGTCAAAGTAATCAAAATGATTGGAAACTACATAAAGAAGATTACAAACAGTACCGAACATACTAAAAAAAACTATATATGCAGTCATATTTCGGTCTCAACATGTTTTGAACTTTTGGGTCACAAAGGGCACACCATTTTTTTTAGGGGGGGACACATTCAATTCATTTCACGCGTGTTAAAATGATCTGATGAACCAAGTTTTGATTAGCAGGTTATCATCCCTCTCTTGAAAGAAGTTAGGGTGTCCAATTTTTTCATTTATTAAAAAAATATGTTTTAATTTTTTTAAAAATAGTATAATCTAATAAGTTAATGATGAATTATTGTATATTCAAATCTTTTCTATTATTAATTAATTTAAAAATTTTAAAATATAAATCTTGTTAGATTATGAAAAAAGGAAATCACTTAAATCTTGTGTATTATTAAATAATTTTAAAGATTTAAAAAATTAAATAAATATATGTAAAAGTAATTAATTTTAAAGGATAAAAACGGAAATGAAAATACTGTCTTAATTAATTTTAAAATTTAAAAATATAAATCTTCTTATATTAGATTATGAAAAAAGCAAATCCCTTAAATTTTTAAATTTTGTGTATTATTAAATAATTTTAAAGTTTAAAAAAATTAAATAACTATATGTGTAAGTAATTAATAAATTATTTAAATAATAAAAACAGAAATGAAAATAATGAGTGATAATTATTTTAACAAGTAAGTAATAGATAAGTAATTAATGTAACTGAATACCTAATAAATAGAGGAGATAATAAAAAGGAATGTAACAAGACACTTTCCAAATCCATATTTGTATTTTTCAAAAAAAAAAAAATCCACGTCGGTTACACAAACCCATCAAAAAAGGAGAAATCACAAAAAATAAAAAAAATAAAAAAAACGAAATCCCCAATCAAATCACAACCGTCCATTGAGAGAATCCCCGACTCCCGCCTGACTCGGAAACCCAATCCACGTGTTACATTATGTCACTGCACGCGTCAGCGGCCAAATTACACGTGCAATGTCGACGTCGGGAAATAACACACACAACCCCCCACAAATTACATTAAATTAACAGGGAAAGTTAATTTCGGGTCCTTCGAGGAACTTTTGAACTATTATTAGATCCCTGAAAACATTTGAACGATATTTATTTTTAGGTCCCAGACCCTATTGTATATTATTTTTCTTGAGAAATTATAGTCATTTTCCATTCCTAAAAAATTAAGATAAAACATGACTGAATAAGAGTTTAGATAGAAGCCTTTTCTACCCTATTGTATATTATTCTGGGTTTTTCTATCTAAACACAGTTAAATCTACCATTATGTTTTTTATTTTTACTAATCCTTCACTGGCTATATACATTGTTATCATATTTGTGTACACTGTTAAAAATACGAAGACAGAAGAAGCAAAATTAAAAAAAAAGGTAAAACATAATCTCCAGGGTTTAAACTTAATTTAGGGTTCTGCAGAAGACCTGGAATTAATTCTCCCTTTATTGCCCTTCAGAACTTTCCAGTCCCCCATACGTGTAAAAAAACCCCGCACGTGCATCGGACCATGAAGACTCGCTCTTCCCATTTACGTAGCTTTTGTTGCCTATAAATATGGGCTCTCACTCACATAAACCCTTCAAAAAAAAAAAAAAAAAAAAACACACAATCAATCGAAAGAGAAGAAGAAGAATAGCTTTTGAGTTTTGGGTGCTGTTTGGATGGGTCGGGATAACGTTATGCCGGTGTTGGGGATGGTAATGGTGATGGTGGTGTTTGCAGGGGTGAATGTGTTGTATAAGCTATCCATTGAAGATGGGATGAGTATAAGAGTTCTTGTGGCTTATAGATATGTCTTCGCTACTGTGTTCTTGGGTCCTCTCGCTTTCTTTGTTGAAAGGTTTATTTATTTTCATGGTTTTTTTTGGGTTTTTTTAGGGTTTTGTGGATTGTTTTTTTAATCTTGATTTTGTTAGATTGATTTTTAGGGTTTTTCTTGATGTGTGTTTTAGATTGCATATTTGGTTTTTTTTTTTTTTTTTTTATAAACGATTTTGTTGTTCTTTGAAGGGGTTTTAGGTTTTATTTTAATTTTATTAAATTTGGGGTTTTTTGTCTGGTTTTTTATTTAAAAAATTATTATTTTTTAAAATTAAATATCAATGAAATTAATTACAGAATATGACTGGCTGAGGTGGCGATCAGATTGGTGGTTTTTGGTTTTTTAGGGTTTTGTGGATTGCTTTTGTAGATTTTGTGAGATTGGTTTATATGGCTTTTTTTGATGTGGTGTTTCAGATTGATGATTTGTGTTTTTTGTGTAAACGATTTTGATGTTGTTTGATGGGGGATTTTAGGTTTTATTTTATTTTAAAATTTAGGTTTTTTTTTGGGGTTTTTTAAGTAAGAAATTATTGAATAATTATTTTGAAATTAACCATTAATTAAAATTTATTACGACCATGATTAGGTTGATTGCTATTTTAAAAAATAGTTATTTTTCTATGATTTTTTAAATAAATGATCCTTTTTTTACATGGTTTTATTTAATTAGCTATCTATTTTAGGATTTCAGGATTTGTTTTCTTTTAAAAGCCTCTAGATTGTTTTTTTTTTTTTTTTTGTACAAAAACTAAATGAAATTTTAGAAGAGTTTTGGTTATGTTTTCATCTGCAGAGAAAATTTAGAAATTCAAGATTTTGCATCTCCACCCAAAACAAAAAAAATATTTTATGCGGCCATTTATGTTAGGTTTCCATGAATATCTTTAAATAAATATCCTTTTTAATTTTTTTTTTCTTTCACCTAGCAGTATTTTTATAAAAATATCAATTAATAACCACCACAAATATTAGATCTCCTTTTAAATTACTTTTGATGAAATTGAAATCTCGTTTACATAATTTTTTTATTTGAAATCTAACAAAATGTTTTTAATGCAGGAAGAAACGTCCAAGGTTGACATGGCTGGTCATCTTGCGGGCTTTTCTATGTGGCTTATTTGGGTTAGTCATGCATTTGTAGTTTTTATTATTATTATTATTATTATTATTATTATTATTATTTTGTTATTTTTAGTTTTTAAAGGTGAGACTAATTTTTAGACAAATTTTCATCCTTCATTACAACCCAGGAGTTCCCGTGGTGTGTCTCTTTTTTTAGTTGGGTGTCAAAATCTGAAACCTTGTCATTGTTAATGTTTTTTGTTTCATATTCACATACTTTTGTTTTTTTTTTTTTTGAGTAAAAATTTACATACTTTTTGTTAACAACCATCTGGCATGACATTAATGTTAGTAGGCATTAGTTGTGACTTGTGCGGTTGTGACTAGTGCGATTGGTGACCAAGTGTCCGTTTTGGTAGCACTTAAATAATGTGTTTTTGCTTTTAATTAAGCAGAAATTAAAAAAAATGTCCGACAAACTTATTGTAAAAAGTAGACTTAATTAAAAAATTATTTGCAATTTTTAATACAAAAAAATTATTTTTTAAAAAGCGTAAAAAATGCACTTTTCAGGAATCAAGTCTATTTAAATCACTTTATTCAAAATCTTATTTTTCAAACTGAACTTAAGTGTTAATTGTTTGCGGTTATCAACTTATCATTTCACACTTCTTCACCATCACTAGCAATATTCACATGTTTTTAATGAATAAAACCATCTTTGCAGGGGATCATTAGCACAGAATCTCTATGTGGCGAGTCTCTCCCTCACTTCAGCCTCCTTTGCATCGGCCATGACGAACCTCATCCCTGCCATCACTTTCATATTGGCCGTCACGTTTCGGTGTGTTTATATAGATCTTTGATTTTGTTTATGCAAACCCATTTCCTGTTAAAATTATGATTATTTCTTATGAAACGTGTATTTTGTTGCTTAATATGTCCTAGTATTGCACTTGAATGAATTGCCTAGGCATTGTTTTTGTGACTTTTCCCATAAAGTTGGTGAAAATGCACTCATATAAATAAATGCATCCATTTGTGCTTGACAGTTGACATAAAATCTTAACTTTATGTTAGCAATACTCTTTATGTTCTAGATATTGCTAGAGACAATCCTGTGTGAAATTTTCATGTGTTTATGTAAAAAGTTGAATAATTGGTGTAATAGAACATATATATTTTAATATTAATAAATAAAGTATGTACTCTAAGTAGATAATTTCTTGTGGATCGTCTAATGAAATGTATACCATGTTAGTGAAATGAGGAATAGATAATTGACTTTGAATTGAGGAACTGGTTTTTTTAAGGCACTCCCAACTTCTTTTTTGGTTCTGATTGGTTAACAGGTTTATATATTTGTCCTTCATGGTAGAAGAGTATAGTGGATTAGATACGGTGTTCATATTTCTGGAGTATATTAAGTCATTGGACTAGTGTAAATTTGATAAAAGACAGTTTTCCTTGATTTCTTGGAGATATAAATCTATTGCATCTTTCTGATTTGTGACAACTATCAGATGGATTGTTCTGTTTCATAATCTTTGACCATTATATTTGATTCAAAGAAGTGTTGGTGTTGTTATTATGATTAGTTATTCTTGTATGAACAAGTAATCCTAACATTAGTCTCTCCTAACAAGCTCTATATGTTGTCCTTTTTTTTTGTGAAGAATGATGCTCCCTAGAATTTGATCCCTTAACATCTTTCACAGAAAGGGGAGATGCTTATTGACTTAAGCAAAGCTCGGATCGCTATGTTGTTGTTGTTGTCTTTTATTCACATCCGAATCATCTAGCTTTTAGTGTGAACTTCAATCATAATTGACATGCTGATGAATTATTTTTTATATGTTTCTTCTCCTACAACTAACTTGTCCCTTACAATGTGGTATCTAACCTCTCCCTAATTGTAGCATACTCTGGTGATTGGGATTCTTCCAAAGCATTTTAAAGTTAGGTACATAAAGTCTTGTTTGGTTCTTTTTTTTTTCATGTCCACAACCCGGTTTATTAAAATTACTAACAATAAATTTAGTCACAATTGTATATGCAGATTGTTATGGCTCGATTTTGTGTCTGACTCCTCCAATATTTGAATCAATTATCAAACTAAATTTTTAGACGATAGGTTCCAAATGAATAATTAATAATTTGAGCTAAGTTGCTTTTAAATTTTATTTTCAAAGTGGGCCTTAATCACACATATGATATGAGCTCAATCTATTTTTATTTTTTGTACTTGATCAGCTTGGAATTTTTGGCGATCCGGACCGTATCAGGCAAAGCCAAGGTGATGGGGACGCTCATCGGCCTGGGAGGTGCGATGCTCCTCACATTCTACAAAGGTGTAGAGATCAACCCGTGGAAGACAAGCTTGGACCTCCTTCACCACCACGACGACCACCACAGTGATGTCTACAACAACACCGGTATCCATCGAGCGTCCGGTAATCATGCCCTTGGCTCATTACTGGCAGTAGCCAGCTGTTTCTCTTATGCAATCTGGTTGATTATTCAGGTGATTTTGAAACGCGAAACGATCTTGTGATCTCAGGACCCTTGTTGATCTAACATTTGTATGTGTCGGCAATTGATTTTTTTAGGCTAAGATGATAGCAAAGTACACGTGCCTCTACTCGGCGACGGCACTCATGTGCTTGATGGCGTCGGTGCAAGGGGTGGTTTACGCGCTTTTCATGGAAAGGGATTGGGGGGTTTGGAGACTCGGCTTTGATATCAGGCTTCTCACGGTTTCGTACACGGTGGGTAGGATTTCAACAAACAAAATATAACTCTTTTTCAGTGAAACCTAAAATCAAATTTTGATAAAGGTTCAAAACAATGTCTTAGGTAGTGTTTGGAAATGATATTGAAAAACAACTTTTATATGATACTTTTATTTTTTTTTGTATGATTTTTGTAAAATCAGAATCTCAAAAGTTGTCTAGTTTTTCAAATGCTTCCCTTAGACTTGTTTAGAACCAAATTTCAAAAATAACTTTTATGATAGAAGCTTCTTTCATCCATCATAAAATTAAACTCTGAAATTAAAATCTAAACATAAAAAATTTTGTATGTCATTGATTATCTGAACCAACCTTAGAATGAGAGACTTGAATTTGTATTTACAGGGGGTGGTGGCCACGGCGTTGACGCTGACAGTGATGGCTTGGTGCATCCAAAAAAAGGGGCCCCTGTTCGCTTCAGTCTTCAATCCTCTTATGCTCATTATCGTAGCTGTTCTTGGCTCTGTGTTTCTCGATGAGAAGCTCCATTTGGGAAGGTTTGTGTTCATCTTGTTCAATGGCCTATGTGTTTGTTGTACTTCACATCTAAGATTATAGTACATCAATGCAGTATATTAGGAGCAGTTTTGATCGTGATCGGGCTGTATGTGGTGTTGTGGGGGAAATGCAAGGAAAACAAGCAGAGGGAGCAGTTGTTGCCAGTGAAAACACCAATGCAGCAGGCATCAGAGATTGAGCTCTCTGAGCCGCCCGACTCCGGTACCACCACCAGCATTTCGGAGAGTGATGTCACAGTGGATGAAGCAATGTTCACAGCCCAGGTGGTGCGAATGTGAGGCCAAAACCTTTTTTTTGTCATCGTCGTCATTCGATTTTTATTCTTTGGGCTTCACTCAAAATATAAAAAAGGGGAAATCAAAGTATAGAGAACAAGAAACAGTCAGTGGATGATTTAGAACATGTTAGTGATTGAAAATTTGACGGAATATTGAGATTCTGAGAAGCCCTTTTGTTTTGTTCTGTTGGTATTTTTTTGTATGTATGCAAGTGTCTATCCTACACCTGCTCTTTGTATTGAACTGATTCTCTTTGCTAGTCTATCTTTTTTTATTTTTCTTTTTTGTTCTAGATTTTCGTGATCAATTCAGTTGTAAAAAATGCGTTCCAAATGTTAAATTCAAAGTACAAATTCTCCAATGTAGAACACACACTGTGATGTTGGTTTATAGTTGGTTAGTATGCTTGGGAGAGAGAAAGGGAGAAACAAAGGGAGGTGGTGGTGTTATTATGATCAAAACACCAAATTCTTTTTACAGTTTTAAATGTAGTCCTACAATTTTAAATGTAGTCCGGCCGTTCATGTTTTTATTTTTTTAAGAATAATGTGTCATAGTGTTTCTAACCTTTTGGATTAACTCAATTTTTTGTGAATGGGTGTGCTCATGACATCCTATTCTTTTTTTTTTTAATCCTTTGAATGTACATATGTAAGTTTCAAATGAAATAGAAATCATAATTTATTTAAAAAAAGAGATTTTTAGCTTTAAGTCACAGTATGGATCCTATTTATGGACTCAATAATCTAAGTTTGAATAGAGTCAGATCTCATGAAAAGACATCTATTTATAGACTCAATAACTTATGTTTGAATAGAGTCAGATCTCATGAAAAGGCATTTCAATTGTTTGAAGTCTCCACAAACTTCAAAGTGACTCAAATGGTGAGGCTGCCATGGTTTCCTTCTCCTTTTGATCTTTGCTTTTTCCCCATAGAACACTATAAAGGCCTCCAACCATGAATGTTCCACCCAAAACACTGCAGCAACAACAACAACAATGAAGTGAAAACATGTCAATAAACAAAGCTTTCTTAATGAGTGTTCAAATGAAGAATTCTTCATTCCCAAGAATCTAGTCCTGATATATTCCGTGAAAGGAGAAATTTTGCAAAAGATATCTAGAAATGAATACAAGAATTGAGGATTTCAAACACAATTTTTTTGGGTGTTCCAACAGAAAGAGAATGAGAATGGATGCCAAACTGACCCTTAATGACTTGATTAGTTTTGGATACCTTCCAAGGTTGATTCTCTCTCCGAGGGTGAACGAAGATCCAACGATGGTGATGATGAAGGTCAATGGCGCCGACATGGCGTAGAAGACAGGCCCTCTTTTCTCAATACACCAACCTTGTAAGTAAAGTACGAGACCGGAGACAAATATTCCCTGTCAAACAATGATTATGTCTATGATATGTATCTTAAACAACATTGGCAAATAAAAAAACCCATCAATATCATGTGTTAAACTCAATGCATTGTGTGATGACCAACTAATTTAACCTTTTTGGACAGCAGTATGTTTTATTTCAACTTTTGACAATAGTGACAGATTTGGCCTCTGTCGGTGTAGATGTATGTTGATGACATTAATATCATAAGCTTTAGTGCCACCACCATCATAGGAATGACTACAAAAACAGAGTTCTAAGAACATGAGTTCTGCAATGTAGATTACACAGTAAGCCACTGCAATAAGGTTGATGTCGAAACCAAGCATCCATCGACTGTAGTCTCTCTCAAAGACGAGTGCGACGACAAATGTCTGCAGGGCGCTGCAGAGGCACAGAATAGTTGCGAAGAAAAGCTTTGATGGGTACTCCTCCATGACACTCCCCTGATGTCCAAATGCAACAAAAAGAATGATTTTATTATGCATACTTCATGTAATGAAACATATACTTTCATTGAAGGCTAGGGTGTAAAACATCAATCGCCCATGACATGTTTAGAGGGTTGCATTGATTAAGTTTGTGTAGGACCTGAAACACAAGCCACATTGACCAAGAAGTAGCGCACAGAAGCATAAAAAAGGCGCCTTCGATCCAAGTCTCCTTTGCATTGGTTGTTGGTCTGTTGTTGTTGTGATGGGAAGAGATGTAATGGTGATTGAATGATTTCAAGGAGGGGCCTCTGTAGAATGCGATGGTGAGCGCGCCCACCACGCATAGCGCAACCCCTGCTAGCTTGGCTATCCCCGAAGCTCTCTTCATCCTGACTGTTTCCATTCTGTGAAGGTTGCATGTTAGAATCGTTAGTGATTATAGACCTATTCTGCTTTTGTAAACTCAGTTTCTTTTATATAATGGATTCGAAATGTGTTTTTTTTTTAATTATTTCTAATGTTGATTTATGTGTGAAAAGTATATAAAAAAGAACTTTTATTGAAAAACTGATTGCAAGCATCTTTTATGAAAAAGCTTATTTGAACTGTTTTAAAAAATTAGTTCCAAACCGAGACTCAGTGCTACAAAATTCTAAAAGAAAGGACAGAATGCAAGAGAAAGCATGATCCTCACTTATTCGATATATCTGAGGTGATCACTCACCACTCACATATTAGGTATTTCTGAGGTGATCACTCACCACTCACATATTAAAGCAGAGATGCAAAAAACAATTCAAAATTGAACTGATGTGATCACTAATCAAAACTTTAGTGCTAATTGATACCTCTTTCACAGTGGTATATTGAGTGGTATAATCATGATGTAAAGTAGAAATAATATTCTAATACCATTTGACAACAAAAACGTTAAACAATTTATATTAGAAATATCATTTTTTTTTTGCTTGGTAGAAATATTATTTTTGATCCTAAAACAATGGTTTAACTAGTTCATCTGAAAGGGCCTAAAAAAATTATAACCCCCCCCCCAACAAAAATAAAAAAATAAAATAAAATTCTGGTACTAATTGTAGCAGTACCTCAACAAAATGCTCAAGAAGAAAGTGATCACAGGGATCGTGTTAGTAATTGCAGATGCCAGAGTTGCTGATGTGTAACTAATGCCAAGACCATACATGTTTAAGCTGAAACTGATCCTAAACACCAACAACAATCCAATGTTATTAAAAGAATTATCACTCCTCCAAAGCCAAACAAAGCTAAACTAAGGCACGACATACCCGATTAGCGCAAGTAAGAACATCTTTAAGAAGGTTTTAAACCTCAATGGAGGGGCTGTTTTCCTGAACATCATAGAAACTGTATCAGCACAATCAAAAGCTGAAGCATAGACTGTATTAGTGATTATGAATGGTTTACATTGCCTTTACCTTTCGAAGATCAATGCGAATGGTGCTAAGAATATGAAGGCGACACATTGTCGATAGAATAAGAAGACATAAGTGCTCATACCATGATTATATGCTGCTTTGGAGAGTAAGCTCATGCCTGCATATATACATCTTATTATGATTGAAACCAAATAAGGCTTCTTTGAATCCATGTTGCTTTCAGAGTTTCAAGTGGGTGCTTGTAATTTTTGGACTCCAATATAAGGTGTTTGTGTGAGATTGCTATGTAGTGGGAGGTGATGCACATAAAGCATTCCATTGTGGATTACTTCCTGAACAAATTGGCTTTTGATTGATTCATTTATCTCATAATTAAACATCACTTTGATAAAACCTATATGGGTCTTCTCATGAACAAATGAATATACGTTTCATGCACTCATTATGGAAGGAGTGCTCATACACTCAGTGCGTTTTTGTTGTCCCATTTGCGTTTAGAAGCGATTCCCCAACCACTTATACACTGCAATAATACAATATAACACAATATATATTGCATTATCTTAATTTATAAAAATTAGTTTTTTTATAATTTTTTCAAAAAAAAATTACATCAGTATCTCAATGTATACTTCAATTTATATAACAATATATATTTTAATGGACGAGTGCATATATATATATATATATATATATGGGATCCGATTACGTGCGGTGTGCGGTCGGTGCGGTGCGCGATCACGGGCCGTCGATCACGGGTCCATCGCATCGGACGGTCGGGTGCGATTCACGTCGACCGTTGGATGCGATGGACCCGCGATCGAACGGCCCACGTCGTAAACCGCACCGACCGCACACCGCACGTAATCACGACCATATATATATATATATATATATATATGTTTTTTGTAAAAAGGAAAACTAGTATATGTGGATTGCGGATGGAACTGCATACAAGGTTGGATATATCATTTTCCTTATGGAAGGGCACTGCTAGCCATTATTGTATATCAAGTTTTTTATTATTATTGGTAAGTATTTTTTCTGGTCAAATTTGTCCCTATTAACAAAGGCTATGTTATAGAAGGTTCCCTCATTAAAGAGGATATATAAAAAAGATTGTTTGGATTGAATTTATTGGGATCCATTTGGAATTGTTAGCTGGGATAATTCTACTCGCAACCTGTTTAGACTAGTCATCACGTATGATTTGATTTTTTTGGGTGTGTGTATATTTCATATGACAATCAAGAAATTAAAAATAAAACATGTGCGTTTGGTTGCGCGATTGCATAACGTTTGTGATTGCAGGAAGCTGCTTCTGCAATCGTGCAACCAAACAGTTTTACTGTAATAGCTTCCTGCACACAGATTTCAGGCAAATAGTGTTAAAAAATTGCGATTTTCAAAAGCTGAGAAAGTGAGCTTCCTGCAGAATCAATTTTAAAACCCAGATTCTTGTAGAATCAGTTTTACAATCGCGCAACCAAATGCACTCTTAAATCATCATTTTATGTAAAAAATAAAATTACATTATTCATCTAAAGAAATATGTATGCGAAGTACATAACAGTGTTCCATTCAATTATGGATTTGATAACTGGGTCTCATAACTTGTTTGCATTATACATTCTAGGAAACAGAGGCTATGTTAAGGTGACGTGTCGCCACTGATACATATATGGAAAATAGTTAGTCCATTGTGAATCATTATCATCACAATCTCTAGTATATATATGTTTTATTATATTCAAAAGTTACTCATTTAATATGTTATTTCCATAATTTGAGCACTAAATAGTGTTGTTAAGATGCTTTAATGGCATGAAACATAGTAATGGATACCCCAACACATTGGAGAAGAAATAAAAAACTGGAAAAAGAAGAAGCACAAGAAGGGGTAAAAATTTAAAACTATCTAAATATCAGAACTTTTGGTTAGTTTAATAAGTCTGATTTATAAGAAATATTCATCTTTTTCAGTGATAAAGATTTTACGGAAAAATAAATTTTATTTGGAAAATGCACATAAATGAATAGAAACGAAGGATTCCAAATATAATTTCTGGTGTTCCAACAGAATGAGAATGAGAATGAGAATGGATACCAAATTATCATTAGTTGATGATCAATTTTGCAAGTCTCTTGTGTGTAAATAGTTCTAAAATTGCACGTCATATTATGATGAAGTAGTTGGTGTCTTCTTTTCCTCTCTTCTGGTAGGACATTCTCTAGTAAAATATTGGCCTTCTACTATGTTTATGTCATGCTTTTTGTATCTTTTTTGTATTTTGTACTTTGAGTTTGGTTCTTTTTCTAATAGAAAAACAATGGCCTACCGTTTCTTAAAAGAAAAAGAAGAATGTCGACCCATGAAATATATATACTTGAATAACATGCTAATATGTAAGCCAAGAGATGCCATATGTTTTGGATAAAGATATCATGATATCAGATATTTGGGGAATTAATTCATGGTATTACTCCTATAAATTTTGAAGTCCTTGACAATGTTCAACATCTCAAAATACCCTACGTTCTCTCTCTAATATTTGTGGGTTAATAACAGTCTAATAATATCTCATGAGATTACGAAAAATGTTAAGACTCGGCCTTGTTTTCAGCCCCACAGTTCACATCTTTTTTAAAAAAATGGTATATCTCATTTAATGAGGTGTGTACTTTTAAAAGATGTATGAATTCATTTATAGAGTATGTAAAATTTTTTTTAACAAGGTTTATACCTCGTTACAATGACTGCTTGTAGGGCTACAAATGGGATTGTAAAATGGATATATCATGCTAGTATAAATGTTATCCCTCCCATGACACAAGTATATCAGAAATAATTAGTCTTATTGTTTGGTTACAATGTTCTTACAATGTTGTCAGTGCATTTGTCTTTGCATTTTAGTATTATTTTTTTGCGCTTAAGGCTCTGTTTGATTGCGTGATTGAGCGAATTCCGTTTTTTGAAAACCTGAAAAGCTTAAATCGTGCAGCCAAACAAAGAGGATTAATTCAGAATCGGAAGCTGGATTCCTTTTAATTTTTGTTTTGAAATCTATGTTTTGAAAAGCTCAGAAATATTTATGAAAACAAGTTTTTTTAACATAAGTATTGTTTACAAGGACTACTATCAGAGCTTATGCTATCTTATTTTAACATAAGTACGCATTTATCCTAGCAAGCTTTTTGGCTATTCTGCCTCCATCGGCCGTTTATCTCTCCCCCCAAAAAGGGGGTATGTGCTTTAGATTTTAGATGTCCTGTTATTATCTTTTAAGGTGATCTCATGTACTAGATTTGAATGAATTAGCAGGTTAAGTTCATTGTTCTCTAAATATGCTCTGTTTCAATACATTGTAGTCTTTGCGGATTGCATGAGTGGCAACCTAACAATGTATAATATAAACTAACGCTAAGTGAAAATGCTAATTTTGGTAAGGCATTAAACATTTGATAGATTTATTACTTTTCTGTGAAGGATTTTTTTTAAACTGCAAATCTGCTGGTCATTTGTCTGTCCCTGCATTTAGGAGTGTTGAAGTGGGTGAGTCCTCTTGAATCTTGATTAGGATGTCTTTTATACAGGGCATCTTGCATCAAAACTTTAAAAAAGTTTGGTTAAAAATTGAATGCTTTATAGATTCAACTCCACAAGTGCGCTGTTCAGGTTGGTCATCTCTGACTGGTTTATGTTCAGTTGACATTAATTTTTAGTTACAAAAGAAAATTTAAAATTAAGAACAGTCCATCCCTCTCTTGTGGAGGCCTCGAGAGGGGAATATAAAAGCATCTTCAATCCATGAAAAAAAAGGTTCCTTCCTTAAATATAGAGAATTCCACCAAACGGAGCACTCCAATCACTCTTCATAAGTTTTCGATGGGCACGGTTAAATAACTATTCTAACCAGAAAATGTACGGCAGGATGTTCTTTCTATTTTTTTTCTTGTCTTTTTACCTCCTTCAGAACTATACCTTAAAATTAGTAATGAAATATTGATAGTTATTTGTATCTTTCTTAAAAAAAAAAAAAAACGTTTTCTCAAATGGAAGAAAATTAATTTCACTTTCCGTTGGAGAGGAAAATCAAAAACTTTTTTTTTCCATAATGTGCGACCCACCCATTTTTTTAAATTTTTTTAACCCATTCAAAGTCTAGACAGTGGTCATCTCACGCTCCTACAGGCAATGATATCAAGTATCCCGCTCTTTTACCTCTTGGTGTTTCAGGCACCAGTGGGGGTGCTGGTCCATTTGGACATGATACGACGCCGGTTTTTATGGCAGGGGGCGGGCGATATCATCCGTATCGAACTGTACAACTTATGAATCGAACTACACACCATATTAATTGAATTGCACAGAAAGTGACATTGTATTCAACATTTAACTGTGCAGTTCGATTCGTATGCTATGCAATCCGATACGGATGATACCCGAACTGATTGGATATGGACCAGTGCAAGTGACAAGTGACAAGGTAAGTTGATTATTGCAGAGTTGGTCCTGGATAAAGTTACCAAGGCAGTCACCTAGGGTGTCCCCATCCACGTAGAGCCTCTATTTTCTAAAAGAAAAATATTACACTTAATCTATTTTAAATATTTTGGATGTAGATTTTGGTTGTTGAGTTCATCTTCTTTGGATAATTCGACATGTTCAAATGCAGAACTGATTGGGGTGATCCAGGTGACACATCAATCGACACATCATTGATAAGAGATGGTACAATTTTTAAAAAATCACACAATATTGAAATCAAGGTTTTGGAAATTCCCACGTTGTCTATATATTTAAATATATCATAGAAAGGATTTTAATTGATCACAAAATACTAACTAATACCATGATTGCATCTACTTAACTCACAAATCCTTTAGTCGAATTATTACATCTGTGATCGTAACTAATACCGTGATTGCATCTACTTAACTCACAAATCTCTACAGATGAAATGAAAAATCAAAGATCTATTTTCAATTCCACTAAAAAAAAAAGATCTATTTTCAACATTTCAACAAGTTCTAGATGAAAATCATACCTTTTTTTTTTTGAAATCCAAACTGTGGTTTCTTTCTCCTCTGCACATTCTTTCGTGTTCTGTGACATCTATTTACAGTCCTGATGATCCCTGTTTTTCCCCCATAGGACACAATAAAGACCTCCAACCATCAAAATCCCAGCCAAAACACTGCAACAACAACTACAACAGCGCTGACAACATCAACAATTCAACAAAACAAAAAAAAAATCTTATTATTCTTTTCTTCTAGTGTTAATGACACAAGTTTTGGATACCTTCCCAAGTCGATACTATCTCCGAGGGCGAAAAACGAGTCTACAATGGTGATCGCGAAAGACAATGGCATCGACATTGTGAAGAAGCCTGGCCAACCTTGAAAGTAAAGCGCAACACCATAGACCATTCTTCCCTGTCAAACATGTATGCTATATATAGCAACCATGTATTCCCTCATTTTGATATAGCATGAATGAAATTTGAAGCCAATAAAAGTACGCTCATACTCTAGCACAATTCTTGTGTGTTTTTCACTAGAGAACAATCTTCTTCTCTAGTTTGCATCTTTTATATTTCAAGTGTTGGTTTCTTTCCAACAGGCTCCATCTTTCTTGATGAGAAGCCCCACTTGGGAAGGTTTGTGTTCACCTTGTTTGATGGTCTATGCATTTGATGTAGTTAATGATCTAAGATTACGCTATATCAATGCAGTATATTAGGAGCGATTTTGATCGTGATCGGAATGTATATGGTATTGTGGGGAAAAGGCAATGTGGTGCAAATGTAGGGTTTTGAAGAGTGATGTCACAGTGGACGAAGAAATGTTCGCGACCGAGGTGGTGCAACTGTGAGTTCATACATTTGGTCGATTTTTATCCTTTCGGAAAAAAAGGAAAAAGAAAGTAGAGAGAGCAACAAGCAGTGGAAGATTTAGAACATGCTAGTAATTTAGAACATGTACATTTAGAAGGCTTTAGACAATGCAGGTTTAGTCTCTTAACTTATTTGTTTTGTTCTTTCGATATTTTTTTTGTATGTATTGAACTGATTCTCTTTACTAGTCCACTATTATTATTATTATTATTATTTGTATGTGTTCCTCTTCTTCTACGTTTTCATAATCAATCAATTCAATTGTCTAAAATGTGTTTCAGATGTTGAATTCAAAGTATAATTGTGTAATCAAGAACACTATGATGTTGAATTATAGTTGGTACATAGTACACTTGGGCTCTGTTTGAAACATTTTGAAACTGACACTCAAGTAAAATCAGATTCTACAATGACACCGGTATCCATCAAGAGTCTGGTAATCGTTCTCTTGGGTCATTACTGCCAGTAGCCAGCTGTTTCTCTTATGCAATCTGGTTAATTGTTCAGGTGATTTTAAAACGCGAAACGAACTTGTGATCTCATAACCCTTGTTGGTCTAACATGTTTGTGTGTCGTCTATAATTCATTATGTTAGTAATCTGGGTAATCAAAATCCATAATTAAATGACAATAAAAAAAAGATATACAGAATCATAATCAAAATGCTCTTTTAGACCTTTACCAAACATGTAATCCTCCAAATTAAGGGAGGTTCACAAGATCATCTTGGTTGGTCCACCATATCCCATCCACTACATCCCATTCATTACCACCATCAAATCACACCAAGTATAGGCCCACCAGAGGAGACCCAGTGTACTAGCAGAGGCCAACACAGAAGGTCCACGAGTGAATACCCAGAGTCCATTAAGGGAGATCCACCAGAGGAGGAGGCCCAATTGTAGTGATTCAGAGTCCATCAAGTGAGATCTACCAGAGGAGGTGGCCTGATTGCAATAACAATTCACCCAATTAAATTCGGTAACCCTAGACTTAGTGATTTTTACCAACCAAAACTCATATCACACATTTTACTAATGAAATATAACAAGCCATTTGTAAATAAATAAATCAAGCCATAAAAACTAATGAATCTTACTAAAAAAATAATAATCAATTAAAACACAACAATGAAGGTAAATCAAGCAAGACTTGAGGAACTGGGACAAGTGGGTTAGGTGATGGTAAATTTGTAAAAGTAACCCTATATAAGACCAAATGTTAATTCACATGTGGAAATTAACCAATACAATATCAACAATCGATCAAAAATCCCCCTCGTACTATTTTTTACTTCGAAGTCATTTCTGCTTTATGCATGAGCATTGATCAGTCACCGCTCCAAAGTTGGAATAATGTTTTAACCAAGTCTACTTTTAACTCTATTTTTCATTGGAAAATATAACAAAAATATATGTATTTGTTAAATTATATATGTTATGTCATAGTATATTATATGTGTAATCCTATGTGTACTTGTATATAAAGGGATTGAATCCTAAGTGCAATACAAGGATTCTCATTATTTCATTCTCTCATTCTAACATGGTATCAGAGCCACCACCTTAAAAACCGTAATATTTTTTTTTGAAATCCTTTATCGCCGCCGTCGTTGTTGTCGTCGTCGTGCCCTCCACCGATGCGCGCCGCCCTGCCGCGCCCTGCCCGAGCGCGTGGCCCTGTTGTGCCGGAGTGCCCTGCCCAAGTGCCTACCCTACCGCGCTCTGCCCGAGCGCTTGGCCCTACCGCGCTCGAGCGCCCTGCCCGAGCGCCTGCCCTGCAGTGCTCTGCCCGAGTGCCTGGCCCTGCTGCGCCGAAGCGCAAATTTCTCGGGACCCTGTCCCAGATCTTGTTTTGCAGACGATTGGTCACCCTGGCACATTACGGTGCAAAGCGCTCTCGATCGTTGTGATCTTGTTGGTTATATCGATGGTTCTACTGTGCAACCTTCTGATCGAGACCCGACATATATCACCGGGCGCACACGGGACAGACGTGTACGCTCTTATTTGATCAATTCTGTTGATCGTTCGAGCCGTGCAGATCTCACTGGTTTCACGACATCCGCTGCACTATGGACTCATCTTTGTGATATCTTTGTAGAGAAAAGCGGTGCTCGTGAATATCAATTTCTGATCGAGACTCATACTGCTATTCTAGGTGATCTATCTATTCAGACTTATATGGCCGCATGAGGGCGAACTTCAGGGAGCTTCGTGCGCTTGAGCCTGGACCGATGGCCACTCCCGCCGAGCGAGAAGCCTTTCGTGATCGTCGCGAGTTGTACTTGTATATGATGGCTCTTCGTCCATAGTTTTCTGCTTTGGCCGGTCAACTCATACATCAGGATCCACTTCCTCGATTGGTTTACGCTGTCGCTGAGGTTGTTGCTGAGGAGACTCGTCTTTGCACCATTGCATTGCGCCAGTCCACTCCATCTTCCACTTATGAGGGTGTCTTGGCGACTACTCCTACATCTCTCACTGGTTCTTCTCGAAAGAATATAGTTTGTACTCACTGCAAGAAGCCTGGACATCCGATCACCGATTGTTGGAAGCTCCATCCTGAAAAGCGCTTTGGACCTAAAGGAAGAGGACAATGTCACACCACTGATCCCTATACTTCTGCTGCTGTTGCTACTGACGCTCCATCTTCCTACACATATCAGCTTGGGCGTATTCGAGAGAGTCTCGATCAGCTGGTCGTGCAACAACCTCCTCCTGGTTCTTCTACTCCCTCTGCTTTCTCTACTACTTCGGTTACTCCTGTTCATTGGATTTTTTATTCAGATGCTTCAAATCACATGACACTGGACAGTTTTGTCCTCACTGCATGCTCATCGGCCCCTTCACACCTAACCACGATTCATACTGCAGATGGCTCTCCCTTAGTCATCACTGTAGATACCCCAATTTTGACCATTCAGAAAGATGAAAATACTTCAAATAACATTTGGAATAACCCACATTTGGGCATCAAATAGAAAACAAACCTCAGAAAATCAGAAACCCTAAACCCTGGTGCAAACCCTAGAAACCTAAAACTCTGGAAAGGGGCGGCTAACCCTAACTAGCCGCCCCATATCAGGCGGCTAATTTGCACTAGCCGCCCCCTGGCCGACGTCAAACCGCTTTCCTGGATGGGACATAAAGCATCATTAAATGATGATCATTGCAGCGGGTTGTGATCTTTAGCCGCCCCATCTTGACCAGTTCAATCCAAGTAACCGACCCGAGCCACCGCTTGTCAGAGATGTGACGTTTGGTAGGTCATGATGGGGGCGGCTACCAGGAAGTAGCCGCCCCATCTTGGGTGGCTAGTTTCAACTAGCCGCCCTTCACCTAGTCTTTGACAGAAAAACTAGAGAATTAATAAAGGGTCTAATCAAACATACTATTAACCAAGCCATTCTATTACCCCCTGGATATTCCTCTGTCTCCTTTTTACTATAAATAGAGGAGGTCCCAAGCCTTTCTAACACATCAACATAATTCACCATCATCAACACATATTCACACACCCTCAATTCCAATTCTCATACTCACTACTTGAAATCCCTAGAGAGAAAGAGAGATAGAGTCCCATTTGTGAGAGAAAAACTCATTCCCTACACAAAATCACCCTCTCAATCTACCCTCCAAAACCCAGATTAACCTCTGCCAAAACTCAAACCCATTCCCTACCCAAGTTCTGCCTGACGGCTCAAACCCAGTAGCCGCCCCCACCTACACCCCACTTGACCCAAGACTCATTTAGCCAAGCCCCGAAGCAGAATAGGATTACCTGTTTATTCACCTTTGTGTACGGTATATCCGTGTCTCAAGCAGAGACCCCACAAACTCCCCCCGCGAGGCGGTCAAATACAACCAACTTTTCCTGCTTTTCGAAAAAACAGGTGACGATCACACACACACACCGGAATCCCCTTGAGCCACTGTGTCGGGTGCCTCAACTGGGAACGAGACCCCACCACCCTTTCAAGAGACGATTCGATCAATCCCGCCAAGGTGCGCACTGGATCCGAATCCCGAAGAACCCCCACACACGCGGATTTTCAATACCGACAATCTGGCAATCGCGGTGGGACCTCTCTCGTGAAAAAATAACAAAAGGTAATCCTCTTCTGTCTCCCTTTTACAAGCTTGACTAGAATGCTATCAACCCTCTAGGAAGGTTAGAGTTTCCCACCACTCGAATCAGATCCTCTTCTATTTTGCATCACAACATCATTGACTACTTTGTAAGCCGCACACCGCTACGCAATCCTTTACTGCTTTGTAAGCGGCACACCGCTGCGCAATCCTTTACTACTTTGTAAGTCGCACACCGCTGCGCAATCCTTTACTGCTTTCGTAAGCCGCACACAGCTGCGCAATCCTTTACTGCTTTATATCTACATCCATTCCTTAAATCGTTCCACACTCACATGAATCCCATCTAGAGGAGGAGATACTAGAGGAGAGAATCACCCAAGAGGGTCAGGTCACACAACTCCTGACCCGTCTATAGGAAAAGATGGCAAGTCTAGGGTACCAAATGGTAGAGGACATGTTTCATGACCTCGTTGACTACTGTCATACCAAGACCTTTAGACAGGAGACCCTGTCAAAACCCCCCAGGCTACTCCCAAAACCCCGTCCACACCTAGTCACTCGGTCAGTCCGAGCGTCTTTTCGTTCGCCCCCTTTCCCCCACGAATTCAATATTCCCGACCGTTTCTACCCCAAGCCCTTACCAGGCCACCCCAGGGGAGAAACGCTAGATGAAAACATCCGGAGAATCCTCTCCGAGACGGGTCCCTTAGCCCCCAAGCACATGTCTCTACATAACCTGAGACAAATCCCGTTAGTCCACTTACCGGAGGGATTCAAAATACCTAAATTCCACATATAACGGTCATGGAGACCCAGACATTCATTTAACTGCCTTTTATCTAGACGCCCGACTGTTTCTAGATAATCAACATCTGCTAGTCTTCCTCTTCCAGAAATCATTGGAAGGGGAAACATTGCAATAGTTCTCCACCCTCCCTGTAGATCACTTGTCAAACTTCTCGGCTGTAAGCGAGAAGTTCTTAGGTCGCTACAGATACCAGAGGATCAAAACCCCCTCTATTACGGATTTAACCGTATAGAGAATGAGGCATAGGAAGAATTTGAACAATACGTGTCTCGGTGGCGCACACTTGTCCACTGAACCGGCCTGCAACTCACAGAATGTCAAAAAATTGACATGATGTTATAGAGCTTGAGTCCAGAGCTTCGTACGAGCCTTTCGTACGGAGACTGTACTACGTATCAGCTTCTAATTGATCGCCACAACAGGATTTCCCATTGTGCCGCCCCCATAGTCCAAACCAGTCCCCACCTATCAGCCATAGAGTTGGACAACCATCACGTACGGCGCAAACCCCCACGGTAGAGGGGATTACACAAGTTTCGACACTCTACTCGAACGGAGCACGGGTTCCTGATCGAGGAACGGCGCCCCTTCTCGGGAACCAAACCAAAATTTCACTACTCGATCACCACCCGCCCCGTGCCGTTACAACAAAATCCGGTATTCCAGAGTTTCCCAGTCCAAAGCCCCATAATTTCAAACAAGGTCAACCTAGGACCTCTTCTATTCCACCTTCGTGAGGAACCAAAACCTAAGTCTTATGTGGGGACACATAGGATCTCGATCACTGGCCCTTTGGGCAGTGTCGATCGGATATTTTTGGTCAAACATGAAAAGAGACTATGCGGAACTGGTTCAGAAGTGCAAGAAATGTCAACGGTTCGGAATGCTCATTCACCAACCAGCGACGGACCTGGTTCCCCTCAAAATCCCGTGGCTGTTCGCCAAATGGGGCTTGGACATTATCGAGCCAATGCCTATGGTGCCCCCGGTAAAAACGCTTCCTGCTAGTGGCCACCAATTACTTCACCAAATGGGTGGAAGTGGTGCCTTTGGCATGGATCAGGATACCGAGGTTAAGTCCTTCATCTGGAAAGAAATAGTATGTCGTTTTCGATAACGCACTGATAAAAGATTTCTGTGAGGAGCTGAAATGCAGCATCGTTTCTCCACCCCACGATATCCCCAAAGAAATGGACAAGCGAAAATCACAACTGAACTATCCTAGATGGCCTGAAGAGAAGGCTAGAAAGCGCGAAGGGAAAGTGGGTCGATGAACTCCCATCAGTCCTATGGTCCTACCGGACCACCTCAGAAGATCTACAAGAGAAACTCCCATTTCATTGGCATTTGGAATCGAAGCCATTTTGTCAGTCGAAATAGAGTCACCCACGCACCGGACCCAGGATTTGACCAAACGACAAATGATGATCAAATGATGCAGGACCTGGAACTTCGGGATGAAAGAAGGAAATTGCAGCTATCAGAAATGTGGACTATCAAAATCAGATATCCGGATATTATAATCGACGAGTTTCGAGTAGAAGCTTCAGAGCTGGTGACCTGGTCCTCAGAGAAGTCTTCCAAGAAACCAAGAACAGGAAGGACGGTAAGCTCGGACCAAATTGGGAAGGCCCTTTCAAAGTCACTCATGTCAGACCAAACGGAGCCTACCACCTAGAAACAATGGAGGGGGTTGAAACCCCTCGTCCTTGGAATGTAATCCATTTAAAGAAGTATTATAATTGAATGAAAAATCTCCTTTTTCTTCAAAACTTCTAAGTGCGACAACACAACAGGACGAAGCCGCGCTCTAGGCTGAATCTGATCGGCGTCGCTCTTTGCACTCGATCTAGTTAGCCCTTCCAATCGCGCACTAGCCAAATGGCACCCTAAGCCGCACTCAACGTGTTGAATCTGATCGGGGTCGTTCTTTGCACTCGATCTAGTTCAGCCCGCACAGTTGCGCACTAGCCGAATGGCACCTTAAGCCGCGCTCAACGGACTGAATCTGATCCGATTCGCTCATTGGACTCGATCTAGTTCAGCCCTCGCAGTCGTGCACTAGCCGAATGGCACCCTAAGCCACACTCAACGGGCTAAATCGGATTGGGGTTGCTCTTTGCACTCGATCTAGTTTAGTCATTGCAATCGCGCACTAGCCGAATGACCCGTAAGCCGTGCTCAACGGGCTGAATCTGATCGGGGTGCTCTGCACTCGATCTAATTCACCCCTCGCAGTTGCGCAATAGCTGAATGGCACCATAAACCGCGCTAATCGGCTGAATCTGATCGAGGTCGCTCTTTGCACTCGATCTAGTTCAGCCCTCACAGTCACGCACTAGCTGGATGGCACCCTAAGCTGCACTCAACGGGCTGAATCTGATTGGGGTCGCTCTTTGCATTCGATCTGGTTCATCCCTCGCAGTCGCGAACTATCCGAATAGCACCCTAAGCCACGCTCAACAGGTTGAATCTGATCGATGTCGCTCTTTGCACCCGATCTAGTTCAACCCTCGCAGTCGCGCACTAGCCGAATGGCACCCTAAGGCAGTGCTCAATGGGCTGAATTTGACCAGGGCCGCTCTTTGTCCTCAACTCAACTCAGCCCTCGCAGCTATACGCATAAACAAGACGACATGTCAGAACTGCGTAAAAGGACCGAAGCACAACCAAGTTTATGCTTAGCGCTCAATTCATACAAACAAGTGAACCTGATCCTCCCTGGGAGAATCATGTCGACATTACAATAGAAAGCAAAATAAAAGCGAAATTGAAAGGCAAGCATATACATAAAGCGCTCATTCTCCTCCTCCTCGACCTAGCGCCTCATCCTCTCGAGCTCTCTACACGCAGCAGTGACATGACCGCAAGCCGTGAGGCTGGCTTTATGAGAGGAGGTCGGGGGCATCGAAAATTGGCCCATAGACGCAACTTGGCTAGGACTAACGCAGTACACGTATTGCGGTACCCGAGAGGGAGATATGGGGGCCGGAATCGATGCCCGAGGACCTCTCTCAGCCGCAGGAGATCCTCGAGGGGTTCAACGAATCTCTCCTCCCGGGATAAGTGGCCAGAGGGAGTTGTCGAGGGAGGAAAGGAAAGCGTTGGGCCAGGAGAAGGGGAACCACCGCCCAAAAACTCCCTCGCGTCCTCGACGGGCCCTTCGAAAGTCAGAACAGAGAAGGGCCGTTGACTCAGCGAAGGAGGGTGCGACGTCGCGAGCAAGGGAAAACTACCGCCCGACCTTTCTCCTTCGACGTCTTCGTGCCCCACAGAAACCAAGACGGAGACTGCTGTTGGATTGGAGGAGAGGGAACAAGTGGGCAAGTCCGGGGGTGACCGTCTCCAAGGAAAACTTCCTCCTTGTCATCCTCTTCGTCTTCGGCAATGTCGATCAAGCGGTCATAGGGCACGGTCAATCTGACCATAACCTGAGGCCGGCGGCCCGACCTCCTCAGCGCTCCTTCATGACCAGAAGCTGAGCCTAAAGTCCCACCAAGAAAGGGAGATACTGAAGGACGCCGACCGGCAGCCCGACTTGTAGAAGGAACGGATGTGGCCGGGGAAGGAGGAGCATGAAGACTCGAGGACACCGTGTCCAACAATGTCCTCCAGCTTCTGCCTCAAAAGCTAATGCCCGGTCCACATCCTCAGATCGAAAAATCTAGGAGGAGGGCATGCATTGAGAGATGATGCTCCTGAAACAAAAATGAGAATGTCGTAAGCAAGGGACCACATTCGATGGTCAAATGAAAAAAAAGTAAGAAGAAAGAGAAACAACCGACACAAGGATGAGGGGACTAACCTGAGCCCAAGAACGAGCCCCTCATCTCGTAGGAATGCGGAAGGGGCAATTTTCTGGCATCCAGGCACCTCAGACCCGAATGATCTTCGAGCACCAGTCGTAGATGAAGTCATGGGCATCCAGGATCAACATTCCCGAAGCTGGTCTCCAGGCCAGGTAGAAGGTAGAACTTCCTCCGACCAGGGGCTTCAAGATGTAAAGCTCCTCACCTCGTTCAACCCGAGATTGATATCGAGGGCATCATTGAGGGCGGTGACAGCCACCAGAATACGAAAGGCACTCGGGACAAGTTGGAGGCGATGCAGACTGTAGAAGCTCAGAAACTCCATTATCAACTTGGATAATGGAAAAAGAATCATGCCGGCCTCCACTTGGCCGGAATAGACCCAGAACGACGCAGGGTCTAGCGGGGGAGGCATCTCTCCCCGTACTCTATTACGGTCACAGTGCCTGAGGTGTGCGTCATTAAAACAAAAGGAAGAAGAGAAAGTACAAGGGGGAACGAAGGTTTGGTGGAAACGTAACTGAGCATAAAGGGTGAGAGGAGACACACGAACAGTGCGCGTATATAGTAAAAATTCAAATTAGTAGCCCAACTTTCACGACGATTCAGAGTAAAATGAAGCGGCAAAAACTAAGAAATTCAAAAAAACCGCCTGAGTGGCATTTATGTAGAAGGCGTACAGTCAAATGACAGATGGCAGGAACGAGAGTCGACAGGGCTAGATATCGAGGCACGGTCAATTGGGCCCCCTAAATGAGTCTCCCTGAGTTAGTTCTTTCGGACTCGCAGGTACTTGAGAGTCCAAAAGAAGGGGCATTTGTAGGAGACCAATCCGACCAGAACAGTGAATAAGGAATAGAGAAGATTAAACACGAGGATTGACAAAAAAATAGCTCTTTCTCTAGTTAAAAGGACATGGGCCTAAGAGGAAAGAAGGCCATGAAAAGGGCCCATGGACTCAGGGCCTAACGATTGCAAGGGTAAAATCTCCTCACCCCTGGAACGGACGTTTACTTAACCCCGACTTAGTCAGGTCAGGAAAAAGCTAAGAACATGCTAAGTCGGGCAACTCATATGCCCAACCACGACACGTCAGATACGATGGTGTCCGACCAGGACAGTTTAACCATCTGGCAAGATCATGAGAACAGGTAGCTGGTTTCAACCAACCTATACCATGAAACACAGCAAAGCCCGAATTGAGAGGCAAATCGGCCATAAGTCATTCCTGAAGCAAAACGGTTAACAAATGGAATATTTCCTGACACCAAAAAGGACAGTACGTCAAGAAACCGTTACAAGATAATGATGATTCCTAGGCGCTACGTGTCCTAAAATTCAGAGGCCACGTGGAGATTCCATATGGTGTTATGGCCACTCCGCAAGGTCTGAAATCTGCACGCCCCAATCCAGTATAAAAGGGAGGCTCCGCCCCCCTCTCAAGGGATGCAAGAAAATCCTGACTCTCACTCCTGTCAATTCTCGAGTATCCTATATCCTTCTTCTTCTTCGAAAGAGAAGGATTACTGACTTGAGCGTCGGAGGGGCGTTAGCCGACACCAAATTGGTGTGAGTCACAGGTGCGCGAAGAGTGGAGGTGACAGGGAAGCAGAGGATCCAGACGGGGAAGACGAGGAAGTCAAAGTTCTAAACGGACCGACGAGGAGGCGAGTCCAGGCCGACATCATCCAGGGTCTACTTCCAAAGCTCGGATCAAAGGAGATCCGATCCCAAGAGGGAACAATCGAAAAATCCATCCCCCACAAATACCAATCAATTAATTATTATTTGATTTTTATTCAATGTAAAAAATTTCTTGAATTATGGGCTTTCATGGACTCTGATATATATTTTTAGGGTGTCCGTGTTTGTTATCGCCATTGATAGCTATAAGCAGAAACTTGGGACGACGGAGGTCATCACCCGTATGGGCGATTGGACGGAGAAGAGATATAGAGCGACATTACATTATGCTTCTCGAGGTGTTCTTGCCCATCAAGCACGGCACATCTTTCGAGATGGCAAATTAGAAGTCATTTTCAACAACTATCCAAAGAAGACAAAAGAAGGGACGATGTCATACTAATATGGTGTGAAACTGTTAAATTCAACTTCTATCATCCCCGGTCTCCACCAATAAAAACCAATAAATAATTAACAATTAGCCATTAAAGCAGCCATCTCCACCAATAGCCAATCCTCCCTCTCCACCGATCCTCACAGCCAATAATTAAAAAAACACAATTAGTCAAGTAATCCAAAACTTCTTCTTGTTTTTTTTTGTGTCATTCATCAATGCATGGATTTAATTAATAGTAAAATATTATTTGTGGTAGATTTTGATATTGATTTTTTTATTCCTTGATTTAACATGGCTTAGTTTAATCACTCATTTGATATGGATTTATCAATCGGTTTAATATAGATTTTTCAATCTTTAGTTTAAATTTTTCTTAGTTTAATCACTCATTTGATGTTACGACATTGAAGAAAAGTTTGTTTTAAAAAAAATATGAATTCCAATGTTATAACATTGAAAAAAAATGAATCTTTGTTAGAATTTTATTAAATAAAAAGTAATTTTAGAAGATGTGTGTGTATGTTAGATAATGTAAAATTGTTAACATATGTTAGATTTTGTAGAAAGGGTATTTTTAAAAAAATATTTTTTATATTGTAATTCAGGCATTGAGAAACATATGATTGAAATTAAGTGGATTGTGATAAATCCATGCCACCTCTTCTTTACTTGGCTGAGTAGTTAACACCGCTATCTCAGTTAATCACCAAAACCGCCCCTTTCTTCTCTGTGCGAGCCGACTCTCTCTTTCATAGGTGAAGTGTGTGATTTCATTATTATTATTTTTTTATACATGCACTACCGTTTGTTGCCTGTGTGTATGCCCTTACCTTTTGAGCGGAAAGAACAAAGTACTTCATAAAATCAAGTCACCCAAGACACACAGAAGGGGAGGCTTTTGAGTTGTAAATTGTAAATAAAATTTTATATAAATTAATTACGTTTATATTCAAAATCTAGATAAATTGACATAAAAAATAAGAAAGCATATATAATAAAACATTATTAAAATTAAATATCATTACATATATTTTTCACCTACATATTGAATTTATTTATCTTCATTTCATATCCTGATTCTTTATTTAATTTAATTATAAATAAAAATATGAAAAATGATTATTTCATGCCCAAAAAATACAAAAATCTAGTGAGAGTGACATAAAGATATTATAAAATATTATTAAAATTAAATACCAATACACATTAATTTTCATATAATTTAATAAAAATTTCATCTTTACTCCATATTTTGATACTTCATTTAAATACCAAAAATGATATCTGATTTTGACGATGAAGGTATTATTATTTGCCATAGTTAAAATATACTTACATAGACTGTTAAAGATATTAGATTATATATCAGTTTGTTATTATCTTAGTTTTTTAGTGTGTTACACGTGTAACACCATCTTGTACTATTATATAAAAGGCTTTAGTAATTCTCTAATAGAACAAGAGTTTTAGAGTTTCATTTATTATTTTCTCTCTTATTTCTAACATAGTACCAGAGCCACCCGAAAATCGTAGATCTACAAAAGTTGTTCTTCCCTCTTCCCTGCTCCGATCGAGGAGTCTACAATCGGAGCGGGGGAAAACTTTTGATACCCCTATTTTCTTCAGTTGTCTATGTTGTCATCTTCGTGTTGTCGTCTTCTTCATTGCACCGTTGTTCGTGCCGTCGTCTTCATCGCGCCGTTGTTCCCCATGCAGCCCACCTGCGCCCGTCCGTGCAACCCTACCGCGCCGCCCCGATCGCGGCCCATTAGCAACCCGTCCGTGCGGCCAGTCCTGCGTCCGCGCCGCTCGTTCGCACTGCCAGTCCGCATGCACCGCTCGTCCGCGTGGCCAGTCCTGCGACATTCGTCCGCGCCGCTCATTCACGCCGCTCGTCCACGCGTACCCCGCTCGTTTGCTCATTCGTGCCATTCGTCCGCTGGTTCGCAGCGCCGTTCATCCGCACCGCATTCGTACGCGTCTGTGTTCGCAACAGTCAACACAAGCGATATCCGCGTGAAGTCCGCACGAAATCCGAGGAAAATCCGCGTTCGTAAGTGGAATCTGTGATCGTATGCGGGCTCGTACGTGGATCCACGTCACGCCCAACCCATCCATCCACTCGGATCCATTTGCCAACCCGACCCGAATCCAGTTGCCCGACCCGGATCTGCTCGGGAACAGTCTGCCGGCCACCGTCCGGTCACCGTTCGACGCCTTCCGTCTGCCGTCGGCTTCGTTCTGTTGAGTTTCTTTTCTAGACTTCGTTCAGACTCCGAATATAGTCATCTTTGTACTCATTTTGATCGTTTTTTTGTTCTCTACGCATCTATGTATGTTTTTTCTTCATCCGAGATCTCTATCCTTCTGTCCTCTTTGTTTGAATTTTTCTGCGGTCATCCGTACTGCTTTACTCTGTGCTTCATGCACATGAGTTTTTTTTTATTGTTTATGCAGCATTGCAGCCTCTGTGCGCTGTCGTCCTCGCGCACCTTTGTTTTTGATGCGCCAATTCTCATAAAGAAATGGAAAATTAATTAAATGTTAGTAGGAATTGCTAGCACTACTTTTTTATTTTATTAAATATAATTCTTCAAGAAAAATTTAAATAAATAAAAATCTACAGAAAATATCAAAAACCAACAAAGATGTAAATCTCATCGAGAAAATAAAAAAATTGGCCCCCACATGAGGTCTCCCAACAACGTCCCCACCGACCAACAAAAGACGCGCGTAAAGAAATTAACAATCAAACACAAAAGTGGAGGTGGGCCGTGGGCGATCCGGGTGACATGTCAATAGATCAACTCGTCTTTTCCAAGAAGATATCGGTTTACATTAAAAGAAGAAATTTTTTTTTTTGTGTATTTCCACAAAGTTACGGATCATATATTTTTCATTATTCTTATTTAACTTAATAGTCATGTGTGTACTGAGCTACAATTTATTTTTATATCTGTTCTACTGTTTTTAGTCAAATTGTTTATCACTACCTTGAAAACCCAATTTATGTCATAATCAGCTTTTCCACGATCTTGAAGACCCATTCAATTAATGTCATCATAATCCAAAACAGAAAAAAATACAAAGGCAACATGTGGCACATTCTCCCTCCACATGTTTAATAAGAACTTAAAAAACATTCCCCCCTTCAAGTCTGGATAGCCCATCACAAAAAATATATAAAATACTCACGTGGATCAACAATAAATATCATGTAATTGATATAAAAAGATTTTCAATAAAAATTGCCCTAACAAAAGGCAAATACACATCTTAAAACATTTTTGTATGATTTATACCACACGCTATAATTGATATTCGAATTTTTTTCAATCGTCGATACAGATGATCTCATCACCTCCATTAATACCAACAAAAAAAAAAACTATGATACACATTATAACATATTAGACTTACAAGCTATTAGTTTCAGCCTAAAATCTCAACCTCCCATCACTACAACAAAATAGGATTTTGATGACGGGTAAAAATCGTCACCAAAACCCTTATGACTGTCACGAAAAACCTATAGTGACGCTCGGACGTGTGTCGCGGCTGAACCAGTCACCATATCTTTTCGTGACGGTCAAAGCCAGTTTGTCACCGTACGTGGCTTATAGTGACAGACACATTCGTCACCATTGGTTGACAATAGGTGACAGACACAAATGTCTGTCATCATTTACTGACATTCAGTGACAAGCGGTGCATAAATTTTACTAACGGTTAACACATGAATGTCACCTTTGACAATATATGGTGACAGACGTATCTGTCACCATAAGCCGATAAATAATGGATTGGTAGTTAATATCAGTCACATTTTGTAGACATTTAGTGACATATTATCATTGTCATTATAAAATATATAATTAAAATCAAAATTTTTCGTGACAATCTATAATCATAGTTGCTCTATCAATAATAAAATATTTTAATATAATAATTTATAAATAATTATCTTACTAAAAACTATAATCATAACATGTACAATCACAATTTAAAAAATAAAAATAATACAAACATTTCATATATAAGAGAATCTCAACAATTCATTACATTATTTCAACCAATATTCAATTACATTGTTATAAGGGTTCCAATATGAAAAAATAAATATCAAAGTCATTGAAGAATATTGTTCCTCTTCACTTTCGTCCAATTTATCTCCACCTACAAAAATATTGATTATAGAAAAATGATTAATGAAACATTAATTAATTAAAAAATAAAAAAATTATTACGCACTTACAAATGCTAGAGGCCATGCAATATAGTGTCCAATAGCATCCTTGATGGTTTTAAGTATTCCATCTCGCCTCATCAATTTTCCTGTAGAATCTAACGGAAAATTAACCACTACTTCACACCATCCATCACCTAACAGTGTTCATCCAAGAATTTTGGTTGGGTATTCGTTAAGGAGCATCCCATTTGTTAATATTTTCTTTTCAATTGATAAAATCTTGATAGGAAATACTTAAAACTATTATACATGTCAGAAGAAAAAACATAAAAAAATTAGTAAATACCTATTGCACGTATGCATACAAATAAGTAAATCTTGTAGGATTGTATACTACCTCATCAACCATGTTAGTCTTTTTGTTCATAGGATTTTTTATTTGATTAATGTTGTTGAGATTTGCATGATGATGTCAAGAGATGGAAAAACATCATCATCCTACGAAACAAATATATACGGTCGTTTTAATTCTTAGTGCATCATATATTTTTCATTATTCTTATTTGACTTAATAGTCATGTGTGTACTGAGCTACAATTTATTTTTATATCTGTTCGTACTGTTTTTAGTCAAATTGTTTATCGCTACCTTGAAAACCCAATTTATGTCATAATCAGCTTTTCCACGATCTTGAAGACCCATTCAATTAATGTCATCATAATCCAAAACAGAAAAAAATACAAAGGCAACATGTGGCACATTCTCCCTCCTCGTGAACTTAAAAACATTCCCCCCTTCAAGTCTGGATAGCCCATCACAAAAAAAATATAAAATACTCACGTGGATCAACCATAGTCATGTAGTTGATATAAAAACATTTTTAATAAAAATTGCCCTAACAAAAGGCAAATACACATCTTAAAACATTTTTGTATGATTTATACCACAAGCTATAATTGATATTCGAACCTTGCTTGGAAAACCCAATAGAAAAAAACCAAAACGAAGAAAAAGAGTATAATTTAACTTAATCGTATAATGGTGTATGTGTTTAACACTGCCTCGTTAAAACCTTATCAGTAAAACCCATTGGAAAAAACCTAGACGAAGGAAAAAGAGTTCAGTTCGTAAAATGTCATCAAAAAAATTACTCCCCTCATAAGTACAAGATTTCAAGAATTTTGGTCACTAACTCGTAGCATCCCGATGTTATACACCAGCTTCTTGAATGTTAACGTCGACAAAGCTTTAATGAACAAATCTGCAAGATTGTCCTTTGACTGAATTTGTTGAACATCAATTTCGTGTCTCTGCTAGAGCTCATGAGTGTAAAAAAAATTTAGACAAATATGCTTCGTTCTATCACCCTTGATATATCCCCCTTTGATTTTAGCAATGCATGCTGCATTATCTTCATAAATAGTTGTTGGAACATTTGTAATGAGAGATAGTCCGCATGCAGTATGAATATGATGAACCAAAGACCTTATCCACACACATTCTTGACTTGCTTCGTGGAATGCAAGAATCTCAGAGTGGTTAGAAGACGTGGCGACCAAAGTCTGTTTCGTAGATCGCCAAGAGATCGTTGTGCCACCGCAAGTGAATACATACCTTGTTTGTGAGCGAGCCTTGTGAGAATCTGAAAGATATCCTGAATCTGTATAACCCTTCAGTTGTGCACCATTATTGGAATCCTTTGCATAGAATAGGCCCATGTCTGACGTTCCACGAAGATAACGAAAAATGTGCTTCACATCATTCCAATGCCTTATTAGATAAATTGTCAAAATAGAAAATCCCTTACTAGATATATTTATAAGGACACAAGCAAATGAAATTGTTTTCATATCCTGCTTTCATCAAGTATTCACTAAGACGGTTGTACCTACTGCGTTAAGCTGTACAATGAACGTCTTAGCTTTATTAAGTACATACTCTTTGATTTTTGTTTTAGGCAATTTATATCCTTCAGGGATTCATATAAATTCCCATATAGATAAGTTGTTACTTCGTCCATTAGTCTCATATCAAGTTTTTTTAGAAACTTCGAGACTTCCTAGTTAATAGAACATTTTTGTATCTATGACTGATGAGTATGTTTCTTCACAGTCAAATCACAAGTTTCTGCAAGAAACCTTGTGCCACAAGACGTGTTTTATATCTAGCAATTTTATTTTTTCATTTCATTTTCTTACAAAAACCCATTTGTAACCTTCAGGGTTAATATTTTTGGGGTATGTATTATAGGTTCGAATATACCACACTTTTCAAGAAAACTCAATTCTGCTTTAATAACATCTTTCCACTTTGACCAATTATTTCTTTGTTGACATTCATTTATGCTGTGTGGCTCATTGTAATCATCGCCCTTTGAAATTTCAGTAGTATGTCATCGATGATCATTTTTTGCGATTCCACATTTCTCTTATATGCATATAAAATACAGAGATCTCAATATTATTAGGTACATTTTCCTCTTTAACAGTTTGTGTAGTCACTTCTGGAACTCGTTTCTCTTCAGGGACATTATACTCTTCTGGAGTTTTAGAGAAAGTGGATCTATTGTTCATAATCTCTTCTGGAGCATTATGTATAACTTCTTCTGAACCATTATTAGAGCATGATTTTTCATTTGATCTCCACTTCTTGGGAGCTAAATCTTTTGAACCTATAGGTCTATCATGCTTTTGGCGTGCATTAGGATTTTGATTTTTACGTTTAACGGTACGTAAGTCTAGATGAGACGGAGTGGATATATTCCACGATAATTCTCGTCGTTCTTCAGGAACATATCGTACTTCAGATACATTTTCCCTCCCCCTAACGATGGGAATATTGTCTCATTAAAATGACAATCCGCAGATCATGCGGTAAAAACTATCATCGAGCAAAAGAATCTTCTGGTTCTTTAGTAGCCCAAATGAATAGTTCAATGCATCATCTTGTACGATGCATATCCGAGATGGTCATGCCAAATCATAAAGATCATAGAACTTCAGGTTCATATGAGTAATTATGTATATTTATATTATAACCCTTAGGAGAGAGCATAAAGTTTTTCTAATATATGCTTCTAGCATGAGACATTATTAATGTTTAAATATTTCATAATTTTATAATGACATATATTGAGATATGTATCATTATTAGACTTTTTCTGGATCTACATGATACAATGTATCGTTGATACAAAATTTTGTATCCTTTGATAATATGATATCTGCTCTTCTGGAGCCTTCGATCAAGTTTGTAATACTAGAAATAATATTATCATTTGCATTCATTAATGTTAAATTAAAAAAATAAGATAAATATGAAAGTGCATTTCATGCAATAAAGAAAAATAAAGACGTAAATATAAAATTGAAGTACATTAACAAATATCTAATCGTATATGAAATACATGACCAATAAAGAGTTTACTCCTACTTCATGTATGCAACCAATTTAAAGATTTGGACGTACATCAGGTACGTGACCAAAATTATGTTATGAAAAAAAAATTTCTTTTTCATTCAATAGCATTTCACTTCTGGTGATTTCAAATAACTTGTCATCTCTACGATGATTGTGGTTATATAAACCATGAAATAACCTTTGACCATGTCAATTGCTCAAAATAAAATAAAATGCATTTGATTCAGGCAACGATGTTGAGTCAATAGATTGGGTTTCATGATTTTTTTTATATAAATATTATTATCAAAGCTCATTGATCAGCAATGAGAAGATATAAAATTTGATAATAATGTTTTTGCTTTCGCTATTGCTACTACTGGAGCATCTTTGAGACATAATCAATGTTCGAAATATCGAACATTTCGATATATCGAAATGGGGGCCGATCGATATATCGGCGATTTTTTTTTAAAATAAATTCAAAAAAAATTGAAAAAAACAGTTAAAAAAACATTAAAAATTGTGAAAATAATAAAAATGAATAAGAATAATTTGATATGAAGATAATAATAATTTTACAATGGTTTTGGTATGAAAAAAATTTTACAATGGTTTATGTAGTCTACAACATAAATAAAATTGAATTTATTTAAATAAATAATCCATTGCATTATTTATAAAATCCCCTCCCTGGGTTCCACCTAATGGTGTACCATAACCATAAGAGGTGTCACCACCATCATTGTCGCCGTGTCCACCGTTGTTATCATCTGAATCTGTGTTTTCTTCCTGAATTTCATTATCTGCATCTCTTGTTTCATCAGATGATCCAACTCCTTCTTGACCCTGAAATTGTGTTGCAGGGATGATTTCATCTTCTTCATCATCATCGTCGTCTTCATCTTCAGGCTCCTCAATGATCGGCCGTTTCCCATGTCGTCGTGCACCTTGAGATTGATGAGTTTGCTGCGTCGATCTTCTCGGGCGTTGATGTTCCACGGTGTCGCCGTATGCTTCAAGCTCCACTTGAGTCCATGTCAAGTCTTCACCTTGAAAAACTGGGTCGTCGACGTCCATAATCCACTCGTTGTCGTCTTCCAATGAATCCAAATTGATTGGATCTTTATGAGCTGGATTACGTTGAAGATTTAGGAAACGCTCATGCAATTTTTGATTATATTGCACAAACACTAAATCATTCAACTTTTTTTGCTTCAACCGATTCCTCTTCTTGGTGTGTAACTGTTAAAAACAAGAAAATTAAAGTTAAATTTTGTAAAGTATATCAGTTTTAAAACAAGAAAATTAAAGAAAATTTTGTAAATTTTATAAAGACAACTCACATTTTCAAATGCGCTCCAGTTTCTTTCACAACCGGAAGATGAACAAGTGAGTCCAAGAATTTTGATGGCGACCTTTCTCAACTCCGGTACCTCACCTCCGTATTTATCCCACCAATTGACTGGGATTGTGTTGTCCCTTGCTCTCACGATGGTTCCCCAACTGAACGGTCCACTTTCTTGTAAATAATAATCCAGTTGTCTTTGTAGTCTGTCTTGCACCTCCGGATCTGGCTCCATTTTCGCCATTGCCTGAAACAACGAAGCATATATGTTTGGACTGCCGCGTCCCGGTCCGCGGTCTTAAACCATACCCCGGGGTTAAGGACAAATCATGCATGGTAAAGGTTAGACGACATCTGACGACTCCATCTTCCTTCTATTACCTCAAGAACAGGGCTATATTGTAGCGGTCTATGTTGATAGTTTTCCTTAATTTTTTCTTTAGCCCTATCCATTGCATTGTACAAGTAGCCCATAGAGGGTTTCTCATCTCCATCAACTAATCTTAAGACATGGACAAGAGGAATTCCGGCGTGAAGGGCTCGTTGTACACCTTTCCAGAATTGAGCAGAAAGAATAGTTCTTTCTGTTTGTTTTCCGGTTCTAAGGTTACACCACTTGCTCTTCGTCCATTCATCTGCTACCATGAGTGTCCTAAGTGCATTCTTATGTTCCCAAAGTGATTGCAAAGTTAAGAATGATGTGGCAAATCTAGTGGGTCCTGGCCTAACAATATCTCCATTGCAAAACATTCTTATTACATGCAATAATTGTGTGTGTGCATAAATAAAAACAGTGATTCTTCTAGCTAAACTAATAGTTTTAATATGCATCTTACCAATGTCTTCCAAAATTAAATCAATACAATGTGCAGCACATGGTGTCCAAAATATTGTGGGGTGCTTTTCTATCATTAATTCACATGCAGCTTTATAATTAGCAGCATTATCAGTTACAATTTGAACAACATTTTCTTTTCCAATAATATTTTCTATAACATCACTTATTTCGTTAAACAAATATATTGCAGTGTGTGAATATGCAGATGCATCAATGGATTTCAAAAACATGGTTCCTTTTAGAGAATTAGCTAAAAAGTTAATTAATGATCTCTGTCTCCTGTCTGTCCATCCATCACACATTAATGTACAACCATAGGTTTTTCAATGTCCTTTATGTGTCTCTAAAATCTTATGAGTTTCTCTTACCTCTTCTTGCAAACATGTTTCACCTAACTCATGCATCGATGGTGGGGCTAAACCAGACTCAAACCTACCTACTGCTTCTAATGCAACATGAAAAGAACGTGAAGTTAATGCATGAAAAGATACACCTGCAGTGATTGCCCATTTAGCTATCTTCTGAATTGCATTTTTCCTTTCTTCTTTTTTTAATCTGCCTTCTAAAGTTGTTTGTGTTAGACCTGTGTCATTTAGAGTCCTAATTTCGATCGGAGTCGCTAAAATTTTGATTTTTAGCTACCTTCTGGGGTTTAAGGACTCTGATTGAAGATATAACTGCATATTATGGGTCCTGGTACTATTTAGTGCTGCCCATAAAATTTTCGTTAAATTCCGATAACGTTTTTGAAATTATGCAGTTTCGGATTGGTATTCGGATTTGATTTTATTAAAATCCAAGATGAAGAGATAAAAATCCGATATTATTATGAGATGTTAAGTTTGGAGATAGCTTCCATATAGAAGTGGAATTGGATCAACTGGATTCGTATATTAAAAGTTATGGGTATTTTTCCATGTATACCCCGAAGTTGAGAAATCCAGGCTGCAGCCCTGTAAGATGTTTAGCCTAGATTTTGAAATAGCTGGAGAGGTTATTTGATCTGGGTGTAAACATGAAAGTTGTAGATAATCGTCTTATCTTTCTATTGCCACTGGAATCATGCAATTCGGAGCTGTATTGAGGAAGTTATAGTCGTTTAAGTGAAGACTGCGCAGAGTTTTTTAAGTCCGAGGACAGCTCGGTCTTTCACCCGACCTTTGCCTATTTAACCCCCCTAAACGAGCACGACTTCAGCTCTTCAGCTCGGTTTAGCATCTCTTTTTCCCTCTTTTGGTGTGTATTTGGAGGAGGAGAAGGAGATGGAGCAAGAAGAAGTTGAAGCTTAAAGTGGAAGGGTTAGTGAAGGTGATTAAGGGTTTTGGACTTGTTGTTGTTGTTGTTGATGATTCTTTCTTCTCTTCCCCTCTCTAATCAGTCCCCCCCCTAGGTGTTTGTTGAAATGCCCAAGTGAAGAAGAAGAAGGATGGGAAGCAAGATGGAGGTGGTGGAAGCGGTGGTGGCGGACGAGGTGGCCAAGGGTGCGCTTGCGAGCCCCTACACCTCCCCCTACGCTCCCCCTCTCATTTGGGTGAGTTTTCCCTCTTCTTTATTTGGTTTTCATGCTTGTATGGGTGCTTGGGAGGGCATGCACGGGTAGTGTTTGGGTTTGGGTGCATGTGGGGGACATGGGGGAGTGTTTTGGAGGCTGGGCGCGCGGGTCTGCACGCGCGAGCGCGCGCGCGGGCGCGCGCGGGTCGTGCGCGCTGGTGCGGGCGCACGGGAGCGCTCGGTAGCGCGCGGTGGTGTGCGCGCGGGGTCGCGCGCGAGCGCGCGCGTGTCTGCGCGCGGAGGGCGCGCGTCTGGGCGCGTCTGGGCGCGCTGCGCGCGCAGGGGTGCCCGGGGCTGCGCCCGGGGCTCCCCGGGGTGCGTATGGTGCTGCCCGAGGCCGGTTTGGCCGTGCTGAGGGTCGGCACCCTCGGGTGGGTGTCCGGGGGGCTCGGGCACGCGTGCGTGCGTGCATGCGTGCGTGCGTTCGAGCCCGTATGCGTGGATGTCTACGTCTTAGGCATCCCTAATTGGTTTTATATGTTTGTATATGATTTTACTCACCCTTTTGGTACCCTTGGCTTGCAGACCTCGTCGGTTGGGATGCGCGACGACTCGGGTATCGGTGAGTGGTTTGATTCCAACCCTTCCGGGAGCGCCCGATGCACGTAGTCGTGCTTCGCGCTTCCATGGGGCTTTAATTGCACCCTAATTATGCTAGATATCATGCATGCTAGGATGTATAGCTCGTATATTGTGTAGAACCCCTATTCTACCTTATACTTGCCTATGTATTGTATAGAATATGGCATGATTTAGGTATTTTGTTTGAAATACTACCCTTATTATCATTTGAACATATCAGGCATGTCTAAACTTGGGTTAATAACGGGTGTATGCGTAATATTCCTCTGATTTAGGACTCGAGGGTGTGGTATAGTTGTTGCACCCATCTGTTGGGGCAAAACTATGACCAGCTCGAGAGAGGATGAGGCATTCCCTCTCCCTCGCCCTCCTTCTCTTCACGAACCGAGTGAGTAGATGTAGTTCCTACTTGACTCGGGTTTGCTTGGAATTATTGGCATGCACCTGTTGTTGCGCAGATCGCGCTTAACCCTTCCCTTCTAGGTTGGTTTTATCCAACGTATATTAGGTTGTAATTTGTGTGTGTTTATCTGTTTGATGCCATGTATGCATGCTTCAGTAGGTCATCGTTGGGTAGTTAATTGCATATATATATATATATGCCGATATGGCCATGATTCTTGTCTAATGTGTTAGACAAGTGTATGACCTCTTGTGGGGTCATACCATGGTTTTGACACTTATAATTAAATGTCTTCCCCGCATCTGAGTTATGCGCCCTGGAGGGAATTCATGAGAATTCGTTGCGCTTAATCGGTGTTTGATGACCGATGACGACGGATCCAAGAGGATCGTATTCGCGAGCGTAGATTGTTTTTCCCCTTCGTTGGATCCGTGTAGGAACTTCCCGGCGTTGGAAACGCTGTCCTGGCACCGGGCTCCCATGCGTGGGAGTATGTCAGGTAGAGGCTACCCGGGGAAAGGGCTACCGGTGGACCAAGGGCTTAGAACAATCGACCTCTTCCCCAAGATCCTATGTCACCCGTCGGGGTGAGGGTGAGGGTGTTGGCGTGAGTAAGGTGGGGTCGCGTTGATACTCGACCCGTCAGTTTGTATAGATGGTTTTCCCGTGGGGTTTGCGCTGCGAGCATGAGTTATCGTTTTTCCCCTTCGTTGGATCCGTGTAGGAACTTCTCGGCGTACCATTGCTGTCTTGGCACCGGGCTCCCATCTGTAGGTACCATCGCTGTGGTCGACAGTGTACTGATCGTGGGAGTATGTCAGGCAGAGGCTACCCGGGGAAAGGGCTACCGGTGGACCAAGGGCTTAGAAACGATCTAGTCTCTTCCCAAGAGACTGGGTCACCCCTTTTGGGGTGAAGGTGAGGGATTGGTACAGTTACTTCCGACAACCTAGGTCACCCTTCGGAGGTGAGGGTGTTGGTGTGAGTGTTGTGGGCTCGAGTTGATACTTGACCCACCAGCTTGAGTGATTGGCTTTCCATAGGGTTCGCGCTGCGAACAAGTAGTGTTTCCTCCCAATATCGTCGTATACCGGGGTCCCGACGTAGAAGCTGCCCTGACAGAGGACTCCCACTTGTAGGTACTCCCGATGCGTTCGGCAGATGTACTGATCAGGGGAGTGTACCAGGTGAGGCTACACGAGGGTGGACCACCGGACGATGTTGCAAGCCTGAATTATCGTTCTCCTCTTCGCCGGATCCGTGTGGATGCTTCCTAGGTACGAGCCGCCCTGGGTGGACCCCCACCTGTAGGTACCATCGATGCGCTCGACAGTGTACTGACCGTGGCCGGCTCCAGGTAGAGGCGGCCTGGGAGAGCGCTACCGGATGACGAACGGTGTAGAACAGCAAGTTGTCCTTCGAGTCCCTAGACTCACCCCTGTGGGGGCTAGGGCGAGGGCAGGGTAGGGTCGCACCGCCGTGTGACCTTGTTAACCGTTGGGTTTCTACCCATGGTTTCCTTGATAGGTGATTGCCTTAGGATCGAATGTTGTGTTGGTGTTTGGTTTCTGACCACTCACTGAGCTTGTAGCTCACCCCTCGCTTATGTTTTTCCCCAGTTGACGCTGAGTCGGATCCAAGAGAAGAGCTCCCCTGGCGCCATCCGAGTAGGAGACATGCGTTCGCGTTGGATGTCTTGCGAGTCGGAGGCTATCAGCATTCCCTTTTCATTGTATGTATTATACTTGTGCTTGTGCACGGTATGTAGACTGTTGATGTCAGTTATTGTATCTATTGGCTCTCACAGGACTGTTGATTGTGTACTCTAGTCTGTAATATGTCTTTGAATTACAGACTTAGTCATTTGAGCTTCCGCTTTTTGTATATATTTGATGTCAGTTACTTGTGTATTGCCTTTTCTATTGTGGCGTATTTATTTGACCTCGTGTATGGATTACTGATATCATTTATATATTTGCCACGTCTCGGGACGGCCGCCCTGGGGCGTGACAGTTTGTCTAGGGCCTCCTCTTAATATTTGATCAACTACATCTTCAATATTACCTCTACAAAATAAATCCATAGGTCCCCTAGTGTTTTTCTTTCTTTTTAAAGATGGAGGCCTTGAACTAGGACCACCAATTTCTATTACATCATCATCACCTATATGTGGTTGTTCATCTCCTATGTCTTTAGCAAAATCTTTAGAATAAAATGTTTCTCTTCTACATTTATTTTAGATTTTTTATTCATGAATAGTTCTATTTCTTTTTTAATTTCTGGTGTTGTTTTAGGACAAGGTTTAGCATTAGCTCCTGATGAATGCAATATGTGTTCTTTGAGTCTGGTTATGCCACCACTACATAGATGATTGCAAAGTAAACATTTCACAATATGTTTTTCAATAATACTTTTATATTCTCCGTATTTCCATGCAGGGTCTTTTGTATTAGCCGGTCTTAGATTAGATGAACTAGCTCCAGAAGAAGACATTTCTTTCAAAAATGAGTTTTTTGTTTTCAAAAAATTAAATTTTGATTCTTTTTAAAAGTGGATGATGCTACTATAATTACTTTCTAAAAATATTTTACTAAATGCTAAGAATAAATACCTCTAAAAATAGGAGACAAATTGAAACTTCTTCCAAAAGCCTCCAAAGTCTCCACCCAAAGCCTCCAAGAACTCCACCAAACTCCTCCAACTAGTCCACCAATATCTCCTCCAAGAAAGGGAATTTTAGGATTTTTGATGGATTTTTTGGAATTTTTTTTGTGGAATTTTGGCTTCTTTTGGGATTGAGGGATTTTGGAAAAAAAAAATGATTGCTATATAAGAGAGTAGAGAATTAGAGATTGTGTGAGAGTGATGATGGTGAAGAAGATGATTGTTGAGTTGTTGTGATGAGAATGGAGAGTTTTGGGGGACTATTTATAGGATTGGGAATAAAAGGGGTTAAATTATAAATAAATAAAAATGAAGGGGGGTTTTACAAATTACCCCCCCCCCCAAACGGCTATACTGCCGTTGGGGCCCAACGGCTATATAGCCGTTGGGCTCCACGGCCCGATTTTTAAAATAAAAAAAATAAAAAATTTCGAACGGTCGAAAATCGACCGTTCGGGCGATATATCGATGGATTTCGATATATCGGCGATATATCGATCGATATATCGCTGACGTCATGCTGACGTCAGCGATAATCGATAAAACTTCGCTATTCGCCCGATTTATCGCGAAACCGCCGACGAAACCGATATATCGATATATCGGTCGCGAAAAAAAACTATGGACATAATGGTCGGTGGACCTTTCACAATGAGATGTTAATATTTAAATCCTCTTTATTATGATAGTGAAAGATAATCACAATTTGTACATGTTCCTACTGGGATACATGTATCTTTTTTTTATGATCCTTCAAGGACCCATAAAATTTTCATAGTTTTTGTATATTCCTACAGACCCAAGTAGCCACTAATTTTATATAATCCTTCAGGGATAATAAAATTATTTGTAATCCTTCAGGGATAAAATAAAATAAAATTTACATGATCCTATTGGGACACATTATTCATAGCTTCTACATGGTCCTTCAAGGATCCATGTAAATACAATTTTTGTATGGTCCTATAGGGACACATGACATTGTAACATTAAAATGAATCACAAATCAAATATTTATAAATATCAAATTAATTGATACAATGAATAAAGATTGATGTTAGCACAAATCTAAGCAATAAGTGAAACATCAAAATATAATTCCATAATCTACTAGAAAAAAAATTTAAGCTACAAATTTTAATCATCTTATCCAAAACCTTTTTTTTTTCACATATATATGAATATGGAACAGATTGAGACTAATATGATTGAAAGTAATATATGGCATAGCATGTCACGGTATTGTAACCACAGTATAATAATTGAAACACTATATATGTTGAATAAATAAACTGATTAAGAAGATATTTATGCCACATACAAAAATGAAATCCATGTTGAAGTCCGGGGAAAACTTTTAATTTTCATTATTAAAAATATACAAAGGAATCACGGTGTTTTCAAATGGGGTATGATGGTGAATATAATAAAATCATGGGTTCTACTCATGCTAATAGAATCATTCATGAATTCAACAAGGATGACATGTCATGCTTATAAAAACAGTGAATTCATTATGGATATAAGGAATGAGAGAATTTTTTTTTATGGAGATCATTAACAACCCACCGAATACAAACCTTCCTGGTAGATCATATTCAATTCATGCATCCATTTTGAATTTATGCATACACTAAAGACAAAATAAAACACATGCATATATGAAACGATAACTATATAATAAAATGCATGAATTATTGGGTTTGATTACAAATCATGGATCCATGCGCATATTAATCACGAAGATGATATTACATGGCCAAAACATTTTTTTAATACTATGATATTGAATATGCATAAAGAAATGCATTCTTAAAACAAATCTATAAAAGAATGCAACACATGGGTATATTTAATTATGTAGCATAGAGTAAGAAAACTCATTTTTCTTATCAAAAAGAAAATCATAAAATTCTCTATCATGTTGTATACAAAATATAAAATAAGATAAATCATGATGATTTGAATATCATAAATTCACCAAAAATATAAATATTTGTGAATCTATTTTTTTTAGAAAAAATATATAATTTTATGAACTCACCAATACAAATCTTTGAAGATCTCATGAACTCACCAAATTACAAACCTTTGGAGATCTCTTTAACATCTTGAGTGCTTGAATCGAATAAGAGTTTATTCGTGCTGATAACGTGTTGTAAACTAAGTAAAGTACATACACACAAGTATACATAAGAGTATAAACAAAACACACAGGACATATAGAGAAGAGAGATAGAGAGAGATTTCTTATTCTTCACTTGTTGGTTGGTTATAGAATACATGAGAGACCCCTCTATTTATAGGGTGCATGGAGGAATTCCAAATATGAGAAGTTACAAGTCAATAAAGGTGAGGGGGTAGATAGTGGGGTGATTAATAGTAGGAGTTATGGAATTGAATGAGAGATGTTATGTAGTTGAAGAGTGGGGGAGGTTATGAATAGGAGGAGTGGTGGGTATCCACTTTATTCACAACAACAACACATTTTTTTTTATAAATAAAAAGGATGGATAGGAGAATTTGTGGGGGTGGCTATAACCGCACCCAGTCACTCCCTCTCCCCTTCTAGAAGTCAAGCATTCTCCTAAATCCTAACTGGTTAGACAGAACTCTCTCACTCTCTCCCCTTCTAAAAGCCGGGCATTCGTAACCTCCGCCTCCCCTCGCTCTCTCTCATTATAATTGCAGCTCATGCACGCACAATCTCCCCCCCCCCATCCCCTCCTCTCTCTCTCTCTCTCTCTCTCTCTCTCTCTCTGTTTGAGATCTTCTGAGTGAAGAGAGGTTATTGTTGCTCTTGCTCACGTGGCTTTCATCGCCTATAGATACGAGCACTCATTGAAACCCCACAAAAAAGAAGTTTTGTGTGTGTTTTGGGTGCTGTTTGGATGGGTCGGGATAACGTTATACCGGCGTCGGGGATGGTAGGGGTGATGGTGGTGTTTGCGGGGTTGAACGTGTTGAATAAGCTCGCCATTGAAGATGGGATGAGTCCGAGAGTTCTTGTGGCCTATCGATACCTCTCCGCGACTGCAATTTTGGGTCCCCTGGCTTTCTTTGTTGAAAGGTTTGATTATTTACCCTTTTTTTTTTGGGGGGGGGATCGTGGAAAGTTTTTTGGATTTTGTGAGATGAGGTTGTATGTGTGTTTTTGATGTGGGGTTTTAGATTGATGATTTGGGTTTTTGTGTAATTCGTTTTTTTTTTTTTTTGGTTAAAGGTGGTTCTTTTTGTTGTTTTTCTAATTTTTAAAGGTGTGGAATTAATGTTTTCTAGATTTTGTGAGATGTGTACTTTATATGAATTTTTTATATGGTTTTTTTGATCGGTTGGGGATTCTGAAACGGTTTTGTTATTCTTTGATGGGGTTGTAGTTATTTTTTATTTTTTATTTTTTTACTTTTAGGAACAGGTGCTCAATAGGGAAATACAAGTTAATCAATAAAGAACCAAGTGGGAGAGAATCCTACTTTAAACTTCTTGATTAATGACCTATTCTATTACAAACTTTCCATCACCCCGCGCACTCTTTTAGCCCCCACACAAAAGAGTCCCCAATCATTAACAAAAGTCTTTAAATTTTTTTCATGGTTATTTATTTAGGTTTTTAGGATTTTTTTTCTTTTTTAAAAATCTTTAAATTGATTTATTGTTGTTGTACAACAACTAATAAAATTTTAGAAAACTTGTGGTTTATGCTATCATTGTGGAGAAAATTTTGAAATTCAAGAATATTTTCTCTACCCAAATAAAAATAATTATTTTAAGCAGCCATTTATGTTGGTCTCCGCAAATGTCTTCCAAAAAATTTATCCATCCGAGTAATTTTTTTTTCACATAGTTTCATTTTTTTTAAAACGATCAATAAGCATCACATTATATGAGATTTGATCTATTGAAATTGGTTTTTAAACATTTTTTTATCACACTTGACTGCATTTTTTTGAAATTATTTTATTTGAAATCCAATAATATATTTTTAATGCAGGAAGAGGCGTCCGAGGTTGACATGGATGCTTGTCTTTCATGCTTTTCTCAATGGCTGTTATGGGTAAGTCAAACCTTATTCTTCTTTATTCTCATTCATTCCTTATGTTATTCCATATCTACACCGGGCTTAAGTTGTTTTAATTTACATATATACTCTCACCCCCCGTTTGGGGTGAAGAATAAACGATGAATATGGGATAATATAGTAGAATAGTCCCCGAACAGCTGTTTATTTGACAAAAATAAAACATTAATAGTTATGTCTGGATAAGCTAAGATAAGGCCTGATAACTATTCTAAAAAATGCTAGAATTGTTTATCAGGACTTATCTATACCAATAGATAAAAATATTATTCTCTATCATTTTAAAAAATTTATCTTACCTAACACTCTCTACACACATTCCAAAAACTGTCACTATCAAACACAAATAATTTATGTAGGGGTATAATTGTCATTTAAAAAGTCATAAACTCTTATTCATCTCTTATCTACCATTTATTCTTACTTTATCCAAGGTGAACTAAACAACAAAAAGATCAATTTTACATTTTCCAATGAGAATAACAGAAAAGATAACCAAACAAAAATTTAATTATTCAACATGGATTGTTATCTATCCCAGTATAACTATTAAGGGTAAATAATCTTATGTTACACCCCAAACGGGCCCTCAAGAAATCCTATATTGAAAGATAACAACATAAGGTGCGAATATGTTCCCCTACATATCGGACTAATGATACCCAAGCGGACTAAAACCATTTCGGCGAGATTGTATCGTCGATGACGGCACCGGAGCCGGGCCTACCGCCTCCGGTGCCCGACCTCGGTAAGGCCCTCTCGCTCAGCCAAAGTCTTCTGCTAAAAAGCCTCCCCTCCCCTCATCTGAACCCCCCCCCCCCCCCTTCACAAATTTATTAAGATCCTTTACTAAACAAATATTTCTTCACCTAATCCTATCTTAAGACTAAATAGATAAAATATTTTATAAATTTTGTAAAAGATCAGATTCTCTAAAAAATTAATTAAAATAATTATATATTCATCAAATGTAACTAAATATTTTTAAAAATATAGTTTTAATGCACATATAAATAATTTTTTAGATAGGATTTCAAAACCTGTTTTTATAAAATACACAATTTTCTAATTGTATGAAGCTTCTCAATGGATGTGATAAGGGTGTTCTCGATATTTCTACCTTTGAATGATATTTTGATAATAAAAATGACTAATTTAGATTTTATTAAATTTTTAAGTTCTTATTTGAATACTGTTTTCAGATATTCTATTAATGAAAATAGAATATTTCTATAATATGCTTCTTCTATTGAAGGAATATTGACTGAAAGACCAAAATTATTAACCAAGACAAAAGATAGGGATCTAATTAAAGGTATTTATTTATAAATGCATGGACTTTTTCTGATTTTTATAAGTTTTTTGGTAGTATATCGATTTTTCAGCTATAACATAATAAGTAAAGTAGTTTAATATCTTATTAGCCAACTAAATACATATAAAAACAACAAATTAACATCAAAATAAAATTGACAATGTAGGCATAGCATACAAATATTAATTAACAGCCGTAACATACAAGTTAAATAGTTTAATATCTTATTAAACAACTAAATAAATATAAAAAACAACAAATTCAGCGGGTTGCAAATCTAGCATGCTAACAACAATGAAAAGAAATTAGTCTTATGACTCTCATAATTAAAATTCTTGGATGGTTGCTTCTAAGGCTCACAACCACCGAGAGAGAGCTAGACCCTAAAGCGTTTTGGGATGAGCCCGCCTAAGTTTGGGAAGGGAATTAATTGTCACCTAGAAAGGATTTTTAGAACAATATTATGCATGGCACCTTTTCTTATTTCACAGTTCTTCACTATTATTAGCAACATGTATACATTTTAATGAACAAACCTACCTTTGTAGGGGCTCACTAACGCAGAATCTCTATGTGGCAAGCCTCTCCCAAATATCAGCATCCTTGGCATCAGCCATGACTAACATCATCCCTGCCATTACCTTCATATTGGCGGTCAGCTTCGGGTGTGTTTACATAGATCTTTGATTTTTTTTTGCAAATCCATTGTTTAATCATTACTTTTTAAAATTATGATTGTTTCTTATGCAATGTGTATTTTGTTGCCAATTGAAAATGTCACCTAGTATCTACAATCAAATGCCGTGCATAGAATGTGTGATAAGTCAACAAAAGAAATTTTGTTAAATAGCTGGTGGAGAGCAGCATTCTCACGAAACCTTCTCTTATAGATATAACGCAATGAAAAACTGAAACAAATATTCAACCAACGTTGAGATTCTTCAACAAATTATAATTATCAAAAGAGAAATAAAACTAAAAAATATACTAATAAAAACTATCAACCCTAAATTACAAGTCTTTCTTTTATACTAAAAAATTATCAAAAATAGTAAAAATGAAAATTTGTTATAATTAACTCTAAAAATCGTAGAAGATCTTCAAATTTGATTTCAGTCAAATCCGAGTTATTAATAAGGAGATATGCAGAATCTAAAAAGTTACTAAAAATAACAAAAATATCATTTTGAGGGCCAAAAAATAGGAAAAATGAGTTCGCATTGTGTCATTAGCTACAACTTTCAGGCGATATCTACCTCCAGTAAAAATTTCAGGCGATTTCGAGTTCGGGGCGTCATTTATTTCTAATAGCCAGTTTTTCTATAAATATTTGAAAATTTCAAAATGAACCATTTCGGGTTCATCGCTCTCGAAACTCGTCGGTCACCCGTTCTGCATCAAAATATTAGTTTCCAAAGAAATGAGCTTAATCTTTTTTTACTGTACTTCAGCTTGGAATCGTTGGCGATTCGAACTGTAGCAGGCAGAGCCAAATTGATTGGGACGCTCATTGTCGTGGGAGGAGCGATGCTCCTCACGTTCTACGAGGGCATGGAGATCAACCTAACCCACCACCAGCACCACCACGATGGCCACAACACCGCCAGTATCCATCCAGAGTCGAGTAGTCATGCCCTTGGCTCATCACTGGCAGTAGGTAGCTGTATCTCTTCTGCAATCTGGTTTATTATTCAGGTAATATTTGAAACTCGATTCGACCTTGTGGTCATGAAAGCCTTGTTGATCTAATGTTTCTGTGTGTCATCATCTATGACTCGTTAGGGTAAGATGATCAGAAAGGATAAGCACCTCTTCTTGGATACAGCGCTGATGTGCTTGATGGCGTCGGTGCAAGCAGTGGTTATCGCGCTCATGGTGGAGAGGGATAATTGGGGGGTTTGGAGACTCGGCTTTGATGTTAGACTTCTAACTGTCGCCTACTCGGTGAGTATAATTTCAATGAACAAAATGTACCTGTGTTTGAGTTGATTCAAAAAAAAAACAAAAACAAATTAAAAAAAAAAACAAAAAACGAATTTAATAAGGGAAATTTTTTAAAATAACCACAATTTCACTTTTAACCCCGTGACCGGTTTATTTACAAAACTAACCCTATAAACTGTTTTGACCACAGTCAGTACACCACGTGGGTACGCTAACTGGTCCGCCTATTGCCGCGGTGGAGATATGATTCACAATAACGTCTCGGCCGCTTCACCCCGCGCGTGGATTGATCCGCCTTGCGTGCACGGATGACATGTCTCTCTCCACCGGGGAGGTGCGCCCGCGGGGATAATTATTATTATTACTTTTTTTGTTTTTTTTTGAAACAGAACTATTTATACTTTTAATTCAATAGATTATTTGTGGAGATGAGATAAATAAATCCCACTGGGTGTTGAAAAATTAATAAAATGATATAATACATAAACTAGCATAAAAAAAATAAGAAGATGATCCATTCCCAAATTTAAATAATACTCACGATAAAAAAATTTCTATTTCAAAGTAATTTTTGGTTAAAGATAAAATAGGAAAGATAAGACCTGATTTTAATTTAAAATTTAGATAAAGTTTAAATTTTAAAATTCGAATAAAATTTAAAATTTAATTTTATAAAAAAACGGGTTATAAAAAAAATCATATGCAAATATATATAAATGGTTTTTTTTATTAAATTAAAATTTATAAATAGTTGTCATCTTTTTACTTATTTATTTATTTAAATGGTTGTTTTATAAAATTAAATTTTATCCAACATGTAGTAGGATCCATTTATCTCAATTCCACAATAATTTATTGAAAAGAAACTGTAGAATCAAGTTGAGGTTATAACAAACCCACAAAGACAAAGAAAAACAGTAGAAAAACAATTCTGAAGATACTTACAATCCTTGGCCCCGAGACTCCGAGTCCGGTAATCCATGGCCTCTCAGCATCGGCGATCTTCCCTTTCAACCTTCATTTTCTTCTCATGGTTCTTTCTTTGGTATCATTTCTCGGCCATTTATCAAGTCTGGTTTCTCATTTTTTATTATTGTTTTGGTCTTATCTGCCAAAAAAGAATATTTCTTATTCTTGGTGGTTCTCCGAATCCCTTTTTTTAAGACCACCAGATCTACTTTTAGTTGGTACACTCGGTCAAAGTCGTCGCCCGGGCTCCGGTCTCTATTGTCTGTCTACCATTTTTTTTTTCAATCCTCTCTCCTCCACAAGACCATGTTAGCACACCAAAAATAAAATATATTTACTATGTTAGCACAGCCTACACTGTATTATAATGGAAAAGCATGCACTACAAAAAAAAAACATAAATAATTTATCAAATTTATATAAAATATCATTATAGGCAAAAAGATAACAATACAAAATGTACTGTAAGAAAAAGCTTTTATATGTCCATTAGAAAAAGATAAAACAAGTATATGCAAATTTTTGAACCTTGTACATAAAAAAAAAAGAGTAAAAATGCATTATAATGCAATGAGTAAATAATGAAAACAATATTACCTATGAGCATCGGTTGTGGCTCTATGAACTCAATTTCTTCAGATAATGACTCATATTAATTATTGTACTAGAAATTAAAAAATCATCACAGATCCTGAAAAATATGTATTAACATATTTAGTTCCTTAGTTAAATTGTTTAAATATATACATTTAAATAATTAATGATATTTTAGTCCCCACCTTAGCTGAAACTAATCACATTGATATGTGGTTGACAGAATGACAGTAATCATATATGATAAATTATTGTAATACCCTTTTAATATTTACTTGATAAAGTACTCTAATACACTAACCATATTTAAGATTTACTCTAAGGGGATTTACTTATTTTATAGAGACATTTTCTCTTTTTTAATGTTGATGAGTATATAATTGCAGAAGAATTTTCACGAAAAGGCAAACACATTTTTGTCTTTAAAATAATTAAATATGAGTTTTTATATTTTGTAGGGACTTATTTGAATGTATATATTTAAACAATTTAACTAAGGAACTAAATATGTTAATTAACCATACATATTTTTCAGGATCTGTGGTGATTTTCAATTTCTAGTACAATAAAAATGATTTAGTTAATTTTCTAAGGAGTTAATGTGATGTTTCCTTTTTTTTTCTTTTCTTTTAAGTTGGTGATTTTGTTTATATTAATCAAGCCATAACAATCGATCGTCATGGGTTAGGTAATAGTTCAATGTCAGGTTTTCAAAAACGGGCTGTACACGTGGCCTTTGGCCGTGTCCAGACGTCGAGGTCCAGTCCACACAACGCTACTATTGTTTTGCTGAGTGTACATGCTGCGTTTGCTATTATTATTATTATTATTATTATTATTATTATTTTGATAACAGAGGACCTTTTTCATAGATGACTTTTTAATCGAACCATGTAGACTGATTATGTCTTTTAATACAATAAAAGAAATTTTAAGGATATGCTATAATTTTTGTAAACACACAAAAAGGTGAGAGTTAGCAGAAAATTTTGCGCATGAAATCCATGCATTTTTATAATACAATTTATTCATTAAACGAAAAAATAAAGCATGTCACACTTTATAATGCATCTCATGCACAAATAATCCACCATACAATCTCTCTCCTCTATTTTTATTTTTATTTTTATCGGAGTGGGATAGCCTACCTCCGCCTATGTCCTGGTCCTACTGAAATTTTTTTAATTTTTGTCAAGACACAGAAGGGTTAATGCCAAGACTCAATACAGAAATTTAAGTCCTGAACCATTGCATGCTATGACCACTGAAAACGAAAATCTATAATCTATAATTTATAAATTAAAGATCCAAAGAGGTTTCTTAGTCTCTCTCTCTCTCTCCCATGATCTCGTGTCTCTAACCAATAAACTTCAACGAAAATCCAAACCATACAATCATTTAATCAAAGATATCAACCTCCTTATCAATGAAAAGACCTTGTTTAATCCATGACCAACCCTTTGTTCTATTAATCCACCTCTCTAAATAAATAAATAAATCCCTAGGCTGAGGACAAAAAACAACCCAAAGTATCCTATCCACATATATAACTGTTCATCTATTCTCCTATTCATTTATCTTCCCCGATTTTTTTTTTTTAATACTAGCCTTCAATTCATTAGATCAATAGCCCCAGAGAAACACACATACCATCTTCAGATTGTCCAATCAACCATAAAAAATCATTGTCCACCTAAAAAAAATCAAATCACAAATCTATTTTTAAGACTTAAATTTATTAGATTTCTTATGAAAAAAAAACTTTGATCTATTAAATAAATAAAAAAACAAACCACAAAAATAGATGAAGATCTCAATCTAGATAGGTTAAACAAAAAAAAATACTCATAAAAAAAAATTATTCAACAAATAAAAAATCTAGAACCATTCAATAAATCAAATCAGATTGAATAGATTAAAATTAATAAGTTTTTTGGATTGTTAAAATATATAAGTTTATTTGTGTGAAGAGAAAATCACATATTCTTTCATTTTTTCAAACTTTCCTTCACTTTCCCTCCTCTAAAAAGAGGAAAACGTTTTCTTCTCAATCTTAATAAGACAAAATAGAAAAGAGAAAGTGAGGAAAAATCTTTTCCTTATCTTTGTTTGGCACAAAAGGTAGGTTTTTAAGTGGTCAAAGGAAAAAATTTTACTTTTCCTCATTTTCCCTCATTTTTTATGTGGCATAAACACACCCTAATTAACAAACATAACATATAAGTAAAGTAGTCTAATAGCTTATTCGTCACCTAAACAAATATATATATATAAAAATTCAGCCAGTTGGAAACCTAGTAGGTCAGCAACAATAATACAGAATGGTAGATGGAAAAGAAATTTAAATAATACTCACGATAAAAAAATTTCTATTTCAAAGTAATTTTTGGTTAAAGATAAAATAGGAAAGATAAGACCTGATTTTAATTTAAAATTTAGATAAAGTTTAAATTTAATTTTATAAAAAAACGGGTTATAAAAAAAATCATATGCAAATATATATAAATGGTTTTTTTTATTAAATTAAAATTTATAAATAGTTGTCATCTCTTATTTTTTTTATTTAAATGGTTGTTTTATAAAATTAAATTTTATCCAACATCTAGTAGGATCCATTTATCTCAATTCCACAATAATTTATTGAAAAGAAACTGTACATATATAATGTCGTGTTAAGAAAAGAAAAAAACTACATCTCACCCTCGCGCGAGCGCCAACCCGCGCTGCACGTAGGGGGATTAGTAATCACGTACGTGTCCTTCCGTGTGCTATGCAGGTCGGTGCACACGTATGGGCCGAGCGTGTGAAATGGCGGAGCCTGCTTGGCAATGTTTAGACCGGTCAACGCCCCACATGGGTTTTGAAACTAAAATCTAAATATTAAAGATACTGTATGTGACAGATTAGGTTTAAATTGCTTCCAAACGGGGCATTGGAACGAGGGTCTTGAATATGTATTTACTGATGCAGGGGGTGGTGACCACGCCGTTGACGCTGATAGTTATGTCTTGGTGCATCCAAAAGAAGGGGCCGTTATTCACTTCGATCTTCAACCCTCTGACGCTCGTCGTCGTAGATATTCTAGGCTCCATCTTTCTTAATGAGAAGCTCCACTTGGGAAGGTTTGTGTTCACCTTGTTTGATGGTCTACGCATTTGATGTAGTTAATGATCTAAGATTACGCTTTGCCAATGCAGTATATTAGGAGCGATTTTGATCGGGATCGGGATGTATATGGTGTTGTGGGGAAAAGGCAATGAAAACAAGCAGAAGATCCAGTTGTTGCCAGTGAATACGCCCGACTTTGGCACCACCAACAGCGTTTCGGAGAGTGATGTCACAATAGAGATGAAAGAAACAATGTTCGCCACCGAGGTGGTGCTAATGTGAGTTCAAAAACACATTTTTTGTTGTTGTCATTTGGTCGATTTTTATCATTTCGGGAAAGAAAAAATAAAAGGATAAACAAAGCAGAGACAGCAACAAGCATTGGTAGATTTAGAACAGGTTATATAAGCAAGTGTCTATCATACAATTGAACTGATTCTCTTTACTAAACTTTTTTTTTTATTTGTGTGTTCCTCTTCTTCTACGTTTTCATAATCAGTTCAATTGTCAAAAATGTGTTTCAGATGTTGAATTCAAAGTATAATTGTGCAATCAAGTACACTTGGGCTCTTATTGGAGCCAATTTTGAAACAGACACTCAAGTAAAATCAAAGTAAAATCAGATTCTACAATGACACCGGTATCCATGAAGAGTCGGCCGGGTAATCATGCTCTTGGCTCATTACTGAGAGCAGCCAGTTGTTTCTCTTATACAATCTGGATGATTTTTCAGGTGATATTTGAAACGCGATTTGACAGTGTAATCTTAAGACCCTAGTTGATCTAACGTTTCTATGTTTTGTCTATGATCTGTTATGTTAGTTATATGGGTAATTAAAACCTATAATTAATTAAAAGACCATAAAAAGAAGATGCACATAATCCAAATCAAACTGCTCTTATCACTAAAGTCCTCAGTGGTCATAGCACAGCGATTCAGGGCTTAGCTGTGTTATCGATAGGTCCTGGATTCGAGTCTGGCGCTAACTTACCCACCTGTTTATTGACGATTATTCAAAAGAATTTTCCATGGGACCGGAACAAACAAGCGGAGGTAGCATTCCCAGCTCGACTGTAAGGTTAGTGACGGAGGTCATTTCGATAACAAATAAAAAAAAATCAAACTGCTCTTTTAGATAATTTACTTGGGTTAGGTTTAACGTGATCGTGATTGACCAACTTTATCATTTTAAGATACAAAATTTAACTTAATCGTGAAATAAAAAATGTTATAATTTCATTCATCCTAATTTTCCGTGGGTTCGAGTCTGGCGCTGACTTACCCACCTATTTATTGGCGATTATTCAAAAGAATTTTCCGTGGGATCGGAACAAACAGGCGGAGATAGCATTCCCAGCTCGACCGTAAAGTTTGTCACGGGGGTCATTTCGATAACAAACAAAAAAAATCAAACTGCTCTTTTAGATAATTTACTTGGGTTAGGTTTAACATGATCGTGATTGGTTAATCTTATCATTTTAAGATACAAAATTTAACTGAATCGTAAAATAAAAAATGTTATAATTTCATTAATCCTAATTTTAATTTGAAAATCTGATAAATATTTCAATCATAATGCATCAATAACATTGGTCAGTCACACAATCGCATTGGAAAATCAAATGCGAGTTGGATCTTCTTCGCGTCGGTTGCTGGTTATGAATCAAGTTGAGGTTATAACAAACCCACAAAGACAAAGAAAAACAGTAGAAAAACAATTCTGAAGATACTTACAATCCTTGGCCCCGAGACTCCGAGTCCGGTAATCCATGGCCTCTCGGCATCGGCGATCTTCCCTTTCAACCTTCATTTTCTTCTCATGGTTCTTTCTTTGGTATCATTTCTCGGCCATTTATCAAGTCTGGTTTCTCATTTTTTATTATTGTTTTGGTCTATCTGCCAAAAAAAAATATTTCTTATTCTTGGTGGTTCTCCAAATCCCTTTTTTTAAGACCACCACCAGATCTACTTTTAGTTGGTACACTCGGTCAAAGTCGTCGCCCGGGCTCCGGTCTCTATTGTCTGTCTACCATTTTTTTTTTTCAATCCTCTCTCCTCCACATGACCATGTTAGCACACCAAAAATAAAATATATTTACTATGTTAGCACAGCCTACACTGTATTATAATGGAAAAGCATGCACTACAAAAAAAAACATAAATAATTTATCAAATTTATATAAAATATCATTATAGGCAAAAAGATAACAATACAAAATGTACTGTAAGAAAAAGCTTTTATATGTCCATTAGAAAAAGATAAAACAAGTATATGCAAATTTTTGAACCTTGTACATAAAAAAAAAAAAGAGTAAAAATGCATTATAATGCAATGAGTAAATAATGAAAACAATATTTCCTATGAGCATCGGTTGTGGCTCTATGAACTCAATTTCTTCAGATAATGACTCATATTAATTATTGTACTAGAAATTGAAAGATTATCACAGATCCTGAAAAATATGTATTAACATATTTAGTTCCTTAGTTAAATTGTTTAAATATATACATTTAAATAATTAATGATATTTTAGTCCCTACCTTAACTGAAACTAATCACATTGATATGTAGTTGACAGAATGACAGTAATCATATATGATAAATTATTGTAATACCCTTTTAATATTTACTTGATAAAGTACTCTAATACACTAACCATATTTAAGATTTACTTTAAGGGGATTTACTTATTTTATAGAGACATTTTCTCTTTTTTAATGTTGACGAGTACATGATTGCAGAAGAATTTTCAGGAAAAGACAAAGAGATTTTTGTCTTTAAAATAACTAAATATGAGTTTTTATATTTTGTAGAGACTTATTTGAATGTATATATTTAAACAATTTAACTAAGGAACTAAATATGTTAATTAACCATACATATTTTTCAGGATCTGTGGTGATTTTTCAATTTCTAGTACAATAAAACTGATTTAGTTAATTTTCTAAGGAGTTATGTGATGTTTCCTTTTTTTTCTTTCAGGTTGGTGATTTTGTTTATATTAATCAAGCCATAACAATCGATCGTCATGGGTTAGGTAATAGTTCAATGTCAGGTTTCCAAAAACGGGCTGTACACGTGGCCTTTGGCCGTGTCCAGACGTCGAGGTCCAGTCCACACAACGCTACTATTGTTTTGCTGAGTGTACATGCTGCGTTTGCTATTATTATTATTATTATTATTTTGATAACAGAGGACCTTTTTCATAGATGACTTTTTAGTAGAACCATGTAGACTGATTACCTTCGCCTGTGTCTTTTAATACAATAAAAGAAATTTTAAGGATATGCTATAATTTTTGTAAACACACAAAAAGGTGAGAGTTAGCAGAAAATTTTGCGCATGAAATCCATGCATTTTTATAATACAATTTATTCATTAAACAAAAAAATAAAGCATGTCACACTTTATAATGCATCTCATGCACAAATAATCCACCATACAATCTCTCTCCTCTATTTTTATTTTTATTTTTATCAGAGTGGGATAGCCTACCTCCGCCTATGTCCCGGTCCTACTGAAATTTTTTTAATTTTTGCCAAGACACAGAAGGGTTAATACCATGACTCAATACAGAATCCTAAGTCCTGAACCATTGTATGCTATGACCACAGAAAACGAAAATCTATCATCTATAATTTATAAATTAAAGATCCAAAGAGGTTTCTTAGTCTCTCTCTCTCTCCCATGATCTCGTGTCTCTAACCAATAAACTCCAACGAAAATCCAAACCATACAATCATTTAATCAAAGATATCAACCTCCTTATCAATGAAAAGACCTTGTTTAATCCATGACCAACCCTTTGTTCTATTAATCCACCTCTCTAAATAAATCCCTAGGCTGAGGACAAAAACCAACCCAAAGTATCGTATCCACATATATAACTGTTCATCTATTCTCCTATTCATTTATCTTCCCCGATTTTTTTTTTTTTTAATACTAGCCTTCAATTCATTAGATCAATAGCCCCAGAGAAACACACACACCATCTTCAGATCGTCCAATCAACCATAAAAAATCATTGTCCACCTAAAAAAAAATCAAATCACAAATCTATTTTTAAGATTTAAATTTATTAGATTTCTTATGAAAAAAAACTTTGATCTATTAAATAAATAAAAAAACAAACCACAAAAATAGATGAAGATCTCAATCTAGATAGGTTAAAAAAAAAAATACTCATAAAAAAAATTATTCAACAAATAAAAAATCTAGAACCATTCAATAAATCAAATCAGATTGAATAGATTAAAATTAATAAGTTTTTTGGATTGTTAAAATATATAAGTTGATTTGTGTGAAGAGAAAATCATATATTCTTTCATTTTTCCAAACTTTCCTTCACTTTCCCTCCTTTAAAAAGAGGAAAACGTTTTCCTCTCAATCCTAATAAGACAAAATAGCAAAGGGAAAGTGAGAAAAAAAAAATTTCTTATCTTTGTTTGGCACAAACAATAGGTTTTTAAGTGGTCAAAAGAAAAAAATTTACTTTTTCTCATTTACCCTCATTTTTCATGTGGCACAAACACACCCTAATTAACAAACATAACATATAAGTAAAGTAGTCTAATAGCTTATTCGTCACCTAAACAAATATATATATATAAAAATTCAGCCAGTTGGAAACCTAGTAGGTCAGCAACAATGGTAGATGGAAAAGAAATTAGTCATAACATATAAGCAAGGTCCATGTTTGGTTCGAGAATAAACTCGAAATAAGTTAGAATTAGTTGCAATAACCTCATTATGGATGTTTAAATAACTGGAATAAATGATAATATGTATGTCAGAATTAACTAGTATACAGTGGTATATGGATTACATCCACTCATTAGAATTAAGTTATTACATACTATTCAAATCAAAAGAATATATGGACTCACTATTAAATAAACTGTCATCACCACTTATAAATCAACTGTCAAATTAACTGTCATCATTTTTCTACCTTTTATAAATCTCTATCTACACTTTATTCACATTTTATCCAAATAACAAAAACTTTATTATTATGTTTTCTGATGAGAATAATTCAAAACACAACCAAACATAAAATCATTTTATCCTCATTTATACTAGAATAATCATAAATCTCATAATAATTTAATTCTCGAACCAAACATGGGCTTATGGTTAAAATTCTAGGAAAAAGATACACATATCCCCTATTGCAGCCCCAATTGCAGTTCATCCCGTTTTTTTTTTTAATCATACACTCACCCTTTGAAGTATATGCTGTTATATGAAATGCAGTATATGCTGAGATACATTAGTGTATTTTTTTTATAGTGAAAAAAAATTGGGTCATATACTATGATATGACTCATATACTATGATAATACAGTATATACTACGTTATCATAGCGTATGAGGCTGCAAAAAAGACTGCATGTATTAGCACTCAAAATTCTAAGATAGTTGCACTAGTTAGGCCCGCAACCACCTATATATGGGAGACTAGATCCTAAGCGTTGTGGCCTTGTGGGATGACCCCCTCTAGATCAGGGAGGGGGGGGGGGGATTAATTGCAGTCTAGAACGGATTTTTAGAACAATTAATGCACGATATCTTCTCATTTTGTATTACTCTTATTTCACAATTCTTCACCATCATTAGTAACATGTACATGCTTTAATAAACAAACCCATCTTTGTAGGGGCTCACTAGCGCAAAATCTCTATGTGGCAAGCCACTCCCTCACATCAGCAACCTTCGCATCATGGCCGCCTTCATATTGGCCATCATGTTCCGGTGTTTTTATATAGATCTTTGATTTTGTTTTTGCGAATCCATTGTTTTCAATAATTACTTTTTAAAATTTTGAATGTTTCTTATGCAATGTGTATTTTGTTGTCGACTTACAATCAAATGCTGTGCATGGAATAGTTTTCAATTTTAGCTTTCGGATTCGAATATTGATTTTATGTGAGATAAGTCAACAAAAGAACTTTTAGGAAAAAATGGTGAGAGCAGTTTTCTCAAGAAAGCTTCTCTTAAAGATTGTTTCCAATGAGGTCCTTATGACATGATATGCACTTAAGATCGGTTTGGAAACACGTTTGAAAATTAAGATTTTAAATATATAAAGTAGCTTAAATAGACTTGATCCCTAAAAAATACATTTTCTGCACATTTTCAAAAACATTTTTTTTGTATTAAAAGCTGTAAATAACTTTTTAATTAAGTATGTTTTTAAGAATGCGTTTGATAACACTTTTTAGATTTCTATTTAATAGCATAATCATCTTATTTAAGTGTTGTCAAATGCCCCTTTAATCGTTTTTTATTGTACTTCAGCTTAGAATTGCTGGCGATTCGAACTGTAACAGGCAAAGCCAAGGTGATTGGGACGCTCATCGTCCTGGGAGGAGCAATGCTCCTCACCTTCTACAAGGGCATGGAGATCAACCTGTGGAAGACAAGCTTGGACCTCTCCCACCACCACCACCACCACGAGTCGGGTAGTCATGCCCTTGGCTCATTAGTGGCAGTAGCTTACTGTATCACTTCCGCAGTCTGGTTGATTATTCAGGTGATTTTAAAACACGATTCGACATTATGATCTAAAAGCCTTGTTGATCTAATTAACATTTATGTGTCATCTATGAATCATTAGGCTAAGATGATCGCAAAGTACATGTGCCTCTACTCTGTAACTGCGCTGATGTGCTTGATGGCGTCGGTTCAAGGAGTGGTTTTCGCGTTCTGCGTGGAGAGTGATTGGGGGGGCTGGAAACTCGGCTTTGATATTAGGCTTCTCACAGTCGTCTACACGGTGGGTAGGATTTGAAATCTAATAGAATTAAGTATAATTCTTGTAAAAACAAAATCTCTAAAAGTTGTCTAGTTTTCAAATGTTGTATTCGAATTGTTCGAACCGAATTTCAAAAGCACCTTTTATGATAAAAGCTGCTTTCAACCACCAATGTACGTAAGATGTTTTCATCCATTTTATTTTAAACTTCTCACACATAAAATCAAGCTCGGAAACTATATAAATTGCTTCCAAACTAGGCATTAGAACGAGAGTCTTGAATTTGTATTTACTGATGCAGGGGGTGGTGGCCACAGCATTAATGTTGATAGTGATGTCTTGGTGCATCCAAAAGAAGGGGCCGTTGTTCACTTCGATCTTCAACCCTCTGACGCTCGTCATCGTAGCTGTTCTAGGGTCCATCTTTCTTAATGAGAAGCTCCACTTGGGAAGGTTTGTGTTCACCATGTTTGATGGTCTATGCATTTGATGTAGTTAATGATCTAAGATTACGCTTTATCAATGCAGTATATTAGGAGCGATTTTGATCGTGATCGGGATGTATATGGTGTTGTGGGGAAAAGGCAATGAAAATAAGCAGAGGGAGCAGTTGTTGCCAGTGAATACGCCAATGCAGTCGGTTTAGTGAGCCGCCCGACTGCGGTACCTCCAGCAGGGTTTTGGATGAAGAAATGTTCGCGATTGAGGTGGTGCTAATGTGAGTTCATAAAAAAACATTGTTGTCATTTGGTCGATTTTTATCCTTCCAGAAGAAAAAGGGAAAAGAAAGTAGATAGAGCAACAAGCAGTGGAAGATTTAGAACATGCTAGTAATTTAGAACATGTACATTTAGAAGGCTTTAGACAATGCAGGTTTAGTTTCTTATTCGTTTTGTTCTTTCAATATTTTTTTGTATGTATGGAACTGATTCTCTTTACTAGTCCACTATTTTTTTTTTTTTTGGTGCATGTGTTCCTCCTCTTCTACGTTCTCATAATCAATTCAATTGTCTAAAATGTGTTTCAGATGTTGAATTCAAAGTATAATTGTGTAATCAAGAACACCGTGATGTTGATTTATAGATGGTACATAGTGCACTTGGGCACTGTTTGAAACTGTTACGAAGAGAGAATGGAATAATGAGAATCCTTATGTTCCACTTAGGGTTAAATCCATTTATATAGACAAATGAATAGGAGTTACATGTGTAATGTACTACATACATAATGAGATAACACATATAATCTAACAGCCCCCCTCAAAATCACGATGAATAGGAGAAACTGAAATCGAGGAACTGGATGTGACTTCGTAAAGAAATCATCAAGCTGCTCGGCAGAGGAGATGTGCGGTAGCGATAATGTCTCTGCAAGAAAGTGCTGACGAACGAAATGACAATCGATCTCAATGTGGTTGGTCCTCTCGTGAAAAACTGGATTGCTGGCAATCTGAATAGCAGAGCGGTTATCACAATGAAGAGGAGTAGGACCAGTCATAGTAACTCCTAGGTCCACCAAGAGACGTCTAAGATGAACAATCTCCTTGGTGGTGATGGCCATGGCTCGATACTCAGTCTCAGTGCTGGACAGTGAAACAACCTCTTGTTTCTTGCTGCGCCAAGAAATGATGGAATCTCCAAGAAATATGCAAAACCTAGTGGTGGAGCGTCTAGTGGTCGGATCACCAGCCCAATCAGCATCAGTGTAGGCCCTGAGAACCGGAGGCGAAGAGGATGACAGATAGATCGATCGAGTGATAGTACCGCGTAAATATCTGAGAATACACATAAGAGCACCATAATGCACTGATCGAGGAGCTGAGACAAACTGACTAACAATACTGACGGCATGAGCTATGTCAGGTCTAGTGATGCAAAGATACACAAGTTGACCAACAATCTGTCTGTACCGAGTTAGGTCTGGAAGGAGCTCACCATCTGTAGGACGAAGCTTCACATGAAGCTCAAGAGGAGTATCTGCACTGCGAGTATCTGAGAAGGCAGCGCGCTCGAGAATGTCAGTTGTATACTTTTGTTGAGAGAGCAGAATCTCACGATCACTCTGCGCAATCTCGAGACCAAGTAGCGAAGGGTGCCGAGATCTTTCATCTGAAACTGTCAACTGAGGTGATTCTTGACCAAAGTAATACCGGCGGAGTCATCGCCAGTGATAATCATGTCGTCAACATATAGAATAAGGATAACCCGGCCCTGCGATGAGGATCGCACAAACATAGAGTGGTCCTGAAAGCTCTCAACAAAATCAGCTGCCAGAATAACGCTGCGAAAACGCTCAAACCAGGCACGAGGAGCCTGTTTGAGACCATATATAGTCCACCGAGACGACAGACATGCTGAGAAGGAGTGCTGAGATCTGGAGGTGGCTGCATATAAATAACCTCAGATAAATCACCATGAAGAAAGGCATTCTTCACGTCCATCTGAAAGAGAGGCCAGCGACGAACAGCAGCAACTGCAAGAAGGGTGCGAACAGTAGTCATCTGAGCAACGGGAGTGAAGATCTCCTCATAGTCAATGCCATAATCCTGTGTGAAACCTCTAGCAACAAGACGAGCCTTATATCGTTCAATGGATCCATCAGGTCGATGTTTGATCTTGAAGATCCATTTGCAACTGATTGGCGCCATCCGGAAGTGGAACAACATCACAGGTTTGTGTCTGCTCAAAAGCCTGAAACTCCTCATTCATGGTCTGCTTCCATTCAGGGTACTCAACTGCCTCTCGATAGGATCTGGGCTCACGATGGACATGGATAGCGGTGAGATAAGCCTGGAACTGTGGAGAATAGGTTCTCACTGAAGCAAAGCCAAATCGGTCAGGTGGTCCATAATCAAAACTGAAGCGAGTAGGTGGATGACGCTCACGCTGAGGGTAGCGAGTCGAGGGACGAGGATCCACATCAGAGGGAGGTGCGTCAGTCGAGGAAGGTGGAGTACCAGCGGAGTCATCTGTGGGAGAAGCAAGATGAGACACAATAGGAGGAGAACCAGGTGGATCAGGGGAGTTGGCTGTAGGAGTGCTGAGATGAGGTTCAGAGAGAGTAGAACTAGGAGTGAACTCAAGCACAATAGATGGCCTGAGAAGAGGTATAGACTCAATAGGGGAGGTTTGAACAGGAGAAGACACAGGAGGAGAGGCCTGAACAGGAGAAGTCAAAGGAGGAGAGGCCTGAACAGGAGAAGGCACAGGAGGGGAGGAGGCAGTGGGTGTAGGGGAAAAATAGGGAACATCATCGACAAATGACACATGATGAGCAAGCCAAAAACGATCTCCAACAGGATCATAGCAGCGATATCCCTTGTGTTCGAAACTAATCCCCAAGAATAAACACTTGACTGACCGAGCAGTCAACTTGGTGCGTTGATGAGGAGGGAGAAGCACGAAACAAGTACATCCAAAAGTGCGAAGTCTACTATAATCAGGTTTGGAGGAGTAAAGGCGCTCATGAGCAGTCATACCAGAGAGGACAGAAGAGGGAGTGATATTGATAAGATGAACAGATAGAAGAGCAGCCTCAGCTCAGAATGTGCCGGGGACTGAAGAAGAAAGTAAGAGGGAACGAGTGGTCTCAAGAATATGGCGATGTTTTCTTTCAGCAACACCATTCTACTCATGAGTATAAGGACATGATTGCTGAAAAAGAGTGCCATAAGATTGAAAAAGAGAACGCATCGTGGAAGAAATATATTCTCGAGCACAATCAGACCTAAAGATTTTGATGCGAGTCTGAAATTGGGTGTGAATCATAGTGGTAAAAACTTCATATATTTTTGGGACCTCAGATCGATGACGCAATAAATAAATCCAAGTAAAACGAGAATAGTCATCAATAAAACTGATATAATACGAAAAACCACTTTTTGATGTGATATGAAAAGGACCCCAGATATCAGAATGAACAAGTTCAAATGGACTAGAGGACTGATGATTACTAGAATGGAATGGAGTAGCAACAGGTTTGGCCAATTTACAACCCTCACAAACAGAAAGAGGAGAAAGGAAACACGACCGAAATCACCAGATTGAATAAGGGCTTTAAGTCGAGACTCAGAAACATGACCTAACCTTTTATGCCACAAATCAGCATCAGAGGTGACAACTCCAGAGAAAGCTGAGGGATCGGGTACAGGAAGAAGAAGATACTCCATATAATATAGTCCGCCAATCCTATGACCAACACCAATCCTCTGCCCTGAATGTGGATCCTGCACAGAACACCCAGAAGAGGTAAAGGTAACAGTGAACCAGAATCACACAGTCGACTAATAGACACAAGATTCATGCAAAGGTCAGGAGCATGCAATACAAATGGTAAGGAAAGTCGGCCAGTAGGGTCAGAGGTGGTGGTAATCGATCCACACTGCGTGATGACCAAAGGAGAGCCATTAGCAGTATGAATCGATGGTAGGTGAGAGGGTGCAAGTGAGCATGCAGTGAGGACAGAACTATCAGGTGTCATGTGATGTGAGGCACCTGAATCAAAAATCCAATAAACAGGAGTACCCGTAGTAGAAGACAATGCAAAGGGAGTAGAAGAACCAGGAATAGGCTGTTGCAGAATCAGGTGGTCGATGCACTGACTGATCTGATCAGGCTGACCCAATTGTGGCTGAATGGAGGCAAGCGGAGTAGCAGTCGCAACAGCAATAGGAGGAAGACGATGTTCATGTCTTCTCGGTCTATGACGCTTCTTAGTAGGTCTTCGTTTACGTGGTTTATGGAGATCCACAGCAGGAGCGGCCCCCAAGATTCCCTCATAGATGAAGGACGAAGATGACTGAGGAGATATCATAGAATAGTTGCCTTTTTTTTGCTAAAGACGAGATGATGATGTCGGAGACGAAAAATTGATCAAAACGGACTCCTCGAACACCTTAATCGGACTGCTAGAGAGAAAGTTATAACCGGTTTAGTGATTCGAAGTCTCGAGGCCGGGAGGCGGCAAAGGGTGGCCGGACGGCGGCAGAGGGTGGCCGGGGAAGCCGCAGGGCGATCGGATATGACCTGAGGTGAAATCCGGATCGGGCCGGATCGGGTGACTAGGCCGGGTTTCCGGGTTGGGTCCCGGAACTGGGTCCGGAGCTGGCACCGGGTCGGGTCCCGGAACTAGGTCCGGAGCTGATACGGGATCGGGTCCTGGAGCCGGGCGTAGGTTTTCGGGTCGGGTCCTGGAACTGGGTCTGGAGCTGGTACCGGATCGGGTCCTGGAGCCGGGCGCAAGCGAACACGTGCGGACTCAGGACAACCTGGGATAACCGGGATGCTTCCCTGGGGATCCGGGATACAGTCCGGGACAGATTCTCGGGAGATCCGGATGCTATCCGGGACATATTCCCAGGAGATCCGGGATGCTGTCTGGGATAGATTCCCGGGAGATCCAGGAAGATCTGCGCGGATCTGCGCTGGTCACGCGGGGTGGCGCGCAGCGGCAGCGGCGCCGCAAGGGCAGCGCGGCAGGGGCCGGGGCAGCGCAGCAGGGGGTGCAGGGCGCGCGGGCATGGGTGGCGCGCAGCGGTAGGGGCGCGGCAGGGGGGCGTGCGGGCAGGGGCTGCGTGGCAGGGGCTGCAGGGGCGGCGCGGCAGGGGCAGCAGAGGCGCGCGGCAAGGGTTGTAGGGCGCGCGGGCAGGGGTGGCGCGCAGCAACAGGGGGCGCGTGGGCAGGGGCTGCGCGGCAGGGGCGGCAGGGGTGGCGCGCAGCGGCAGGTGCGGCACGCAGCGGCAGGGGCGGCGCGACGACGACGACAACGGCACTAACGGCAACGACGACGACGGCGATGAAGGATTCCAAAAAAAAAAAATTTAGGGTTTGTGAGGTAGTGGCTCTGATACCATGTTACGAAGAGAGAATGGAATAATGGGAATCATTATATTCCACTTAGGGTTAAATCCCTTTATATAGATAAATGAATAGGAGTTACGCGTGTAATGCACTACATACATAATGAGATAACACATATAATCTAACAGAAACCAATTTTGAAACTGACACTCAAGTAAAATCAGATTCTACAATGACAATGGTATCCATCAAGGGTCTGGTAATGTTCAGGTGATTTTAAAACGCATAACGAACCTGTGATCTCAGAACCCGTGTTGATCTAACATTTCTTTGTGTAGTCTATATGATTTTTTTTATTCGTCTATGATCCTCTATCAGCTTATGGCAAGACTCAAATTCAAAGCTTCTGTCTAAACATGTGGTGCATTTCTCATTCTACCAAGATGAGTTTCGATAAGAATGGATAATCAAAACCTATAATTCAATGACCATAAAGGAAGATATACAAAATCAAAATCAAACGGTTCTTTTAGAGGTTTTACCAAATAAGTAACTCCCATAGTTTCCTGTTATAATTCAAGGTGAGGTTATAAAAAATAACCACAAAGACAGCAGAAAAACATTTCTAAAAATACTTACAGTCCTTGGCTCCTGGTCCGGCAATCCATAGCCTCTCGACATGGTGATCTTCTTCTTCAACCTTCTTCTTCTTCTCATAGTTTTTTCATTGGTATTAGAGCCCGATCCATTGAAAACACCTCTCCGCCGCTGTCATTGGACCAACCATCATCTAATGATATGGTTTAAAAAAATAAAAACTTATGTGATCTGAGTTTTGCTTGGTAAAAAATGACCGAGTCTTTTTTTTTTTTTTCTGGGGACGATCATCTTTTTGGGTCCAGAAGATCCAAATCCCACAGGTCCACAAGATCAACTTAGGCCCCATTTAAAAATACTTAATTAAAGTGATTCCACTTTTAGTTAAGTAGAAAACTAAAAAATATTGTCAAACGCATTTTAAACAGCTGACTTAATTACAAAATTATTTTAAGCTTTTAGTGTAAAAATGTCTATTTAAACAACTTTAATCAAAATCTTATTTTTCATACGTACCATTAGTTGGTGCACCATTTGCCATCCACTGCATCCAATTAATTACCACCATCAAATCACACCAGCAGAGGCACACCAAAGGAGACCCAGTGTCCTACAAGAGGCCCACATAGAAGGTCCACGAGTGAAGACCCTGAGTCCATTAAGGGAGATCCACCAGAGGAGGAGGTCCAGTTCCACCAGAGGAGGACCAATTGCAGTGATTCAGAGTCCATCAAGTGAGACCCACCAGAGGAGGTGGCCAGATTGCAGTACTAATTCAGCCAATTAAGTTCGGTAACTGTGGGGATCAAAATCTAGGTCAATTAATTATGCTCTGCGTACTGGTGGACCGTGGACAAAACTCGATTAGCGATGGCCCATGACTCGGATAGCCCACCAAACATTGATCTAACCTGTCAAACTCTCCATAGCCGACGAACATCAAGTCAGATTTGAAATCAAATCCCAACTCAAAATATAATTTTGAGATCATCAATGCAGAGATCTTAGAATCTTATGCAAATCTCATATTATATATTGAATTTGAAACTATCCTTAATTTGATTTCCCAAATTCTCAAACAATATATTTTTTTTATTTGAAACTATCCATAATTAATTCTCAAATTTCAACAACATATGTTAAATTTGAAAATATCATTAATTGATTCTTAATAATCTCAAACAAAATATGTATATTTAATGAGGGATAATATTATAGAAATCCCTAAATATACATAGATTTGATCACCTAAATTGTGGATCCCCCCCCCCCCCCCGGAACCTGTTCTCAAGGTATGTGAGAAATATTTAAATCTCTTATACAACATCGATTGACTTGACCATCGAAGGATCTTCTACAGGCCATCCCCACCCCGTTTCCACAACGCTCAAGGAGGAGGATAGCCGGCAACCAAGTAGTACCCGTCGGAAGAAGCAGAGCAGACAGAGCGTGCGACCCAAAACTGGCTCGTCATTTTTTATCCCTCCAGTGATGTAAGTCATATCATAATGGGTAGTAGAGCTGTGAGTCTAAAATTAAGTCAAATTGAGAAATCGAGTGGAATATATTATTCAACATATAACTATTATTTTTTTCTTTTGAGTGGGGGGCAACTGCCCCCACCGAACCCACATTGGCTCCGCCCTTGATTTCATTCACCAGTATGCTCCATCAAAAGTAGGAAGACACGAATCATAACCTCCGGAAAAAAGTAAAAGACAAGATGTGTCATCTTTTCCTTTCTTTTGGTAGGACATTCTCTAGTAGATTGCTATTCTATTATGTTTATCTCCTCTTTTCTTATATTTTCTTCATTTTGTACTTTGGGTTTGGTTCTTTTCCTAATAGAAAGATAAGGGCCTACCATTTCCTCCAAAAAAAATTTACGATGAAGAAGAATGTCGATCCATGAAACATGCTAATATGCATGCCAAGAGATGCAATATGTTTTGGATAAAGATATCCTGATATCATATTTGGGGAATTGATTCATGGTAGTACTCCTATAAATTTTTAAGTCCTTGACAATGTTCAACATCTCAAAATACCCTACAATATCTTTCTAATATTTGTGGGTCAATAACAGTCAAATAATATCTCATGAGATTATGAAAAATGATAGACTCGGCCTTGTTTTCAGCCCCAGATGCAGCTTACATTTTTTTATTAAAAAAATAGTATATCTCATCTAATGAAGTGTGTACTTTTATAAAAGATAATTAATGAATTGTATAAAGTCATTTATAGAGTATTTAAAAAAAATTCTAACAATATATATATATCTCATTACAATAAGTGCATATAATGCTGTAAATGTGGTAGTAAAATGGGATATGCATGTCATGCTAGGATAATGTTATCCCTCCCAAGACATAAGTTTATCAGAAATAATTAGTATTATTGTTTGGTTATAATGTTCTTATTATGTTGTCAGTGCATTTGTCTTTGTAGATAAATATTATTTTTTTCCGCATAAGATACAGATAGGATATTGTAGTCCCTACATAATTAAACTACTATAAGATTTTAAAAAAAAATTCTAACAAGATATACTAGTTTATCCAAACAAGCTTTTTGGCTATTCTGCCTCTATCGGGCATTTCTCTCTTCCCCAAAATGTGGGGGTATACGCATTAGAATGAGATGTTCTGTTATCATCTATTTAGATGATCTCATGGACTGGATTTGAATGAATTAGCATGTCATTTTATTCTCTTAAAATGCTCTGTTTTAATACATAGTAGTCTTTGGGGATTGCATGTGGCAACCTAATAATGTTTAATATAAACTAATGCTAAGTGGAAATGCTCATTTTGGGAAGGCATTAAGCATTTCATGGATTTATTACTTTAGGGTAGGATCAACTGTCAAGGATCTTATTTTTAACTGTTAAATTGCTATTCATTTGTCAGTCCCCTGCATTAGGAGTCTTGAAGTGTGTGGGTAAGATTTATCTATTTTTGGGTCCACTGTGCGCATGTGTTATTTTATTTTATTTTATTGATAACAAGGCCCATAGAGGACTGTACACACAGGGCCCAAGGCCCTCAACACACCCCATAAGAGGGGGATACACACACACCGGGCTCGGACCAGAGTTGTCCATGAGGGACTCGTGCAACTCTTTCACCTCGCTAGACGAGGGGATGTGCACATGTGTTATTTAAAGCTAGCAAGATGGTTGGTGTTTATTTTCTATTTTTTATTTTTATGTGGGCATTGATTGATGAGAATTAAATAGAGCAGAGATCCTATAGACATCCTCTCTCTCTCTCTCTCTCTCTCTCTCTCTCTCTCTCTCTCTGAGGTATCCTAAACCTTTTGAGATAATCATCCAGGTGTCCTCATCGATTACACCAAATATGCACAACAAATTGTTGGGTATATTTTTTACATACATATATTTAGGAATTCATTATGGCATTAATCATCCAGTCACAACACCAAATATTTCATACATACATTATGGCATGTCACAAGGGGCATTCGTCAATAGGGAGCAAACTCATGGTCAATGGCATATTAAAAGAATTGGACATTTGTCAATGAGGAGCAAATTTATGGCACTAGCCAACTCACCCCATCCCCTGGTGGTTGAATGACATTTTATGTCATTCACTCTTGTGCTAAATCTCCCGTGAAAGTGGACATTAAACACAAATAATTAAGTGATCATGTTGAGTAAAACCATTAAAAGAAGCTAGCTTAAGTGAGGACAAAAAAGGGATAATCAAGGACATAACACAATGCTTTGAGCTAACAAGTAGTAATTAACCCGTTTAGTAACACGATTGAGCGGTGATTCTGTTTTTAATTAAGCAGAAAGCTCGAACGTGTTATCAAACGGATTTCAGGAATCCAACTTAATTAAAAAGTTACTTACAGCTTTTAGTGTAAAAAAGTTGTTTTTAAATAGCACAAAAATGCGTTTTTAGGAATCAAAGTCTATTTAAACCACTTTATTCAAAATCTTATTTTTCAATGTGTTTTCAAACAAGGTATAGTTTTTTTTAGCTTTTCTTTTAACATTACGCATACTGCAAATATGTATGTTTTCGTGACATTGCAAAAGAAGAAATCTCGAAATGTATAGAAGAATTTCAATGGTGAAAGATTGGGTTGTTGGTTAATTTATAATTAGGGAAGGTGGTGGAGATGATTTTGCCATGATTGTCTTATATGTGTAGTGAGACAGACAGAGGTCCTTTTTCAATTGATGCCCCTAGTGATTCTTGCACTTTACATGACACTTTACAACAAAGCAGGGCTAATCTTAAATCGTTGAGTTGGGTGGGGTTCAGGCTAACTCAGAAAAAAAAGAAAAAAAAACCCACAAGGGAGGACATGACTGATCAATATTTAAATAGAAAAAAAATTATGATCAAGTTTTTCTATAAAATGAATATAAAAAAATCATTATATGTTACGGTATGAAAAGTTATCTATCTTAGCGTTTGTTAAATAAAAGTTTTCTTATTTTAAAGTAAATAATAGAAATTAGAAACAAAAAAAATAAATAAAATTAAAAAAATAATAGAGAAGCTTCATCAAAGAATTTTAAAAAAATAGAGCACCTCTAAGTGACCGCCTTGGTGTCCACCCCAATGTGATTTCATGATAACCATCCAATATAATTAGTACATTGGATCCGATGCATAATCGCAGTAGGTACAACCGCAATGCAAACTTTCATTTGTTCTTGAGGAGAAGAGAGTCCGCAAATGGAAAATCAAGACATAAATTAACATATTAACAATTTCTATTTTCTGTATGAAAAGCATTCCATCATGCAATGGGCAGTTCTCATCATGGTGAAACCACCTTTTCTTTCTCTTCTACACATTCCTCTGTGTCCTGCGACATGGATTTACAGTCACCCTGATCTCTGTTTTTCCCCCATAGGACACTATAAAGACCTCCAGCCATCAAAACCCCAGCCAAAACACTGCAACAACAGTGATATGAACATCAACATTTCAACAAAAAAAAAAGTTTCTTATTATTTTTTTTTCCTAGTGTTAATGACACAAGTTTTGGATACCTTCCCAAGTCTATACTCTCTCCGGGGGCGAAAAAAGAGCCTACGATGGTGATGATGAAAGACAACGGCATAGATATTGCGAAGAAGACTGGCCCTCTCTTCGCAATACACCAACTTTGTAAGTAAAGTGCCACACCAGAGACCATTATTCCCTGCCAAACATTCATTATGTTTGTTACATCCAACTCCAGATTTTAGTCTATTTTCTTGCTTGAAAGTACATGCACTCCGAATAAAGGTATATCATAACATATGCTTCTTAAAAGAGGTCTAAAGGATAAAGTTACATAAGCAGTATATTGATTTTCCTTCCTAAGAACGGGCTCGTGAGCAGGGCCTGGGCCCTTTTTGGCCGCGGGCTGGCCCGGCCCGAACTGGCCCGCTGTCCAAGCCCTGTTTCAAAGGACCGGGCCGTTGCTGATGCCTAGGTGGAAGTGAGTATATCTGTATTATTCATTCCCCATCAATAAAAGTATATATAAAATTCAAGCAATGATGGAAATTGGCCTATGTATGTCACAAGATATTGTTAATGACATTGGTATCATAAGCTTCAATGCCACCACCATGATAATTAATGTAATAGGTAGATCAGTGAATCAACTATAATAAAAGAGTTCAATATCATGAGTTGTGCAATTATTTACACTGAAAGCCACCGCGAGGAGATCAATGTTGAAACTGAGCATCCATCGACCATAGTCCCTTTCGAAGATGAGAGCGACGAACTAACGACTGCACGACAGTGCAAAGGGTTAAACAGTAGAGAAGAGAAGCTTTGAAGGGTACTCCTTCATAACATTCCCCTGAAACACCAGCCAAATCGCCCAAGAAATGGTGCATAGGATCATTAAGAAGGCGCCTTCGATCCAAGTCTTCATCGCATGAGTTGTTGATCTGTTGTTGTTGTGATGGGAGGAGATGTAATGGTGATTGAAAGATTTCAAGGAGGGGCCTTTGTAGAATGCGATGGTGAGCGCACCCACTGTGCATACTGCAACCCCTGCTAGCTTGGCTATCCGTGAAGCTCTCTTCAAACTTACAGTTTCGATTCTGCGAAAGGTGTGTCATATATTTTGTTACATGTCATAGTATATAATCTACTATGTCAATATATATTCTATTATGAACACCTAAAGACATATGCATTCAATTCAATCGAGTATTTACTTTGATTATTTTGGTTGATTGGCCAGAAGAATTTCAAACGATATGTATTCTCTTCACCTTGCACAAATCTAGGTTGTAAGATTTAATCAAGCAATGACTTCTGATGTTCCTTCAAGTGTGCAAATTAAGTTGACTGTGATTAGGTGGCAGTGGAAGTGATGTGGTACCCACCCACAATTCAATTAAGCATGTGATTATCACTTATTTGGTCGTTTGGAAACACTTTTGGTTGATTCTACTTTCATATGAATCAACTTAACTCAAGCATGTTTTCAAATCACATCAAATCACTTGTCATCACCTCTTACACATCAATGAGACTCACATATCAAATCAACTTTTTATACCTTATTCACATTTTATTCTTCATCAACCAAATAACTCAACATTTATTATTACGTTTTTCAATAAGGGTCCGTTTGGAAACACATATTGAAAAATAGTTTTTAGTATAAATCTGTTTTTTCACATGCTTTTTGACCATGTACTTTTATGAGTTGCTTTTTGTTTAATCCAGGAATCATGTTTATTGTTGATAACAAAAGCTCATTTTGCACATTTGAAATCAAGTATTATTTGGTTATAAATCAATGTGTTTAATAAAACTCAAATGTCACTTTCCTAAAATACCCCCATCACTACCAAATTAACACACACAGTGAGGAGGGTTCAAAACATTTCAATGGATCTCGTAAGGTTCCCATCTTCTCTCACCCTCCCCCCTTCCTGGCCGTCAAACCTATCGTCATCTCGTCGATCCGACGAGCTCGAACCCCCTCATTAGTGTATCGTCGACGATGTGTGTAAATTGATAGGGATGAGCTCGAACTCGTCGACGGAGTATTTGACACCGCATGACAAACCCCCTCGCCGGATGTATCGTCTATGATGTATTGATAAGTTTGGCTGGAGTATTTGTCGACGGTGTGTTGAGTTCAATGATTTTTCCATGTTCAGGGTTTAAAAGAGGAGAACCACAAAAAGAAAAAAAAATCGATCAGAGAAAAGAGAGAGATGAGTGAGCATATATAAAGGGGTAATTATTGGGTTTTACCATGGGTGATATGGTCATTTCACGTACTAAAAAACTAGCTTCCCTAAAAGCATATATTCTGTGCTTTTAAAAACCCGGGTTTCAATGCATGGATTAATAGGAATCCACACTTTGATTTTCAATTAATCTATGCTGTTTGGCAACCCGTTGCATTAAGTTTGACTGACTGAAAGCCAAAATCAACCCAAAATGGGTTGCTAAACGACTCTAAGAATAACAAAAAACACAATTAAACAGAAAATCACATATTATATTAATAAAGTTATCTATTCCTGGAATATGTATAAACCTCATAATAGTTTATGTCTCTATCCAAACAGGCCCTTGAGAGTATTGTGATCATAATTTTTTAAGAAGGCAAAAACAGTTTTTTGTTATAAATAGTGAGTTTTTTTTTCAAAAATCTAATAAAAATATATATACATTGTTTGGCAAATTTCAGAAGTAGCTTTAAGTGAATTATCGCTTGTCAAATAGGATTCAAAACATTATCTTACTTTTATAAAAAGTGCTGTCCAAATTTCAGAAGTAGCTTTAGGTGAATTATCGCTTGTCAAATAGGATTCAAAACATTATCTTACTTTTATAAAAAGTGATGTCCACAAGTGAACCACTACATTTGGTTCTAGATAAGCATGTCTAGTTTTTTTGGGTGGGTAATAAGCATGTCTAGTTGCCCCCACCTAATTCGACTAATATCATAAAAGATGCTCATTCACAATCTGAAAACAAGATGATGCTTTTCATCTTAACTCAGATTTTCTAGACTATCTGGGCAGAAGCAATGAAAGGATCTTTAGTGGCTCAAAAGTGTCATGGCTGGACTCAGTTTATGTTCTTCCCTTGGCGCGCAGAGGGTGTGGAGTGAAATTGATTCCATTACTGTCGTTGCCTGGCCAGAGGGTCGTGGACATATCCCTTGGACTATATTTTCAAGGACATGTGGAAGCTTAATTCCATTGTTCCTCAACTGAGTGAGTGGCGCATCACTCACGTCTACCGTGAAGCAAATAGAGTTGGGGATCTTCTTGCTACAACTCAATCTACAATGGGAATGTCTATTTCACTACTACAAAAACTGTAATAGTGAACGATATTAAATATCATGGTTAGCATTAAACCGTGGTAATAGCTACTAAAGATCATGATCATTGACTGCATAAAACCAATTTTAAGTTTTTTGACATTAACATTTAATTATGGTTACAAAAAAAGCGTGATTAAATTTTTTTTAGTAGACCGTGATCAAATATCCATATTTGATCATGGTTTATAAAATATACGATCACGGTGATATCCAAAGCGTGATTAAAAATTGTATTCAGAATTATTTGTTATATCACTGAAGAAGAAAAAAATCACGGTTTATATAATTATATGATCAAATAAATTATTTTTAAAATTTTCAAAACAATTAAAATGACATTTGATCATGGTTTTCTAAAAAGAAAAGGAACAGACGTGAAATATACATGTAAAAGATCTCGGTTTCATATTCATAATTTTTTTGTTACATTAATAATTGATCACGGTTTCTATGATCTGTGATAAAAAGCCATCATATGATCACGGATCACGGTTTAAAACATACAGAGATCAGAGGATTTTGAGTTAATCCCTAACTACCGGCCAAAACACATTAACAAAACCCTAATACCCACCAAAACACATTAACAACATAGCCCGACCGTCCCCGCCTAAACCAAAAAAAAAAAACCCAGCCCACCGAATCCACCTAAAATGCACGAGACCCTACCGGCTCCGTCCCCAACCATCCCCACCGATTCCGTCCCCACCGGCTCCGATCTCAACCGTCCCTATCGGTGCTGATCCGAACCGTCCCCACTGACTCCGTCCCCAGTCGTTCCCACCTCATCTATGGGAAGCCATTCAGGAACTCTTGCAGGATGACAAAGAAGGGCAACTTTACACTCGGGAGTACTACGAATCTATAGCTCTTTCTCAGGCAGGATCCTCTCTCCCAGGCCAAAGAATTTCTTTTTGATAGTTAGTAAGGCTGGAGACTATCTCCTCAACCCAAACCAAATGTTTTGATGTACTGTTTTTTAATATTTCCCCTGCTTTTGTAAAGCTTGTATCTAATTGCAATACGTAGTCTTCATTACCAAGAAAAAAAAATTTCAATTATTTAAGACCAATTGCTAATTCTCATGTGGGAATTAGCCAATACAATATCAGCAATTGATCGAAACCGCGGCTTATACTATAAAATATATAACAAAGGTATGTGCATTGATTTAGAAGGTACACACATCGATCCATGTACTCCAAATTAATACATTATAATTAATATTTTATTGGAGCTAAAAATAAAGCTAGTTCTACATGTAAGAATGTGACCCATTAATAAATTAATATGGACATGTAATGATCAATGTTCTATTTCATTCTTTGGTTCATGAAAGGGTACATTGGAAGAGTGAACCAATTAAGTATAAATTAATTGAGTTTTTATGTGGTTCAACTCCCATGACTATCCATTGAATAATGAATCTAGAAATACACAATGTATAAAGAGTAATTATGTGTATCCCATCAAGTGGTACATAATGTATGTGCATTTTCATTAAATAATAGAAAATATATACATCCTTTTAAAATGGCACACAATGTATGAAATAATTGTGTACATTTACCATTGGAATGAGGAAAATATTCAATGTCTTTTTATTCCAACACTCACCCATTATTGGATATATTCTCAAAACATTTAGTATGTTCATTGGATTATTTAATAGGTTTTAAGAATCCAATTTATGTTTGAGTGTGGGAGGGTTCCCCCTCTCCATCTATAAAAAGGAGTGGACTCCCAACCCACTCTCTATGTCTCACAACATCTTGTGTTTGTACAAGCAAGAGTAAGTCCACTCCATAGAGAGATAGGGGAGTGAAGAATCTTTCTTCTTTTTTCAAGTCCTTGTACCAAAAGGAGGTTACTTACCATAGAGAAATATTTGTGTATATACATATATATGTATATAATATAATGATTCCGCATTATTGTAAAATATGATTATAGTATTCATAAATATGTTAATTAAGATTCTAAGTGCTATTATGATTTATTTTACACTACCAACACCCAAAATTATAATAAAGTTGCAAATAAGTGATTCACATATTGAATTACTGTACAAGGCCACACGGGATGGTTCTTCGACTAATCTGATGCACATAATTTGTAGGATAGCTTACATGGCACAAAGGATTAAAGGAATAGCTTATCTAGTGCACAAAATTTGTGGGATATTCTATGCACCAAGGCTTAACTTCTCAACTCATGTGTGAATTTAAGTATTCAAATAAGTACCTCATCAAAGTGCTCAAGAAGAAAGTGATCATAGGGGTCATGCTAGTAGTTGCAGATGCCAGAGTTGCTGATGTGTAACTAATGCCAAGACCAAACATGTTTAAGCTGAAAGTGCCCCTAAACACCAACAACAATCCACAGCTTATAATAATTAACAACACATTCCTCCCAAGACCTAGTGAACTAAATTAGGGAAAGACGTACCCGATAAATGCAAGCAAAAACACTTTTAAGAAGGTCTTAAACCTCAAAGGAGGAGCTGTTTTTCTGAATGCATAACTTCATCAGCACCAACAAAGCTGAAGCTTAGAATATGGTTTTTGTTGGATTTACCTTTCGAAGATCAATGCGAATGATGCTAAGAATATGAAAGCGAAGCATTGTCGATAGAATACGAAGACATATGTGCTCATACCGTAATTGAATGCTGCTTTGGATAGCATGCTCATGCCTGCATAAATAGATCTTATTATGATTAAAACCAAATAAGGCTTCATTGAATCCATTTTTGCTTCAGAGTCTCTAATGGGTGTTTGTGATTTTTTAGGCTCCAGTGAAAGGTGTTTTTGTCAAATTGCTATATATAGTGAAAGATCATGCGCATGACGTACCTATTCAACAAATTGGCTTTTGATTAATTATTATATCTCACAAAGATAACTTTCATAAACCTATATGGGTCATCACAAAACATATGAGTATATATATTATTCATGCACTCATATAAAAGGATAGAACAACAAATACTTGGTGCAAATAAAGGAGTATATTCAAGAAGATCAAGGAAAATGATGATGTGTCTTGTCCCTTTTTGCAGTGGTCCAACCATTTTTAAAAAAAAATATATTCTTTTAATGAAGTGCATACTATTATGAAAACCAAAAACAAAACTTACTTTGACAGAATAAGAAAAATGTGAAAATTGTCCTCATAGCTATCTATTCCTTAGTATCAATCAATCTTAGATGACCTTATGTCACCACCACAAAAGAGGGCTATGAAAATTAAAATTTGGATGGTATAGTGAGGCTTAAGTTCATTGTAGTGTTGCAATTAAGTGTGTTTAGCATCATCAATGTTTCCTAAATAAAATGTTGAATCCGTGTGAGGAACTACTTCTGTAGTATATTTGATGCACTACTAGAAACGCAGCAGGTGAACTCTACTCTCTTAAGCTGATCTCTTCAATTACTCCTCCCATATTTTCTTCCATGGCTTCTCTCAACCTATTGTTTTGTGTGCAATCTCCAGGACATTGTCTTCTTGACAGGGTTCCTCTCCTATAGGGTATGGTATCCCTCTATTTAAGGCATGTCATAGTCTTATCGTTTTGTCTTTGGAGTTATTTTTTCAGTTTGCAATGAGAAACTAAAAAGATTATTATAGGTAACATTTTAAAGATTTTCACTGTATTGAGAAACATCTTTAACCCTAATGCTTATTTAGCTGGATGTGGACTGGAATTTTGATATTTAGGTCTGTTAGAAACTGAGAATCATCATACTGGTCTTGTGTAGTGTTTTTTTAAATTCTGATCTATATATACACAAATAATTCATAAAACAGAACGTATTATTTTCTGGTTTGGCTTTCCATTGCATAAACCCATTTTAATTGAGAAAAATAAAATTGAAATGAAAACCATCCATCCATAACTAAGTTTAAAGTTCCCATTCATGAGGAATATGTTTGAAAACAAAAAGATTACAAACCCTTCAAAAACAAATCACAAAACTTAGAAACCTTAAAAAAAAAACCACCACCTTAGAACTTTTGATATATATGCTATTCCAGTTCTATCTCCCTCCTAGAATTACTATAGAACTTTTGATAGCTTATTATTTTTTCTCTTCGGTTTCTTCATAAAACAAATATTGTATTTTTCTGAATTCTAGAATGAGAAGTTCAATTAATATCTTATATGAGGAGATCACTTGAACTATATCTGAATGAAAAGGGATTGTACATAATATTATCCTGTTATGTTTTCATCTATCTGCAATTCAACCCTGTAGTCATCGTGCATTGCATGAGTGGAAACCTAAATAATTTAATATATAAATCAACCGAAAGTGGAAAATGCTTTTCGGTGGCCATTAAGCATTTCATTGATTGGTTACTTTGGGGTAGGATCAACCCCTAAGCTGCTACTTTTTTATCAGTCCCCTGCATCAGGAATGTTGGAGTGGGTCCTCTAGATTGGGGTAGAAAAGTTAGGTTAAAAATTGAATGTTTTATAGATTCAACTCCACAAGTGCTCTGTTCATGTTGCTCCTCAGTGAATTTTATGTACACATATAGCCAAATGATCAAGTGGTCCAACTAGGTACACATGGAGCAAATTAGAAATTGTCATTTATTTGAAAGTGCACACTCCAAAAGTATCTGAATTCAATATATTATAAAATTACACATGTTTATATGTTATTGAGTTGGATATTTTCCCCTTCAGTTAAATTTGTAAATCTTTTGTGATTTTGTTCTCCTCCATCCGAGTTACTTCAAAGATGAGGGTCTTTCTCTTTCTCTACCATGCTTGATGACAGACTTTCTCGATTTCTTTGGTCTTTACCCTGTCCTGGTCGTCCCCAACGTGTATCGCATCCTGATGTATGTGGTCGCGTTGGGAAGGAAGACAGGAGTTGAGCTTAGCTTGACCAAGATCCGCTGGATCTATCAGGTCAAGGGTTCTACCTTCGGGCGGTCTCTGTCCTTCTATATCTCTCGTTAGACTCAGGCGCCAGAACTAGTTCTCGGCATGTCCCAGGGTGATATCCATGACTGGGAGAATCGCCGGATCCAGGTCCGGGGTCCTTGGATGCCAGATGGTTGGGATTCATCCCATCGCCATTTGTGCCATCCTCGGAAGACAATGGTGGATGCCCCCAAGCCGGAGGTCGAGGAGGTGAAGATGGATGACATCTCCTGGGTGATGGAGTATCCGGACCGATCTGGTGGGTTGGAATGGAGGAACCGAGACGTGCACCACCCGTCACTACGTTTCTTGCCGGTGTGGATGAGTCTGCAGGTTGCCTAGGTTTGGTTCCTCCTCCATCTGCTCCGCACAATGGGGCGAGGCGGCGCTCTTTGAGGCTCCTCTGGTTGGGTTTTGGATCATATTCCACTGCCCCACCGATGGATTTGTCCTTATCGCCACCGCCTTTTGTCTCACTATCTCCATCACCTGCCGTTCGATCGTCTTCCCCTTCCGCTTCTACTTCTTCTTCATCATCTTCATCAACTTCTACTGCCCCTAGGGGTACTGTTCCCTCCACCAGTGGCATGGAGTCGACACTCCTCCAATGGTGCCCCCAGTGACCCTAGGTGTTGGGGCAGATGTTGCTCCTATTCCTGAGGACAGTCTCTAGGGTGTCCTAAGCAAACCAATGAGTATAAATATCAGTGACTAAAAATCAAGATAACATATATGGTAACATATATGATAACAACCATTCATAAAACATATTGCCACTTAAATCAGCTTCAATTATCTCTCATCTTGCATGACTTTACAATTCATTTATAAATACAACTCTACTGAACTCCTACTACATTTCAATGCCTAAGATATGACTTTATGATGCACTTTCAGAGTAAAAATTAAAATTATGGTGTATTTATATTTATCAAGTTGTAGCTATGCTTATCAAGTTGTTGTTATGTTGTATTTATTACCATTTATTAGATAGATTGATAGGTTCTGTTCTTGGTGGTCTTTGTAATTGAATTATTTATTTTCTATAAATGATAGTTTAAATTATGTAAAGGTGGAAGGGGGGACGACTACGGTTGATTTGGGGGTGGTGGTGGGTGATTTGGGGAAGAAGAAGTTTTGATATTGGATGTGGATTTTGAGGAGGGGTAATATTGGAAGTGATATGTGTTGCGGCAGTGGAGGGGGGTAAAAAAATGGGTGTGGTTTGCAGGGGTACAGAAAAAATGTTTCAAAAGTTGGGGGCACAGGAATAATTGGCTATTCACCTAAAAAATTATCACCTAATTCACGTGTTAAATTTGTAACATATGTTGTTTATTGGACATAGATGATAACTCATGGATCCAAAGTTAACCTAGACTCATCCCTAAGGGTCCCCATTTGGCCCGAGGCCAAAAAGCCCTGCCCGGGCCCGTAGGGGCAAAACCCTACCCAAGCCCGTTCGGGGGCCGGGCTGGCCCATAGCCAGCCAAAACTGGGCCCGTTCAGGCTGGCCCGTAGGCCTGTGGTGGGAAATATAATGAATGAGTCACATGTAATTTTATGTATTTTTATTTGAATTGTGATTGAATTATACAAATTATTGACATTTATGTAGGTGCCAACCTAATTAGGTACATACAGTGATTCAGTAATTAATTCATTTAATATTTTGTTTTTAAAAATTCAATAGATAGAAAAAAAATTTCTCAACATTAACTTTAATGTTTAAAATTGAAAAATCAAAAGAAATAACATGTTTAAAATCTGGTCCCACAAGTCCACCTGAGGGCCTGAAGCCCGGGCCCAGTCCGGTAGGCCTGTTCAGGCCCAGGCCCGTGGGCAGGACTTGGCCTTCGGCAAGCCCTAGATCCTAGACCCTAAACCCTAACCTTAAACCCTAAATGCTAGGCCTTAAAAATAATATATCCTCACATTGAAAGACATACTGGTATACGAAATAAAATATATATACTGAAATACAATAATGTATTTATTTTTCTTTGAAAAAATTTAAAAAGTAAAAATTTACTCCACACACTGTGCTATTATAGTATGACTATAAAATGGGCTACAAATGAACTGAGTATCAATACTCAAATTGAAAACATGTGTGATATGTGATTTGGACCTTTTGGTCTGACTAAAGTGTAACATGCCTTAATGAGCTTTTATTTATTTATTGGAGTTTCTTCTTTTCTGGACTGAACATGATGTAAATCAGGTGGCCTAGGTACCCTTATCAAGGTGGAAGGCCTTAATGGGCTTTATCCCATGATCCATGTCCAATACAAAGGACCACTAAGGGACAAGGCCCAACACCTGACACTCCGTTCATAATAGAAGGATCTAGAAACACTAGTATTTCCCCCATACATATTTCTCGGTACTCCCTAACCCTAAAACCCAAAACCAAAACCATGGTCTCTCTCTCTCCCTCTCTCTCTCTCTCTCTCTTCCCTTTATCTCTCTCACTTACCCTCTTCAATATCATCGATATGGCTTACTGTTGGTGCCTGCAAGTGTGGTATTTGTGCTGCGTCTTTACGTCTTTGAAGCATGGATCTTCTTCGTCTTCATCATCGTCTCTTTTTCGATTGTTGTTTCTTATATTTTCTTTTGTTAGCACATGATTTCATAAATTTTTCACAGTGAATTTTTTTTCCATATTTTCTTTTGTTAGCATAAATCATTTTTCACATAGATTCTTTATTTTCTTTTGGTAGCATATGGTTTCAGAAAGGTATTTTCACAGAGATTCTTGTTTTCTTTATTTTCTTTCAATAGCATATGGTTTCATAAATCATTTTTCACAAAGATTTTTTGTTTTCTTATTTTCTTTAGATAGCATATGGTTTCATAAATTGCTGTCTTTTATTTAATGACTTGGTGTTTCAATTGTTTTTAGTCTTAATTTGTATATTTGAAAATAAACATTGTTGATTAAAAAATTCGTCCAAATATGTTATGTGGAAAATTAACATTTGTGCTATATAAACATACACCTTTTTACTGCTATATACTTACATTAGGCTAATATATACCACCTTACGGATTATTCGTCCAATATTGGTTTCATAAATTAAATATTTTAACTTGAAATATCTTCTCCAACTAAGAAGAGGAAGATGAAACATAGGGATCATAATGTGGATTGATAATATGGCATATACTCCATTAAAACATTTATATGCTTTTATGATACTCGTATATGCTTTCATAGAGAAGACAATTGGATCAGATCGGTATAGCATGCGATGAAACTTGGAGAAAGGAGGAACAACTCAACCTAAACCAAGGGAGCCAAAACGCCAAAATGGGCTGAGGCAACCAAAGCACTAAAAGGGGATGTAACGACCAAAGCACCCGAAAGTGAAACTTGTGATTGCATAGACATGATGAACCAACAGTTCTTCATGTACGACTCCCATCGCCAGAAGGAGCATAATGTCTGGGTGGAGAGGGCTATCAAGTTATTGCAGAAGACAGTGCTAAAGGAATCAGAGGGGTGACTCCATGTTCTTGATGTCCCTGCTCCGCAGCAGTTTGGTTAGGAAGAATGCGACATCTTCCTCTATCATTGGATTGCTTGCTGGATGCTTGATATTCATTTCCATTGTTGCACCAAGGATGATATGACCTATATGCGTGCTATGATTACCACTAGATTTATGGGTGATGAGTTTTGTAAAATCTAAACAAGTAAATGATACAGTTTTGGTTGATGTTTATTCAATCATGTTTTGGCTGTCATATACGTGATGTTTTTTATTGCGTTATATTATAGTGTGATTATTTTGTTTAATAATTATTGTGTGATGTGATTGTTAGTTATGTTATATACTTGTGAGATGAGGTATATGCTTTGTTAAGTTACGTATATGCCTAGAATATAAAATATCACCTTACAGAACTTGAAGAAATATCCACGCTAGGTTAGAAACAATAAGCCAACTTCTTATAAATAACCAACGAGTGTTGTTACACTCAATTTTTTTCTCAGTCCAAAACATAGTCCTATATACCATCTAATGTCCTATATACCTTCTTGAACTGCTATATACTTATATTGGGCTAGTATATACCGCTTACAGATTATTCATTCATTACTAATCTACTTTCTTTTAGTGTTATTTATTTATATCTAATGTGCACAAAATTTGAGTTTGATTTGACAACATGTCTATGATTCTCGATGCGGGTATACGATTTTATATAGAATTCTTTTTATAGTCCCAAGTCTCAAGTATTTTATTTGTCATCTAATGAGTTATATACCACCTCATATAAGTATATACCTCCTTAGATCAGGTATATACTTCATTAATTTTTATTATCTTTTAATAACAAAAAAAATCCAATGGAATGAAAAAATTCACATATCACACGCAAATTCAAATAGCAAGAACACCAACACACAAAAAAAGCAAACACTAATCACAATCATAAATAAAAAAATTTAATTTCATTTGTCAAAAAAACAATAACACATCTACAAAAGACCCATCATAACCTCAATCAATCTGAATCATCGTTTTCATCACGATTAGATAGAGCAGCAACGAGGTCTCTCGGAGACCCCTAGACGGGGAGCTCCAATAGAGAACGCATCACCCTCAACTTCTTCTTCACCACCAACGTCTCTGCCACGTTCTACAGGTTCTCCATCTTCTCAATCAGCGCCTCATGCGCGTCCACCTACAACAAACAAATACATCATTCACACCGACAATTCCTCTTACGCATTTCATCAAACAGGTTGTGATCACCATTTGCAACAAGAGCTCATCGATGGATAGTAGTCTGATGACGCTCAACGTCGTCGGATCGGACTGCGAGGTTGAGAGGAACTGAGATTTCATGTTGACGAGCGTCGAAACGGACGGCGGTGGGGACAGCATGGTCGAACTACATGTGGTACCTCTCTATCACCCCCTTCAGTAGTTTGTCTATGGTGGTTGAAATTGACGAGAGAGAGATATGAGAAACAAAGATAATAAATAAATAAAAAAGATGGCAATAAAAATGTTAAAAAACAGGGTTACAAAAAAAAATTGGTGGCAAGTTTTTTGAGGGGGGGGATTTTGGTGAGCAATTTTTATGAGCTGACGTGACATTTTAAAAAAAATTCACGTGGACAATCCTATGTGGGGTCTAAAAAAATGTTGGTAATGTAAATTGAGTGTAACAGCACTCTAAAGTAAATCAGGCCTTCCTGGGCTTTATCCCATGATCCATGTCCAATACAAAGGACCCTTGAGGGACAAGAGCCCAACACCCGACGCTCCGTTCATAATAGAAGGATCTAGAAACACTAGACCTTGCCCTATAAATAGTTCTCGGTCCTTCCCAACTTCTTTGCTTCTCTCTGCCGCCGGGACGTAACCCTAACACAAAAAAACCCTAGCCTCTCTTTCCCTTCACGATCTCTCGATCGATCCAAGTCCGATGGCGGAGGCGGAGACGTTTGCTTTCCAGGCTGAGATCAATCAGCTTCTGAGCCTGATCATCAACACTTTCTACTCCAACAAAGAGATCTTCCTCAGGGAGCTCATCAGCAACGCTTCCGATGTATGTTTGTTTGTCTTTCTTTGTTTCTTCTTCGATCTGTTCTGTTGTTTGTTGTTTCATATCTGATCTGTTGTTTTTTGGATTCAGGCCTTGGACAAGATCCGTTTTGAGAGCCTGACGGACAAGAGCAAGCTGGATGGCCAACCGGAGCTGTTCATTCACATCGTCCCAGACAAGGCCACTAACACGCTCACTATCATCGACAGTGGCATCGGCATGACCAAGTCCGGTATGTCTCTCTCTCTCTCTCCTCTTCGCTTTGCCCCCATTTTATTTGTATATTGTTGCTGACTTGTTATTCTCAACAAACAAACAAACAGACTTGGTGAACAACCTCGGGACCATCGCAAGGTCTGGGACTAAGGAATTCATGGAGGCGCTGGCAGCTGGTGCCGATGTGAGCATGATCGGGCAATTTGGTGTCGGGTTCTACTCTGCCTACCTTGTTGCAGAGCGTGTTGTGGTCACCACCAGGCACAATGATGACGAGCAGTATGTGTGGGAGTCTCAGGCCGGGGGTTCCTTCACTGTCACCAGGGACACCTCCGGGGAGTCCCTTGGCAGGGGAACCAAGATCACTCTCTTCCTCAAGGAGGATCAGGTGCCTCATCTTGCTTTCTTCATTACTTGAATGTCATGTCGTTATTAATGATTATTGCATCCGTGTTCATCTTCCCTGCGTTGTGCATGTGCATAGGTTATGGTCTGTCTTCATTCTTGTTGGCATTGTTTGGGTTGTCTATAATAATATGTTCTTTGTTTGCTGTGTTGGTGTGGGCAATTGTTCCCATCTCATGAATTTTGTAACTATGCTGTTCTAGATAGATTGAACTTTTGGTTAACCGCTGGATATGCTCATCCAATAAATATTAGGCAAAGAATGTCCGACAAGCATTGTAATTAGTCAGGGAAATTATTTGAAATTTATAATCGAACCTTGTCCATGGCATGAAAAAGTATCACTATTTATTGGTGTCACTGATAAATGTCTTTCATTGTAAAAGGCCTGAACCTAATTTTTTATATAATGATATGGTTGATTCATTTGTGCAATCCATTTTAATACATGTGATGGAAGCCATAACTAATGTATTCATTCAGTTTTTACGGAGAATGGAGTGACATTACTTATAAAAATGAGGAACTTTCTGTGTTGCCTTCTGTTTGCTTTGATTTTTTTTTCTTGCTGTTGTCTAAGTGCATGAGAGCTGGGTCTTATTAAGGCCGTACTAGTGATAAGGCCTCGAGCCTCTACATGGTTGCTTGGAGCTGAATACAGAAGATTGATTCCCATGGAGTGGTACGAGGAGATGGCTTCTAGGATAAAATCCTTTTGTTGGGTCCTTTGGGCATTACTGTGGAAAAATAATTAAGCTCCAACGATTTTCACAAAAGATATTTGATATTTCATAGACTAGTGCTATTTTTAATTAAGTGCTTTTAGATGGTCCCATCTTTTATCTCATTCTGATGGTAAAATGAAGATATTACTGTGGTAATGTTTTCTTCTTGTATCTGTGAGGGTCTCTTCCTCTTATATTGTGGAATATCTATTGATTTTAAAATCTGTAGTTTCTTGCACAGAAGCAGAATTATTTTTTATTTTTTTTGCCCTTGTCATCTTAGTAGTTACTTAAAAGTGCATGTTAAATTTCTGTCACATCATATGATTTTCACTAATCTGAATCTGTATCTTCAGAAATGTGAATGTTTGGATAACTTGGTAGTTCTTCTCTTTTTTTTATATTGAAATGGTAGGCGATCACCTTTGTAATAATGAAAGGCAAAAGCCCAATTGGAAATTACATAAGCAAATGACGCAAAATAAAAGGGAAAAGCCCAGGGGGTAGGACCCAAATCTTGCAAATCATTGGTAGAAGAGACATCTACACACAGTTGCAAGAGATCCCCACCCCAACACCCCCCCCCCCCCCCCCGCGCCAGCTCAAGCCTAAGAAAACATGCCATTATTAAAAAATGACTTGAACTATGAATAATTGACATGTAGATGTACAATGTTATGCTGATGTAAATGAAATGTCACATTTAAATAATTGGTGTGGATTTTGAAAACATATGAATTTTTTAAAATTGATGTGAGAAGACACTGCTTTCTCTGCCTTAGTTGCATTAGATGCATGGATGCTTGATCATGCTTGCATCTTTCGTTCTACATTGTACACATGCATGTTTTATTATAGATATATACACCACATTATATGGTGAATGTGTTATATACATGACATTGATCAGAATATCATTTTGAGGTCCTTCACGAATTAACTTTATTCAGATTTTTTCTAATCCATCATCCATGAATTTTCCCACTTAATTTGGAGTTAGTTGCAGATTAACCATATAGAAATAGAAATAATTGTGTAATAATGATCACTTTTTATCCATGGAATCTTCTCATTCTATTGTGATGTTTTCCAGAACCAAGCAGGGTCTTCATGAGGATTAATATTAAATTAGCATTAGGGTATGTTTGGAAACAAATTTAAAAACAGCTTTTTTGATGAAGCAGTCTTCTGATTAAAAAAGTACCTATAATACTTCTTTTTGAAATCTGTTTCAGAAAGAATTCATGAGTGTTCAGAACCAATTAAAACATCTGCTTTTTTCCAATGCAATTTTAAAAACAAGTGTTTTCAAACACCAGTGTAGTCAAATTCTTTGAAACTCATCTCTAAAGACACACGACATGAGTTGGTTATTTAGCTGCTTGTCTGAGTCTGATTCCCAAGTAAAAGCCATTTCGGATCCTTTAATTGTATCTTATTTTTTATGATGATTACTTGGATGATCAAGGGAAAAAATGGCCCATGCATTCTTAATTTATTTTTTTGAAGGGTATGCAATCAAATAGTTATCATGAAGTTTCATTTATGTTTTTATTTCTAATTTAATTCTTCTCACTCTCAGCTTGAGTACCTTGAGGAGCGCCGCCTTAAGGATTTGGTGAAGAAGCACTCTGAGTTCATCAGCTACCCAATCTCCCTGTGGACTGAAAAAACCATTGAAAAGGAGGTTTCTGACGATGAGGATGAGGAGGAAGACAAGAAAGATGAGGAAGGGAAAGTGGAGGAAGTGGACGAGGACAAGGAGGACAAGGATAAAAAGAAGAAGAAGGTTAAGGAGGTGTCACACGAGTGGGCTTTGGTGAACAAACAGAAGCCCATCTGGATGAGGAAGCCAGAGGAGATCACCAAGGAGGAATATGCTGCGTTCTACAAGAGCCTAACCAATGACTGGGAGGAGCACCTTGCTGTGAAGCACTTCTCTGTGGAGGGCCAGCTGGAGTTCAAGGCTGTTCTCTTTGTGCCCAAACGGGCCCCATTTGATCTTTTTGACACTAAGAAGAAGCCCAACAACATCAAGCTATATGTGCGGCGTGTGTTCATCATGGACAACTGTGAGGAGATCATTCCAGAGTACCTAAGTTTTGTAAAGGGGATTGTAGACTCGGAGGACCTACCATTGAACATCTCCCGTGAGATGCTGCAACAGAACAAGATCCTTAAAGTGATCCGTAAGAACCTTGTGAAGAAGTGCGTTGAGCTCTTCTTTGAGATTGCGGAGAATAAGGATGACTACAACAAATTCTACGAGGCCTTCTCAAAGAACCTCAAGCTGGGGATCCACGAGGACTCACAGAACAGGTCTAAGCTTGCTGAGCTGCTGAGGTACCACTCCACCAAGAGTGGTGATGAGATGACAAGCCTTAAGGACTATGTGACGAGGATGAAGGAGGGGCAGAGCGACATTTACTACATCACTGGTGAGAGCAAGAAGGCTGTTGAGAACTCTCCCTTCCTTGAAAAGTTGAAGAAGAAGGGCTATGAGGTGCTTTACATGGTGGATGCCATTGATGAGTACTCAGTGGGACAGCTGAAGGAGTTTGAGGGTAAGAAACTAGTGTCAGCAACTAAAGAGGGGCTGAAGCTTGATGGGGAGAGTGAGGATGAGAAGAAGAAGCAGGAGGCCCTGAAGGAGAAGTTTGAGGGCCTCTGCAAGGTGATCAAGGATGTGCTTGGTGACAAGGTGGAGAAGGTGGTTGTCTCTGACCGTGTGGTGGACTCTCCATGCTGCCTCGTCACTGGCGAGTATGGATGGACTGCCAACATGGAAAGGATCATGAAGGCTCAAGCTCTGAGGGACTCAAGCATGGCAGGGTACATGTCAAGCAAGAAGACAATGGAGATCAACCCTGAGAACCCTATCATGGAGGAGCTGAGGAAGCGGGCTGATGCTGACAAGAATGACAAGTCAGTGAAGGATCTTGTGCTGCTTCTCTTTGAGACTTCCCTGCTCACTTCTGGATTCAGCCTGGATGATCCCAACACATTCGGCAACCGGATCCACCGCATGCTCAAGTTAGGCCTCAGCATTGATGATGATGATGTTCCTGCTGATGCTGATTCTGACATGCCTCCACTGGAGGATGCTGATGCGGAGGGCAGCAAGATGGAGGAGGTGGACTGATTAGTTTTTTCCTCTCAGTGTTAGCAGTTCAGACTCTTTTTTTCTTGATCTTGTTTGGTATATGTTTAGTCATGTGTTCGCATCTTTTTTCCCCTCCTTGATACGGATGATACATATCGTCTCGAGTGTTTTATTTAGTTTCTTCTTATGTACGGGACCACATATTCATATGTTTAGGCTTTTTTTATTTACTCTTGCCTGGGAAATTTTGCAGTGTGGTTCATGTGTGCGATGGGTTTATCATCTTGAGACTGTATGCAGCATGTTAATTGACCCGCAGTGGTTGGTATTTTCTCTGGAACTAGAAGATAATTTTTGTAGTTTCTAACGTATTTTTGGCATTTTAAATGAATATAACTTGTATTTATTTACATTTTTTAAAATCTAGTATGTATTTGATTATACTATACAAATGGCGATAAGAGGCTTTAATGCGTTGCATTTACCTTTCACGAAATAAACTCAAAGCCTCTTTTCCTTTTACTTGCCCCTCCTCCCTTCAAATTATAAACAATAAATAAAAACTATTCAGTCATGATGAACGGTATTATGGTATTATTGATCAATTAATGTTGTTGAGAGTGAATCTTCTTCTCATATGAGCTAGATTCGAACTCGATAAGACCCGGTATTAAGTTGATCAGAGAAGAGCTGGTCATGAAACTTGGCAATTGGACTTCGGCTTTGATTGTTCCATCTCACGCCGATGTGGTGTTAACCAAGTGAATCAATATGAGCATATTTTTCAGAGAGGGATACCCTTTATTTATAGATGAAGGTTGTTTGTGGAGTACGCTTGCTGACGTGAATGAATCTTCCACGTGGTCCATCAATTGAATGACACATGTTTTTTTCTCTTTTGATTGAGTCAACAATATGTTTTGGCTCTAGCTGGAATGACCTGTCTACAGTTGGCATGTCCTTACAGATATATTAGTGTACTTTAATGTAATTATTTGAAATACTTATGGGGTTGTTTGAGTTTACATGGCACTGGGTCTCCCCTCCAGATACAGTCAATTATCGAGCGAATGTTTTTTTTTTATTAGTGCATATGATATTGTATAATGTTTTAATTTAAAACAATATAATTTTTTTAAAAAAATAATGTATGGGGCTCCGCCTTAAAATTTTGCCTAGGGCCTATTCAAATAATTCAATTCTCGGGACCTGCTCTGACTGTATACCCAAGAATAAGTCATATTTTGTATAAATGTTGGATACTCTGTTTCATACAGATCAAGTGATGGTTAAATCCCATCGTCTTGCAGGGATTTGGTGTGTTTTTGTTGCCGCCTGCTTCATTTTGGAATTGAACGTAAGTCAGCGTAGCTAGGGCTGGTAAACGAACCAAGCCGCTCGGGCTCGGTTCGATTTAAACTCGTTCAATTAGACAAATGAATGAGCTTGAACAATTTTTAAAGCTCGGTTAGGCTCGGGACCTGCATCGAACTTCATTTTATGTTCAAACTCGACTCGTTTCTGTTATAAAAAACTTAATTAAAGCTTGACTAAACTCTTTTGTAAAATCAGAACATTAAATCAATACAAAATTATGTTCGTTTAGGCTCATGAACTTGGCTATTTAGGCTAAAATTTTATTTTCAACCGCTAAAAACCCTAAAATGAAATAGAATGCTAGGCTCGTGAGCTCATGACTCGACTCAGCTCGGCTCGACTCGTTTATATATAAGTCAAGCTTGAACATGTCAAAGCTTGACTCGTTCGGCTCGTTTACCACCCCTAAACGTAGCTGATAAATCTTCTTCCATAATACAATGTCCAAACTGTGAAAGAAAGGAAAGTGGTTGATGTCATGACTGATGTCTCGGCTGTGTTTTTGAATTTGAAATGGCCAACTCACAACAAATTAATGGCCCTTATTTAGTGCTCCTATTGTTAATATGTTAGTGTAACAATCCCATGATTGTGGGGATATTATTATATTGTAAATCAATTTGTATTATCTATAAAAAGATAACACACACACACAGGTTGGTGTGGTGTGCATGATATCTTAACTTTTACATGGTATCAAAGCTCGGGAAGATATAAATTTTTTTTCCGTTTCTCTCTTTGTTCGAAACGATGACGTCCCCCAATTTGCCATTGTCTTCCACTTCCATTGGTGCAAGTGTTGGGTGTTCCTCCCTTCCATCAGTGAAGGCTATCACACAAGAGGTCTCTAAGTTGTCTAAGAACAACTATGTCCTATGGAAAGCGCAGGCCTTACCAGTTCTCCGTTGTCATCGCCTCCTCGACTTTGTTACCGGAGATACCAAATGCTCAGACGGTGATGCAGATAGTGATGCCGTCATTGCCTGGACGCGCCTCGATCAAATGATCCTTGCATGGATCAACAGCTCCGTGACGGAGTCGGTGCTTCCTCAAGTGGTCACTTCACCCACTGCCGCTGCAGCGTGGCACACCCTTGAGCAACAGTACGGGTTCCAAACCCGTGCACGCATTCAACATTTAAAGCTTGAATTGCAGTCGATTACGAAAGGATCACAATCTGTTGCGGACTATGTGAAGAAAGCCAAGACTTTGGCTTTATCTCTGGCGAGCGCTGGGAAGCCTGTTGCAGATGAGGACCTCATCTTGTGGCTTCTGAAAGGACTGGGGTCCGAATTTGATCCCGTTGTGGCCTCCCTCAACATTTCTCGAATTGATCTGTCGATCGACGAGGTAATCGCTCACCTCACTGATTTTGAAGTATGACTGCAGCACAACAGACACGACGCTACGACGGCTCTGTATTCTGCCAAGTCTGGTGGTGGTCGTGGACGGTCCGGCCAAAGCGGTCACAGCCACCAAAATCGTGCCCGTCACTATCCCCAGAGACAATGGTCTCATTCTACAGCAAATGGTGGTATTGCTGGTGGCCACGTCGACGGTGCTGCAGGTCAAGGTTGGGGTCGCGGCCGTGGTGGTGGTGGTCGTGGTCGTCGGGGTCAGACAGACCACAATCAGGCCTCCCATGGAGAAACAGAAGAAGCTGCCATCTCTTGTTTCAAGTGTGGGGGCCTCTATCACACGGCTAATCACTGCAGGGCTCCTAGATCTATCAAGAAGGCCTTTGCTGCTATGCAACTTACATATAAGGATGATTCTGACTGGTATCTTGACACTGGGCACAAATCATGTGACAGCAGATACGTCGCAGAATTGAATATGATTCCCTATTCTGGGCATGATAAGATTATGGTTGGTAATGGTGCTACACTCCCAATTTCTTATAACACACTGGCACTATCTCTATTCCAAATACTCGTCTTCGTCTTCATAATGCTCTTGTTGTTCCATCTATTCGGAAAAATCTTATTAGCATGCGAAAGTTCCTTAAAGATAACTCTTGCTAGGTATTCTCTATGATTGGGATTTTCTTATTAAGGACTTGGCGACGAGGACGACATTGCTTAAAGGAATGTGTGATGGAGACCTATATCCACTTCGGTTGCGAGGTGGTTCGTTCTCTCCACCTTCAGTTTTTTTCGCGAATAAAGCACATGGTGATGTTTGACATGCAAGATTGGGACATCCTTCTCCACAGGTGATGAAAAATATGTATCCACTTCTATCATGTACAAAGAGATCCACTAAGAATGTTTGTGCAAGTTGCAAGTTAGGGAAAGCTTCTCGGTTGCCGCTTAATAGGCGTCAAGACTATTCTAGTATTATTTTGCATACTTTACATATGGATGTTTGGGGCCCTGCTCCGGTTACTTCTGTTGATGGAATCACTTTTATATAATTGTGGTTGATGAATGCTCAAGATTCTCTTGGTATTTTCCACTTAAACAAAAATCTGATGTAACGTACTTGCTGCCCCATTTCTTTAATCGGGTGGAAAAACAGTTTTCCCAAGTCGTTAAAATCGTTCAATCTGATGGGGGAGGTGAATTTACATGTGGCTCTCTTAAAGAATTATTTCAAGCAAAAGGTATTGTTCATCAATTATCTTGCCCAGGGACACCACAACAAAATGGGATTGCTGAGAGGAAACATCGCCACATTATAGAGACAAGTCTCACTATGATGGCTCATGGATCCTTACCTAAAAATCTATGGAATTTTATTTTTGGAACAGTCGCATTTCTCATCAACCGGATGACATCTAAGTCTCTCCAAGGCTTATCCCCTTTTCAGGTACTCTATGGGCATGTTCCAGATTATTCCTTCTTGCGTGTCTTGGGTTGTGCATGCTTTCCTTACTTGGAACCTTTTGGTCGGTCTAAACTAGCATTTAAATCTGTTGTGTTTTTATGGGTTATGGCAATAATCATAAGGGTTACTTATGCTTGGATCCTACCCTTGGAAAAATTTATATCTCACGACATGTACACTTTGATGAAGAACATTTTCCTCTTGCTGTGGTGCCTCACTCAGTCTCTAATTCTCAGTCTTCTAGAGTGGGATCATCACCTTTAATTCGAACACGTCCCCTACATGTTAGTGGCACACCTATCACTCCCCTGCAGGAATGTCTTGATCCCACCATTGGTCCATCTAGCATTTCTCGTGTTCATGATTCGTCAGTTGCCCAACCCGGCCCAACAAACCCGCCTGACCCTCCAATCCCAACTGAACCAAATCTCTCGTTCAGACCACATTGGAACCACCTGCTACCTCCCCTGACCCCATCCAATCAAGCGCACCAATATCCATCCATCCTATGGTCACTCGTACCCGCGATGGGACGTGTAGGCCAAAAATTTATATAGCCACCAAATATCCTTTACCCATGGCCCTCATTGCTGATCTCCACTCCTTGCCTATAGAACCCCGAACATATAAGCAAGCTTTAGCCGATCCAAAATGGGTTTATGCCATGGAGGATGAGTATGCTGCACTTCTTATAAATAATACTTGGACGTTGGTTCCCCAGAGAAGAAATATGAATATTGTTGGCTGTAATGGGTGTTCAAAGTTAAGCAGAAAGCAGATGGTTCAATTGATAGGTATAAGGCTCGACTTGTAGCTAAATGGTACAATCAACAAGAAGGCATCGATTTTCTTGAAACATTCAGTCCAGTTGTTAAGTCTGGATCTATTCGTCTTATTTTATCTCTGGCTCTTTCTCTTGATTGGCCCTTGAAACAACTCGATGTGAAAAATGCATTTCTTCATGGAGATCTTGAAGAGGAGGTTTACGTATAACAGCCGCCGGGATTTGTTGATGCTCAGTTTCCTAATCATGTTTGTCGTCTTCAGAAGGCACTTTATGGACTTAAGCTGGCACCTCGGGCATGATATAATAAATTTACCACTCATCTGCAAGCTTATGGTTTTCGTGCATGTGTATATGACACCTCTCTCTTTGTTTGGCGCAAAGGCAATATGGTCATTTTCTTATCACTTTATGTTGATGACATTATTTTAACCGAAAATGATGCATCTGTTTTACGAACTTTGATGAATAAGTTGTCTCGTAATTTTGATCTGAAGGACTTAGGGGATCTTCACTATTTCCTTGGTATACAGGTTAAGAGAGATGCCACTAACTTTATTCTCTCTCAGACGCACTATGCTACACAACTATTAGACAGGTTCGGGCTATCTAGTGTGAAGCCCACCTCTACCCCACTTGTTGCCAATTCTCACTTGACTGCCCAAGATAGTGATCTTCTTATTGATCCATCTGAATATAGGCAAATGGTCGGTTCATTGCAATATCTCACCTTGACACGGCCAGATCTCTCTTATGCTGTCAATCATGTATGTCAGTTTATGCATAGTCCTTGTGAGACTCATCTTATTGCCGTGAAGCGGACTTTTCGATATGTCAAGGGGACTCTTGACCATGCTCTATGTTTTCAGAAGTCCTCAAATTTTTCTTTACGTGCTTTCTCGGATGATGATTGGGCAGGCTGTCCAGATAGTCATCGATCCACGACAGGCTATGCAGTGTATTTTGGTCCAAATCTGGTGTCTTGGGGTGCACGCAAGCAACCGACTGTCTCTCGGTCTAGCACTGAAGCTGAATATCGGGCTCTAGCTTCTACGGTAGCAGAAATTCTATGGTTCCTACACCTCTTTGATGAACTGGGTTTACACATTAGAACACCACCGCGCCTCGCCTGTGACAATATTTCTGCTATCAATCTGTCTAAAAATCCAGTTTTGCATAATCGGTCCAAGCACATTGAGATTGATGCTCACTTTATACGAGAACATGTTGCTTGTGGACGGATTTCCCTTCACCATATTTCTGGGCTTCTTCAGGTTGCTGATATATTCACTAAATCCCTCCCAGGTCCACGGTTTCAGTTTTGAAGGACAAGCTGCATGTTCGAGCAACTCGACATGAGCTTGAGGGGGGCTGTGAAAGAAAGGAAAGTGGTTGATGTCATGGCTGATGTCTCGGCTGTGTTTTTGAATTTGAAATGGCCAATTCACAACAAATTAATGGCCCTTATTTAGTGCTCCTATTGTTAATATGTTAGTGTAACAGTCCCATGATTGTGGGGGATATTATTATATTGTAAATCAATTTGTATCATCTATAAAAAGATAACACACACATAGAGGTTGGTGTGGTGTGCATGATATCTTAACTTTTACACAAACCACTGGCGATACTATGACTTGTGAGATCCTCACAGCTTTACTCTAGTCATCCTGACTTCTCAAACTTTTACCCGCCTGCCAACCCTACAATATCTTTGACCCGTGACTGAATCAGCATTACCATCCATAAGCACATATTCAATGTTTCTTGTGTGTCATGTTGTATTCACTAGTTGGTGTCACTCTAATTTCATTGTTGGACAAGAAAACCAATTTAAACAATTATACTTTGCATGGCCCAACACTGGGCTTTTTTCAAAAATAATTATTAATTAATCTTCCTTGTTTGGGTGGCTTAGGGCTTTGTTATCTTCCTTCTTTTCCTTCGCTTTTGCTTTTTTCTAATTCTCTCATCCCAGTTGGAGAAAAGCCAGAGAGGTGGAAGGCGGCAGTGGGGCTCGGGAAGGCTATGGTGGGTGGAGGAGTGTAGTGGTGGTGTAGGGGGGAGAAAAAAAGAGAGACTGAGAAAGTTAGGGATGGTGGGCAGCAAAGGGCAGCGGGCGACATTCGTCAAAATACCCAGCATCGCCCTCCCCTCCATAACCTTTCTTTCCCACTCTATTTCTTTCTCTATCTTTCCCTTTCTCCCCATCCTCCTCTCGCCATCCTCCACCCACCGCCTCTATTTTCCACCCATGACCGCCGCACACCACCGCCCTTCCCAACCCTTCTCTCCCACCCCTTCCAATGACGGGTGACATTAAATAGCCCATTGGAATTTTAGGGCATGATACACTTAATCTATTTTTTAATTTCATTTGTCATCGCTAATGCAGAAACAACCCAATGTCGTATATATTACACTATATTAGTATATATTCCATTACAAAATATGAATTCAATTCATATGAATATATACATTATTTTTTGTAAAAGAATGTACTTCATTAGCACTTTAGAAAATAAATCAAAATATGTGCGGGATACAAATAGTAATGCAAACAGTGTTAAATGTATTATTTTTCTATTTAACTTAAATGCAAATAGATTTTGAGGAGGAAGACTCCGACCGTGAAAACATCGGTCTTCTCATCAACAATTTCATGCATGATATACTCCGGCGCCAAGTGCATGTCGTGAATTCAAACAATCATCTGATTTTTATTTTCAAATAAAAAAACCGAGTAGAGGAGTGACAGAGAGGCAGAGGCGGCTCTCAGAGAGAGAGAGAGATAGGTTTGATTATGGACTTATGGATACAAAAATGAGTCAAGACTTATAGTTATAACTTGATAAATAAGAAACAAAATTATGGGTCAACTAATATTAATAGTATAATAATATATGAGCATATATTAATAAAAAATCGGGTCTTGGGTCCAACGGGTCGGGGCGGGGTGGACCTAGACTTGACCCATTTGTATGTTCGAGTCCACTGGGTCGGGTCTGGTCCGGGTCTAGGCCCAACCCGTTGACAGGCCTAGACGTAGGCCATCTCTCCCTCTTGACGCTGACCCCTCTCGATGTAGGCCATCTCCTCCTCTCGATTCCCAACGCCATTGCCCACCGTAACTCTCCTCTCCGGTAAAGAATCTCCTTTATTTTCATTTGTGATATGAATGTTTTGAATTGGGTTCATCTCTGGATGTCATATATACTTTGATTTGTACTGTTTAGGTTTAAATTTATGTAATATTTACGTGAAGAAATCCCGTTCATGTTTAGGTTGAAATCTTGAAATGTCTGAACCTAGTCTTGTGAATGATAATGTTGTAGAGGTCATTGAGGAGAATCAGAATGTTGAATTGTCACCCTCTACCTCCAAAAAAGGAAAGTTGACATATATGGTTTGGAATGGATTTGATAAAGTTACCAACAGGGTAGAATCTGCTATATGTAAATATTGCAATAAGGATTTAACCGGATTAAGTAATAGTGACACTTCACATCTCAAGAAACATTTAAGTAGATGTAATGGTTGAACATATAGAACCATGGTGCAGTGGATACATCCATTAAAGTAAAAACTTTTAAGTTTGACCAAGAAAAAAGTCGTATGGACTTAGTAAGATTGGGTGGAATCACATAAAAAATAAAAGTAAACAAGTTTCTTTATTAATTGATTGATTTGATAATCTATTTTTTATATCATCCAAATTCCATATAATTAGATGTTTCTAATGTTTTATCTCATTTTTAACTTTCAGATCCAAATGAATGAATGTTACACATGCATGTTTAAGGAGAAGGAGAAGAGATGGATCGATGGAACTGTTGATCTATACATATTTATAGCATTTTTCAATGAATGCTACCATCAACACATCATATGTTTTGGGTCTACCTATGACTATTTAGTTTTATCTATGTAATATCAACGTGAATTGTGGACATTGTTGTATGATGTATTTAACTTGTGCAAGTTTGTGTTTAATTTATGCAGGTATCATAGTTTTATTTATGATGTAAATAATGTTTTTAACTTATCTATGCAGGTTTATGTTTTATCATATGACTATTATTGTTTTTAGTTTAAGACAACATACTTATGGATCAATGTTATTTAAATAAAAAAAATTAGATTTAAAAAATGGGTATCTATGATATAAATAATGTCTTTAACGTATGCAAATTTATGTTTACTTATGCAGATTTGTGTTTTATCAGAATTATCATTGTTTAGGATAATATATTTATCTATGTTATTTAAAAAAAAATGATTTTATAAATAAGCAACAATCCTGGGTCAACCCAGACCCGGCCCGAGCCCGCTAGGTCTGGGATCGGATCCAATATTGCTTAGGTCAGCTGGGTCCAATTCAGATCTCGGGTCTGACAGACCCAAGTTCAGATCGAATCCGGGTCCACTTGATCCGACACGGATCCGATCCGTTGACAGACCAAAGCTCGGCCCAATCCGAACAAGCATTGATCGCATTGATCATGTTTCAATTCAACAGGGTGGACCCCATCACCCGAACCAATTACTCGTGAATTATAATTTATTAATAATAAATAAATAGAAGGATCTAGAAACACTAGACCTTGACCTATAAATAGTTCTCGGTCCTTCTCAACTTTTTTGCTTCTCTCTGCCGCCGGGACGTAACCCTAACTCAAAAAAACCCTAGCCTCTCCTCCCACTTCACGATCCCTCGATCGATCCAAGTCCGATGGCGGAGGCGGAGACGTTTGCTTTCCAGGCTGAGATCAATCAGCTTCTGAGCCTGATCATCAACACTTTCTACTCCAACAAAGAGATCTTCCTCAGGGAGCTCATCAGCAACGCTTCCGATGTATGCTTGTTTGTCTTTGGTTTCTTTCTTCTTCGATCTGTTCTGTTGTTTGTTGTTTCATATCTGATCTGTTGTTTTTTCGACTCAGGCCTTGGACAAGATCCGTTTTGAGAGCCTGACGGACAAGAGCAAGCTGGATGGCCAACCGGAGCTGTTCATTCACATCGTCCCAGACAAGGCCACTAACACGCTCACTATCATCGACAGTGGCATCGGCATGACCAAGTCCGGTATGTCTCTCTCTCTCTCTCCTCTTCGCTCTGCCCCCATTTTATTTGTATTGTTGCTGACTTGTTATTCTCAACAAACAAACAAACAGACTTGGTGAACAACCTCGGGACCATCGCAAGGTCTGGAACTAAGGAATTCATGGAGGCGCTGGCAGCTGGTGCCGATGTGAGCATGATCGGGCAATTTGGTGTCGGGTTCTACTCTGCCTACCTTGTTGCAGAGCGTGTTGTGGTCACCACCAGGCACAATGATGACGAGCAGTATGTGTGGGAGTCTCAGGCCGGGGGTTCCTTCACTGTCACCAGGGACACCTCCGGGGAGCCCCTTGGCAGGGGAACCAAGATCACTCTCTTCCTCAAGGAGGATCAGGTGCCTCATCTTGCTTTCTTCATTATTTGGATGTCATGCGGTTATTAATGATGATTGCATCTGAGTTTATCTTCCCTACCTATATTTATGTTCATGGTTATTGGGTCGATTGCGTTTTCTGATTTTTTTTCTTGGCTATCATGATATAACCCATTTGCTCCATTTCACAAATTTTTCAGAACGATATTGTCTTGCATATGCATGTACTGGATAACCTTAATCCAAAAAATATTAGCATAGAACCTCAACCACTGTAATTAGTGAGGGAAACATATGTAAAACTTGCACAGAAGCAACATTTTCCCTCTTGTGATCCAATTTAGTTACAGAAAATGCATGTTAAATTCCATTGTCATATAATTCTTTAGCACCCATTAACCCATTCAATCAATTAATGCTTCACTAATCTAAATGTGTATCTTCCGAAAATGTAAATGTTATGCCCTTAGTTATGATTGTTCTTTGAGCTGCAGAAAACATATCATTATGAAAAACATACCTTTGGTTTGAGAAAGAATTGGTGGGCGTTCTACCTTTGATTTTAGGAAAATTAGCAAAAATAGCACCCAGATATTGAATATTAGCAGAAATAGCACCAGAAGTTGAATATTTGCAAAAAATAGCATACATACATACATACATATATATATATATATATATATATATATATATATACACGGCGCCTCCTTTGTTTTTACCAATATAAGGCGCTGTATATAGACAGAAAAAGAACTCTCTTTTACACAAAAAATGAGAAAATGTTTAAAATATATTCCATTGAGATGAGAAAATCATGGAAGATTTGTATTTTTTTATCACATCTTTGATTAAATTTTAATAGTTGAGATTTCTTCTTGGTTTAAAATGTATTCGATTGAGATAAAAAAATCATGAAAGATATTTAGGTAATGAACTTGTAGTGGAGAAATATAAGGAGAGTTTATTTAATGGTTGATGTTATTTTTTCTTCTTTATTTTTAATTTCAAGGGTGGAGATTCAATCATTTTTTGTGTGTAAAAGAGAGATCTTTCTACGCGTTACATATATGACGCTATATATATATGACCTCCCTTTATTTTGGAAACACAAAAAGGCGCCATGTATATATGGCGCCTCTAGTGTTAAAAAAAAATGGTCAGCGCTGATCAATGTTACTTTTTACAAATATTCAACCTTCAGTACTATTTCTACTAATATTTGTATTATCTGGGTGCTATTTTTGCTAATTGCCCTTAATTTGATTCAAAACAAAAGGAAAATGCCCAAAATTAAGGCGATACAAAGACACCTAGAACCCTACACCGCAGTGGAACTAACATAGTAACATGGTAGAAGAGATATCCAAAACAGACTTGAATTCCGAGCAACTGATCTGTACATGTATTGTGCTGCTGTGAATGAAGATGTATCATTTGAGTAAATGGTGTGTTCTTAAAGCATTTATGAATTTTGAGAAATTAATTGGTGAGAAGAAACTTTTATCTCCACTTGAGTTGCATTGGATGCATCTTCCACATTTATTACACATGCAAGTTTTACATATACATGACATTATATGGTTTATGTGGTGAGCGAAAGATCATTAAGAAAAAGATTAGGTCACTATCAAATGCACTTCAGTTTTTGTTAATTCTACATTTGCATTCAGTATAACATTATATAACCTAATAAAGGAAGGTGTCATCAAATTTCTTATGTAAGCTACTTCAGCATTACGTGAAGCTAATAAAAAGAAAATTGAAAATTATTGTGATAAAATTATTTAGTTTGCCATTTTATTAATGAAATCAATATAAATCAGTCTTTTTTTAAGGTTTGCATTCAAATAGTTATTCCTATATTTTCATTTATGTTTCAAATTTCTAATTTAAATCAACCGCAGCTTGAGTACCTTGAGGAGCGCCGCCTTAAGGACCTGGTGAAGAAGCACTCAGAGTTCATCAGCTATCCAATCTCCCTGTGGACTGAAAAGACCATTGAAAAGGAGGTTTCTGATGATGAGGATGAGGAAGAAGACAAGAAAGATGAGGAAGGGAAAGTGGAGGAAGTGGACGAGGACAAGGAGGACACGGATAAAAAGAAGAAGAAGGTTAAGGAGGTGTCGTACGAGTGGGCTTTGGTGAACAAACAGAAGCCCATCTGGATGAGGAAGCCAGAGGAGATCACCAAGGAGGAATATGCTGCGTTCTACAAGAGCCTAACCAATGACTGGGAGGAGCACCTTGCTGTGAAGCACTTCTCTGTGGAGGGCCAGCTGGAGTTCAAGGCTGTTCTCTTTGTGCCCAAACGGGCCCCATTTGATCTTTTTGACACCAAGAAGAAGCCCAACAACATCAAACTATACGTGCGGCGTGTGTTCATCATGGACAATTGTGAGGAGATCATCCCCGAGTACCTGAGCTTTGTGAAGGGGATTGTAGACTCAGAGGATCTACCATTGAACATCTCACGTGAGATGCTTCAGCAGAACAAGATCCTCAAAGTGATCCGAAAGAACCTTGTGAAGAAGTGCATTGAGCTCTTCTTTGAGATTGCGGAGAACAAGGACGACTACAACAAATTCTACGAGGCTTTCTCAAAGAACATCAAGTTGGGGATCCACGAGGACTCACAGAACAGGTCTAAATTTGCTGAGCTTCTGAGGTACCATTCCACTAAGAGTGGTGATGAAATGACGAGCCTTAAGGACTATGTCACAAGGATGAAGGAAGGGCAGAGTGACATTTACTACATCACTGGTGAGAGCAAGAAGGCTGTTGAGAACTCTCCCTTCCTTGAAAAGTTGAAGAAGAAGGGCTATGAGGTGCTTTTCATGGTGGATGCCATTGATGAGTACTCAGTGGGACAGCTGAAGGAGTTTGAGGGTAAGAAACTAGTGTCAGCAACTAAAGAGGGGCTGAAGCTTGATGGGGAGAGCGAGGATGAGAAGAAGAAGCAGGAGGCCCTGAAGGAGAAGTTTGAGGGCCTCTGCAAGGTGATCAAGGATGTGCTTGGTGACAAGGTGGAGAAGGTGGTTGTCTCTGACCGCGTGGTGGACTCTCCATGCTGCCTCGTCACTGGCGAGTATGGGTGGACTGCCAACATGGAAAGGATCATGAAGGCTCAAGCTCTGAGAGACTCCAGCATGGCAGGGTACATGTCAAGCAAGAAGACAATGGAGATCAACCCTGAGAACCCCATCATGGAGGAGCTGAGGAAACGGGCTGATGCCGACAAGAATGACAAGTCAGTGAAGGATCTTGTACTGCTTCTCTTTGAGACTTCCCTGCTCACTTCTGGATTCAGTCTGGATGAACCCAACACATTTGGCAACCGGATCCACCGCATGCTCAAGTTAGGCCTCAGCATTGATGATGATGATGTTCCTGCTGATGCTGATTCTGACATGCCTCCACTGGAAGATGCAGATGCAGAGGGCAGCAAGATGGAGGAGGTGGATTGATAAGGTCCTCTTTTTTTTATCTAGTTTTTATCTTTCCCTTGGAGTGTTGACAGTCCAGTCTAAATTTTCTTTCTCGGTGCTGCTCTCTAGATTTGAGCTTAGGCATTTTTATATCTTTTTTTTCTGCTCCTGAGTATGGATGATATATATTTGTTTCAAGTATTTTATTTAGTGCCTTCTTATGTTGAGGGGGGTCACATATTTGTATGCTGAGGGCGTGGTTGTGCCTCTCCAGTCCACCCTACAAACAAAGTGTTTATGCGTGTCATGTGGCTGGCTGTGGTATAGGATACCTTAAAATAGTGACGTTGGCTGATGTATTTCGATTAGTTTGGTTTGATTTTTTATAAACTTAAATTAAATCAAATTATAAATTATAATGAGAAGTGAACCGGAACCCAAAATCCAACCATTATTGTTTGATTAACTTGGGTTAAGCCGAACCGTAAAGAAATATGTATATTTCTTCGTATCAAATATCTAAAATATTAGAATTAATAATATAAATTAGTGTGTTAATTGTTTAACAACAATATAATTTTTAATATAAAAAAATAATTCCATTGTCCACTATTAAAAGCCAATGTGTTGATTGTGCTCTGTGGAAGCATTTTCAGACATGCAAGCCTAATTATATATAACATCAGACTGAGAGGGGGAATGGTGGACACAGGAGGGCGGCGGGCGACCTCTGTCCCGATGCCCACCGTAGCTCTCCCCTCCATAACCTCTCTTTCCCACTCTCTTTCTTTCTCCATCTTTCCCTTTCTCCCTGCCCTCTCGCCTTCCTCCACCCACTGCCGCCGCACACCTCCCTGATCCATCTCTCCCATCCCTCCCAATGAAGAGTGACACTGAATGGCCCATTAGAATTTAAGGCATGACACACGATCTATTTAGCAATTTTGTTTGTTGTTGCCACATCTCTAATACAGTTTATCAAATCGCCCAATGAAATGGGCAATGTAGTTAAAGATGTTCCCAAAGCAATAATGGCCATGTTATAAAACTAAAAACTAATATTTATTTTGGTGGGGTTGTGGATTGGTTTTGTGGTTTTTTTTTTTTTTTTTAGTGGATGGGTTGTTGACTTTGTGTGTGGGTGGGTTGTGGATTGGCTACTCACATCTATCTCTTTATCCTTCCCCTGTTCCCTTCTCACCACCCCCAATTTTTTGAGTGGTGGGATGAGGTTTTAAGGCGGGGAGAAATAGTCACCCCCTATATGAAATTGTTTTGAGGAGGGTCTGACATGGACAAGTGAGGGGAGAATGTTCATATGGTTAGGTGAGTGGGTGGTGGTGGTGGTGGGGAAAAGGCTGGGGCAGGGGCAACGGTGGTGGTAGATAGCGTGACAATGGTGAGAGACCCAAAAAAGTAAATTTGACTAAAAATTTGCTCTATTATCAAATTGATGCTGGACAGAGGAAGAAGAGAGAAAAGAGAGGAAGGAGAGAAGAGAGAGAAAAGCCTAGAGAAATATTAATTCTTCAAATAATTATGAATTTTGGTGTGCATAAGTATTACATATTAAATAAATTATATCTTAATTAACTAAACAAATCACTTTGTAACCAACAATACCCCCCCCCCCTCTAATATTCACATGGTGAGAGACCCTATTCACCCCCCTCTAATACAGTTACACCCCCTATATGGATCCTTAACAAGATCCATTTAAAGTTGACTGACCAAGTGTCGACTGAATTGATTTCTGTCGACACTCGGAGTGTCGATGGGTTCAGGAGATGGAGCCGGCATCAACGACGATGTCAGGGGTTTCAAATCTGTCGACACTTAAAGTGTCGACAGATTCATAAAATGTTGACACTTTATGGGTCGATTTGATCAATTTAAACATTTTAAATTTAATACATATCAGTCGACTGATTAGGTGTCGATGAAAGTCACTTCTATCGACACTGTGAGTGTCGAACCTATCAGGTTTATGTTCAAATCAATGTTGAAAGAAAAATAGACTCTCTAAGGCCGTTGAGTTCTCTCCACCATCCACGCTGATATTGAAGTCCTGTTCTCCGACCTCTCTGTCTCCAACATCAAGAGCATTCTCGCTTCATACCTCGACGAGTCCGTCAAGCTCCTCGACATCTACAATTGGCACTGCCTCCTAATCCGGTTAGTCATACACCTCCTCTCCTCCTCTTCCGATGCTGGAGAGGTGAGGCTCCGCCGCACGATCTTGAAGAGGGAGAGATCAGAGAGGTGAACACAAAGAGGAAGCACCACAAACCTTAAATTTTAGAGGAGAGAGCACATAAGAGGGGGTGCACCTAATTTGAAGAGGGGCAAACAGAGTCACCCACGATTCAAACCCAAACAAATACATAAAATTAATCTAATAAAATATTACAAATATTATCTGATTAAATATCATCTATGCACATCACTCTTTCTCTCTCTCTCTCTCCCTCTCCAACCACCCTGCCCTCTCCTAGCCGTCTGTGTCCACCGTTGTTGTCCGATGCCCACTTCCTCACATCATTGCTCTACCCTCTCTCTCACCCTCCTACCACTGCCCTCTTCCACCACTTTAGGCACCCACCACCATCATCGCTCTCTTCTACCCACCGTCGCCGTCCTCCCACCCCCTCCCCACTCTCTCTCTCTTCCTATTTTTTCCCCTTCCCTACCCGAGCATCTCCAAGGGGGCGATTTAATCCGGCTCCTTCGGTCATTTCGACGAGCGAGCACCAATAATCGGCTTCAACCGACTCCTCCTCGCTCAACAATTCGGGCGGACGAGTCTCGACACTCAACAAACAAACGGAGGAGGCAACGAGGAGCTCCCAAGCGTGGCCCCCATAATAAAAAAATTCAAAATAATGTTTTTTTCATTTGAATTTTGGTCGATCCCACAGAAAATTAAAAAAAATATTTTGTGTATATTTATAACGGCTATATCTCAGCGGTTATAATTTCATCTATTTAACCCCATCCTCATTCATACAATTTTTACACTCTCAATGTACAAGTTTTATTCAAAATTAAGGTTTTTTCTCTCTAAATTTTATATTTGATCTGAATTTCTTATTTGTTATCATTTTATTTTTTTAAGTATTATTATTATTAATTTATTTTAATTGTTTTTGTGCTAATGGATCTTCTTAACAACTAATACTCTTTTGATCTATCTGGTTAATATTCCACTCAAACCTCAAAGCCATCTCAAATTCGTGTCGAAAAAGAATCTATACAAAAGAAAAACACAAGAGCAAAAATAATTTCAATTGAAGAAGACATAATGTTTATATCCGTGTGGCTCAATATTAGCATAGATACAATGCGTGAAAATGAGCCAAAGAATCACACATCCGCGTGGCTCAATATGAGCAAAAAAATTTAAATATAATTAATTTAAAAAAAAAATTAATAAAATATTATTGTACGAGTCATTAAAGGAGTGTGGTTGGAGTGAGGAGTGTAATCAATGTTTCTTGCCCAGATAAACGTGTCATGCTCTACCAAATGAAGGAGCTATTGGTGAAACAACATGATTGGAGATGCTCTAAACAATATGAATTTTTAAAGGGTGGGATTGAGCGCCCCTTAAAGGGGTGGGATGAACAGCCCCACGCATATATTATGTAAAAAGATGAATTAAAAAAAAGCATCGGATGCATAGCAAGGGATGAAGTCAGTAAGCATTTTCTGATTTTATTTTTACTTGTATTTTTAGACATGTGGTTTAAAGGTTTTGTTTTTCAGTTAGTACTATGGTGGCTGTGGGGCAGGGTTCAAGGGATGGCGGCAGTGGTGATGAAGGGTGCACTCTAGGTGCTCAGCGAGGCGGCTGTGCGGGCCATCGTAGGGAGATGGCTGGGGCAGTGGTTACGAAGATGCGCGAGGAGGGAGAGGGCACTGCGAGTGACGGTGTAGGTGTGACGACGGGCGCTGCTAGGGGTGAGGATGGGGGAGGTGGAAGCATCTCGCTAGTTGTTTTGATAAACTTTTTATATGAGGGATAATTAGTCTGCACATGTGAAGCATTCATTTCTCATTGTTACATATTGGCTCAACATAAGGAAGCTCATTCTTATTTGTTACATATTGGGTCGACCAAAAGGAAGATTACATTGTTATTTGCTCATACCTTTGACAGGTCTCTCTATATAAGTGCTCAAAAAACATAGAAGTTGAAGGTTGGTACTCTCCAGTTTAAGAAGAGAAATGAGGTTCACCTGTCAGCCTTTTCAGTTACAAATGCAGCTGCAATCCTTAAAATACACACTGAAAATCTAACTAAAAAATGAGTACATAATCAAGTCAGAGCATCGTCATCGCAATATATGCTAACAGACCAATGCAAAAAAAAAAAAAATCCTCACTACATGACTTGCCAATATAAAGGCCAACCCAAACCATATTAACAAACAGATGACACGTGAAGAGAAGAGGAGGCAACTATTTTTCGTTAGTGACCAACACATCAGGAAGAAGAGCTGGATCCATTATAACACCTTGTTCCAGAGATGCGAGATTTTTGATAACTAAGGCGTGAAAGAGCTGCTACAGTTTGCTTACAAATCATTTATCTTGTGTGGATTTCGGAGGATCTCACAAAGGACCTCCTCCACCACACCTGAAAAGCCCTGCTGAGGTTGGGGCACTCTGTTCCATTTGCAGAGAAACAATGGCACCACTGCACAAAAAGACACTGCTGCTGATTCAAGGTGAGAGTCAGCATCGCCTGTCCCATGGCTTCTTCCAGGCCCCGGATGTCAAGTCCCCTTGGGCACCTCTGTAGCCACCCAAAATCCACAAGCATTGGCCCAAACCACCCTTGGAGGACCCCGTACCTCACCTCCCCCCGACAATGCAGCCTTCCCCTCCCCAATGCAGTGAACACCGAGGCCGAGACACGGCTCAGCTCATACCGCACCATCGGGGAAGAATTCTTGTGCATCTCTATCAGTTCCTTCTGGCTTGCCCACATACCCACAAAATCTTCTCCCATCTGCTTTTCTATGAGGATCTCCAGTAACCAATTGAGATTGTCAGCCTGCTTGGATATCCGCTCGATCAATGGCTTCACCTCTCTTTTCGTCAGAGCCACCTGTTGATCCACAGGAAGGGAATTAGAGGCTTCTCGAAAGAGCCCCATGAGTGAATCCAGGCATGATCTGCAGGTGTTGTACAAGCCTTCCTTGTTTAGCCCGGCATGGTCCTTCTCATACACTGAACTCTTGGACAGGAGGCCATTTACCAATGACTGGAGCTCCCTCCTTGCATTGCCATTGGTACCATTTGCAACAGAGTGTATGAGACGCAATGCCAGGGGCTGAGAACTGACTGAGCCTTGAGGGTAAAGCCTGCACAACACATCCTGTGCCATTTCTTCATTGAATGTGTGCCTCACAAACAAGTTTTTCAGCCTTTCTTCCTCCGCTTCACTCCAAGGAACAGCCTCAAGATAAGTCAAACATGAAGTGACACCTCTTTCAAACATGATTGTGCATGCTACCTGATGAACAAGAAAATATAAAAAAAATTGATGGATACGGGTGATATTTGATAACCAAATTAAAGAGGGAAAAAACTTTTCAATTGAAGAGGCCCAACTGATTCCTCAGTAAACATTTATAACAAAGTCAAGATAGCTAAGTCATTCATGTAGGTGTAAAATCAACTCAATTCTATTAGATGGTCCAGACTCCAGATAAGATGTCTGGTCACTGACCTATACAAACATCAACCATCTGCTTTGGTCAATGACAGAGGACCAAGAAACACAAGCGGGATAATATGATTATAAAGAAAATAAACTTGAAAGATCAAAGTGGATCTACATATAACTATTTGTAAAACAATTTAACAGGTCCACAATTCACTATATAAAAGACCTTACTTATCTATTTCCCGCAGTACTATACTGTCCTCTATGTCTCCAATTTGTATTAAACTTGTAAAATGACACAAGAACAACAAATTGTAGGTACTGTAATTTGTATTATCGCACTAACAGGACGGACAGAAATTTTTTTCTTTCCGTGTAAGTGAATTCAATGTTTAATGATTGAGATGATGCATGGATTTATGCAACCGTCATACTCCCCACAAATTCAATGTTTAATGATTGATATTGATTTATGTATGTCCATCAATATACTCTTCATTAACAGTGGGATACAACAAGAGTTTCTGGGACCGCGACTATACAAAATTCTCTAACACAACTAAATGGTGCCCTAGCAAGTAAGCCTTCACTATACATTTCCTAAAAGAGTTGCCAGGAAGAGGCAACACTTAAAGCTACATGAAAGAACAACTCCCATTAGTACATAATCAAGCCTTCAGTACAAATACATTTCAGGGGATGGATTATTAAGCTCGGCTTACCATTGTTCTTATGAATGACACAGCTGAAGAATACTTGTATCTATAATTTCCTCAACAAATATTGAGGACAATTGTGTTGAGAGTAGAGAGAGAAGGAGATTTACTATTGAGTAGAATTTCTTGGTGTTTCTGTGTATGCATGGAGCCTGAGATGGTTATAAGGGTCCTGGCCTCCTGGGTTAATTATGCGAGATTCATGGTTAATCTTGTCCCTTCGTCTTTCATTGGATGTCCATCCATTGTTTAGTGAAGCCAGAGGGAATTTCTCCGTGGCATCCCTATAATTATTATGAACACAGTTAAGAATTCATCTTGATCAAATTATTTTATGTACAAAACACTCTAGCACCCTAAGCAAGAGAAATAGTAACCACATAAGGGGTTGGGTGTCAGATATCATGAAGAACAAGACATGTAGATTAGATTATGCACGTGATATGTCATAAAATATGAGTATCATGATACACTGCATGCTCTATGCAACTTGGGTATTTAGGTACAATGTGGTTATCATACGTACACGAACTCAGGTAAATTTAATTTATTTGTGGCTCATACCAATATATTCTTTTTATGTCTCTCCAAATTCACAATAAACTAAAAACAATTTCGTCTCTGTTAATTATTATGTATGCCCAGTTGCCCACAGACCTAGCTACAAGCATTTCAATGTTACATCACCAAAAAAAATCATGGAAATTGTCAAACTCAAAGGATGTAATGAACAGGTCTACATGAGTTCAATACATGATCACAAGGAAACACTTACATTATGAGAACATTACAACTAATATGATCAATTGCAGAGCAAAAATTCAGGCTGCCTAATAGTAGACACTCGGTTATAAAATATATACCATATACCACAACCATAACAGGTTACAGGCATGATAACTGTAAGAGGATGTCTTTTTATTAAACATATGCATCATTCTAGCAGCTTATACGGAAATGCGCCAACTCCATCGTCCTGTAAGGGTGGATGTTTTTTTTTTGGTTTCTCCAATATTTATAGAGCAGTTGACCTGAGAGCTAGTGATCTGCTGAGATTAACTATGATAGATCAACATTGACAAGTATTACTCTTTGGCAACTTTTCTTGGTTATCTGAGCCTATATGTAGAAGAAGGGAAATTCATTCATTTACGACTAACATTGCTCATATATAACTTTTATAAACATTGATATAACAGTAAAGACCAGCTTGCTTTCTTGCATCAACAAAATGTGCAATATGACACGGTTTTCTTCTTATTCTTCTTCTTGTTTTCCAATATTTTTCTTTCCTTACTTTTATTAGCAAAGGAAGTTAGAGACTCGAACTTGTTGACACCAAAAAAACGAAAAAATGGTTACTATTTATATATAAAGAAGGTCGACTTCACATCAGAGAGGCAAAAAACAGTCCAAAATCATCATGTGTTTGCTCGATTGTTTCTCTCTTAGCACACCAATGAAAGTTATTTGCATCCAATAAAAGATATCTCCATGTGCCCCACCCTCTTTCCCAAGATCTCATACTAAAAAATGTGCCAAGATGTGGGTTTCCACCTCCAGTGTCACTGAAGAATCCAACATGCTAGGTAGGAAGGACCAATGATCTCCTGTGGTTTTGACAATCTTCAATAAGCTAGTGAGAGAGGAACAAAAAATAGTAGAAACTAGGAAAGTACTTGATTGCTTCAACTGATATTGACAACCATAGAAGAAGTGAAGAACAAGCATGGGTGACATTTAAAACAACCTCACACAATCATATATTGCACCCCTGGAATCTTTTTTCTCTTTCTCCAAATTAATCATAAAGCATATCTTCTACATTCTTCACATTAAGATCTTCCATTTTCCCTAATCTCACATTTTCCACAGCTTACCCATTTACTCAGGAGAAGTCTGACTGCCATCCAAGAGTCCAGGATGAAAAATGCTAACATACAACACCTATAGCATTAAAGATATACTATGGTGCAGGATATCATGTCCCCATATTCTGTCCTCAAAGTCTTGACATGTTCAGCAATGGAATGCCTCTTATGCATGATCGTCAGTCTATCATGAACTGAACATGATTTTGTTGTGAGCAAGAAAGAGTGTGTGCCCAAAGCAACATGATATCAAGAACCATTAGAAGGAAAAGTATGTGATGGTTCACCAAAGACAATCTTCTATCCACATCATTTCTATAGATTCCCAACTGGTCTAAGCTCCAAGAAAGAAAAAAAACTAGTAGCTTGTCAAGCATATGACCCAATGCCACTCTAACCAAGCATTTTTGTTTTTCAACAAATGTACGTAGCTAATTAAAATAGTGCAATCTTCACAAAATATGAGTTGAACCAGATGACTAAGCTCACCATAAGCAATCAATTGTGGAAGCTCACTAGGCAATTCCACCAATCATAGAAATATCCCACTCAATGGACATGATCATAAATTCCCTAGAGAGTAATTATCTGCAGTCCTCTCATGCTCTATGTCACAGACAATTTTCAAAAGGATTCCCTTTCTCATTCTTCAGGTCAATGTGTTCATGAAAGCAACAAAAAACAGAGTTGGGCCTTCAAGTTCCGGACAAGGTGGGGATTGCAACTTGAAATCCGAGAATGAAGACAAAGATGACAATGATCTAGATGTATACAAGCAATACACTATAGAAAAAAAGAAAAAAAATCTGATTTTTTGTTCACAACAAAAAGGGGGGGAACCGAAACCCTCACCTCAAGAATGTCGATGGTACGGCTGACACCGGCCCTGGCGAGCCATCTGGAGGGTTCCGCCATGTACATGAGCTCGATTGTCTCTCGAAAAGCCCCCAGATCCTCCACCTCCGCCACTTCCAGGGTCCATCTCTCCCTCAACAGCACCGACGCAGCCTCACCGACAGGGCGTGCTGCCTTGAAGAAGGCGCTGCTGGAGCAGAGCGTCTCCGTGTCGAGCTCCAGCACCATCCGCCTCCCCTCCCTACCCTTCACTATCAGCCTCAGATCCAGCTCCTTTGACGCCGCTGGAGGTGGCGGCGGCGGTGGTGGTGGAGGAGGTGGCGGTGGTGGAGGGGGAGGAGGAGGTAGCATCTCCGGCGGAACCGGATCCGGATCCGTCCTAGGGCATTCGGAGTCCATCTCGGGGAGGGGATCTAGGGGGACGGAGGACTCGGAATCGATGGGGGAGACGCGTCCGGGGGAGTGGATCCGGCGCGTGCCGATGAGGCCGACGAGCTTGCTCGGCGAGGGGGAGCTGTGGATGGACGAGGTCGAGTGGCTCTGGTTGTTGTTCCGCTTCGACGACGGCGCTGTGACGGAGACCGATTTGCGGGGCTTCGTGACGGAGGAGCTGTTGTCGGGGCTCCGGGGCTGATCGGGGAAGGAACCGCAGCACCAGGCGCCGCGGCGGAGACCACCGTGTCGCCGGTGACGACCCGGTCGCCTCACCGTCGCCGGATCTCCCGCCATTCTTTCCTTCTTTTTTTTCTTCTTTTCTTCTCTCAGTGAATGATATGATATGTTATGTTATGATGAGAGAGTGATTATTATAAAACGAGGAAAGGCGGAGGCTTTATCGGTTTTATCGGCAATAGCTTTATGTTTTGTTTTGTTGTTTTCAGAGCTGCATTTTATATGTTTTTTTTTTATTTACTTCATTACCAATGTTTTATATTGTGTGTGGGGGGGTTTCTTTGGATTCTTTTTACGTTGGGTTCTACTGTTGGTTGATGCTGTTTTTTTATTTTATTTTAACTGAATCAGTTTCTGTTTTCAGTGAAGACTGATGAGGCAGAAGACATGTATCTATCTATCAATATGCATGAGTGAGTGTGCAACAAACGCATACGGGGAATGTCTGATTCTACTGCGCTTATTGTTGTTGAGGTGGTGATCAGGCGGTGTTGATCAGTTGTGGTCCCGAACGTCTCGCAGTCACGGGGTTCACAGGGTCTGGTTTAAATCGGGACCATAGAGAGATCGAGAAAGAGCAGATTTAGTCCCTGTTTGGATTCAAAATAAGGCTTAGTCTTGAATATATAATTATTCTGACATAAGTGGGTATAGAAATGGAAGAAGTGATTTTACGTTTGATTGTATTTTGAGTTATTTTTGTTGCGAAAAGTAATAATAAAGTTTTTTTCGTTTGGATAAAATGTAAATAAAATGTGGATAATGATTTATAAAAAGTGAAAAAATGATGATAGTTGATTTGACAAGTTATTTATAAAAAATGATGACAGTTGATTTAACAATGGACTCACATATTCTTTGGATGGAATAACATGAAATAACTTTAATTCCAAATATTGGTCGAAATCCATATACCACTTATACTTGAGTATATTTCAAAATCCATATACCACATATAGTTTATCCTTGAGTATTCAAGGCTCTCAAACAACCAAAATCTACAATTTTCATTTATTCTAAGATATTTCAACCCCTTCCACATCCAAAAGGGGGCTTAGGATGTGTTTATGCACAAATTGGAAAGGACAGTGAAGAAAATGAGAGAATTTTAGTCAAATGGAAGTGATGAATGACAAAATATTTTAGGTTTTTGAATAGTTAAAAAGAAAATTTTTATTTTTTTATATAACTTTTCATCACGTGGAGAGAGAGAGAGACCCCTTGAGAATCTAATAAAGTGTAAAGGGATCGAGGAGGAAAAAGATATGAAAGCATTAAATGTACTGTGTCCCCTTGCCACCTTTTGTCGATGGATTAAAGGCAAAGCCATTCGAAATATAGAAGAAAGAGCAACCCTGTGACAGGATATGGACGATTTCCGTTTTTGTTATCCTGTGTTGGTGGGGTCCTCATTGACATTTCTCTGTTGGGGCCTTTTGTTATTGTTTTAGTTGGTGATGGTGGTGGTGTAGTGTTATATATAGAGATTGGCCTGAAGGGCACTCCTCTACCACTTTGTCTAAGGGAGAGTTTGGTAGCCTTGGCCTTTTGGCTTGAAAAAGGTTTATGTCATTGCTGTTGGTTGGTTGTTTTCATGTTCACAGTAATTGATTGACCATTGAATCAAGCATTGGAATAAGACATATTCATCTTTTCTTTGTGACCCATGCATGCATCAAGAAAAACACAGACCCTTACATATATATATATGTAACGAATTTTAAGGTGTGCTAGGAGAGATGCTTCGAGGGTTGCGAGGTCCTTGTGAGGGATGAACCGACCATTAACGGGGATGAAGTACTGTTATGTTATGTGACGAGTGTCTGGTTCCAAAAGGTGAGGGTGGACCAGATGTACCTAGAGATATATGGGCTAGGAGAATGGAAAGATCGAGAGGGGGAGGTAGAAAACCAGATGAAAAAATGTATTAAATACCTTGTTGCTCTGTCTAATACCATATAATTAAATGAGAAAAAAATTGAGAAAGATTATGACAAGTGCAAGTTTTATTGCTACATATACAAGGTTATTTCTATCCAATTATATGAGCTATAGAAGGCAATAATAAACAGTTATAAAAAATAACAAATATTATCTACGTAGAGGGAAAATCTTACACGAGTTCTGGGCAAGACACATGTCTCTCTTAAACTGGTCGGTAGGGATCACCTGATCCACCTCAATGACTTGAGCCCAAACCTGCTTCATGAGTAGGATAGCTCGTACAGCCTTCCTAGGAGGGAACAAAGAGACCGGGCTAGTCGTGCAAGAAGTGTCCAAAGGTTAGTCGCGAGGTTAAACCTCCAACGACAGTGCTACTAGGGCACACTTGCCCCCGAGTAGAACGGTCTGACCCGGACCTAAGCATAGCTGCAAAGGATCAGGGTCTACTCTATTCAATACAACTATCAAGGCGCAAGCTTAGCTCAAGAAATAGACTAGCAAAATTATGCGTAGCCTACTTGTTATAGCGCCACATGGCCATGTTCTGTAACGGATCGTCCAGCACTGTATCTCAAAGAATATTCCCTGACGTGTAATATCCTGCCGAACCAGAGAAACGATTACGTCGAGCTTTGTCGTCCTTTCCAACAAATAGGGGAAGAAAAGCGAGATAGGGTTTGCAATATCTTGATCAATCACACCAATGATACATTCATTCTAGAAAATCCTGATTCCTTGCTGACTTTCGGAATTCCTTTGACCGGCACTACACTGGTGTCAAGAGATTTTTTAGTGCAAATTCGATTGCCAGGTAATCGGATCATCATTCAAAGGAGGAGTTATGTCATCACATCGGTACCTGGTATAATACGTGTAAGAAATGATTGGTGTACAAGCTATACAAGTAATGACCGGCTAATAAAAATGATTAGGGGTAATTGTGAGTGTAATGAAGGGGGAATAATGAAAATTATTGACAAGTTATTTTTATTTTATTTTTAAACTCTTTTATTTTTATTTTTATTTCCTACTGCACATAACACGCGTTTCCTGTGCCACTGAACACCTCATATATTATAGGTCAGGTTTTGTTTTATATTCTGATCGAATCTTATGTCATAAATTAAAAGGGAGTCATAATACTTACACAACCTCACTCATCCTATAAATCCATATTTTAATTTAGATAATCATGGCTGTTACATATCACTTTCAGCCAGTACGTGCTAGTGATCAGGACTGAAAGCGGCATAAATCATGTGACTCCCAATTTTTGCTAGTCAGTGAACCAAATTAAATGGCTTTCAATCATCACTTTCTTACGCGCATCATTCATGTCATGTTTCATTTATTTTATTTAATCTTATCTTTAAAACTTTAATTACTTCGGCGACTGTAGCAGCGACAGTGGTTGAAGGACCACCATTGCATGCATGCATGTGAATCGATCGGGGGAGGAGAGCATGCAATGGGACGACGTCAACGAAATAAATGCGGCGTTGTAGGTTTCAATTCATATATGTTTCTTTAACTTGTTGGGATTATTATGTTAATAATTAGCTGGTCACTGATAAAATAGAAGGATAATAAAAACATGGTCTAATTATATTATTCTTTTTCCAGCTCTCCAAACAGCCCCTCCCACCTCGCGAGCATCCTTGCCATTCCCTCTTCCACGTTTGTGCCTGTTGACCACGATCCACTCTCCTTCGTCCGTCTTCTCCATCCTCACAAAATTTGAACCTGTTTTGTGTGGGATCGAAGAGGAGACGGTGACACACCTCATGACGGAATGTGCGCTGACAAGGGTGGTTTGGTCACGTCTCAGTTCGGCCACAGGATTCTCTTGTAATTTTAATGATCTACAGGAATTGTGGGAAGTAGGTCGTCGTCTGCGGAGGAGGGGAGATAGAGCGTCAAAGCGAAGGAGTCGCAATCCTACGTGCCTGCAGTTGTCTAGGCTATTTGGCTCGCCCGAAATCAATGCATCTTCCAGAACAAAAGGGTGTACATTGAAAATGTGTGGGACACAGTTGTGGGTTTTATCAAAGATTGGAGTTCCGCTTGTGTTGGGGCAAGTCGGATTAATTTTATGAGGGGAAGACTTGTAATTGAGGGATAGTTTTTGTTAGCTTTCTCTTTCTTTGGTAGAGTTCTCATCTACCAGAGTTTTTGTTTACCCCACTTTAAATATGTTTTTTAATTAATAAAATTAATACCATGCCTACCTTGACATAAAAAAAATTATATTATTTTTGCGTCTTGGGAACAAATTAAGGCGTACGTGTGTTAAAGAATTTATTATTTTATATCATTAAATGGTGAGAGCAAATGAAGTGGGGCTGGGTCTAGTTGGATGGTGTGGAAGAGCCCCATAGGGGCAGCTATAGATGTTGAGTGTTTTTGGTTTTGAATGGATTATGAACCCCCCCTTGCCATCGCCCTCCACGCGTGCACCAACTTCCAGATCAAGCGGTCCACGTGTGAGGCGCCGCCCTTTGAATACCTCGTCGGCAACGTGTGCATGTATGGTCAGAGCTGGCTGGGGTCGGTCCCTTGATTAGTTCTCTGCCTCTCCCTTCACCAACTTTCTAAAGAGAACCGGGCCTCTCTATCTAATCTACATATATATATATTGACCGGCCCTCGCCCAAGAAGAGAGCCATATATATATATAGTTGTCGTGCGTTCTGTGTGGAGAAACTAACTTTGTTATTGATGAAGAAGACGATTAAGAAGATTGAGAGAAAATCATCCCTAGAGAGCGAACCCAGGACACTCAGCTTGGATCAGATTCAATATGCCCGGGTCAGATTTTTTTTTCTTCTAAGTTTGGGTTGGTTAATCCATTCATTATATTCGATAGAGTTTGATTATTTGCTTTCATATATCGCTTTAGACATATAAATCAATCTATCCTTACTTTGTATGTGCGATTCATCAGGACGCAGCACTGTATGTGGTGAAGAACAAGAGCTTCGAGGATGCCATCCGGATCTTCACCGAGGTATTATATATTATAATTATAATTATAATTATTTTTTAGAAATATATTATTATATATTATTAGCGTCTCTCCATTCTCCAAAACCAGAATAATAAATAAATAAATTCGTTGGTTTGTAAATGCACACGTATATATATATATATTATATTATATTATATATGAGTGGCCCAGAGCGGATCTTGGATTGGATTTTTGATGGATCTCGGGGACGTGTCTAATCATTCACTGTGACGTGTTAGTCAGTCGTGTCGTAGTTCATTACGTAATTAATTAGACATGTTTTTCTTTCTTTAAAAAATATATATATGTGTGTGTGTGTGTTTGTGTCCACACTGACTTTTCAATATTATTTTTGGTTTTGTCGGCGAATTTTTTTTAGACAATCCCATTAGTACTTAATTGGTTTTGATGGATCTTTAATAGATACGTGTAGTCCATACATATTGATATAAATTTTTTTTTTTATCATCTGCAGGGGTTGAAGCCGATTATGAACAAAAGACAGAAGATGGATGAAGCCGGCGCCGTTGAAGAAGGTGAAGAGCTTGAGGAAGGTGGAGAGGGCAACGATTGTTTTGGAGCACACATCAAACTTCCTACCGTCGTCATTAAGGGTCTCAGAGATGTTGTCTCTTCTCCTTTTTAATTTAAAATTCTCCCTTTATTTTCCATGGTCTTGTACCAAAATATAGCATGTCAAGTAGAACAGCAATTAACTTTGCTTTTGGGCCGTGTGTTTAATTTGTATGTATTTTGTGTGATCAGGTTAATTATTATATATGTGACATGAACCTAACAAAGTATCATATCTTAGAAATATTCCAACAAAAGCTAAAGATCTGACCTCCATAATCCATGGTGAGGGCCAACTTGGAGCAGATCAAGCAGAAGGCCAAGCTGCTCAACGGGCAGCACAAACAAAACCATAAAAGGTCAATAGTGTATATCCTCCCATGCATCTAATGAAATATCTAGTCTAGTTTTATAAGGGAAAAAAAATTGAATTACATATTCGTTTTTTTGTGTTTTTCCCAATTCATGGATCATTTACTAAAATAAAATTTGGAATTGAATTATTGAAAAATATTCTCAGTAACTAATTTCCGATGAAACATAAAAAGGGGCAGGAGACTGAATTGGATAGGCATTATCTAGAACATGAATATATATATATTAATAGAATGAAATGGCATGCTAAAGATGTCCCAATTTTCATAGTGAATGCTTCAAGAGATAGCAGCAAAAGGTGAGGGATGGATTAATTTTTCAGTATGAGCTTGGATTCAACCAGGGGTTGTCAAGAAATACAAATATTAATTAAATGATTCACATCCGGTTGCTAGTGACTATAATTGTATGATCAATCAAGCTCAAAGCAATGAAGGATCATCAATTATATATCAAACAATGAAGTTCATAAATTTTGTATTCACAGGACTTGAAAACCATGATTCCTTCAGAATCTGCTTGCGCTGGTTGGTTAATTAACCATTGGAAGATATTTTGAACTCTAAAAAAAAAAACAAAAGTTATTGCAAACAAGACCTGAATGACCACCAAATCAATTGTGAAAGGTACAATGGACGCCATATCAACAAACACAACCCAATCAAAATCCTTGCATCCCATACCCAATGTAGGGGTTGTGTTGCTGCTGCTGCTGCTGCTGCTGCTGCTGAAGCCTGGCAAAGGCAAACTGCCCCTGCATGCCATCCCTCTGGTATTGCTGCCACATGAGCTGCTCCTCCACAAGCAACCTCTGCTTCCTCTCCATCTCCGACATCTGCACGTACGCCGGCGGCGCCACCCCCATCGAAGCCATGAAAGGGTCCACACCACCTCCACCTGCCGTTGGCGGGGCCGGCAATGCCAGCATTGTCTGCCCACCATTAGGCAAAGCCGCAATGCTGCTCGCGCTCATGAAGAACGAAGCACCCGGTCCCCCATTCGCCATATGCGGCTGCATCGGCTGCTGGTAGAGGCTGTCAAGCAATAGCGAGTCGAAACCTCCTCCGCCGCCGACGCTCGCCACCTTATGGTGGTTGTTGCTGGCGGACACAACCAGCGCGGTCTCCCAATCGGACGGATCGCCCTCGTTCTTAAACGCCTCCCACGCCGGCTCCGCCGCCGCCGGATTCCCATTGAACAGAGCGAGCGCAAGCCTGTCGCCGTGCTCCTCTGCCGACACCGCGCCACTGTCGCTCAAGTCCAGCAAGTCCACCTCCTTGTCCGCCGCAAGTGTGGGTGATTGTGCTTCTTCCACCACCGGAGGCAAGGCCTTGACGCCCTCTTCTTGGACCGGGAGCACGGGCGCCTCCTCTTCGAGAGGGGCGGGCGACGGAGGGTCGGTTTTGAGGGACTTCTTGAGCGCGGACTTGTCGCGGATGAAGCGGTCGATGAGATCGAGTTTGTGGTGGGGAATGCGGTCTATGTCGGGGAGGTCGGAGGAGCGGGTGATGGCGGCGGAGCGGCACCAGGCGTAGAAGGAGTCGAGGTCGTCGAGCTGCTTGGAGAGGCGGGCGAAGATGTTGTGGACGCGCGCGCAGTCGGGGACCTCCATTTCCATGAACCTGCCAATGAGTATGCCCATGATCTCAGCCAGGTCGTAGTATATCTGCACGCTTTCCTTCACCAGCGGATACAGAGCAACTGTCACCACTCTGTTTCCCTTTGCCGCCCCTTTTTCATGTTTTAAATCATGCAATCAATCATCAGTTAAGTTATAATATAAATAGGAAAATGTTACTGTGCAATCCCTTCTTCTTTTTTCAGTCTCATTTTCAGTGTTTATTTTTAAAAATAATATATAGATAATGAATGTTTCATGAGGTACATATTTTATAAAGAACAAAATTCAAATACATGATCCTTATTTTTAAAGTGTAACCCCCAACAAAGTCATGAGAAAACCCCCCCCCCCCCATGTGGGTGTTGTGTATTGGGAAAATGACAAAAAGGTATATATCTAAATCAGGATTTTATAATTTTAGAAACAAAATCCAAATACATTAATCTCTTATTGTGTGAAATCCATGTAACCCTTTAACCTTTTTTGAAGTTCATGTAACCCCATACAAAGTACAAACATTCGAAGAAAAGAAAAATAATATGAAAAACCCCATGAAATGGGTGTTGTTTTATAGGAAAAATATGTTTTTATATAAAGAGAGATATATATAATCATAAGGGCAATGCACTTACATCTATATTTTTTTGGTCCCCTTGTGTGTGTATTATATATACATATATATATAAAATCCAATGCACTTACATCTACCCATTAGAAAAATATTCCATCAATATTTTACAATTAATTATGATTAATATGTTATTCTTTTCCATCTTTGCTTTCTCCAATCTTGCATGAAATTGAATTTTGAATTCCTTTATTACTAGATTTTATATCGGGCTTCTTTTTATCTATGCTTTTATCAATAGTGTGTTTCTTTCCATCTTTGATATTTTCATTGTGTGTTCATCCATCTTTATTTCTTTAAGCATATACTCCAATAAATAATAAATTTCATATGTGCATTTTATTAAAAAAGAAAATGATAAAAAAAATCTTCTAAAAGTTAAAAATATTCATATCAGCTATTTTTTAAAATTATACTTAAAAAATCTCATTTCACTATTTTAGAAATATAAAAGACTAATCTACCTTTATGTAATTAAATTATTATCATCCCTCTAACCCTCTTCGGTTATTCCACATCAAAAACTTATTTTTCCTACAAAACAACAATCTCTTTATATATGACAAAAATCAATTCTCTTAGAAGTTTTGTTATTATATATCATATTGCATGTTTATTATATATATCTTACATGATATTGTTTATCATTTTTAATTGTATATAATCATAATATGTAATCTAAATATGTGTTGTGTCTCAATGCAACAAATAACATTTTAATATTCTAAATCATTATTTACATTTTTTTTGGTTATTCACATATTTTTATAACATTATTAATACAAATCTATTTTTTTAAATAAGCATCAACGTTTATTGGAATTCATTATCAAAAACTTATATTATATTGAAACATATTTTACAAAATCCACCTAACCACAAAAATATTAGAATAAAAAAAAATTGATCCATATAAAAATGTGTGAATTACATTAACAAAATTAAAATGATGAAATATGTTAACAAAGTTAAGGAGGAATGAAATATATTAAAGATCTAATTGCATAAAGGTAAATTGATCTTTTGTATTTTAAAAATTGTGAAATAATATTTTTATGTATAATTTTAAAAAGTAGTTGATTTAGATATTATTTCTAACTTTTAGAAGATTTTTTTGATCAATTTTCTTATTAAAAATGTAATTATTAACATAGACATTGTTAATGTAAGTATATGACGCTAACGAAACATGTGAGAAACATGTGAGACTAGAACTGATGCTGGAATAATAAGATTGTGTATAACAACACAACAAAAGCGGTTACCAGTGGGACGGCACGCGAGGAGGCGCTCGAGGAGTTGCTGGAGGTGCTGGGTCCTGGCGAAGATGCGCTCGTTCCGCATGTCGCGCACAGGTGTGGCAGGCGGCGCGGCAGCCGCGTCCTCATCATCCGGTGCGTGGTGTCGGGCATTGTTCGGACGGTGCCGGCGGGCGAGCATGCGGAATTCGAGTCGCTCGTCGAGGTAGAGCGCGAAGGTGCGGACGAAGGCGGAGAAGTCCCACGAGGAGGCGTCGCGACGGGAGGAGTCGCGGAAGTCGGACATATTGAGGAAGCGAGTGCCCCGTCGAGTGGCGAAGAAGATCTCCTGCTCAAAGGAGGGGTCGCCCTCGCAGAGGAGGCGGTGGACGAGGGAGAGTGCCTTGAGCGCAACGGTCCAGCTGCGAGTGCGGCTCAGGCGGCGGGCGAGGAACGTCACGCACTGGCAGACGTGGACGCGGGAGTAGCACGTGAGGCTCAGGATCTCGCGCACGTGGCGCTCCTCAGCGGGGTGCTCGTCGTGGCGGGTGGCCTTGACGATGGCGATGTCAAGCTCCGTGATCGCCCGCCCGCCGCTGGTGCTGACCCTGGCAAGGCCAATGCTGGTGTGGTCCTTCACCGCGCCCAGCGCCCTCCTTATCTTGCTGCTCCCACCCATCTCCAATTCTTATTTGAAAGCTTTCTTTGTTGATTTTGGTATGAAATATTACAACTAGTAGTACAATTAAGGAGATTTGAACTTTAGCTTATTAGTGGGGGGTTTGAAGGCAAAAGAGGTTTGGTCCATTTTTGAATTATATTCATTGGTGGAAAAGAAAGAAGTCACAGAGGGAGGGAGAGAACCTTCTTCTTGTTCTTGTTGAATGTCCTTCTGTCTACTTCTCCCTCTGTCTCTCTCCCCTCCCCCCATCCTATTTTTTCTCCCAACTACAAACCAAATTTAGTATTGCCTTCTATCCCTCTCCCCATTTGAAATGAACCATACACAAGCCCCCCTAATTTGGGACCCTCTGCCCTATCCCCCAAGGAATGGACCATGACCTCACACGTGGGACAGCACAGCATTTGACTGGGTCTACACAGATATCAACCAACACAGGTTTGACATAAGAAAACTCCAGCCTAAAATATCAACCCAAGTCCCACCTCATGGACTTGTCATGCATTGGTACGTATAGGTCTCTCATCTTTCTTGTACTTCTTGTGCTAGCAAACAGTGGGGTGTATTCATCTAAACTGAAATGGTATTGTAATACAATTTGATAAGAAAGATATTACTTCACAAAGAAAGTGGAAACGTACTTCTGACTCTTATTTAGGTTAGTTCACGGATTACAATAAGAAATACATCCAAATCCAATGAACCTTTTAGATATCCAACATTGCAATTTCACAGAAAACCAATAACAAACACATCCAAATACAATGTCATTCATCCTGCCACAAACTTCCAATGTTGTTCAATGTTTTTGGAGTTGCACCAATTGAATGAATGCTATGATACCGAGAGAACCCACACATACCTACCCAGTTTGGCTATCAAGGCAACAAAGAAGAGCCACATGAAAGCTGTGACCATCCCCAACAGGAACACATACATGAACCCACTTGCTGAAGATGTGCACATTCCACGCCTCTTTGCCAGTGAGAAGCTGTTACAACATGTGCAACTGCAACTCCCTGGTCTTTCCACTGGACCATTGTTAAAGCAGGCGCAACCCATTTTCACCTCAGCCTTCGCATGGGATTGAACACCAACTTTCAATGGAGATGGGCACTCTGCAGCTGAAGCAGGATGTGCAGGAATAGAATCCAACAATTGTTGGAGCCTGGAGTAAGATGGTTTTCTAGTGGAGGTCACACGCTCCAAGTTTGTCAATGTGTTGCTTTGCTCACCTGGATGGACAAAACAACAAAGAAAAAAAATAAAACACAATGGGTATCCACAAGAGTCCTTACACAAGTAAAACATGAAATTTGCTAGCGGAAAAATCCGCTCCTCTACATTTACCAGAAACCAGTGTTCCCATAACTTGCCCTCCAGTGTTCTACAGGGGAACAAGTGGAAAGATTGAGAGAAAAGAGCGAGAGAGAATTTAATCACAGAGTTGCAGTTAAATATTCGATGTTAACTGCAAAACTGCATGTTAGATACAACCATCTCAGAAGTAAATTTGACTGATATATCACTTCCTTAATTATCCTCTTCCATGTTAAATCTCTCATCACTATAATGATGATATATAACTGAGCCTTGCATCAGAATTGCAAAGAATGATAAAAGCTACCTTCAGGGAAGGATTCCAAGGCAAACCTATACCCAGTCTCTTCTGCATCCTGTGGAGCATTCTGGTTGTGTGTAGCTACTTGATGTTCATTATTCATGCCTATTCCTGAAGCGAGAATCTGCAATACCAGAAGAACAGTGATATTTAGATAAACAATGGAAAAAAAAACAATGCATGTCAGGAGATAAATCTCAAGACATGGTATTTGAAACAATTTATATACACACACAAGGCAACATATTAGATTTTCAATTGTACCTCTGGCATTGAAGCCAAATCACTAGCAAATGTATTGTTTCCTTGCAACAATAAAGAATGGTTGTCGTTGATGCCAGGCAATGATGGGACCATACTGTCTATGGAAAAGCTTGGTACACCAATCACATTCATGCTCTCTGAATTCACACGATAACCACAGGGTTCGTCAATCATTGCATGTCCAGAAATAATGCCTTCCGATGGAAATTCAAGATCATTCATCTCCAGAAAACATCCAGTGGGAACTCCTGTGAACATTTGCTGGAGGGCAGCGCCATCTTCCATGCAATTGAGGAAATACATGTTCGCAAGAGAATCTGGCTGACCAGAAAGATCTTCCAGACCACCATATATGTCAAGGGCATTTACATCAGACTCAGCTACAGAAGTGCTTCCTGGCAATACAATCTCATCCGAATCCTGAAGGTAAAGAAGGGAAACTCAAATTCATTAGTGAAAATACAAAATGAAATAAAATACAAAGTAGTTAATCTCCTAACTTATTGGCCTTACCTTAGCATGATCATTCGAAATATCTTCTGCTAATTCCTGTAAGAGCTTCTCAACATCTATATATCCAGCATCCCCTTCATCATCAAGGGGTCCACGACCAGAAATCTCAGACTGATGAGGATCAGAAGGCTCGAGCAAAGGCCCAGATTGATCCTCAGAACCAACCAAGCTATTCACTAATGCCACATTTTCACGCTCTGTTGGTTCAGGTACAGAGGATGTCAGACAAGGGATTGACACTGACGAATAATTTACCAATTCATCGTCCCAATCTTCATCTTTATATGGTGCTCCATATTGTTCCCCATTCTTTGGGCCTGGACCACTCTTTTTAAATATTTTACAGAGCATATAAGAATCCTGCCAAAGAAAAAAGAAAATCATTTAGGCCTAGTTTGGTAAAGGGATAAATATTTAGGATAAGTTAATCTAATTTATGAGGATAAAAAGACTATTATTTTTATTCATATTTACATTTAGTAATGCATTTTATTATCTCTATTTTTTTGTGTTCTTATCCTTAACTCTGCATTTGGATCACATGATGTGAAATATGGGACAACTTCAAAAAAAAATTAAAAATATCAAGTCTATCCTTTCTATTAAAGGGGCATTAATATTGTTGGTTTTGGTTTTATAAAGTTTTTGGTTTTTGTTTTTTTTGGAAGGGCGGTCATAAATGTTGTCTATGTTTTACAAAATGAGGTTAAAAAATGGAGATAAAGCCTATTCCACCTTTTACCTAGTATAAAATTTCCCCACTTTTTATCTCAAAATACGGACAATTACAATTGTCCATGCTTTATCCCTTTTTTTCTTATACCATATGGAATAACATGTGATTTAACTCAATTATTTCATTATCCCAACCCCCTATCTCAATGTCAAATCAGGCCTTAGGTGCATCCCAAGGATGCCTACCAGCGACAAGGAGATGAAAAGATCCAAGGCAATTAGGTAGAAAAGAGCATCAACTAATATAACAGAGCAATCACATATGGAAACAGCATCATTAATGAACTTTTATGTATGTCTGTGTGGCTTTGTGGGAATTCATTAATTACAATTTAGCATGGGAAGACATAGCACCCACTAGATACAAAAGTACAGATTAAAAATAATTACAATTTAGCATGGGAAGATATAGCCCACAACAGCATCATTAATGAACTTGTATGTATGTCTGTGTGTGCCTTTGTGGGCGTTCATTAATTATAATTTAGCATGGGAAGACATAGCACCCACTAGATACAAAAGTATGACTCTAATGTGTATTCTGTATGAAAGAATACAGACGCATAAATTGTAGTTTCAAATGATACATGCGATTGAAAATGTGTATTGGATACTCGACTAAAGCAATCCAAGTAATAAAAATATTTCTATCAGAAACAAAAAAAAAATTGAGATGAGGTCAATTACTAAAGTACGAAGTCGCTTATGAAACATGAAGTGAATGCATCAGGCAAATATACAAGCATAAATGTAATTCTTCTCTCAGCAGAAACCATATGATTTTAGGATGATTCCTACTATCAAGAACGAGACCTTACTGACCATACAATAAGCCACTGTCATGTTGGAAATATAATTTCACTAGAAATATGAGTCACTATAATGCAGTAACAGGAAATGTCTGTATGTACAGCAGATACATGGAATTGAATTATGGGCAAATCAGTCAAAACTTAATTACCTGAGAGTAGCCAACCAACTCCTTGTCCTCCAGCCTATATTCATACATAACCCAGTCAGTTCTAGCACCTTGAGGTGCCTTGCCCTCATGGAAAATGAGAGTCCTTTTGAACCCAATTGGTTGAGAATTATAAGTGATACATCTGTCCCTTCCCGTGGTTTTCCAATACCCAGTTTCAGTGGCACGATTCATCCTTGAACCATTTGTGTACTTCCTATCCCGAGGACAAAAGAAATACCACTCAAGGTCCCTGCTTTGCAAACAGGATTTATCTGTACCCAAAAGAAAAAAATACACACTCTTAGCACCTGATAAAGTAATACAAACACAATAGCCAACTAAAAAGAATTAAGAGACAAGAAGTTTAAGCAATATATTACACAAAAAGTGAATTGGCTTAAGAAAATATGATGACTGATGAAAGCAAAAGATAAATCTACATGAGCCATAATAACCCATGAAACTCCTTAAGTTGGTTATGAGCCTTCTTCAGTAAACAAAACTAGCTTCAGAAAAATTTGGAACTGAGCCCAAGAGATCTAGTAGCTAAAAAGGGACATTCAATCATTCTAATAAAGAAAGGGCAGCTAGCAATTACCTGGAAGATCCCATGGAGAAAACTTGTACAGTTCAACCTCTGAAATAGCGTCACCGAGAATACGCTTGTGCATGACCTTCCTCCTCAAGTAGTAACGTATGAGTTCAACATCGGTCGGATGGAAGCGAAATCCAGGGGGAAGAAAGGATCTAGCCATTTTGAGGCACTGGCAACAGACAGTTCAGGCGCTCTTTGCTTTCAAAAAATTGTAATTTTCTTCTTTTAAATAGAAAAATATGAGGTTTCAATCTCTACTTTGTCCCCAAATAAGGAGCAAGAATGCTTTCCACACTTGAGTTTAAATATATGGTAATATAATTTCCTTGAAATAAGTTAGCTTCCCAACTTCTTCTTTCTTTCCCTCAGAAGAAAAAACCTCCCAATTTCTTTATATGGAAAAATCTATCAAGTCCAATGTCGAAATAACACAGGAGGCGCGAACCACAGGCGGCTGCAGTAGATACAACAGAACTCACAAGGGAGAAACCAAGGATATTCCTCCCTTGTGATATCAACAGACATTTGAAGCACAAGCAGGATCCTGTTTTATTAAACAAACTCAAACATCAAGCAGAAATTCAAGAATAACCCAAAACACATCAAAATTAAGGTACATGAAAACAATCAAAGGAAGCGAATGGTACAAAATCACTTATAATGATCAGAAGAAATGAGTCAATTTGGGTTAAAAAAGATAGAAAACACGAAAGCAACAGACAAGTGTATCATTAGCTAAACAAACTCAATCTATCATTAAAACAAAAAATTTGCACTCACAAAATTGTACCAGATATAGAAGACGACGAACACATATCTCATGTTGAAACAGAACAAATGAAACATTGATATATGATCATTTCCGAGGGAAATCTAGAACATGAACACTAAATCATCGGTATGAGAAGCCTAAATACAAAGATAGGATCCATGGATCGAAAAATTGTACAGAAAAACCTGGGTCAACGATCGATCAAAAAAAACGCAGAAATCTGAAGAGTAAACGAAAAAAAACAAGGATCGGAAGGAGAGATGGAGAATAGAAAGGTTGATACCTCGACGGGAGGGAAGAGACCGAGATGAAGCAGAGTTTTTTTTTTCCTTTATTTTTTTATTTTTTTTTAGGGCGAATGAATTGGGGGAGAGGAGGGGAGGATTTTTATGTGTTGGGAGAGAAAGGAAAGGAAAGCTTCCCGGGGACGACTCCGCTTTTCATTGGCTGATGATGGTATTTTATTTTATATGATATTTATTAATTTTAAGGTCAGCTACAACCAGTAAAATTTGTTGTGGTTAGGGTGCCACAAGTGGTCAAGTGCCACTTTGGGGCCTTGAACATGATCTAATCCAGTCCATTTTTGGGTGGGTTTAGAATTGTTTTTCTAGTTGTCAAGTCAAAATACAGAAGAGAAATATACTTTTTACAATTTTATACATTTTGATAATATAAATGAGGTTCTATCATAATGTATGGATTAAATTTTTTTTTAATTTATTAAAATTAAAAAAAATACTATTATATTTTAATATATACATCATTTTATATAACTGTATGCATTCAATAGGATAGCGTATGATTTAAAAAATGATGTGAACTACAATGACACTGCAACAGAGGGCTGGATGTATCTAACAATGAGGCCCATTTTTCTTTTGGCCTAATCAACGTCAGTCACATGTCCACTGTGGATCAATTTTACCATGTCATGATTTAATATCTCTGGATTAATTACCGACAACCACGTGCCCCAACAGTCCAATGGTGACCCAACACGTGTCATTAAGAATCTCCCAATCTATGAAGATGCATATGATGCAACTTAGAAGTTATTTGAATATATGAGAGTACAACGATTTTTTTTTTTTTTTTTTTTTGGGAAAAGGGGGATTCGACCGTGTGACCTCCCATTTGGAGAGGGTATGTCTCGACTACCTTGCCAAGGGTCTTCAACATGCCCGAGGCCCGAAAGTCCGGCCCGGACCCGTTCGTGGGCTAGGCCTGCCCGGCCCGTTTTGAGGGCGGGCCGGGCTTGAGCGTGGTTCTGGGGCCCGGCCCGGAGGCCCGCCCGAACCAGGCCCATTCGGGCTGGCCCGTAGGCCCGTGGAGGATACTCTATTAAATGTGTAATATGTAATTTTTATTTGAATTTTGGTTGAATTATACAAATTATTAACATTTATGTAAATAATAACTTAGTTAGGTACATTTAGTTATTTATTTTTTGAAGTAATTAATTTATTTAATATTTTTATTTTAAAAATTCAATATAAATATATTTTTTAACATTATACTTTAAAATTTGTGTTATTTTAATATTATATACAAATAAATAACTTAAAATTAAAAAATAACAAGGAATAAGGTATTTATAATTTAGACTCGAACCTAGGCCCAGTTTTTTTGCCACAGCCGGCCCGGCCCGGGCCCGTTGGCCAAGCAGACCTATGGGCCTGGGCCCAGGGCCGGACCTGGGCCTAGTTTCAACGGGCCGGGCTGGCCCGACCCGGCCCGTTGCCGACCCCTATACCCTGCTAAGGAGTATACCACATTCAGACCCCCTTAGCGTACAGCATATTAAGTATATAGGAGCAAGGAAATTCATTGGGCTCATACAATTTGACTCTCGAAGCTGCATGCTTGAGTTTATCTCTTTTTTTTTTTCTTTTTGGTTAAAGAGACTTTGTATCCAGAGTTTTTTTTTCTTCTGTGAATTAAATTTGTACAATCAACTAGGAGCATTGGGACTTTAGAGTTTTAACACACTTGTACAAACTATCAAAATGAGGTCGCAATAGGGGTCTTCAACGGGCCGGGCCATTGAAACAAGGCCCAGGCCCCACCCACGGGCCTACGGGCCTATATTTTAAACATATTATTTCTTTTGGTTTTTAAATTTTAAGATGTTCATTTGTATATAATGTTAATATAAAATAAAATTTTAAATATAATGTTAAAAAATATTTATATCTATTGAATTTTCAAAAATAAAAAATATTAAATGAATTAATTACTTGAAAAACTAAATAATTACATGTAAATACTAGATTGGCACATACATAAATGTTAATAATCTGTATAATTCAAGAACAATTCAAATAAAAATTACATAAAATTACATGTGACACGTTTATTGGATTGCCCCTATGGGCCTACGGGCCGGGTCCATGGGCGGGCTAGCGGGCCAGCCCGAATGGTCCCAGTTTGGGCGGGCCTGCAGGTCGGCCCCAAAACCCGGCCCGGCTCGCGAACGGGCACGGGCAACTGCTTAGAAGTACTTCTAAATAATTTCTGCTTCTGTGGAAGGAGAAGTGGTCACATTTAGGAAAAACTCCGCTTTCTTGAAAGAGAAAATAACTCTTTCTGTGGAAGGAGTTTTTTCACTTCTGCAGAAGTTAAAAAAAAAGTTAATGTTTTGATAAATTTTACAAATTCCGAAAAATCCATTTCCCCATGTTTGAGTAGAATTAAATTATTCCAAGATTTATTACTATTCTAATATATATAAAAATAAATTGATTTTTTGTTTGGCTGGAATAACTTAATTTCAAAGATTGGTTGAAATCCATATACTACTTTATATTAGTTAATTTTGACATATTGGTTCTTATTTATTCTAGCCTTCCAAACACCCATTTTGAAATTATTCTTATTTATTCTCATTTATCTAGCCCTATTCTAGAACCAAACATGGGTTTTAGGTGCTATATAAAACATATTTTCTTTCACCTATCTCATTAAGGTGATGTAGGACAAATCTATGATCTATTTTAGATTTAGATTTGTTAGTTTAGGTTTTTTTTATTTTAAAAATAAATAAGTTTGTTAGTGAGGTGGATATTTTTCCCCTTCAGTTAAACCAGTAAATATATTTTTAGAAAATCATGCTTCAAAGGATTATCCGGATAAGGATTTTTAGGGGATATTGGTTATGGAAAGAGGATGAAAAATAAATGAGGGCTTTCGGGCCTCGGGCCTTTTGAAGACCCCTAGGTCGCAACATGCCACACACGTGTGTCCTGTATGTAAGGCAGGGTGGATGACTTGCAAAAGGTCCTCCGACGACTAAGGGTGCGTTTGGCAACTGCTCAGAAATACTTCTGAACAACTTCTCCTTCTATGGAAGGAGAAGTGATCGCGTTTGAGAAAAACTCATATTTCTAGAAGAAGAAAATAACTCCTTCTGTGTAAGGAGTTTTTTCACTTCTGCAGAAGTTAAAAAAAAATTAATGTTTTGACAAAAATACTCTTATGAAATTTTACAAATTTTCAAAAATCTATTTGCCCATGTTTGGATAGAATTAAGTTATTCCAATATTTATTACTATTTTAATATATATAAAAATAAATTGATTTTTTGTTTGGCTGGAATATTTAATTTTAAGGATTGGTTGAAATCCATATACTATTTTATATTAGATAATTCTGACATATTGATTCTTATTTATTCTAGTCTTCCAAACACTCATTTTGAAATTATATTTATTTATTCGCATTTATCTAGCCCTATTTGAAGTTATATGTTTCTATGCCAATTTCTATTTGAACTTTCTTCTATCTCATTTTTTTTCTATAGATTTCCTCATCCTTATATTTAGTTCACTATATGCAAGAAATATTCTATGGAAAGCATCATACTTAATATCCTTCACAGAACATAATATAATGCTATAAAAAATGCCATTATTCTATTTTTATGAAGTGGTGATCTTGGACCCAAAGAATTTGTTGTACTTTGTGCTATGAAGCTACTTTTAGATTCTTAAAGACATAGTTTCATCTTCGATCATACTGTACAACTAGTTATTATGAAATGATCAAATTGCCTCTCCATGCTTTCAAAGCATAGTCTGGATCATTGAACAGATTCTAAGATTGAAATTTATCTGGAGATATCTGTGCATGCTGACCCACTAGTGGTCTTGGATTGCTCTTTCCTACATATCCCCACCCCTAAGAAGGTAGACAGTCTTGTGCAAGGATGGGGTGAATCATGATAAATTATTTTGTATCTTTTGTAATTAATATCCTTAGGTTCATTGTTTGTCCTTTGTCATTAAATTCTACGGATGATGGATGTAACTAGGGATGACTATGCTTTCAAAGCATAGTCGGGTTAGGTATAATCCAAACCCAATCCATCTTCCCAATGTTCAATATCCACCCCACCCCACTACGGGTTTTACAACTTATAACCCATACCCGCTTTGTCCTACCCTGGTTTTGCATATAAAAATTCATGCCCGCCTCATCCCGCCCCATTTAAGGCGAGTTGAATTGGGTTTGCTACCGATAGATAACATAACAAAAATTTCATATAATAAACTAATTTTTTTTTATACATAAAAGACACTATAAAATATTAATTTGTCTAACATGAAAAGACTAAACATCTCAAAATGATGAAAAAATAAGACTCTAAATTAACAAAGCTAAAACCATAGATCCAGTTAAATTATTCAAACTTCAAAAATTGATGATGATCATAACATGTTACAGGTGATCAAATAATATGTGCCCATATTAGATGCATTCACATAGTATATATAAAAAATTTGAGCACTGTTAAAAAAAAATATGTTTTTGGTTACCTCTGTAACAAAAAATTTGATCACACACAAATGACATGAAATTAAAAAATAACTAGGAAAAAAACCCTAAATCAACAATGCTACAACAATGGAATCCAGTATAAAAAAAACCCTAGATCTACAAAATAAATCATATGGAGGGACTATGACGAACCTTACCAGGTTGATCGCGGCGTCGAGGAGTTTGTGGGCTGCGGTGGTGGTCGGCGATTTGAGAGAGAGAGAGAGAGAGAGGGCGAGAGGCGTGCGTCGGGGAGGGCGAGCGGCGTCGGGGTTGCAAGGGAGGTCGGATCTAGAGAGTTTTTTTTTTCTCTTTTGGGGAGGGTTTCATAGTATTTTGGGCGAGAGGTTTTCAAAGAGAGTGAACAATGGTTTTTTTCTTTTGACTTGGGTTAAATAGTTATACTTTTTTTACTGGATCTCCTTCCCTAGTTTGGTACACATTATCTTTCGTACTGATACAGTCTTTAGCATTTCTGCGTGCAAATCTTGCACATATTTGGCCTACAATTGGATTTAGACGATTAGAAAGTGATGAAAGTAGTACCTCAACATGATTGTTAGTAAGATTGTTATTTGTTTGCATGTAGCATGCACCATCACATCCATTGCATGAATAATACCTGTTTTATTTTCTTCAACCACATTCTTGCTCTTCGTTTGGCTGATGAAATCAGGCAAATATCAATAGTATCACAGAATATTGAATTATGGAGGGAAACAAGTCAAGAAATGAAATTCTTACAGCGAACAATACACAAAGTTTATTGCCTTAATATCATTTTAAAACAAGGCCACACCATATGCATACAATGCGGTGGAAGAACATGAAATTGTTCAAATCCCTAGAAATTTAAACAGACTACACACCAGGAAATAGTGCTACCGCACTTATGTCACTGGATATAAACCTTCCTCTATGAAGCCAACATCCACAACAGGAACCAAAACACATAATAGAACATAGGGAAATAAGAGGAACATATAGTTCACTGCAGAACCAGGCAGCCCTGAGGCACAAGTTGAGCGGGTTTTGGAGGTGCAGGTGCAGATGTAACCAGATCCTCCTCATCATCATTGTTATCATTTTCAGCTTCATCATCTGCATCTACCAGGCCAGCTGCCTCAAATATGTATGCCTTCACCTCTTCCAACCTCTCCTCAGAAAGTGAAACCACTTCGAGAAGCCTCCATGCATAATCCTCAGATGCCTCGTCATAGTCCTTCTTCCTCTTCAGAACCATGTGCCCGCTGATCTCCCACACAGCCGGGTTCACCTGGGTGTCCAGGAGCTCTTGGCTAACTTCTCCAAGGGCCTGCTTTTCAGCGTAGCACTGCGTTGAACAATAGCAAAATCAATTTGTTAAAAACATTGCTCATATACATAAATCATGCTAGGTAGAAAGACTAGGATGTGTGTCTACATAACATGGAGAATATACTGCTTTGCGGAACATATGAGATCAACAACATAGATGTCGTGTCACCTTATATACTAGTTTCTTTTAACCACTCAATTGTGCTAAAATCTTTAATTTTTCAGTAGATATTCAAGGAAGAGTGGATATAGAGAATCCTGTTTAACATTGCCATGTATTGGACATATTTAATTTTGACATGATTTAGCTATGAATAGTGAATAACACAAAAAAAAGTGCAATGAATAGCTCAAAAACCACAGTCATGATGCAACACAAACAAACATTACCTGAGGGAAAATGAAGATCCTCCTGCCAGAGTCAGAGATAAGGACATTGAAGGGGATGTTGTTCTCCTGCAGGCAAATGCATGACTTGGCAACAACATCAGACAAGTCCTTGAGGGTGTTGCCACCCTCGAAAACCAGTCCCCTCACTGGATAATCCATCAGGCTGGAGACCTTCACACCACTCTTTTGGGAACTCTTTGAAGTGGGTATCCTCTTTGTTAGTGCCTTCTCCACCGGAAAGGGAACAGACAAGAAATAAGCCTGCAACAAAACCTCTCTTCTTTAGAATCAGATTGATTTTCATTACTCTGTTACTCATATGGGTCTGCAGAATTATTAATAATACAACCCATATATGATGGCTAACACAAACCTGGAAGTGGAGGTGGTTGATGGTGGCAAAAGCACCCAAGCTGTTATACCCCAGCCTAAAGTAAGGACTCCCTGCTTCAGCAGCCATATGAAGGGCAAGCAAGAAACTCTGCTCATCAATCCTCTGAGGCAGACATTCCAGAACACGTGGGATCAGAAGCACATGCCCATATTCGATTGGACTCACCTGTGGTCAAGGAAAAAATAAACATCCATGTTCATACAGAGAGCATGATGAGAAATACAATTGAATTAAGAGGAATAATGGATCTTCAACTTACATTAATAACAACAACATTGGAAGATTCGTCCACAGACAAATCAGCAGGGGCATTGCTGAAATATTTAGATGCACCTTCAGGGTTCTCCTCGAAGCGGAAAAGGGCCTCCTCCTGACCGACCTTAGTGAAGTTGAACTTCTTTCCATCAAAGGGCTGAAGCACACGGTCGACACGGAACTCAGTAGGCCTCTTCTTGAGGTGTCTCCCCTCATTCAGCTGTGCCACAAACCCATATTTCCCCTCAATCACCTTCGTCTCGCATGCTGTCACATCGTAGCGGAACAAGCCCCGAGCCACCCTATCCTCCCACTAAGGCATCCAAAAAAAGCCCAAGACATTCCAATATCAACATACATTTTTTTTCTTTTTTTGTACATTTAATTTTAAAATTAAGAAGAACTGAAATCAATGGAAAACAAAAAGGGATAAGATAATAGAGATCTAACCTGTCCGAGGAGCAAGGTGTTGAGGAAATCGATCTGCGAGGCTTCTTCACTGTTGCTGTTGTTGTCGGGGGTCACCGATTTCTCGTTGAACGACTCCATTTTCTTGAAGGCATAGAGTGGAAGCGTCGAAACTGATACAAATCCATATAATTATAAGAACAATATACAAGAAAAGAATTTCATTTGAAGGCTATTCGATTGGGTTCCATTTCAATTCCTCAAAAGATGTATCAATCAATTCAGATAAATCAAATTCATGCTTTTCAGTCAATATCTAATATGGATCCATTTTTCGTAATTTTCATCATAATAAAGATACCACCTTAAAAAATACTCAACCAAGTAAATAATTTCTCCCATCTTTACCCAAAAGCACCTTTTTTTCTCCCACAAAACACAAAGTAATTTTAAAGGATTTCATTTGAAGGCTATTCGATTGGGTTCCATTTCAAATCCTCAAAAGATGTATCAATCAATTCAGATAAATCAAATTCATGCTTTTCAACCAATATCTAATATGGATCCATTTTTCCTAATTCTCATCATAATAAAGATACCACCTTAAGAAATACCCAACCAAGTAAACAATTTCTCCCATCTTTACCCAAAAGCACCTTTTTTTTTCTCCCACAAAACATAAAGTAATTTTAAAGGAAAAGATAGAGAAATTCAGACTCACCAGGCAAGCAGCACTTGCCGAGGCAGTTCTTGCCGCATCCGACGATCTCCTCCTGGTAGTTGGACAGGACCGTCGGAACCCTCTTGATTGTCAACATCTTTTTATCCACTCAAAAGTATAATCAAGAACAACAAAGGAAAACCCAATACAAGGAAAGGATGGAAGCCAACAAAAAAAGGATGGGATTTGAAATGGGTGTCTGGAAAAACAAAGAGATTCTAAGAAATGAAAGAACTAATAAGAGAGTAATCTATGAAGAAGAAAAGCTTGGGTTAGAAGGGGTGAAGACAGAGAGACCGCCGCCGGCGAGGAAGAGGAGGTCGGAAGGGCTGCCGCCTTCGGAGGGGAGAGCTCCCCTGCCGCCGTGTGTGGAAGGGCTCCTCTTCTGGTCGAAGAGGTTAGGATTGACGGTTCTCTTAAGCTTCTCCACTTGTGGTTGGTGAGGATCACCCCACCCTACCTCTCCGAGTACAGCCGTGATTACCCAACTCGTCCAAATCCAATATCACCTCCAGATCTCTCTCTGTTTCTCTCTCTCTCTCTGTTTCTCTTTCACAAAAATCTCTACTTTCTCTCTTTCTTTTGAAGGGTGAGGAGAAGAGAAGAGGAGGGGTTGATTTTATAGGATGGTGGGAGGAGTGGTTGAAAATGGGTGTTTATTGGCTGCTTAAGGGATGGATAGATGGATGGATTAGGGGCCCACGGCAGCCTTTGGATACCACACATGCAAAATGTATCTAACCCATATTTTTGGTGAGAACTTTCCCCTCTTCTTCTCATGTCACATTGTCATTTTGCATTATTTTATTTTTTATATTAGAAAAATTAATAAGAATTCCACTACCCGTCTATTATTTTAAGTCTTTAAAATTTTTTAAGTATTTTTTAAATCTCAAAAGCAGTGAAAAATTATTTTTAGATATCTGTAGTCGGATGTTATTCAAAAATACTAAAAATATCATCGTACAATTATGCGAAAGTTAATAATATACTGGAGAATGCTAATAGTGTACTGTAGATACTTTACAATGTACTGTAGAGTGTTTACAATGTAATAAAATAATTAGACGGTTACATTTTATGTAAACGTTAACAATGTATTAAAAAGTTTTAACAGTGTATTAGAGATACTTAACAATGTACAATGTAATAAAATTATTGGATGGGAGATATTTTCAGTATTTTTGATAATATCCGACTGGAGAGACCTAAAGATAATCTTTCATCACCTTAAAGATCTAAAAAAACTTAAAAAACTCAAAAAGCTTAAAAATAATAGGTGGGTGACCACATAAATACCTAATTAATTTCTTTTATATTTGATAAGAAAAATTATATAACTTGAAATCTGTAAATGTGGTCCAATTTGCGATGGATTAGTGGCAGCCCATCTGGAATTGATCATGTGTTCATAATGACATAATGCATATTGTACGGTAACGACGATAATTTTATATTACAGTGCTCTATAGATAATAATACTACGCATTAACATTACGTGTATGTAATGATTCTTTTGAATAGGTTAGGTTCTTGGCATCAATACTGACAAGCATTGAAACGCTCAACAATTAATCAAATTTAATCCTGGAATCTTTTTAATTTATTACCAAAGTTGTTTCCATTATAATGGGGGCCTGTCGGGTTAAATATAGAAGAGAGAAGATGCTAAAATACAGGGGGAATTGTCTAAATACCCCTGGACCAAGCCTCCTATTATTTTTATATCCCCTGACTTTGTGACTTTTTTTTTACCTCTGCAGAGATGTCCCATTATTTTTGTACCCCTCACCTATGCCACATCATCTTTCACTACCTAAACTACCCTCTCCACTTTATTTTCCTGAAAATTATTACGTGCGGCGAACGGCGGGTGCGGCCGCGACGTGGGCCGTTCGATCGCGGGTCCATCGCATCCGACAGTCGACGTGAATCGCACCCGACCGTCCGATGCGATGGACTCGTGATCGACGGCCCGTAGTCGCTGCCGCACCCGCTGTTCGCCGCACGCAATAACTCCCCTTATTTTCCCTTTAACACCTTTAGAATTCCCCCCCAAAACCCTCTCCCCCAAATCACAACTCTCTCTCCCTCAAAACCCTCTCTCTCCCCAATTCACTATCTACCTCACCTGCCGTCAAGTGTCTTGCCACCGCCATCGTCACATCTGTTAAGGGCCTGCCAAAAGAAATCGGAGGCGTTCATGTAGTGGGAGAGGCCGAGCAAGATCTTTCCTTTTGTGGTAAATGTCTTTAGATGGTCAGATTCAATCTTCAAAGCTTGATCTCTGCTGTTTTGGATCTCAGCTGTTACATCTGAAGGTCCTCCACATCTTCTTCTTCCTCTTCTACTGTTGCCGATTCTCTCTCACCTCCCATAGTCTAAGATGAATTTCACTTTTGGGTTCTTTATGATCAGGTTAATTTGAATATTGGGTTTTGATATTTGTTTGGTTTACCTTTTAATTTAAAATTATTTATTTTATTTGTTAATCATGTAATTGTTTATAAAAATTTTGTAATTGGACATTTACATATCTGTAGATTGATAATACATTTATGTAATTCATTATTACATTTCTATAACGTTATATGTCCTTAGTTTAAATACATAGATAATATTACATTTATGTTCTGTACATGGTAGTTTTTGTAGTTTCTATTGTGATTGTTATGCGAATGATGAATGATATTACATTTTTATTCTATAAATGATAGTTTATGTCATTGAACATTATTTATTAGTTTTTTTTGTTATGTTAATTATAGTTTATGTTATAATTGGGCATTACATTGGTAGTTATTTTGTTGTAGTCATTATATTGGTATACATTCGGTAATTGTTTACACAATTTCTGTAATTAGGAATTTACATATCTGTAAATTGTAATACATTGTTGTAATTGGTCATTATATTTCTGTAAAGTTGTATGTCCTTAGTTTAATTCCATTAGTAGTTTTTGCAATTAATTATGTGATGTTGTAGTTTCTTTAATTTTGTTTAGGTGTTTGACTAATCTTTGCATCTTTATGTAGCTTGAACAACACATTCTTCCTTATGGAGTACATTAAATGCTTGATTTGAAGGTCTTTAGTGAGTTCGATTTCACCCAAGAGGACATGAAGAGGATCAGAGGGAAGACAACAGCTGATTTCATTAGGATAGGAAGACAACGTTATAATTCAAACAATTGATGTATTTATTTTAATGACACTTTGAGAAAATATCTATAACTATATCATATAAATTCATTTTATGGATGTTGAGGACTTATAGTTCATTAATTTATTGTAGTGACATTGGGAATATATCTGTAACCATTTATGTTTAAACATCTTTGTATATGTTAAATGCTCTCTGCTGGTAACTATGAAATATCTGTAACTATGTGTATAATTACTGTAATTGGCCATGGTCAGAGACATCTTCTGTCCCTCCTTGAAAAGACTCCATTCTATCATCGCTGAATATGCCAAACATCCACTTTGATGGGCATCTCATAGAAGTATCAAGGATTATGTAACTGTGTATACTCTTTATATGTATCATTGTGTGTTTTCATTACGCAATGAGCTTCATTAAATTTAGTTATTTGGATGTTCACCAATTCCCGAGCATTTAGTTGCTTGATTGCGTTTTCATTATCACTTTCTTGTGAGTCATTCACGTGAATGAGATCAGCTTTAGGTCCAGATGTAATTACAAAAGATATAACATAAGTTACAAAATATAAGAATAAACACACATAATAGACATATCAATTTACATAAAACTATGATAAATTATATGATGATAGAAATTACACATTAGATTTTTATCTCTGTAAAAGCTTTAATGGCTTCCATGAATAAAACTGGTTGACCTTCTCTCTATCCCATAAGAGCTTCCCCTACATAACCCAATCACAGTCAGTCTCTCGTGGGGGCCTCGAATTCAGATCGAACGGAGGATCTTCTCTAGATATATATCTATGTATTTGGTTTGTAATATCCTGTAAGTGGTCATTCTATCCATGTAATTGATCATTATAAATTTGTAACTATTTATTCACTCAATGTGTGTGGTCCTTAGATTTTTGTGTACTAATTGCTTGTATATATCTTGCACAGAGGATGTGGAGATGATTATTTAAATAGTTTTTCAAGTGGCTTTGAACCATTTTTAAATAATATGACAATCACTATTTACTTTTATATTAAGTGTTTATACTTTTTTTCTAAGTATATGTTAGTAAATAATGGTTTATAAGTTCTTTGAGAGAGCATATCTATGGAACTTTTTAAGTGAATATAAACTGTGTATCTTAGTAAAAGATGATTTAGAAGTTATCTGAAAGAAAAAATCTATGAAACTTTTCAAGTGAATATAAATTATGTATAAGAAAGTCATAGTTTTATTTCTGTAGTTGTTCACTTACAGTATTATTTTGTAATTGGTTTGTATGTTTCTGTAAGTGGTTATTCTATTTCAGTAATTTATTATTATAAATATGTAACTATTTATTCACCCAGAATATATTTTACAAATTGAATAGTAAAATCGGGCAGTGGCAGTTTGGGCCAGTCTGACTGTCTAATCGGTGAACGGCGATGGTTGAAGAACAGTGAGCTGTGATGGTGGGAGAGAAGGTGGGGGATCAGGTCGGTAGGAGATCGGTGGGAACGACGAGCGAACATATTTGATGGGAAGACGAGAAGGGAATAACATTACCGATTTGAGGTTGTTTTTGGGAGAGTTTTCGATTTGATTTTGGGTTTTTTTCTTGGTGATTTGGAAGAGAAATGGAAGGGAAAGAAAGCAGTGGGAGAGAAGGGTATAAGTGGAAGGAAAATGTGAGGTGGCAGTGGAAGGGGTAAAAAAACAAGGGGACAAAAAAACAGGGACAACAAAAAAATCCTCCCAGATCAAAGAGTGTGGAAAAAATAGATGGGCTGATTCAGGGGCATTTGAACAATTCCCCTTCCATCTTTACTGTCCACCGATTGAAAAAATAGATGGCCTGTCGGGTTAAATATAGAAGAGAGAAGATGCTAAAATATACATCCAAACAGAACTATATTTTTCAATATTCTTTCCATCTTTACTGTCCAGCCTAATAAACGGTAATTATAGTGACCTTTTGAATATCTTAACCCATCTGTCATAAATTTCAATATTCTGACTCTCTGCAGCAGATGAACGGTTAAATTGTAAAGTTTATATATTTTTTAATTACATGAATGAGATTGACCATCACCTTTGGCTGGTTGTGCACCTTACAAGAGGCATCCAAAAGGGTCACATTTATGAGATGTGCCAATTGGTCCACGAACACTATTTTTACCTGTTCACAAACAGGAATCATTTCCATGGTCAGATAGAGAGAGAGAGGAAGTGAAGAATCATTCCATGTGGAAGAGGGAGAGAGGATGTGGATATTCTGTCCGGATTCCAAACTGGTCAAAACATCAATTCCCCATTCTATCTCACTTGTTTTCTGACCACACGAATCAATCTACCAATTGGAAGAAAAATGTACATACGATGAAGGTGTGACATCCCCAGAGACTAATAGTAACCTACATGGTGTCCATCATCTCCACGTACTTAATTACTATTACCCAATTTTTGTGGTGCAAACAGTACATTACGTGTTTTACATGCCATCTGCGCCACTAATAATTCGTCTCGCAAACAAGTTGCACGGCCGACGATTTCTGGCCTCTCTATTCATGTGGATAACCAAGCACATCAATTTATTCTTGCAGACCAAAAAAAACTTTTTGATGGATATATATAGTTGATTTGTGGATTATTTTGATTAAGACATCCGTTTGATAACGCGTTTTGTCTGCTTTTTAATAAAGAAAAAATATTGCTGCATAAAATCAAATAAAATAAATAAAACAAAAATCGCAAATATGACCAAACGTCTTTCAAAAAACAGATTTAAAAAAAAAATTACTTACAGTTTTTAGTTCAAAAATATTGATACACTTTTTAAAAAACACGGAAAATATACTTCCTAATAATCGAGTTTATTTAAATCATTTGATTTAAAACTTTATTTTTCAAACGTATTTTCAACTGCTACCTATGACAATTGATTTTTTTTTAATAATTTGTTTGCATGCTTTACTGTCTTTCTTTTGTCCCCAAGAGGAAAACCCTTGCATTATTAGTAAATGTCTTTTTTCAATGATTATTCTAATCATTTTAAAGCTGGCAAACAAAACTCCATTGAGTATTATTTTCATTTTATTAGAGTTTTTTTTTTTGGGTAGGTTGTATTAGATTTGAACATAATTGCTCGATTGCATTGTGTGTTTTGGAATCATAGGCCTCGTTTGATGACTTAAGCCGTATTAATATTAGAAAATATAGAATGAATCAAGAATCCAAAGCCACCACCTTTTGGACGCATATGACTACACTGTTCATAGTCTAAGCACACCCAATTAGCCATTTCGTCAGCTTCTGTATATATATATATATATATGCTTGTTTATATATAATAAATGTGCATCTCTACTAGTTTTGAGCAAGTCAAAATTGGTGCCCTCCGTATGCAATCAATCAATTGTATTCCAAATTTGACAGGGACAATACATACAGATACAATGTATTACCAAGCAAATACATTGATTAGATTCATATATTCATACGAATGGACACACCCTCTCACCAAAGATACCATCTGATGCACCTGTCAAGACCTTTTCCTCTTTTTTTTTGGAAAAATCATATCCAAGTCTTTTTTTAATAATTTTTTTTTTCAATACTTACAAGTTACAAGCAGTTACATAGAAACAGCACATGCGACTGACTACTGGTTGGAGAGCAAGTCATTCACATCATGCTTTAATTTGTCTATAAGAGGACCCCTCTCTAGTCCTACATTGGTTCTTATCCACGAATACATAGATTTATTAAAGATTTTTTTCAATTCCTCACAAAACTTTCCTTCTGCTCTTCTCATTCAGTGTAGTCTTTTTCATAGCCCATGAATGTCATCCTCAATAATTGAAAATGATTTTCATTTTAAAATACCCCATCTCATATTCATACACGTGATCGATGGGGTCTTACACACACATTGGCATCCACAAACCTTCCCCACAACAGGTGTTACAGGTGTCCAAAAATAATGGGGTTTAAAGAAAACTGTTACAACATTGTGTAACATTCATGTCTCACATAATTAATTTGCTTTGGTTTAAAATGGGAAAAATGATTATCCCATTTTAAATCAAAGCTAATTCAAACCACCTCAATTGAAGCACATAACAATAAATTCCTTTCCAACCTTATGCCTCCCTTTGGTACCAGAATAAGGTATGAAATAAGTGAGAATTAGTCATAATCTATATTACTATATAAAAGTCCCTTAAACCAAAAACCTGTCGTTTGACCTTTTTGCCCTTGTCAATCCATTCAATTCCATTACAGCTCATTCACACCACTTTAATCACAACCATTTTTTCCATTTTAACCCTGCATTTCTATCCAATTCCATTAAAATTCATTTACATCAATTTAATCTCATTCATAGATATTATAATACATACATTTTATCATGTAACATATTTATTAACTTATTCCATTTTAACCCTGCATTTCTATTCAATTCCATGAAAATCCATTTACATTGATTTAATCTCATTCATAGATATTATAATACATACATTTTATCATGTAACATATTTATTCATTGATTATTAAATTTGGTTATCATAATATTATTAGGATACCCCTACATTTCTGTTCAATTCAATGAAAATCTATTTACAACATTTTAATGTCATTTATATTTTATTTCAATATATACATTTTATCATATAACAGATTGATTAACTTATAATTAAATTTAGTTATCATAATATTATTAGGATAAGAGGATGCTTATAAAATAAAATTATATTCAGGATATTCCCGTTTAGTCTCTTGTAAACTTAACAATAAATTTATTCTAATGCATACATTTCATCATATCTTTTATATATATATATATATATCATAAAATCATGTTAATAATTTATATAAATTATATGTATTTAAAAATTCTATTCAATCCCCATGAAAATCCATTCATATCATTGTCATCTCATTCATAATTTATTTCACTACACACATTTCATCATATCATGCATGACATATTAAAATTTTAAGCTTTACATTTCATCAAATTTATGTGATGACTAATATAAATATATCATAAAATGATATTTATAATTTACATCAATTATGATAAAATTATATTAATTATATTAATATAGTTAAATTTCAATATCATAATATTACAAGGATAAAGGGATTCTTATAAAATGAAAGTGTTTTGAATATTTTAATATATGCTGACTAAAATTATATTAATATATTTATTAATTAATAATTATATTTGAATATTTAATATTATGAGGATATAAAGGGATGCTCAATAAATATATCATAAAATGATATTTATAATTTACATCAATTATGATAAAATTATATTAATTATATTAATATAGTTAAATTTCAATATCATAATATTACAAGGATAAAGGGATTCTTATAAAATGAAAGTGTTTTGAATATTTTAATATATGCTGACTAAAATTATATTAATATATTTATTAATTAATAATTATATTTGAATATTGTAATATTATGAGGATATAAAGGGATGCTCAATATTATAATATATTTTATACTCTATTTTTATTATGAAATTTATGTTGTAACATATCTATGAAAAAATTTCAAATAAAACATATGAGTCATCGCCTATTCAAATAAAACATATGATGCATGGCATTTGTGTTCAATTATTTTACACTTAAATTTTTATTAATTATTACACATTTAGTATTCATTGCACTTAAAAGGAATGCCATTTATTGGCCACAATTCCTGATTTATTTTCAATGATACTTAATGCTATTTATTGTGTATATATATGTGTTTTAAAACCACTACTTATATGCACAAGCAAAAGCAAGACCATTAAAATTTGACAACGAAATTTCATATACATGTGGTTTTCAGTAGACCACACTTCAATTTCCCTCTCACAAACTACCACCTTCATCATTCATCCCCTCTCCTTTCAATCCCTTCATCATCTTCGAGAGATGTTGGCTAATGCTCTTCCACAAACCGCCACATTTATTCACGCGCCATTAAATACTCATTCATTCCCATCACCATTCCTTTGGATAAATGAATCTATCATTTTTTTCTTCTTCTTTCTCTCAAATTTTTTTCTGACCTTAGGAAGTTGGGTTGCACTTTGGTATATATCATGCTTAATTTGTTTCATTTAATCCATTTTATGTTACAATTATACTGAATAAGTTGTTTTTTTTCTTTGGTTCCTCTTTTCTAAAAAAAATTGCCCTGTTTCTATGTTTCTGCTGTTAAAAGAAAATTTTCTTAAATAAGTAATTTATTTTTCTTTAACAGATTCATTATATCTTTGATTCTCTATTCTGGTTGGAAGTAACACAACAATGGATCTGGTATTTATTCATAGATTTTTTGCAATATAATTTCATTATGATATTTTCATTATCATAATAGAATACTTTTTTTTCTATCTGATCTAATCATCAGAATATTATGATGTCCGAATTTAATTAACTATTTGAGTTAGAGAAGAAGATATATGAGTCATGTTGATTGATTTTTTGTTCTTTCAAGGGGTTATTTGATTGTTGAATAATTTGGCACATATAAATTAATAATTCATCATGAATTCATTATTTATTGCTCTTCTGAAAGGTTTTGGCTTGTGAACTTTTTATGCAGTGTCCATCATTGGAACGTGAAGGTGGTGTTCATTTTTCTTTTTTGAAACGGGTATGTTTTTTAGATTGTTTGATTACTCAGTTGTTTTTTTCCTATCATTTATTTGGAATATGAAATTTTATGATTTGTTTACTTAAAAATCTCAGTTTTCATTTCACAGAGGCATTTGTGGAGTTTAATACATCTTTAGGTGGCCTATATCACGATCTTCAATATATAAATGATTGATTCTAGGGATAGGATTTGGGGTTCATGATATTAGTCATTTTTTCAGATAGGCCCCCCTTCCCCTTTTTTTTTTTTTACAGATTTGGGGTTCATGTGATGATGAGACATAGATCTTTGGATCTTTTGATAAATGAATTTTTCTATCAGAAATTTTTTCCTCAATTTAGCTCTTCATAATATAGGATGTGTAGTTGTCTTCACAATTTTTAAATAGTTTTTTTTCTTCTGAATCTATTATAATTGAATTCTATAGATTTTATGATCTATATATATAAAAGATACGATGCTATCTATTTAAAGTTTAGTTAATTTTAAATATGAATTTATTCAACTTCAGTTATTTTTTTCTGTTTGCATGATACATATAAATTTAATTTTTTTTAAAAAAATTATTATTATGATTGAATTCTATATATTTTAGGATCTGTATAAAAGATACGATGATATCTATTTAAATTTTAGTTAATTTTCAATATGTATTTATCCATCTTCATTTTTTTTCTGTTTGCATGGTACATAGAAATTTTCATGTTATTCATATCTAGAAATCACCAAATAATAAATTCCATAGATTTTATGGATTTTAGGATATGTGTAAGTAATGTGATGATATCTATTTAAATTTTTAAATTTTTTATAATGAATTCATCTGTATTATCAATATTTCTTATTTTATTTGCATAGTTCAAAAATACTTTTATGTTAAATATTTATATTCCTTTGATTTGATTTATAAACCTCCATTATCATGATAATATTCTGATATCCCTGCTTGCTTATAAGATAAAAATTAATCTAATTAAAGTTGGCAGATATAAAATAATGATATACATGTATTTACATAAATTTATTTTAATTATATTATCATGATATTACATTTATCATATTTTAAGAATCCAACATGTAATGGTTAAATTTAGAATCGGACAATATTACCATTATCATTTTTTAATATCCAATATGTAAGGGTTAAGATTAGAATAGGATTGGATTTCAGTTTATTTAAAATATAAATAGGATTTATTTCTTAGCTTCTTTTGAATATCATTTTACACGTATATTTTCCTTATCAAAATAGAGAGAGATTATTTTTTTCTTATAGATAATATCTTGGATCTGAATATAATGATAATGTTTTGGTCAATGTAATATTTCGTTTGTGTATATAAATATTTTTACTCCTTTGATTTTATAAGCATCCCCTTATTATGATAATAATATGATCAGGGTTTATTTTCAGGTCCAATAATATTTTATCCTAATTAAAGTTGGTACATATAAAAATATTATTATACATATCATTTATAGAAATCTACTTTAATGTATTATCATGTTTTTCAATCGTGCACTATTCAAAATGAAAAACTATAGTTCACTCCGATGTTTTTTATCATGTTTTTTTCTTTAAAAATACATCTCTATGGAAAGTGTCCTCCAACATACTTCACGAATCACGCCATTCAACATTACATATCTACATCTAAATAATTACCTAGAAGAAGCTTCACTTTAATGGGGAATTCATTTATCTTGCCCTTCTGCACATACAAGCATGAGCTCTATCCCTTCTATCGAACTTCCTCGTGAATTCCTTTATTAAAGATTACTTTGCATGCTGAAATACAAGTGACATTTATCCTATAAAGTTGATAGTAGGCTTACTCTATATATTTGTAGGAAATGACTAGAATGAATAAAAGTGGCCTACATATTATTATTATTTTCAAATGTGTAATGTTCTTCCTATCAAATAAAAGATTAAGATGTATCTGAGTTTACAAATCGGGGTAAACCAAATTCAATAATTCCATTGAACTAAATGTCATTCTTCATCACACTATCTAAAGCACCTTCCAATACCAAAAAAAGAAAAAAGAAAATCAGCTTCCTATTTATACAAAAAAAAAATTCTTATGATATCTACCGATAAGGATGATAACATTTAAGGCATAATTATCATTCCTTTATAAGGATAAGGATGACGTTACAAATTAGCATGAAATGTTTAATATAACAATAGTATTTCAATTTATTCATGTGAAGCTATACAGTTGCATTGAACACTAATAATTTAACAAGTTTGATTTCATTTTTAAATCTGTGTTAAATTTCAATTTTTTTTTAAAAAAATTCGATCATATTGGGATGTCTTGTACTTAACGGGTTGTAAACATTGTAAAGTGAATAAATAAGATATTTTGATTTTCTTATGATATTTATTATACTTTCAGTTATTTATGACTTTATCTTCTTATGTTCTTATTGTGGTGCATTATCATCGGCTTCTTATCGGGCTACATCATATTCTACTTCTAGATCACCTTTCAACCAAAATAAGTAAGTTACCAACATCCCTGAATATGTTATATAAAAAAATTAAATTAATTCCATATACTGCCTTTTATTCAAGTATTGGAAGATTTTGTTACATAACATCCAACGTAATGGATAGGAGCCCTAATAATTAACTTTGCTTCCTCAAATTGAAAGTGTTTATGTTTATTGTTGTATTTAAATAATTTATTTATTTATTGTACATGTAAGTGTCATGCAAAATATATATTCTTACTACGGTACTATAGAAAATTAAAGATACATTAATTTACAGATAATGATAAATGTAGTTTAGTTTTATAATAATTTGTTTTTGCAAAGAGATCTGGATGGTCAAGTTAATGATCTAACAGTTTTAAGTATGAAAATTGTCTAACGGGGTCTCAATGCTCTATCTTATTCTATTTTTCATGTCAGATTACAGGAGGAAACAATCCTCAAAAAAAAAATATATATATAAAAAAAATATGGATCATCTTATCTAGATCCTGTCATAATAATCATAAAATGGGCATGGACGCATGGTTTTAAAAAAGAATGACGGGTTTATTTGAGCCTTCAAGTAGATCGTGTGTGTGTGTGTAGTTTAACTAAATATAAGGTATGTATGACATATTTTTACGTATATACGATGGAATGATATTTTATCTATCAAACTTTATTTTGTGATTTGGATAAATGAAAAAAATAATAAAATAAAATATTGTTAGGTTAGATTGTTATTGGTTATCATTTTTTTTTTGTGTTAAAAAAAGGTAAACTTCATTTATAGGTTAGATAAGTTCATTTTTTACAAATTTTTTTTTATGACACAAATATTAATTGTTCATCGCTTGAATTATTTCAGTAACTTAATATTGTGTCATTTATCATCAATCAAATATTTGTAAAAAGAGAACATATCTGCAAGGTCAAAATTGTCGAGTCAACATTGAGGTATTTAATTGTCTTTTAAAAAATTAATGATGTTAGTTATCTCAAAGTGATGCATTATCAAACTTTTTTTTAATTGAGTAATATAATGCTTTAATTATATATGCAATTGATTTGATTTTCTTATTCTTCATACATTAGTTAAAAAATATATTAATATGTCCATTGTTTTCTGCTTTCTTTTTACAAGAATGATCTTATAGACTAGGTTTCTCGGCTAACAACTGTGTTATTTTTTTCTTTTCATGTCTCATGTTTTTGTTATTTTTATTTTTTGGATGGTGGAACATTATAATATTTTAAATGTTGCATGAGGATTTTTAACTTATTAGAACATTGTAAAATTTAGATTGGTTGTATGCCTTTTAATTTCTTGCATGAGAATATAAATTTTATTTTATTTTATATAATTTTCTTTTTATTACATATATGACATTATTATAAGAATATATGAATATGTGTACCAATAATTTTAAGAATAATTTTATTATCCTTAAATAGATACATGACATGAACTGCTTAGAAGACAATTACTAGGGACAAGATTACTAGAGTATATAGATAAGTATGCTGGATGACAAATTAAGAAAAACATCACATCTTCACATAATAAATCAAAATCATGTTTGTTTGTGGAGCATTCATGAACGATCATATGATAAAAAGTTAATTGTTTTTTTCATGTTTGACACAATTATTTATATCATTTGATTGGGTAAAATATAGACATTAAAATCCTTACATTTGGAGTTAATATTATGAAAATGTTATTGTAACTAAATTTTTTAACATTATTATTAATCAAAACATATATTACATATTATCTATGTGCATTTGCACATGCACAACAACTAGTAACCTTAAAATGAGTGTTTGGAATGTTGTAATAAATGAGAATATGTATGTCAGAATTAACTAGTATAAAGTGGTATATGGATTACAGTCAACCCCATGAATTAAGTTATTATAAATTATTCAATCCAAAAGAATATGTAGGTCTACTGTCAAATCAACTGTCATCATCTCTTATAAATCGATAAATCACTGTCAAATCAATTGTCATCATTTTTTCACCTTTTATAAATCCTCATACACACCCTATTCACATTTTATTCAAATAATCAAAACTTCATTATTATGTTTTTTAACGAGAATGATTTAAAAATAATTTTATCACTATTTATATTAAAATAGTCATAAAATTCAGAATAACTTAACAGGGGCTAAGTGTACAACAGGAGGACTCATCATTTTTTACCAGTCTCTTCTTTAGGTACTTCCTCTGCTGCAGACAAACAAAACCAACCATACTTGCCCCAGGGACTGTTGTCCTGTTATCCTTAGCAAACATTAATTTACCTATGATCACATATTATCCAAAACAGATCGACATCCCTACATTGGTTTTGCCTCCATCTTACCAAAATTTGTAGGAACGAAATATAAAATAAAACCTGATGTCCAATTAGCTACATTGAGTGAAAAAAGTAAAACAATGAGACCACACCCCCACTGGTTTCTAACCTCAATCTACAAAGAAGATTACAAAAATTCAGCAATCATAAGAATCATCAAGTCCACTATTCAATGTTACACTATATAACAAATTGAGATATTAACTCCAAACTTTGCTATGCAAATAGAATTTTATAGCTAAATGTAATTTTTACCGGTGCAATTCTAATCCGTAAGGAATAATTTTACCTTTCGTGATGAAATTAACTTTTGTTGCAGAATGTATGATTTTTTTCCTGCGATATTTAAATATCGTAGGTAATTACCCATTACAGATCACGACAAATGTTTATAATCCCAACCTGGCGGCCTTTTATTCCAAAAAAAAAAATTGTAGTACAAAAAAAATACATTGTAATCCATGTAAAATAAGTAAATTTTTATTTAATTGTCTTTTATGTTATTCTTTTTTCTTTTTCTTTTTTTTATATCGGAGTGATCCCCCGTGGCTGACCTTACGGTTGAGTTGAGAAGGCTACCTCCGCCTGTTTGCCCCGGTTCCATGAAAAATTCTTTTGAATAATCGCCCACAAACAGATGGGTAAGTCAACACCAATACTCGAACACAGAATCTATCAGTAACAACATTAAGCCCTGAACTATTGTACTATAATCACTGGGGACTTTTTTGTTGGGAAAAATCAATCCCGACTGTCAAGATCCGTCGATCGAGATATAGATCGGATAACAATTTTTTTTTTATTAAATCTTTTTCATGCAAATCCTACAAGGCGGAATTAGGATTTACCTTCAGAACTAAGATTCAAGTTCTGTCGAAGAGGAAGATCGGATCTGATAGACGACGATGGATCGCTCAATCAGAACCTTCAGATCTTCTGCCGTCTGTCCTTCGTATGCTGTAGGTCCGCGACGGAGTGTGGCCTCCTTCTTACTTCGAACGACAGCCGCGAATCCCTTCGCTCTCTTTCTCTTCCTTCCTAACCTTTTCTGGACCTCAACTTATAATTGTCCAAGCCCATCTAAAATTGCACTACAACTTTTATCCAATGGATTGTCCAAGCCCATCTAAAATTGTGAACCTCAACTTATAATTTACGGGCAACCGATAATCTGATCTTCCGTGTGTAAGCCGAACTTTACACACCAAATTGTCTACAATGTAAATTAAAGGACTAAAATAAAACAAGCACAATATTTCAAGCAATATAATACAAGCATTTACCAATAATAATTCTCATCAAAATGCTAAGACTATCTTAATAATAGAATTTATTACATAAGTCATGGTTTTTAGAACACTACTCTGACACTTTTATGATATTCTCAATGTTAAGTGTTTTATTTCCCTCTGTTTCCCTTTATTTCCTGGTTATACCTCACCCCAAATGGGGTAAGAAGTTTTAAAAAAATTCAGCAATCAAACCAACCCACACCCCATTGGGTGACTGGTTCTGATGCTCTCGGTCGAGTTGCCCCTCCTAAATTCACACACACAAAACACAGCTATCATCAATTACTAGTAGCAGCAGTAGAGTTCAACAAGAATGCCTGGGACCACACAAAACACAGCTATCATCAATTACTAGTAGCAGCAGTAGAGTTCAACAAGAATGCCTGGGACTTCCTCTCATAGTAATACCCATTCGACTTTGAAGCATCCGCCGAGAAGATCATCACCCCATTGACACCGAACCCACTCTTCTCCAACAGCGCCAACGCATCAAAAAACGCGTCCCCCTGTATGTAAGCCTATCAGTTATTCGAAAACAATATGTATTTGATCCGAATTCATATAAAAAAAATATATATATTCGATATTTGAATTTTCAAAGTGCAAATATTGATATTAGTGTATCCGATTTAAAAAAATCCAAATCCAACATATATAATTGTATTATCCATTATTCATATTTGTTATCATATGTGATTAATCACAATCATAATATATTATATTAGTACTAAAATTTTAATTTTAATATATAATTTCTCAATGAAAGAATAAGTTTTAAAATCTCAATTTTAACCTGTTACACAAATGATCGGAATGATTAGAATATGATACGGATATTAATGTATGCAATATGTTAAGAGGTTTACCTGTATTCTCATCGAACTGCGTGGCTCGCGTCCTGAACGCCTCCACGTACGCCCTCGGATCCCTCACCCTGTCCGTGTAGAACTGGTGGTTCACATAGTTGATTACACCGCCGTATTCATTGAACAATTTGATGTAAGGGTCCACTGTCCTGTAATAAGGGGCTATGGTGGCCACAGATATGATGCTGTTGTTCTTGAGAGATGTTATGAGCTCTCCAATGCAGTAGGAGAAGGTGGTGTCATTTCTGGGGAAGGTCTCGTAGTCGATGTTGATGCCGTCGAGGTGGTAGTCGGAGGCCAGGGATTGGAGGGAGGTGAAGGCGTTGGAGATCCAGTGGTCTGGGTCCTTTGGGTTGTACCACGAGAGGACCTTGTCACCCAGGCTCCACCCTGAGAGGCTGGCCAGGACCTTCATCATAACAGAGAATTCAGGACATAATGATAGTGTTTGTGTCAAGATTCATGCAAGAAGAATGAAAAATTATGTGTTGACCAAACCTCATGTATATATAGTTCCAAAGAAATTAAAGTGTGTATATACTGATTTTTTTGGTAAGGAAAAAATTAAACTCATATAATTAACCCCTTGCAAACGGCTAGATATCCATATAACCCTTTTATATTTTCGAAAGTTCATATAACCCTTCAAAAACATATATGAAAATCTAAATAGCTCCTTAAGTTAAATTTTCATTGGCAGATGAGGAATATTATGCAGATATTCTGTTAGGTTAACCCTAGCTGAAAACACAGTATTCCAAAAACTCTCTATAATGTGTTAAAAACTAAAAAACCCCTGTAATGTGTTAAAAATCTGAAAAACTAATAGAAATTCATCATGACAGATTGAATAGAAAAGTGTTAATTACGTAAATAGTTCAAAAGAAATTAAAGTTTTTATGTAGTGGTTTTTTTGTAAATAATATCATAAATGATGAGATTTTCATGTAATTGTTTTTTTCATGCCTTGACATTGGGGTGGCGAGCCTTGATGCGGGCAACCGATTTGGGAGTCAGTGTGGAGAGCCAATAAGGGGAAAACACGCCGTTCTGGGGCTCGCCGGAGTCATCGGCATCGATGGCGAAGCCTAACACAAAGTGGAAGTCGATGCCATCGTCTATAGGGACCTTATCAAAGGAGACCGGGACTCCAGTGGCACCAATGTACTCCATCATCACCTTCCCATCTACACACACATGTATCCCATATGTTAGAATAAATGAAAGAGAATTCTTGTTATTATATTAGATGAGCTAAAAACTCTATTTATAGATATACAAAGAAAACCCTAAAATATCATAAAAGGAAACTAGAAATATTAGAAAATTAATAATATCATAATAATGATAATAAAGACATAATATTCTCCTAATAATCATATAATGATAATTACATGTGATGATCAAAAGCATGAACAACACTTCAAACAAATATATAGTTTGAATGAAATGTGATTTGTTTACCGCATAAGGAACTAAATAGGAACACTAGTCCGATGAGGTGTGCAAGAAACTGGTTGAAGCTAACTGTTAGGCTAGGATCAAGTCCTAGCCGAGCCAGTGGGCTCATGGCTCGGGTGCACGAGGCACCTAGGCGCGACAGAGGCTCATCGCGGGTGCAGGAGGCACCTTGACGCGAAGGAGACTCGGAACACCGGTCCAGGTGGCACTGGAGGTTTCGGAACGATCGGGCATATTGTCACGCTGGCACGGGGACGAGGTCCTCGGGACAGCAGGCGTGACGCGTGCACATCTCGCGGGGCGTGAGACGACCTGGCGCGCATGTCTTCGGATCTCACGGGGTGGGGCACCAGTCGTGGTACGACGTGGCGCACACGCCCGGGGCAGATCCAGAATACGCGCAGATGGTGGACGCACCCGGAGACGTGGACACGCAGCAATCCTGAGCGGTTACGGTCATGCGCACTTCTCGCAGGGCGTGGAGCGACCTGGCGCACATGTCAGCAGGACGTGCACAGATCTCACGGGGTGGGGCGCCAGTCGTGGCATGACGTGGCGCACACGCCCGGGGCAGATCCGCGGTGCGCGCAGGCGACCAACGCATCGGAGTCGTGGTCATCCAGCGAGGCGGGACGGTTACGCTCGTGCGCGGTTCTCGCGGGGCGAGAACAGATCGTGGGACAACGTGGCGCGTACGTGGGCACTCGGCGTGCCCACGTCCCGGGCAACTCTGCGCACGCACGCGAGAGTGGGGAAACGCCCGGGCAGTACAAGTCACAAACCCTTGTAACACTATATAAGTCCCAAGCCGAAGGTATTCGGGACATAGGTTGTAATCTTGCTGTGAATACAACATAAAGGGTTCTGCCCATCTCTTTGTTCGTGTCTTTGTGTGTTTTCTTTGTTAGGCGACTTCGGAGAGGCTGAACTAGTGTTCGGGAGCACTAGTGCCGCACAGGGTCTGAGGCAAATTTTGGGTCTCTATTTTTCCCCTGTGACAAGTGGTATCAGAGCTTCGTTCAGATGGCGGGAGGTCTCGGTGATCGGGTGGGACATGTCGAGGAACTGGCGGAGGCAACACGAGCTCTGGTGGCGGACGTGGAGAGTCAGGTGACTGCTCTGTCCGAGCGCACCGGGGCTTCAGAAGCAGCAGTGATGGAGATGCACGCGGCGTGGGAACTCAAACTAGCTGAGTTCCACACCGATGTCTCCAGGCTCACGGAGCTTTTCCAAGGCTCCCTTCGCGCACTGTCCGACGACGTGGCCCTCATGAAGAGAGTCCTACACGAGACTCCTTCTTCCACCGAGTCTCAAAGAGTAAAGGTCCCTGAACCCAAGCAGTTTTCAGGAGCTCGCAATGCAAAGGAGCTGGAAAACTTCTTGTGGGACATGGACCATTACTTCAAGGCTGTCCGGACGCCGGAGGCCGAGAAGGTGACTCTCACCAGCATGTACTTGGCGAATGATGCCAAGCTATGGTGGCGCACCAGGACGGAGGATGAGAGTCGTCCCACGATCACAACGTGGGAGGCCCTCGTCAAGGAGATGAAGGAACAATTCCTTCCGAGCAACACGGCGTGGGTTGCTCGAGATGCTCTTCGTCGCTTGAAGCACACGGGCACCGTACGGGAGTATGTGAAGCAGTTTTCCTCACTCATGCTTGATATCAAGAACATGACTGAGGAAGATAAACTCTTCAACTTTATGTCTGGCCTACAAAACTGGGCACAGACTGAGTTGCGGCGTCAAGGCGTGAAGGATCTTCCAGCGGCAATGGCGGCCGCTGATGCGCTTCTCGACTACAAGCAAACCAATGCTCCCGAGAAGGAGGGCAAAGGCAAGTCGAAGGAGAAGGCACCGAAGAAGGGGAAGTTCGATGGCAAGAAGAAGGATGGCGCATCCTCTTCATCGACGAAGTCGACCAACCAGGGTCAATCCCAGAAAGGAGAAGCCGGGTGCTTCCTTTGCAAGGGACCTCATCGAGCCAGGGACTGCCCCAGAAAGGAGAAGCTCAACGCCTTGATCGCTGAGGAGGATGACGCGCATCCAAGCCAGGAGTTTCCCAAGGTAAACCCCCTTCGATTACTCAATGTTTTGAGGAAGGTGGAAGGGACAAGGAAGGGCGGCCTGCTCTACGTCGAGTGTAGAGTCAATGGTCGCCCCGTTCGAGTTATGGTGGACAGCGGAGCCACACACAACTTCATTTCGAACGAGGAGGCTGCACGCTTGGGTCTACCAGTGACCCAGGCCTCAAGCCATGTCAAAGCTGTAAACTCTGAGGCGCGGGCCATCCGGGGCTCGGCCAAAGGAGTGAAGCTGCAGGTTGGACCGTGGTCCGGGACAACCGATTTCTATGTCGTTCCATTGGACGACTTCCAGGTGATACTGGGGATCGAATTCCTCAGTATGGCGGAGGTATTTGTGGCACCTCACCTGCGAGGAATCCTCATCACAGGTGGAGCCACACCGGGATTTGTCCCTGCGACCGGGGACAAGGAGGAAACAACAGGTATGATATCTGCTTTGCAGGTCAAGGCGGGCCTGCGCCAGAGGCAGGATACTTTCCTAGCCGTGCTGGTCAAAGGAGATGAGGAACCACTTTTAAACACGAAGGTACCCGACGCAGTGGAGCAACTCTTGGTGGAGTTCGCGGACGTGATGCCGGCGCAACTCCCCCGCAAGCTGCCACCACAAAGGGAAGTGGACCACTCCATCGAGCTGATACCGGGCGCCAAGCCCCCTGCGTTCCCTCCTTACAAGATGCCACCAGCCCACCTGGAGGAGTTGCGGAGACAACTCACAGACGCGATCGAGGCCGGACACATGCGTCCAAGCAAGGCGCCTTATGGGGCACCTGTGCTTTTTCAGAAGAAAGCGGACGGCACGCTGCGCATGTGTGTGGACTACCGGGCATTGAACAAGGCAACCATCAAGAACAAGTATCCTGTGCCAAATGTGGAGGAGCTATTCGATCGTCTCGGCAAGGCGAAGTTCTTCACCAAGCTGGACTTGCGCTCAGGATACTACCAGGTGCGCATAGCACCTGGGGATGAGCCGAAGACGGCGTGTGTTACGCGTTATGGTTCTTTTGAATACCTTGTAATGCCGTTCGGCCTCACAAATGCCCCGGCTACTTTTTGTACTTTAATGAACAATGTGTTTAGAGAGTATCTCGATCGCTTTGTAGTCATCTACTTGGATGACATTGTTGTATACAGTAGGACCCTTGCAGATCATGAGGAGCACGTGAAGAAGGTCCTACTGAAGTTGAGGGAGAATGAGCTCTTCCTCAAACCTGAGAAGTGTTCGTGGGGGCAGCAGGAGGTAACCTTCCTCGGGCATATAATCGGGGGAGGTCAGGTGCGCATGGATCCACAGAAGATACGTGCGATCGAGGAGTGGCCTGTGCCAAAGAAGGTTGCAGAACTTAGATCCTTCCTTGGCCTGGCAAACTATTATCGAAAGTTTGTCAAAGGCTACTCCAAGAAGGCGGCACCCTTGACGGACTTGCTCAAGAAGGACCGGGCCTGGGACTGGGGCCCGGCGTGCCAGGAGGCCTTTCAGAAGCTGAAGGAAGCGGTTACCTCGGAGCCTATCTTGGCTCTCCCGGACTTCGAGCGGCCCTTCGAAGTTCATACGGACGCATCGGACTATGCCCTCGGTGGGGTACTCGTTCAAGACGGACACCCGGTGGCGTTCGAGAGTCGCAAGCTGAATGACACGGAGCGGCGTTACTCCGTGCATGAGAAGGAGATGACCGCCGTGGTGCATTGCTTGAGAGTGTGGCGCCATTACTTGTTGGGAAGTCACTTTGTGGTGCGCACAGATAATGTGGCCACAAGTTGCTTCTCAACACAGAAGAAGCTCACTCCCAAGCAAGCACGGTGGCAAGATTTCCTCGCTGAATACGACTTCGAGTTATGCTACAAGCCTGGTTCGGCCAACCAGGTGGCCGACGCGTTGAGCCGTCGGACAGAGCTGGTGATAGCAACTCTTGTCACGCGCGCCACCGGTGACATCTTGCAACGCATCAAGGAAGAAACGCAGCATGACCGACACGCGAGTAAAATGGTCAAGCAAGTCACTGATGGGGTGACTCGGCGTTTCTGGCTGGAGGATGGGATCCTCTACGCACGGGGTAGGCGACCCTACGTGCCAGCGACAGGTGGGCTACGACAACTCCTATTGAAGGAGGCGCATGACACCAAATGGGCGGGTCATCCGGGACAGGAGCGCACACTGGCTCTTCTAAGCGCCAGTTTCTATTGGCCAAGGATGGAGCTCGACGTCGAAGCCTATGTCCGAACTTGTCTTGTGTGCCAACAAGACAAGGTGGAAAGGAAGCTGCCAGGGGGACACTGGAACCCTTGCCAATTCCAGAGAGGCCATGGGAGAGCCTATCGATGGATTTTATTACGGGACTCCCCAAGGTTGGTGAGTTCACATCCATCCTTGTTGTGGTGGATCGTTTCTCCAAATACGGCACCTTCATTGCAGCACCGAAGGAATGCTCAGCCGAGACCACTGCACAACTGTTCATCAAGCATGTCGTCAAATTTTGGGGCGTGCCTCGGGACATTGTTAGTGATCGAGATGCTCGGTTCACAGGTCGATTCTGGACGGCCTTATTTGAGCTCCTTGGTACGCAATTGAAGTTTTCTACCAGCAATCACCCGCAGACGGACGGGCAAACCGAGCGGACTAATGCCTTACTGGAGGAATATCTCCGCCACTTCGTGTTGGCCAACCAACACAATTGGGTCGACCTACTCGACGTTGCCCAATTCTGCTTCAACTTGCAGCAGAGCTCCTCAACCGGACAGTCCCCCTTCGAGTTGGCCACGGGGCAGCAACCGCTGACTCCACAGGAGGTGGCCAAACAGAGGGAACAAGGGAACTGCCCAGCTGCTTACCGCTTTGCCCGAGCACGGCAAGAGCGGATCGAGGAAGCTCGGGACTGCCTGGCCCGGGCGGGCCGAAAGATGAAGAGATGGGCAGACGAGCGAAGAAGGCCCTTAGAGTTTCAGGTTGGGGATCGAGTGATGCTCAAACTCACTCCCCAAATCCTGAAGAAGATCAGCCGCAAGACAGCGCACAAAGGGCTTGTGCCACGGTATGATGGGCCCTTTGTGATCACTAAGAGGGTGGGACGTCTTGCGTACCGGCTGGATTTGCCTAACCGACTTAAGATTCATCCGGTCTTTCATGTGAGCTTCCTGAAAAGGTATCATGAGGACCAGGAGAATCCGGAGCGCGCCACCATCAAGCGCGCCCCGCCCACTGTAAGGACACAGTTCGACCGGGTCGCTGAATCCATCTTGGAGCACAGGGTGGAGGGACAGAGCGTGAAGAACCGGCGGACGTTCTTCCTTGTTAAATGGAAGGGGGCGGGACCAGAGGAGGCAACATGGGAGAAGGACACTTCTCTTTGGCAATTCGAAGACCTCATTCAGGCGTACCTGAAGGAAGCACCGACGCGGACGTCGGGTTCCAGAGGGGCGGGAGAATGTTAGGCTAGGATCAAGTCCTAGCCGAGCCAGTGGGCTCATGGCTCGGGTGCACGAGGCACCTAGGCGCGACAGAGGCTCATCGCGGGTGCAGGAGGCACCTTGACGCGAAGGAGACTCGGAACACCGGTCCAGGTGGCACTGGAGGTTCCGGAACGATCGGGCATATTGTCACGCTGGCACGGGGACGAGGTCCTCGGGACAGCAGGCGTGACGCGTGCACATCTCGCGGGGCGTGAGACGACCTGGCGCGCATGTCTTCGGATCTCACGGGGTGGGGCACCAGTCGTGGTACGACGTGGCGCACACGCCCGGGGCAGATCCAGAATACGCGCAGATGGTGGACGCACCCGGAGACGTGGACACGCAGCGATCCTGAGCGGTTACGGTCATGCGCACTTCTCGCAGGGCGTGGAGCGACCTGGCGCACATGTCAGCAGGACGTGCACAGATCTCACGGGGTGGGGCGCCAGTCGTGGCATGACGTGGCGCACATGCCCGGGGTAGATCCGCGGTGCGCGCAGGCGACCAACGCATCAGAGTCGTGGTCATCCAGCGAGGCGGGACGGTTACGCTCGTGCGCGGTTCTCGCGGGGCGAGAACAGATCGTGGGACAACGTGGCGCGTACGTGGGCACTCGGCGTGCCCACGTCCCGGGCAACTCTGCGCACGCACGCGAGAGTGGGGAAACGCCCGGGCAGTACAAGTCACAAACCCTTGTAACACTATATAAGTCCCAAGCCGAAGGTATTCGGGACATAGGTTGTAATCTTGCTGTGAATACAACATAAAGGGTTCTGCCCATCTCTTTGTTCGTGTCTTTGTGTGTTTTCTTTGTTAGGCGACTTCGGAGAGGCTGAACTAGTGTTCGGGAGCACTAGTGCCGCACAGGGTCTGAGGTAAATTTTGGGTCTCTATTTTTTCCCTGTGACACTAACCATGGCTTGATATTTCTGAGATGATATTGGGTTAGTTTGAAGTGCATGGGATTGAAAGACTTGAATGCATGTATTTATAAGTTTTATAATTTCCTCTCTTTTTGGGGAGCCGATTAGGTGCGGTTTACGGTCGGTGCGGTGCGCGATCACGGGCCGTCGATCACGGGTCCATCGCATCGGACGATCGGGTGCGATTCACGTCGACCGTTGGATGCGATGGACCCGCGATCGGACGGCCCACGTCGTAAACCGCACCGACCGCATACCGCACGTAATCGCGACCACTCTTTTTGTTTGTTTTATAAAATTTTGACCGGGGTTAAAGCCGGCTTGGGCATTTCTTCAATAAACAATGGTACTGCTAATTCAAAGGCCTCCACGGGGAAACCGAAGAAAGAAATTAAAGTTTGTAACGATGGACACAACGTATTCATGTTTATTCTCCAATCAAATTTTTCTTGTTCTTATCGGTCCCACCTAATAAATTTAATTACCTCTGTTTTAATTGCTCAGATGACATATTAGTAGGCGTACCCAAAATCTCCAAATCTTCCAATTCCAATATGTTTATGCACATCTATCTATATCTATATTACCTATAAAAGTATCAATTCATGAAAAACATTCATTGAACATATTTACCCTTACCAATTCATGAAAACCATTCCTACCCCAAATGATATTTGATTAGATATATTTACCCTTTTAAATTCATTGAAATCAAATATCATATATAATGTGTTTAATGTATTTAATTTATACATTTATTTTAATTCTATACATTTATTCGTATTTATCCTTTAACATTATTCACAATCAATTACATGACTATATGTCTAAATTTCATATATGCAACTTCATTATATTCACAATTTAATAAATTTAAATTTAATAAATTTAATATATCTATATTGTTGTGACTATTGTGGATAACCACCGCCACTTCAACTTCCACCACTTTCTCCATAACCCCCTCTTTTCACTTCCCTAACCCCCCATCTCTTTAACACCCAATAATGATTTATAGGCCCCAATTTCACAGGCCCCAAATAGGCCCCATGATGTGGCAATTGGACATTACCTGTTATACCCTTTATTTGATAACCACCTCAAGATTTTATTCCGAAAATCGTGGAGTATCATTAATTCTTGTATTTCTTCACCATTGCATCATGGAGAATCATAAATTTTGAAGCTTTTATTCATGCAACAGATCTGAAATTCTCTCGCTTGATGTAGACAAAGAGACTTTTTACGAGATGAGACTCCCTCCGTATTGTGAGAAGGAGAATTACCACTTCTTGGACTCGCGGGGTTGGCGCGCGTTGTTGGCGGATCAGTTGTCGATGACCGAGTTTGATATATGGATGTCGATGGACGACGGAGGGATAGAGTGGACGAAGGTGTATAGCTTCAACGCGGATCGGCGCTTTGGGGGGTTGTGGAGCGTGTGCTCTGTGTCGGTTGTTTTGGGTTCTGATGATCTGAAGAGGTTGGTTTTGCATGTTGAGGTGGTTGAGGGGGATGGGGGTCGTTTGGGTTTTGTGTGAGGGAGATGTATTTCACATGATAGAGTTGAGTGATAAACGAAGGTGGTCGATGGAGTTGAAGTTCAGCATGGGATATCCTCCACGTTCAGTTAAGGAGCACGTTGACAGTCTCATCTCCTGGCATGCATGATTTTTGGTTAAGAATTTAATTATTGTTTTGTTTGTTGTTTCTACTTCCACTTCTTCTTCTTTTGTTTTTATATATATTTTGGATGTAAGCACATAGGGTTTGATGAGAGAGTTAACGTTTTTATAAATTCATGAATTAATATTATATTATTTTTGTATGGATGGGTTGGATGCGTTCGTTTCGTGTTATTTTTATTTTTGTATAGATTCATTTGATGCATGCATTTTTCATTTGATGCTTTTGTGTTTCTTATAAATTTTTATATTGTATTTGAAAACAAGGAACGATGGTAGTGTTTAATGGCGCCAATTTCATTTTTCATAGTGTTTAATAGTTTTTCACAGTTTCATTTGTTTTACATGTATTGAATATCATTTTTCATAGTTTGATTTGTTTTTGTCTTAATATCTAAATGTAACATTTGATATTGTTACATTTTTAAAGGGTAGTTTGTTTGATAAAACTGTTACATTGTTGACAATGTAAATAGTCATTTTTTAAATCTGTGTTATTTTTGTTACATTCGTAAATGTAACAGTCAACAACATGCATGTATTGATTTATATTTGTTACATTCATAAATATAACAGTCAACTACATGTAAATTTTTTGACAAAAAAATAAATATAACAGTCAACTAATTTTTTAAATCTGTGTTATTTTTGTTACATTAACAGTAGTCATTTGAAGGATTTTAACAAAAAAAACAATTTAGGTAAGTTTTGGGTGTAATTTAGGTAAGATTTGGGTGATTGAAATTGAAAATTGAGTTACTAGATAAGGATTTCAAAATTCAAAATTTGAAATACATAAATTTTGGTGTAAATATGAAAAATTAGTAACTCATTAGAGAAAAAAAGGGATTTAGGTTAATGGGAGAGATTTTTAATGAAGGGCAGATTTGTATTTTGCCCTTTTATCTTTTTTGAAAAGTCAACAAGCCAACCAATGAGATGATGACATCTCATGTGGCTTATGAGTGAGGCTTATATTTTGGGGCCTCGGTATCATGACTCCTTTAACACCCCATTATGTACCCCTACCTCATATTACTTCTAACATCCAACCTTTGAGTTTCCTCCATGGACCCTATAAATTGAGGGGTTTGTAATGTATTCCATAATCAACAAATAGTGAATAAGAATATCTCTACTTTTTTCTATATGCTTGTGTGTTTTGTTTATGTATTCATATTTTACTTAGTTTACAACACGTTAGATTTTGGGTTTGACTTTTTATTGTTCTTTGATTCATTATTAGAATTTTTTTATTATTTTAATTCTCTTAGTGCAGAATACATATTGTTTTGTTAGAAATAATGTTTGTGTGTTTGTTGTGAGATTTGTTGGATATGACAGATTGATACCTTAAACTACTCACATCTCTAACAACAATGTAAAACTTATACATAATTGAGGTAGATAAATTTTAACAACTAATGATAATAGTTCACAAAACAAACCTGTAATTTCAACTAATATTTGTTCATTATATTTCAACAAAGTTATTCATGTGCAACGCACATGTACATCAACTAGTAGAAATGAATGAACGGTTTGAATTCTGAAAATAACCTTATATTATATTTTAATGAGTGCAGGAGTTTCTTATCAGGGGCGGATTAGAACACTTTTTTCAGGTGGGCTGAATTAATATTTTCTAAAAAAAATTTCTCTTGATAAAAATATCAAAAAAAAATTTGATAGTCAAATGATGCACTTGAAATAAAATAAATTCATCAAAAGATTAAATAAAATAAAACAAGTTCATTAATACAAAAGTTTATAATCAAATACTACATTAAAAAAAGATACTAAGTAAAGAAAATCATAATCAAAATTCTGTCGAGAACAACTCAGAGAAATTAAAAAAATATATATTAAAGCATTATTGAAGTTGGGCTTTGCGGTGTTTTAGATTAGAAATCATCTATTATCGAGTCTGAATCAATAATTTCAGCAAATTCTCTCTTTATTTTCTTCATTTTTTTTAATGAAATACAATCCTCCAATTAAAATCCATCTAAAATTATAACTAACATAAAAAATATATTAAAAAAAACTCAAATATTATATTAAAAAATTACAAATACAAATTTAGTTTAAAAAGTTTTGATTTAGTTTTCTTATTAGACACCGAGATAATCAAGAATAATTCCTTATTTATTTGGATTAAATTAAATGTCAATAAAACATATTAGTGAATAACAAATACAAACCCTAACAAAAAATTCTCATTGATTCTTATCACTGCACACCCTGATTTTATATACGGTATATTTTTTGACACCAATCAATCTTTCACCAAAAGAACTCAAAATCACACGAATAAACATTGTCAAAATATAAAATATCTAAATGCATCTACAAAACATATAATAAATCAAAAGAATTAAAGAAAATTTATAAATAAAATCAAATTCATACATAATGTTTGGTGTTGGTGAAGGGGGTGATTTATTCATTGACGGTTGACCGGCTGCAAAATATGCTTAAAAAAAGATGCTCAATTAAGTAAATTGAAATTTAAATAGCAAGTTGTTTTGGGATTTTTCTAAAACAACTGAGTTGAACCAGTGTTTTAGGGGTTTTTGAACAAAATATGGACTGAGTTTTATTGGGGTTTTTTTAAAAACTGGACTGGGCTGTTATTTGAGGCTTTTTTTACAAAATCTGGGTTGGGATACAGCCCGGCCCAGCCAACCTATGGGCCCGCCCCTGGTTTCTATACTTTTCTTAGGAATGTTGTACACAAGATCCCTTCTTATTCCAAAATGAGAGTGAGGCTGAAGAAGGTTCTGTTGGGAGACCAATCTTGTCATGCATGTACAATATAAAAAATGAGATTTTATTTTATTTTATTTTATTTTATGTAGAGGAACCCACTCCATGTGATGGAGCATGAGCCCCTTCAGGGTGACGATGACGAGAAGGTTAGGGAGATTGCTCCACGGCACCACGCCTGAGCAGTGTTCAAAGAGGACGGAGACAACAATGTTCAAAGGGGGAGGAGACTGCGACGAAGTTAATGCCCTGCATTTCAGAAAGACGATGCCTCCAGAGGTTGGGGTAGCAAAGAACGACGCAAATGACATTGAGTGTGCTCCGACCCGATCGGGAGGCAACAAAGGCGCTTGTGATAGGTGGTGGTAATGGAGTGCACCATGTCAGTGAGGTTGCGACATGAGTCGGCGGAGATCTCAAGGATGTCCATTGAGTGGAGCTAGGGCGATTGTCACCACGTAGTTGGAGGAACCCAGTGACTGTCGTGAGTGGGCCGAGAGGGACGCTGACTTGAACTCATCGTCGTCGAATGAATATTTGTTGCTTGAAACATCACTGATTCAATTTTTGGATGAAGTTGTCTGAAAGTGGAGGTAGTTGACACGATCTTTCACTGGTGCTGGTGGTTAACGACAATGCCCTGGATGCGCCTTTGAGAAAGAGAGAGAGAGAAAGAGAGATGACATATAGAGTCCTCTAGATTATGGGTGATAAAAGAGCCGAACGAGCTGAGCTTTGACCTGCTCAGGCTCGGCTCGGAAACGAGCTTCATTTCGTGTTCAAGCTCGGCTCGTTAAGCTCATGAAAAGCTCGGTTAAAGCTTGGCTCGGGCTCGTTTAGCTAAAAAAAATCTTGTTTAACATTTGAAAAATCACATTTCACAAATCACAACACCTTATACATGTGAAATAACATAAGCTCGGGCTCGGGCTCGGGCTTGGTTCGGGCTCGGCTCATTTTCCTTTTTTCTATTAAGTAAATGAGCTCGTCCAGGCTCGGGCTCGGCTCGTTTACAAACTGAGCTTTAAAATTATTCAAGCTCGGCTCGTTTATCTAATCGAACGAGTCTGAACGAATTTTAACCGAGCCGAGCCCGAGCTGCTCGGCTCGTTTGCCAGCCCTACTCTAGATTGAGTTTTCTATGGAATCTCAAGTTATGGGAGGCATGTTTGGTTCTGCTGAAGATAGGGGGAGGAGGCGACCACATGAGGAGGGAGCAGGAGGGACCGGTGGAGGGAGAGCGAGTATGATGTGGAGGAGAAAGAGTGAGAAAAAACAAGAGTTGCGCTATCTAAAGTGTGATATATGTAAGAGTATCTCTAATGAATAGATTAACTAATCAAGATGTTAAAGGGTGAATTGCAGTTTATAAATTTGAGCAGGGTGGGTTAGAAAACGGGGTGGGACAGCAGTAAAATGGGGTGCATATAACCGTCCCCCCGTTACCAATGGCAAGTGGCACATCTCATTCGTCACATAAAAAAAGCATATGAGGATCTGAGACGGAAACATTGATGCACAGCGTGAGATTGAAGAGATCTGTGAGAGAGCTCTGAAAATTGAAGATGAGAGGAATATGATGATGATGATGATAAAGAGATTTAACGGCCGAGGCTCCTCCCTTTCTTCTTCACATATGAGCAGAAGCTACGCGAAGAGGGCACTCTTCGCCCTCAGGAGATCCTTCTCCCCTTCGTTGGTCACCATCTGCGTCGCTCTCTTGCTGGGTTTCTCTCTCTTCGCCTTCTTATACTCCATGTCGCAGATCTCCCGCGTGGAGGAGGAGGAGGAGAGAAGCCCTTCTTCTCTGATCAACCTCGTGAGGTATTTTCTTCCCCAATTTCTCGATTGGGTTTTGCGGATTCACTTTGAAAGATCGGTTTTTGATAGCTTTTCTTGCTTTATTAAGAAATTCGGAGAAGTGGGTTCCTTCCTTCATTCCTTCCCTCTTTGAATTTCAGAAAGATTTGTTGTTTTTTGGAAGTTTTAATGAATGTGTTATTGTTTCCTCTATGAATTCTGTATGCCTGTGTCACCTATGCCTACATGTTTACATTTCAAACTGCGAAAACTATATGTGAGGATTAGATAGATTTTCCAGAGTCTGGATTCCTTTTATTGCAATGATACCAATGTTTTGAAAATCAAGCCTTGACTAGCCGATTAGCCACCCCTGCGAGAGCATATGGGGGGCACAGTTAAAAATAAACCCAATGTTTTGTGAATTGGGAACATGATTAATGTGATGATGCCCATTTTCAAAAAATTACATCAGATGCATGCCATGCCCTCCTGTGCTTGCGAGGTTATGATATTCAGTGATTCTTCTATTTTGGGACGAGCACATGATTTTTCCTACTTACTGAGCAGGACGTGGTTGAGGAAGAGCAGTTATGGGATGCTTCTTTTGGCTATGGCTACCAGCCCTGTGTCAAGCCTAAGCGTGGATATCAAGGTTCGGATCCATTACAAATGCTTTTGACATGATGTATGTTACTTACTATTGAGCACTTAAAGAGAAGTTCCGATTGTGAATGTTTGCAGTCTGGTGTAGTGAATGGGTGTTTCCTGTGGTGGTGATATTATTAACCTGTTCTTGTTTGACTCCAGCTCCACAAGATTTGGAACGCTATTTGACCGTGAGGAGTAATGGAGGACTCAATCAAATGAGGACTGGTGTAAGTTACAAGTACTTTAGCAGTTCAATTTGATGTTTATGAATACCATGATTTATAATTACTCATCCTAAGTGTGGATGTTGGCTTCAGTTAGAGATTCCTTCTGGTGAATGATGCAACCAATTCACCATAAAATAAAATATTTTCAATCTGAGTCTGATCTCATTGAGCGAATTCAGTAGAGACTATCTACAGAACACCATAGATGATCTATATATTTTTATTATAGACTATTTTTTTTACCCCAAGCAAAATATTGTACCGTATGAAGTTGATCAAAGCGGCCAACCATCTCTTGTTTGTAGATATCTGATATGGTAGCCGTGGCACGCATTTTGAATGCGACATTAGTAATTCCCCAGCTGGATAAGAGGTCATTTTGGCAGGATTCAAGGTCAGAGTCCATTTTAATGTTTCCTCTGATATTCAAAAGTCTTTTTTATATATGCTGAGAAATGAGCACATACATATATGTATCTTCACATTACGTGTCCCTGTGCAATTTATCTCACGCATTGTTGAATGTTTGAACAGTACGTTTGCAGACATATTCGATGAATTCCATTTCATCAAAACACTGCAAGGAGATGTTAGGATAGTGAAGGAGCTTCCCAAGGGATTGGAATCTGTTCCAAGGGCTCGTAAGCACTTTACTACCTGGTCTGGAATGGGTTACTACATAGAAATTGCAGAATTATGGAAGAATTATCAGGTAGATGGTCGCTTTCCTCTTTTAACATGCCATCTGTTTTGTCTTGATGTTTTTGATATAGAGCTAAATTTCATGTTAACTTTGTTCAAACTCTGATAGAAGCTACAAAATAGCATGCATTTGTTTGTTTTTGTACAATGCCTATGATGGTGATACCACATCCGACCATCAAATCAAAATTAAGGCATTCATTGACCTAGTGTCCTTTACATTGTCATTGGTTCTGAACTGAAGGGAAAAAATGATATTATGAAAATCTTTTGTAATCAATGTGTCATGTTTTGATGATGCTCATATGTGATGTTTTAAAATTATTAAGAATTTGACTTCTGGTTGTTATCTGCCGTACATTTTTGCCAACAGAAATGACTTGGCTTACATGAAGTTAGAAAAATCATTAAAATTAAAGGAATATGTTCCCCTGGCAGGTCATTCATGTTCCTAAATCTGACTCAAGGTTGGCAAACAATGATCTCCCACTTGATATCCAGCGTTTGCGTTGTCGTGCATTATACCATGCCCTCCAGTTTTCTGCTCCGATTGAGAACCTGGGAAAGGTGCGAGCTTTAACCGCCTGTGAAGATTTACTATCTTTATCAGGAGCCAATGATCTGCGATATTACTTGATTTCATAAAATGCATTTAAGAGATATGCTTTGGTATACACTGTAACTTAGGTACTGAGCATACGTCACGGTGACCCCACAGAAGCTGGTGGAGCGTTTGAGGTCACACGGACGATATATCGCCCTTCACCTACGGTATGAAAAAGATATGCTGTCATTTACTGGCTGTACGTATGGTCTGAGTGAATCAGAATCCGAAGAATTGAAAATAATGAGGTAGGCACGTCTCTATAGTGAAAATCATATCTTTTTATGTCTCACAAGATAAATGAGTTTTTTTTCTGTCCATATGATCATAGGGAAAATACAAATCATTGGAAGTTGAAGAATATAAACTCAACGGAACAGAGAATAGGTGGTTCTTGCCCTTTAACACCCAAGGAAGTAGGGATCTTCCTTAAAGCTCTAGGATATCCCACATCGACATGGATATATATTGCATCTGGTGAAATATTTGGTGGCACTGCCCGTCTTTTGGATCTCAAGTCTCGCTTTCCAAATTTAGTTTTCAAGGTATTTTAGCCTAAACTCATGCATTATGCAAATTATGTCACTTTTTTCTAAATTAATGGACTTGGTTGCTGGCAGGAGACAATTGCTACTCAAGAAGAACTGAAAACACTCACTGAGCATGCATCACAAGCAGCGGCACTGGATTACATCATATCAATAGAGAGTGACGTATTTGTTCCTTCATATACGGGTAACATGGCAAGAGCTGTGGAGGGGCATCGCAGGTTTCTTGGTCATCGCAAGACAATCAGTCCGGACAGGTATTTATATTCCTTTTTCAAGGTTTAATTGATTCTTATAACATGTTGTAACTTGGAGCATCGCTCATGTGTATGGTGATACTGGATGAATTGTGTTTTTAAATGACTGGAAATGCCTTTCTTAGATATTCGCATTCTTTCCATTTGTTACTATTTATATGCAGGAAAGGTCTGGTAAAGATTTTTGATAAACTGGAAATAGGAGACTTGGAAGAAGGCCCATCATTATCGTCACTTATAACTCATATGCACAAGTTCAGGTAGTATTTTTTTTGTTGTTGTTGTAAATGACACTGAGTTCCTTTTTCGCAAGTAATTATGATTCTCCTTCACAATGAATTTTTTAAGGCAAGGTGCTCCAAGGAAAAGGTATGGTTCTGAGCCTGGAATTAAAGGTCGGGCTCGGTTTAGGACTGAAGAATCGTTTTATGAAAACCCATTTCCTGAATGCATCTGCAAGAAAAAGAAGCCTCGACGGACATAGAGGTATTATATCTCTTTATTATGTAGCCAAGTTATTCAAAACCCTAGGAAATACATTTAGTTTACTCGGGCAGGATATAACTACACAAACTATCATTTTGGACTTGCCATTGTCATACAAGGTGGCTTCTTGTCATACATAGGAAATGGGTTGTCGTGTGTGGAGGCCATGCTCAGATACATTAATTAACTGATGATCACAAAAAGTCAATGCATTGTTAATATTTACAAGTCAATGCCATCTTTCTTACGTTTGTTTTGTACATGTGTAGGGAAGGCCTGTCTAAGAAATTTGGATTGGGAAGTTCAGTTCTAAGCGACTTTCCTCCAGAGCTACTGATTGAGAGTTCTGATGTATTCACATCAAATTTTTCATCATTTTAATGTGCATTCTTTTTATTAAAATGGGAGCAAAAAAGGGCTCATGTAATCCTTGCCTATGTAATGCTTTCTTGGCGGGGTTTTTATTTGAATAGCTGCCCTTGTCTCTGCCATTTTGTTTTCACTTATTTGTTTGATCCCATGACTGCCGATGCATGGTTTCCCTGCAGATTACAAAAAAAATAAAATAATCACACAGGTATTATAAGTTAAACAATGCATGCTTTATCACTTGACCATCTACACTTGGCTCAATCTGAAGATGATAAACCTGGATTGATACATATCCAAGGGACAAAGTAAAATAGGCAACCTTCTATAATGAAGAGCCACCTTATAGGGAAGAGAAGCCAAACTAGCTTCATTATTCAGCCCCTCTTCATAGATCTTTAGTGAAGCTAGCTTGGCTTCCATTATCTGAAGACCAACAGCAGAATGATGACAATATTTACCATATGAGCATTCAAGCATGACATCAAACATGGGTAACTATTTAAAACCATCCTGAGTAAGGACCCAGATAGAGGACACACCATGAATTGCTGAAGGTGTAAAATATCTCCACTATATTCCAATTCTGATGAATTCTATATGTTCTTAAGAAGATTACACATCTTAAAAACAAAGGGAAGTGATTGTCATGAGATCAAAATCTGCCAACTATAAACCCTTTTTTTTTTTTTGCTTTCACTTAATTTATCCAAAGGGACATCAACAAATTTTTAAAAAAAGGGTAATATATCCTATCAAAGAAATCTTAAACCACGCGGAATGAATCCGCAATCTGTTTTAGATCCTTGTAGTGCCTCTTCCACTGAAGACCTGGAAGAAAATCCATAAGTCAGGACTTTGATTCGCTTCACTGAGGAGGAGGTGATATATATGAAGGTACTAATGCTTACCTTTTGCAGTTATGTTGAATAAATAAAGTCTGTTGCCAGCAGCAGTTGCAGTGATGAGGACATGAGGAGGTTCCAACTCGAACTGATAGTAGGTCCTCCCCGAATGTTGTACCACACCCATGCTTAGAACCTTCCCTTCTACATTTTCTCCGATTACTTCCGGTCCAAAAGCATTGATCACCTTCTCAGGAGGTCCTATATCCTCAATTTTAGCATCATCTCCAAGATCTGAACCATCACATATTGCAATCTATGATTATTTACACTGGATGTTGATATCAATTCCCAATTCATGTATTAATTTGAAGTAATCTTTCCAGTGAAAAAAAGAAGTGGGAGCATTATAGTAATGACAAGCGGACTAGCCTCCTAGTGCAAGAGATTTCATGATGAGTAGTTCAGATTCAGGCCAATTATTGCATTTATCATGTCATGGTTCTGATCCAGTCTTTCCAGTTTATAATTCTTGTCTTTGACAGGTGATCAAGGATTGGATGCTAATGAACATGTAATGATTTGACAATATGAATCCAGACATTAAATGCCACAATAGACCTCCAAACGTTGTCCATTCATTCTGAAAATGTAGTGACACAGTTGTAGTTTTTCTTTGGAGAATTATAAAACTAAGTTTGAATTGTTATTACCTGCGAATCTGAGAACCGGAGCTACAATCACAAACAAGCGCCCTTCCTGGGGACTTGCGAACCTCAGATCAATCTCTGTTCCTCCAAGATCAGCGATCGACACAGGAACCTATAAACATATCACATTTAGAACATAAATGTGAGGTCTAAAATTCCAATTACTGCATTCACTTATCAAATGGCTAGTAGACCTTATTATAAACAAGGTAAACCTTCATTAATTGAGATTTTTTTTTTTACCTCATCCCAGTCCTGAGGGACTTTAAACATGTAAGGAATTATTGGACTCCACCCAACACCATGTCCTCCAGACTTCTCGTCTGGTCTTTGATATGTCCTCCAACCTGGCTGATCAATTTCATATCTCATGAAGATCCATACAGCATTGCAAATTTCAGAAATACATTTTTAAGACCAACTTATATAAAATGATTTAGAAACAATAGAGGCCTACTCATTTTTTGAGGAAAATGAGAAGATTGTTCGACTGGTATTAATCTTAACGTCCATCTAAACTGTGGGCATACAGGTTGATTTCTTAAAAAAATGTTTACGTTTCTACTGGTGAATGCTACTTCAGATGTGATTCAGTGATTGGGTGTTTCAAAAATGGCAATCTCTGCACTCAAATATAACAGATAACTAAAAAAACAGCTAGATTTTCTGAAAAATTAAGGCTGAGGTTGCTAATTATGCAAAAATTAGATCTTATAACAAAAAAGGAACCACAAGGCTACAGGAATATCCATTAAAAATGGGAAGAATTATTGGAACACTTAAAACAAATCCAACAAAAAGTACATGTTGAGAATGTAAGCATTCAGTTCCAAGTCACAAACTAGGGCTAATGTCACTGATTATATAAAACATCCAATGGAAAGTATACAAATAAAATGAAATATAATGACAGATAAATAAAGAACCAACCATTTTCATCTGGTTCAGACAAACCAGGGACCCTCCCTGCCAAGAGGCCTTGTTTCACTGCAAACCCATCACCAGGGAATCCCAAGGCCGCCGCAGAGAAGAGTGGGAGCCCCAAAACAATAGCAGACCTCCTCCCCAATAACCCAATAGGTTTCACAGTTTTCCCACCGACAGAGACATCATTTCCTTCACTCTCATCTTCTCCACAACATCTCAATAGTAAAGACTGCTTCTTCACATGCATGTCTGGTTTGGGTTTGCATTTTGGTTGTGTGGGAACCCAACAGCTTGCAAAGAGGGTGGTTCCCATTCTTTTTGGGAGGGGGGTATCAAATTTGGCTGCTTTAAATTCCAAATTTTGATAACTGGGTTCTTTTTTTTATTCAATCTTTCTTCTTTTCTCTCTCTCTCTGTGAAACCGAGACCAGTAGATAATGTCTTGGAAAAAAATGGGATTTTGTGGTTGAGAGAGCAATGGAAGAAAAAAAAATGTTGGTTTTGAAGATTAAATTGTTTGTGAATGTGTGGATGCCAATATTTGCTGCTTTTACATGTGCACACTTTTTAAGTTTCTAGGCCTGTCTCTCAACCGAGACAGAGAAACAATGTCTTATGTGGTAATGTGGGGTATCTTTAATCAGTAGTAGTAGATGCAGCAGAAACTATCGTCTCCAATCAGAAACTTCCAGATAGGATGTTTAAATGAATTCCTACAAGCATGTGGACAATCCTTTTGATAAATCTCTTTTTATTATTTATTTATATACATTTTTGAAGCACCATATTTATTACATGAGTTTCACTACATTTTTTAGCTCCAACAAGAGTTGGAAAAAAAATTCCAGATACTTACAAATATAAACCAGAGGGGATTCAATTTCCCAAATAAAATTGTAAACAAACAGTTGCTGCAAACCATCTTGATGTTATAAGAGACATCCTTTTCAAACAAGCATTTCCAATAGGTTTAAGATCCAAGCTGCTTCCATAGCAAGTAATCAAATGATCACTGTCATTACATAACAATAATAGAAGAGTAAAAGCATTCCATTAGAATGAACTGCAAAACATTACAAATATTGATGCCAGTACCAGAGAACTATTATAAATCAAAACATAAATACATAATGAGTTTCCTTTTCTATATATCATACACAACAGATGTTAAAAACATATTATCATCACTCACCCACTTAAGGAACATGGCATGGCTAGGTGGACCATGCTAGACGCCTCTGCCCAACGTTTTGCAAAAACCTTACAATTCAGCATTAAGTACCCCCATGTAATGAAAATTAACCCCCCGTTTGGGGTGAAGAATAAAGGGTGGATAGGGGAGAATACAATAGAATAAGCCCCAAACAGTTGTTTGTTTGATAAGAATAAACCTTGATAGTTATGTCTGGATAAGTTAGGATAAAGCCTGATAACTATTCTAAGAAAATGGTGGAATTGCTTATCAGAGCTTATCTATGCCAATGAATAAAAATACCCTTCTCTTTCATTTTAAAATATTTATCTCACCTAACACTCTCTGCACACATTCCAAAAACTGTCACATCTATCATATCACACTCATATCTCTTATACTTATTCCCAAACACAAATAATTTATGTAGGGGTATAATTGTCATTTAAAAAGTCATAAACTCTTATTCATCTCTTATCTACCACTTATCCTTATTTTATTTAAGGTGAACTAAACAACAAAAAGATCAATTTTATGTTTCCCAATGAGAATAACAGGAAAACAACCAAACAAAAATTTACTTATTCAGCATGGATTGTTATCTATCCCAATATAGCTATCAAGGGCAAATAATCTTATGTCACACCCCAAACGGGCCAAAGGTCTGAAAACTGTCATGAATACTTTTTTTTTTCTCTAAAAAAATATAGCACACATTTGTAAATTTGGGATTAAGTTTCATCTTCTCAAGCAAATCAATGGTTGCTATTAGTTAAAATTCACACTCATATTATATTTATAACATCGTTCCATTTAATACTTCTATAAGCAAGAAAGTTAAGCATTAGATTCATCTCCCATATGCTTTAGAAAAAAAAATTCATATGGAACATGTATTATAGGAAAATCAAGATTTATCCGTTACTTTAATGTTTCTGGTGATAGCTGTTTCAAGTGATCATAATATATTGCAATTGACAGGTAGATTAGGGATGCCTTTAATTGTCTATTCATCATAATCTTCAAGCGAAGCCCTACTTTTGCCTACTTTTTCATAAATGAAATGAATGAGTAGACCAATGTTTATTGGACTTTTGGACCCCTCACAAAACCAAGTGCAGACACAATTCCATTCACTGTGAACTGTTCTGGCATAAATACAAGTCACACTCCTAACCAGTCATGCATTACAGAAACCAAGAGGAGAGGCTACTTTTTTTATACATGAATGCATGCAGATATAGTGAACATGATTGTCATATGAATTAAGGGTTCCAACTAATCCCCCCAACTCATGCCAACCAGGCAAACATAACCCCAACCTCATCAATTAAATGCCCAACAAACCCTCCTAATCTCCCCTGCTGATCCCTCCCCAAGCCTCCCCATCCTGACCATCGATTCGGCGAAATCCTGCTCAAAAACCGGCCCCACCGTCGACGTGGATGATGCAATGTACTCGTCGATGATACCCCTCGTCGATGGATCACTGTAGAGCACCGCGTCAGACTTTATGACTCCGAATCCGCCACGAATGTTGCTGTAGAGGCTGGTGTCAAAGGTCTGATCGCTGTCGTGGTCCAGCGAAAGGCGGACATTGTTTTGTCCACCTTCTGGGCACCGGGATTTAAGCTCCGGTAGGATTGTTGGGTTGATGGTCGGATCAGGGCCGCTCGGATCGTAGAGCCGCCCGGTCACGAAGAAGCATGCGGTGGTCCCTATGGTATGTGCACCTGCCATACCATGCATGTTAGTAACATTTAATTCTATATTATAGTAACTACTAGTTCTACTGATCACTGAATCATAGACAGACATAGAGAATGTGAGTAACTGAGTGAGAATTCAAATGTACTGTTCTCTAACTGAATTTCAATACAATGCTAATATATTATATGCTTCATTTCTTCTTATTACCAGTGAGGAGCACCAGGTCTTTATCTGAGAGACCTTTCTCTAGGAACTTGTTCTTAAGGACCGAAACCGAATCATCGGCTACGGGCAAGTTAACCGCAGCAGAGCTATCCGAACTCCCGCCATCCCTTCGCCCAGTTTCCACTGAATATTTTGGACCACCACTCTGCATGCATGTCATCAAATGCATTGGACTATCAATGCAAGCTATTAATTCAAACACATTATTCATTATGCATGAAGGAGTTGGTGTTATGACTCATACGAAGGCCACGGAGTCTCGAGCAACCATCGCTAGGATATCTGCGCAGGAGACGATGCCTGGACAAGCAGCCTCCAATTGAGCTTTCACTCTATCAATAACCTCGAAGCCGCGCAATCCTTGGTGATTTGAAGACATATTTTCAGCGTCGGGACCGAGGATTAGTATCGATCCATCACAACCCTACCATGCACTATTCCTCATTAGGATATCAAGTTGTGCTAATAAGAAACCATGTTATATTATAAAAGAGATAGAGAGGGATTTTGGAACCTGAACAAAGCAATCGTGGAAATGTAGCCTGAGCAAGGCTGGAGCCATGGTGGGGTCTGAAGACGCCTCCTTGATGACAATGGAGTTCACTATGGACTCTGCATCGGGACACGTCGATGCGTAGAATCCCTGTTGAAGCTGCTGTGCCAAAGAGAAATCAGTATTTCTGAATGTGAGGAGGACCAATGCCACCAGTATCTTCATCTTTGAATGCAACATGGTTTGTCAGAGAGATCAAAGAGAGAAAGAATAAGAGGTATAGGGAGAGAGAGACAGAGAGAGAGAGAGCTATTCAATATTGGCTAAGACTGAGACACCATATGGCAAGTTATAGGGACACATTGTCTCATTAATGGAACATTATTTAGCAAGTTTAGTGGTCAAAAGATTGGGATTAGTTGGTGTAACAAACGCAGTGAAGTTACAAATCCATCCAAGCAGAGTTAAAGAAGATCTTTTACTACTTAAGCTAACATATACCCAAACAAGAGTTTGCATTGACTGTGAAGAAAATTAGATACTGAAATGAACAAAATTCTAGTATAAGAATGCCCCACTTTATTAAAAGTGGATGGTAGCAGGTCATTGTTTCGCTGGGGACCTACCCATGTTCCCTCTCTCTATTTATGTGTAGATATATGTAGATAAGCTGGATTCATACTGAAGCAAGTGAACTACAATGCCCAAACTTAGGACACATAGTGAACACAGTGGAAGAGAGCTTAACCAATTTTGCAACTTCAATCTATCTGTACCACCATAATGGCTCACCAATTCATTTCTCCAGCAAACAAGTCTGTGCATTTGGCCCTATAAACGCAAGATAGATTTATAAAAGTGATCTGTTTCACATGTAAGCTTTTGTATTTGGGCAAATTGGTCACATTAATGGAACACTCAATGTTCTGTCACTTTGAATTCTTGACAATTGCAGTATCCTTCAATTGGAAATACTTATGTTGCTCAACCTCTTCATCTCTTTCTTAAGAATCTACCACTCTCACTTGAGGTTTATATATATGTAATTTAGAAGCAATTACTCTGCATCTATAACATTTATTTTTGTCATGCACTTTAAAGAAGTCTAAAATTTGTTTGGGCATTGTTACATGTAGTCCTTATATACAATCCTTCATGGAGTCTAGTTTTGCTAACCGACTATATGCTTAGCTAAATATGATGAAAATGTAACTTTTTTGCGTAATAATTTATTGGAGTTAATTCGTTCTTGATGAAGATACATATTTCAAATACACTTTCAAAATAATTAAAGCAGTGGAGGGTCCTAAAATTTGTTAACCACCCCACTGACAACACAAACACAATACCTCACTAGAAAAAATGTACATCTAAATAAAAGACATGCTCAAGTGTTGCTAAAACCAATTGTAACGCAGTGAAAAACGGATAAAAGATCTAACTAGCGTTGAGATTTCATAAGCTCCTCGAATCCACAAGGAATAAAACCCCAAAAGGGAGAAAATTCAAAATATTATTGATAAAAACTGTAAACCCTAGATTACAAGTCTGTTATTTGTACTAATAATGTAAAATTAAAAAAAAAAATAGTAAAATTCAAAAATTAATTTTTCTGATTCTATCATAGGAAGATCAATTCCGATCTGTTATGATTGAGGTATCACAGATCTAAAAATTACTAAAAATAGAAAAATCGCTAATTTAAAGGCCTAAGTGAATGAATTTAAAAAAAATAAAAAATGTTAGTTGTTTTACAACTAATCCAAAAGATCTTCTAGATATATTTCTCCATGTAAAATTTCGTGCGATTCCGAGGTCTTGATCTTGATTTGTAATTTATATGGTGGACCTCTTTTGGTGGTCACATCTTCATAATATGTCCTACATCAGACTCCTCTTCTTGAAAAGAACTTGTCCTCGAGTTCATCAGCTGTTCAATTAATGTTTCCTTGTATTTCACATTCGGCAAGAGAAAAAACGTTTTCTTGACTTCAAATTTCTTCTCAATCAAATCGATCATGTAGAAAGTTGAATGCACCTCGATTTGTATCCCAAACTTCTTCACCATTGTAGTAGTCGCAAAGTCTTCATCCTTATCAATGTTGATGATGGCATCCAGAACACTCTTGTTGATTGTGCATATATCCTGCAACACGATCTTTTGTAGGGACTCTTCCATCTTGGGGGTCACCGCTATGGATAGCATAAACAACTCCGCTTGTTCTCCTCCAATAACATCTTTAGAATTAACAAAGAAAACAATATCCTCCGCTTCTTTGTTGCTCATGTCCTCATTAATATTTGATTCAACGATGAAGTTGACCCACTCTCCTTCTTCTTTTACGAACTCAGCACCATCATATATATCATCAACTTCTGGTTCAACTAGAACATCGCTCTCTTGTTGAATTTGATTTAAGTAAAATTCTGGTTTATTGGAATCTTCACATTTCTCTGATGATGATAGATCATAGGGGTTGGCCCTCGAATCATCCCCATCCTTTGCGGGATTCCACCCTTACAATTTGACGACAATTTCAATACAATTGGGGTAAATATCGTTCATAATTTCGTGGCAGATTTTGATCCATGAGGAATTGTTTCATCCTCCACGTACAAACAAATGATCTTCCTTGTCGTTGTCGGGTTCTCTGAAGTTGGTCTCATCAAGTGGCGGCACCACTTTTTAATCGAGACGCCACCAATTTGACCATCTTCTCCTTTGGAACCTCCATCATCTCAAAGAGTCTCTCAACCTCTGAGATCCAATCAAAGAAATCCTCGATCTGCATATTACCATTGAAATACGGAATATCCGCCTTCAATTGGTAATCATTGTATTTCATACGCCGCCTCCCCAACTGATATCCATGAAGTTCATCATCTTCATCATCCGAATCTTCCTCATCATCAAATTGATAATGAAGAGGACATCGAATCACGTTCGATGCAATAGGTCAACCTTGGGCAAATCCCTCAGCGCGTCTCCTTAGGGGTACAACTTGGGCGGGTTGAACCCGACCCAACCCGTCTTTTGGGCAGGTTTGGGTTGGGGTTTTTGACCTTCGGGTTCAACCCGACCCGAACCCGACTCAAACTGAACACAATTCGGGCCAGGTTCAGGTTGAGAGGTCGGGTTGTTCGGTTTCAAGCTGAACCCAAGGTAAGATCCTTTTGACGGTCTTCATTTGCGTATGTGCAAGCACCATAACAAATTAGATCATCATTTACAATATACCACTCCTTGTAAGTCCGATTCTCTACGATTGGAACTGGACCATTCATTCTAACCAATAAGTCAAAAACCCTAGAACCTAATTTTCTTCATTTTTCTTCTCTTTCTTTTTTTATTGCTGCCGTCTTTTAACCCTAGAAGAGGAAGTGATGGTGATGACCGCCTACAAAAGGTTGAAGATGGAAGACAAGACAAAGAAACGGAAGCATCAAGTGATGAATTTTTTGGACACTCATTCACATCAATCCTTGGTCTGAAGCTCTTAATTCCTCCCCTGATTCCCTGCCTTACCAAATTTCTTGCTGTTAAGAGTGTTGGTTGATGGTGGTGATAGGATATAAGGTAGGTCTGTCAACGGGTCGGGTTCGGATTGGGTTGGGGTGACCTGGACCCGACCTGTGGCAAGACCTGGCGGGTCCGGGTCCAACCGAAGATCCGACAGGGTCCTTGAAAATGTAGATATGGACCCAGACCTGTCAGACCCGGGTCGGGTCCGGGTCCGACCCGACCCGAATATAGTTAATAAAAAAAGGAGAACTCATGAATTAATTTGCCTTATCATAGTATTTGAATATGGCTAATTGACACTACAAATTAATCTAAACAACATTCAAAATAATAAACACTAACATATTAACCTAAACAATTAACATAAATCACACAGCAAACCAATTAATTATACAAATTCAAAAAATAATAAACTAATAAGGCTTGTCAACGGGTGGATTTGGTTCGTTCTGAGTTTTGATTTATGGGTTTGGTTATGGACTTATGGATACAAAAATGAGTAAAAATTTATACTTGTAACCTGAGAAATAAGAAACAAAATTATGGGTCAACTAATACTAATAGTCTTATAATATATGAGCATATACTACTAAAATAGTCGGGTCCAACGGGTCGGGGCGGGGTGGGCCCGGACCCGACCCGTTTGTATGCTCGGGTCCACCAGGTTGGGTCCAAATCGGATTGAGTATATTACATATGTAATCAGGTCCGGGTCTGGACCCGACCCGTTGACATGCCTAATATAAGGTCTTTGACCATTGATGTGGATGATTGGAAAAGAGACAGAAAAAAAAAACATTTTTTTAGAGAGATTAGTGGGCTCTAGTGACCGTTAATTAAAAAAATTCAAATGGGTTCACTTAAAGATCTTTGTTTTCTATATGCATACCAAAATATAAAATGAAATTTTTTTTCTATTTTTTTATTATTTATTTATGATCGAGGATTTTTTAGGTTTTTGTCCAAGATGGAATCTTTGAGTGCCTAACCCGAATTAACCCGAACCCAACCCGAGCCCGGTCCAAACCCGAACCCGCAGGTTGGAGATCGGGTTGGGTTTGGGTTGTGTCATTTGGTTGAAGGTCGGGTTGGGTTCGGGTTCGACACTTTAGAGTGCGGGTTGGGTTCGGACAACCCCTTAACCTGACCCAACCCGCCCAAGTTGCAGCCCTACGTCTCCTATCGCCTCCAGGATGCCTGTTGTTGGCGTTGAGGTTCAGACCAGTAATCATCTCGCGGATCTCTGGCATCTGATCGCGTTGTTCCTCAATCGCCTTCCACACATCGTCCAATCCACGACCAGCGTCATCAGATTGGTTGTTTTCCTCGCTTTGATACCACCTAACGCAACGAAAAATGGATAAAAAGATCCAACTAGCATTGAGATCTCATAAGCTCCTCGAATCCACAAGGAATAAAACCCCAAAAGGGAGAAAATTTGAAATATTATTGATAAAAACTGTAAACCCTAGATTTCAAGTCTTCTATTTATACTAATAACATAAAAGTAAAAAAATTACTAAAAATAGCAAAATTCAAAAACTAATTTTCTGATTCTATGAAATCCTAAATGATCATAGGAATTGATAGAGATCAATTCCGATCTGTTATGATTGAGATATCACATATCTAAAAATTACTAAAAATAGAAAAATCGCTAATTTAAATGCTCAAATGAATGAATTTTTTAAAAATAAAAATTATTAGTTGTATAAAAATTAATGTAGAAGATCTGCTTGATATAAAACTTCGTGCAATTCAGAGATCTTAACCTTGATTTGTAATTTATTTGGTGGACTTCTTTTAATGTTTCATCTTCATAATATGTCCTACATCAAATTGGCTCTAATTTGTCACGTGTTCAGTTTATGACAAACAAACACCATTAGTTCATTCAGTCTCATTAATAGCAGTTGTGGTCTTATTTTCTTTTCATTTTTATTGCTGTTGTTGGCGTATCGCTTGGAGTTTCATGTCCATGCATTGTGACACATTTCCAACCAGTGACTATGTAAACTTCAGGGATCCCTCTGTTTCTCTCATTCATGGCCTCCCCTTCAATCCCTAACACTATCATGACACGGTCTAATACTATGACACATTTCAACTGTAGCGAGCTCCAATTACATGATATTAATAGGGGGTTAGTCGATACGGACTTTGATGGATTTCTGTTGACATTGTTTAAGTGATGGACTTTTACAGACTTTCACATATTGACTTTCATGGACTTTTACTTTCACAGACATTAGCAAACTTTCAGATATTGACTCTCATGGATTTTCACATACTCTCATGTATTTTCACAGACTTTCACAGATATTTGTAGAATTTCACAAATCACTTTTATGGACTTTCATAGACTTTCACAAACATTTGCAGACTTTCATAAATTGATTATTTTCACATATGGATTTCTATTAATAAACACAATAATAAACATTTGAATTTCTATTAATAAACACAATAATGTTTCATAGTATAATTTTTTGTTAATATATGTAGTATATATGCTTTTACTTTGTTCACAAAATATTTAAATCAATTTAACCGAAATTAAGGTTAAAAAATCATTTTAAACAAAAAAAAACTCATTTAAATTTATTAATGAGCAATGAATTTGATTCATCACTTCGAATCATTTAAAAATTTATGATATCTACATATAATAAACCCTAACAACTTCAAACATTATCCTAAAATGAATTTATTAAAAATCTAAGTATTTTTTATTATATATAATAATGAGGATCACATTGATGCACATAACATTATGCATGGCATTGTAATCAATTTCACACACACACACACACACACACACGGACAAAACACCCTTTTAAAAAATCATGGCTACTTGCTTAACCACATCATGTATAATTTCACACACACACACACACACGCGCGGACATATCATGTATAAAGTTGGTGGAATTTACACTAGCCCATCATTAACTAGGCTATTTAAATAATGGTTACCTAATCATAGATGCTAAAAAATATTCACAAAAATGATCTATGCATTTCATTACACATTCTACCTAGGTCTGTCAACGGGTCGGGTCCGGGTCGGGTCGGGGTGGACCCGGACCCGACCCGTTTGATTGTCGGGTCCTTCGGGTCGGGTCCACATCGGGTCTCGGGTCGGGTCGGGTCGGGTCGACCCATTAACAAAAGTAGGTCAGACAAAGAGAGATTGATAAACTTCTTAAAGGCCTACAATGGCTTCATTTTTATTTCTTTTTAATAAAGTGTAATATATTATAAATAGTTTTTCACTATTTTGATTTTTTAATATTTAATAAGATGCGATTTGGAATACGGTTTAGATTATTACGCATTTACGTGAAGTCAAAATATTGTAAAAATATTTCAAATGCTTAAAATTTTAAATGAGTATTTAATATTTAGTTATAAATGTTTGGTTGGATCATAAATGTTGGGTTGGATCATAAATAAAAAGAATCACAAAGTATTTGGGTTGGGTCAATCGGGTCCATCGGGTCCATAGGATCGGGTCGGGGTGGACCTAGACCGACCCGTTTTCATTGTCGGGTCCTTCGGGTCGGGTATTTATGCCTTCTATCGGGTCGGGTCCGGATCGGGTCCGGGTCGACCCGCGACCCGTTGACAGGCCTAATTCTACCAAACAATACAAGATATAATGGACCACTAAACAGAAAGGACCATAAACATGTATAATGTACGGTAGATATTAACACAAGAACAATATGCTTCAGTTTGGAGAAAAAAAATAGTGAATGATATATGTATACATTATATATAGTTCACAGTAATGAAAATAATTGATTACAACACAAGTAAATCCATAATTCTTAGATATCATCAAACATATGAGTCGATATCAATATTTCATACATATTCACATTCATAAAAAATTCTTCTTCATTAAAAACAATCAATCTAAAATGAAAAAAAAGAGAAAAAAAAACCTTCTATTGAGAAAAATCAACAATGAGCCAATTTTTTTTTCTGTTATAGAGAGAATTTCATAAGCTCGTATAGAGGAGAAGGATAAATTTTTAATTAGGAAGACAATAAAAAATAAGTAAATATATATATTATATAAAAATCATATATTACATCTCTTCAAATATAATGAATAAAATCATAAATTATATTACTTAAAATAAAATAAAATAAAAGTAGTCATTATATTACTTTAAATAAAAAATAAAATAAAAGCAATCACTATATTTAGTCATATATGTACATATGCCTAAATATATCTTTTTATTTTTATATGTGTCTGAACATTATAAATATATATATATGCATGTATATTGTACAATAATAGAAACATCTTCGAGGAAAATCAAATCGAACATTATACATATAATCAAATATATGATAAATCTATATTTTAGAAAATATTGTGGATGATCTAGGCATATATTATATAATATATAATAATGAAATGATTAATTGTAACACAAACAAATCTACCATTCTCATATATTTATCAAACATATGAGGTGATAACAATTCATACATATGAACATTAAAAAGAATGATAAATAAAGAAAAAAATAAAAATATGAAAGACATGGGATAAAAATCATAAATGAGATTTGTTAAAAGAAAAAATAAAGAAAAAAATAAAAATATGAAAGGCTTGGGATAAAAATCATCAATGAGATTTGTTAAAAGAAAAAATAAAGAAATATTGACAATGTTGAAATAAAAATCCATGAGAATCCCACCCATTTGGGTGGGATTTTGAAATGACTTTTCCCTTTATATTTCTCTCTCTAAAGTCCACAAAAATCCACAAAAATCCATCACCTATAAAAGTTTTCACAAATCATGTTTAAATTGAATAACACATGACAAAATGTCTACTATGAAGAGTCTCAATTGAATAACACTGGACTTTTTGTTTACGAAATAATGTCTCAATCAAATAATGCTGGACTTTATGTTCACGAAAAAATGTCTCAATCGAATAACGCTGGACTTTTTGTCCACGAAATAATGTTTCAATTGAATAACATTGAACTTTTTATCCACGAAATAATGTCTCAATTGAATAACACTGTACTTTATGTCAACGAAATAATATCTCAATTGAATAATATTGGACTTGTTGTTTACGAACCAATGTCCTGATTAAAAAACACAAGATTTACAAATTCATGAACATGGACATTTTGTTCATGAAAATCCTAATTGACTACCCCTATAAATTTACATGGTTTAACAAAATATTGACTGTGTTCATTGAGAGGGAAGAGAGAATTTTATTTATTTATTTACTATTATTATTATTATTATTATTATTATTGAATTATAAAGTTTGTGGGAGAAAATTACATCATCCCTCAATAGAATCACAGAACTAACATTACACGTGTATAAGAAAATTTGGGTCGGGTGTCCAATCTCCGTTATGTAAGGCACAAAGCAACAAAGGAGCTTCTTAATTAAATAGGACAATGATTATATTATCTTTTAATAGGATGATACCAGGAAGTTTTACAGTCAAGACAATCGAAGCTAATAATTCATTTGAAAAGACTCAAATTCAGAGTCTAAAAAGGGGTGGGTTTATAGACGTGTAGATAGGCATTCAATAATCATGAATGAACACTTTGTGGTCTTCAACGTGTGATAACAAAATTAAAGCATTATATATCAGATTGATTTCTGACATCGTCGGTTTTTATTATTAATTGGAATAGATACGTTTACAAGTTTTTTTTTTAAAATCTGATATATTTTACAAGTTTAAAGAAAGGATTTTATATAATCTAACAACTCCTTCAAGTTTATGTTTATTAAGATAACCCATGAATCACTGGATCATCATGGATAACCTCCATCTCCACTTATACAAGTCACCCTCAAAAACAAACTTCGAAAGAAAAAAAGAATAAGAAAAGAACATCACAAGCTACAGAAAGTGAGAGAACAAGAGTAGTTTTTTGTTCCAGCTAGAGAAGACTCATGCGAATATGTGAAGGGAAGTGAGGCACTACAATGGCTGCTGAACCATCTTTACCCAACATCATCTCCTCCACCACTTTGGCTCTTCCTTTGGACTCTGCAACACCTTCTTTAGATTGTGTCACTTCTTTAACATTTGAGACTTTCAGGGAAGAAAGGATGAGACCCATTTGTCTTGCAGTTTCAATCTTCTTCTTTTTGAGCTTTGTTGTAGTGTTCTAATGAAGTGGTGGAAGAACATTGGGCAACTTATATATATGTTGTGAGCTACTACTTCAACCTAAAGTTCTAGAAGAAATCACAAAATGACCACCTTGGTTTTTTCTATGGAGAGAGATGGATCCAGTGGCAATTCTGGTACATACTGTTTGGTTGGAACAGAACATCATATTTGAAGGAAGACCCAAAACGTGTAGCTTAGTAGCCAAGGATTTGAATATTCAAACAAAGTCAACGGATGTGTGTGGAAGCTTGTATTTTTTGTCCTCTTCTATGAATCTTCTGAAGGATTTCTTCTCTTGAAATCTTGGGTTCCAAGCAAATCGAAGCAAATCGGATGTAGAGGAATAAATGCCTTTTGATGGTGTTAGCTTTCAATCAAAGGATATTGGTGGTGGTGTCAACATTATGACATAATTTCTTTTTTATATATATATCTAGGCTTATAATCAGTTTGGTGGTTCAAATGCCCCCTAGTCGTTGAGCGTTATTGCGCTTATTTATGAGGCGTTCATTTTCCTGGCATGTGCCACCTGGAGGGACAGAAATTTCTCTTACCGAACTCGGATAAGCGGATTCGATCTCTTCCGTTTTCCTCCGCCCGAATGCGACTTGTGCCGCCGATGAGCACTTCTTGAACGCCACCGACACATGGAGGTGGGGGACCTACGGAAGACCCTCCGACGCCCAAGTCAGTAAAAGTGACCAATTAAAGGGAATTCAAAAAGGAATTGTGCATACCTCTTAAGTTTGTTCTTGCCCCCTATTTATAGAGGAGATGGGATGGTGCTAGGGCTTTGGATCGGCCCTCTCCATTGGACAGTCGAGAATCCATCGATTATTATTCAGGAGACAAAAGATATGCTCCTTGATTTAGTCAATTATGGGTTGACATGTATATTCAGATTCCATAGGGATTTGGTGGACAAAGTCAATAATTATCTGATCTGGTGATTTATATGGTATTGATGGGGATTGAATGCTGATAATTATTATTTAGTGCCACAGATTTATGTGAATCGCTGCAATAATTGAATGGATTAAATACTGACTTGGTATGCCGTAATTGGTTGGATCTGGGCCTTCGGGTCGGACCCTTTCGGATTAGGGCCAATTGGGCTGCTGTGTTATCGGGTAGAACTAATAAGCCGGCCCGTCGAGGTGGGTTTGAGCCTGGTGGGTTGTCATTCGGTTGGACCGATTCAGACAGGCTTCGCAATTCGACCCGATATATATGTAGTTAGAAAATTTGGCGCCTACAGATGCTCCCTTTTTCTTGTTCGACTGATAGTCATCCCTGTCGAATGGAAAAAACCATTCCCGAGGCGCCATGTGTTGGGTTGCCACCTGCGTCATGTCGAAATGAGCCTCGAGTGGGACTTATATCTCTTCTTATTCGGCGGCCCTTTTTGCGTCGAGGGAAGTGATGAGTGGAGGCGTCAGATGCCAGGTCAATTGGATCGACGGACATCGCTTCGAGAAGGGCGATCGACGGTACGAAAGGGGCTTTGGTTAAAGGGCCGTAATAATGAGACGCTTTATTTTGGTGAACAGCGCGGAGGAAGCGAAAAGGCAGGCTTGTCATCTATAAATAGCGTCGAAGTGATAGTGTCTTTCCTATAGTCGCATCTTCTCCTCTTGCTTTCTTCACCCCCCTGCCGTTTTTATTGTCCAATCGAAATGGTGCAGAAGAGACTCCCACTTCCGCGCGGGGTGACAGTGAAGCTGGTGGAGGGAAGTCCATTTGCTCGCGATGGGGCAGGCCTCCTCACAGGGGAGGCCTATTTCTCCGTTTACCACCTGACGACCATCCAATTTCCCCTCCATCTGTTCATTCCCGCGTTCCTTTCATTCTTTGGGTTGGCGCCGATGCAGGTCCACCTGAATGTTTTTCGAGTCTTGGCCGCCGCCCTCTACCTAAACGAGACTCGGGGGTACCGCCTAGGGATTCGGGAGGTGATGCACTTTTACCGGTTCACTCGGCGTCTGGGGAGCTCTCAGCGGTATTGCTTCGTCTTGAGAGGGGCTGCTTCGTCTTGCGAGGGGCTAAATACCTTATGCAGGGCATTTCGGACCGCGATCGTGGGTGGAAGGATGAGGTCGCGGTGATCGGAGGACCCTGGCAATGCCCTGTCGCTAGCATGCCCCCCATTCGAACTTCTTTTGGCGAAATCGTTCTTGCGCTTGTCGCTTCATTTTTTATTTTTATTTTGACCCTGGATGCTCCTATTTACGTAGGGCATCTTGACCCCACCGTTGGCATGCCCATCTCGAGGGTCCGATTTTTGGACAATACTGTCCAAGAGGCGGTGAGGATGTTGATGTGGGACCGATCATTCTTCGACTTGATCACGTTGGAGACGCCTGTTCCGGACGCCTGAGAGTTGATGGTGATCGCAGGCGCTCGTCGATTCTTTCCCGCGGGTCATGATAGCGGCGCTGAAGGCAGCGTACCAATCCGAGGGGAGGGCAGTCGAGCAGGGGGCCAGCAACCTTGTATCGACGATCGACGGGGGAAGCGCCGACTTATCGGTGAGAGTGACGTAGAAGAGTCTGAGTCGGGCGGCGAGGAGGACGTCATCGCTTCTACCCCTGTTACTTGTCGGGACTCTTCCCCGAGAGCGCTAACTAGGGTGGAGGAAGCGGCTCTTCAGGCCGCATGGGTGCTTTCTGCGGTTACTGCGAAACGCGACTCCCTCCAGCGATTTGCCACCCGGTGGCAATGACGGGCACTGGAGCTCGAAGGGGAGGTCCGCGCCCTTGAAGATGATCTCAACGCCGGGCTAAGCGTGACGCGGGTGACATACTGAGAGGCATGGGGCACGACACTCCTACCTGTGGGGAGTGCAAGGAGGATTCCGCCGGAGGTGATTGATAGGGAGGAGGGCTTTGCCCCCATTGTGTATTCAGAACTCCCTCGTCGATGTCGTTATAGTCCCCGTGGCTCCCGTCGGTTCGGATGGTAGCCGGGGGCAAATAAAAAATTTCTTTTCGCATGTAACCGAACATCGTAGTAATAAAATATTTTTTTTTGTTGTACCGACTATCATTGTGAGCTTCTAGTATGAGTCATCACAGTCTCGGGTTTGTGTTCGGTGTGCGCATGAGGTGACCCATTGTGGGCTCAAGTTGTTTCAATCGACGTGGCTGAATTGGGTATTTCGTGAATGGGGCTATGTTTGGTTTGCACCGTTGATCCGTCGCGGCCAAGCGAGGCAGCCATGAGGACGGGACCATTCTGGTGACGAATCGCGTCCTCTAGGGCGTGCCTTTTCGGGCGTGGGTACGGTCTGAATGATTGTTGGGGTAGGATCGCCTGGGGTTTCAGCCATTTGTGATGCTCCATGCCTAAGTGGCCTTGTGAACCCGATTGTCTCATGACGCAGCCAGACGATAGGGGCTATTAAGTTTGACCGCTTCAGGCTAGGCCGTTTTGCGCGACGTAGCCAGACAAGGGGTGTATTAAGTTCTACCGCCTTGGGCTGGGCCGTTTCGCACGACGTAGCCACACGAGGGGCTTATTAAATTTGACCGCCTCGGGTTGGGCAGCTTCGCGCGACGTAGCCAGACGAGGAAGCTGTTAGATTCGACTGCCTCGGGCTGGGCCGCTTCGCGCGACGTAGCTAGACCAGGGGCTTGTTAGATTCAACCGCCACGGGCTGGGTTGCTTCGCGCGACTTAGCCAGACGAGGGGCTTCTTTAATTCGACTGCCTCAGGCTGGGCCGCTACGCACAACATAGCCATACGAAGGGCTTATTAAGTTTGACTGAGAATGCGCGGGATAGGAGCAAGATTCGCTGACGTAACCCGACGTTATTAGCTCGGCTTTCGATATATGGAACACCGGTTTGGACAAAGTTTTATTTTTTCAAAAATAATGGCTGAAGAGAGCGGCGTTTATTTATTAATAGTAATCGAAATAGAATAACAGAGATAGCGTCTACTACATTTATTTAATGGTGGCCATCAAGGGCCCTACACATAAAACTTCCTTAAGTTCATGGTGTTCCAAGGTTTCGGTATAAGTACCTTTCTTAGGCCGATGGTGCACAGCCAATATGCTCCCTTGCCATTGGCCTCGACTACCTCGTATGGCCCTTCCCAGTTGGCACCAAGTTTCCCAGCGTTGGGATCGCGCGTGTTATCGATAACTCGCCTGAGCACCCATTTGCCGGGCAAGAACGACCGTGGGCGGACTTTTTTGTTGAAATGTGGAGCTTGCTAGCGTTGGTAGGCGGCGAGGCGGATCACAGCGGTTTCCCTTCTTTCTTCTAAGAGTCTTGCATTATTGGCGAGGGCCTCGCTGTTCTGGTCAGTGAGAGCGACGGAGGTTCGTAGAGTGGGACTCCCAATTTCGGAAGGGATAACTGCTTCAATCTAGTACGGGAGGGCGAACGGTGACTCCCCGGTGGGGTTTCTCTGAGTGGTGCGATGTATGAAGACCCAGATGGGATAAGATGTTAGCACAACGACTGGATGCACTTCGAAGTAGTGCCGGAGCTTCCTTTTTACTACCATGACCACCAGAATAAGCTTCTCGATGGGCGAATAGCGGGTCTCAGCGTCGAGTAGGAAGTTGCTTATGTATAAGACTGGATGTTGTTGCTCATGGTCCTCTTTGAATAGTGCAGTGCTGACCACGGCCACCAATATGGTGAGATACAGGAAGAGTGTCTCGCATTCGATCGGGATAGACAAAATTGGCAGTTGGCTGAGATGGTCTTTGAGGCTTTGGAAGGTGGCTTGCTGTTCGTCCGACCAGACTTCGCCCTTCTCTCCCTTAATAGCCTAAAAAAATGATCGACAATGATCCGAAAGACGGGAGATAAATCGGGACAGGGCGGCTATTCGGCCGGTGATCACCTGGACGTCACGAATGGTCTTAGGGGCGATGGAGTCGCATAGTTCCTGAATTTTGGTTGGGTTGGCTTCTATGCCTTGCCGATGCACGATGTGGCCCAGAAAGTGTCCAGAAGAGACACCGAATTAGCATTTGAAGGGATTAAGCTTCATGCAGTGCGCCTGGAGTGCGTCAAAGGCATCAGCGAGGTGTTGCAAATGCTGGGCGTGGCTACAGCTTTTGACCACCATGTTGTCGAAGTATACTTCCATCATTTGCCTGATGAGATGGTTAAAAACGTTGTTCACCAAACGCTGAAAAGTGGCACCTGCATATTTAAGTCCAAAAGGCATTACCTTGTAGCATTACAGCCCGCGCTCCGAGATAAACTCGGTTTTCTCCTGATCGCATGGATGAAGAGGAACTTGTTTGTACCCCGAGTATGCATCTAGGGACGACATACGCTCATACCCAACCGTGACATCCACGAGCTGATCTATCTTTGGCAGGGGGTAGCCTTCCTTAGGGCATGCTTTATTGAGGTTGACGAAGTCGATGCAAACACGCCATTTCCCGCCCTTTTTTTAGCTAGGACGATGTTGGAGATCCAGTCAGGGTAACGGACTTGGCGGATGAAATCGGCAGCGAGCAGACGATCGATTTCATCGGAGATCACCTTGTTTCGCTCGAGGGTGAATCGGCGTTGTTTCTGCTCTACTGGGATTGCGTCCTGGCATACGTTCAACTCATGGACGGCGACGACGGGGTCTATACCTGACATATCGCTGTGAGTCCAGGCGAACACGTCCTAGTTGTCCTACAATAATGAAATCATAGACTTCCTTTCGAGGTCAGGGAGTAGGCTCCCTAGTTGTACAGTCTTCTTTGGATTGTCTTTGTCCAGGGGGATGGTGTTGATCGGCTCAAGAGTGGGTGATTTAGGTTCGGACTCGAGCAGCCTTAAAACCACTTTGATGGCCGGTCGGTTGATTTCTACAAGTCAGAGGAGGACGGTCCCTCAATGGGACATTCGGGCAACCGTGATGCCAAGGCATAGCACTTCCGAGTCGTCACCTGATCTCCGCGGATATCGATGGTGGACCACCCGTCCTTAGTGATGCACCGCATGATCTGATGTAAAGTGGAAGGAACTCCTTCCATTCGGTGGATCCACTCGCGTCCCATGATAGCATTATAGGCCGATGGGGAGTCGATGACGATGAACTCAATGTTGAGGGTACGGTCGGTGGCTGTGATGGGGAGTGCAACCACACCGACTGGGCTTACCCATTTTCCATCAAATCCGACCAAAGGAGGGTTGGAACACTTGATCTCATCTACGTCCAACCCCATTCGATGATAGGCATCAAAGAACAGGATGTTTGCGCTGCTCCCTCCATTGACCATAATCCTTTGTACCTGGCAATTGCATATATAGATAGTAATAACTAGCGGGTCAGCGTGAGGCATGGATACCAGCTTGAGGTCATCTGCTCCGAAACGGATAGAATTGACGGTGATCTCGCGCTTGTTGACTGGACCAGTGGTGGGACGCTTTCATGACCCTGATTGTCCCTTTGGGATCAGACTGACGTAGTCCGGGAGTGGCTTCCCGTGGATGACAGACACGATACTGGTTGGTGCTCCATCGGGCTTGGATGCGTCCGCACCGTTGTCGGCGCCTGATTTGGTGGCAGCGGGTTGTCGTGTCACGTAGTGCGCCAGACGCCCGTCCCAAATTAGGTTCTCAATTTGTCCGTGAAGACTCCTGCACTGTGGTATGTCCGACTCTTGCGGGCTTGGTCTCGATTCTCGAGGGGGCTTCGTATCGGAAAAGGTGCCCTGAAATACCCTTTGTCCTTGTTCTCGCACCAGACCTGCTGTACCGACACGGTGAGCGAAGTCAACACAAAGTCCTTCGTCCTTTAAGGGCGAGTCTCGGCCGGCTTTGCTTCGTCCTTTTGCGACATCACGGAGGATTGTTTTTTCAGGGGATGGGCGTCCTTGCGGGATGGCCCAACCGTTATGACGGTAGTCACCTTTCGGGCAGCGAACGAGTCATCATCTTTCAAGCGGAGGACCCCTCTGCGCGGGAGAGCACGTCCGCCATGTTGGAAGGGGGCTTCCGGAGGAGGGACTCGTAGAGATGCCCAGTGGGGAACCACCTCGAAACATCATCGCTGCGGTTTGAGGGTCTCACGCCTCGATATGCATCATATTTACGCTGAAGCGAGTGAGGTAGTCTCGGAGGCGCTCACCTTCCGCCTGCTTCATTCCGAACAGGCTCACCATGTCCTTCTTGGGCTTACAGTGACATATGTAGTGGCTGATAAACGCCTCACAGAAGCTTCAGAAGTTATTGATAGAGCCGGCAAGGAGCTTGCGGAACCATGTCAAGGATTGCCCTCCGAGGCTCTGCGGCAAGACCTTACACAACAAGGCGTCGCCCCCTGCATCGAGAGACATAAGTTGTTGATAATGAAAGATGTGCTCAGTGGGATCAGACTTTCCCTCAAACAGTTTAAACTTTGGAGGGGTGAACTTATCTGGTTTAGGAGCACGGATGATCTCCTCCACGAATGGGGAGTTGTTGATCAAGTGCACTATTTGCATGACGATATTCGTCGGGGTGCGAGGCTTCAGGTTGTAAAGGATACGACGGTCGACTTCCTTCATCATGTTGTCCTGCCTATCCTGCCAGACGTGGTCCTCCTCCTGGGGACGCTTGGAAGTGGCGACAACATTGGAGGAAACTGCCGATTGTTCTGGATGTTGGTTCCTGGCGAGGTTCATGTGTCTGTTGGTCTGCCGTGGGTCGTTAGGCACCAGGATAGGGGGGTTTCGGTTATCCCGATCATCCCTAAGGCGGTCATTTTCATCCCTGGCCACCTCGATTGTCCGGATCAATTCTTCAACCTGCTTCTCGGCACGCTCTGCACGGGTGAGAGCCTCGTCGCATATTTGTTGAAGCGTGATGACCTCGGGGCTTGGTTCATCTCCTTCGGTCACTCCGGGAAGGGATGATGGATTGGCCGCTGATGTGCTGGTCGACAGCGATGTAGGCGGGGGAGTTTTCTTAGGAGGCATGACGAAGAGGTAAGCTTTTTATTCGGGTCCCACAGACGGCGCCAAACTGGAGGGGCATAAATTTCTCTTACTAGACTCGGGTAAGCGGATTCGACCTCTCCCGTTCTCCTCCGCCCGAATGCGTCTTGTGTTGTCGATGAGCACTTCTTGAACGCCGCCGACACAGGGAGGTGGGGACCTGTGGAAGACCCTCCGACGATCAAGTCAGTAAAAGTGGCCAATTAAAGGGAATTCAAAAAGGAATTGTGCATACCTCTTAATTTTGTTCTTGTCCCCTATTTATAGAGGAGATGGGGTGGTGCTAGGGCTTTGGATCGGCCCTCTCCATTGGACAGTTGAGAATCTATCAATTATTATTCAGGAGATGAAAGATATGCTCCTTGATTTGGTCAATTATGGGTTGACATGTATATTCAAATTCCATAGGAATTTGATGGACAAAGTCAATAATTATCTGATTTGATGATTTATATGGTATTGATGGGGATTGAATGCTGGCAATTATTATTTAGTGCCACAGATTTATGTGAACCACTGCAATAATTGGATGGATTAGATACTGACTTGGTCTGTCGTAATTGGTTGGATCTGGGCTTTCGGGTTGGACCCTTTCGGATTATAACTAGTTGGGCTGCTATGTTATCGGGTAGAACTAATAAGTCGTCCTGTCGAGGTGGGCTTGAGCATGGTGGGTCGTCATTCGGTTGGACCAGATCGGACGTGCTTCGCAATCCAACCCGATATATGTAGTTAGAAAATTTGGCGCCCACATCACCCATGATCGTTCGGCCTGCATCTAAGCTTCGTCACAGCGGCGTCACAGATTGGTGACCTCGGGATATGAGGGTTGATTTCCACGGTTACGCCGAGAAGGGAGGTCAAGTTGATCGTTGAAGCATTCGTAAGAGCAGGTGTGGCAGGAAGAGTTTTCTTGGAAGGCATGATGAAGAGGTAAACTTTTCGTTCAGAGTCCCACAAACGACGCCAAGCTAGAGGGGCGAAAATCAGTATACCGGATTTGAATAGTCAGATCCATCCACTCCCACTCTCTTCCAACTCAATGTAGGTTACCGCCATCGGTGAACATGTCAAAGAAATAGGGAGGTGGGGACCTGCGAAGCATCCCTACTTTCAAAAACATCTATACAAGCAGTCAGATCATTGTCAGCGCTCCTTTTCAAGGATTCAAGTTTACAAAAGCGATGACTTGAGTTTTTATCGAGGAATTTTGAAATTCAAAATTTGAAACACCCATCTAGGGCCGCCTAATGAAAATAAAATCAAAAAGCCACATCAGCCGATCAAGCCACGTTGGATCCTATGTGGGGCCAGAGGTTGGGACTGAGAATAAGCCTGAGTAACATTTTCATATATATATATATAGGGACGTGATTGCGTGCGGCGAACGGCAGGTGCGGCAGCGATCACGGGCCGTCGATCATGGGTTCATCGCATCGGACGGTCGGGTGTGATTCACGTCGACCGTTGGATGCGATGGACCCGCGATCGAACGGCTCACGTCGCGGCCGCACCTGCCGTTCGCCGCACGCAATCATTTTCATATATATATATATATATATATATATATATATATATATATAGGGACGATTAGGTGCGGCAGCGATCACGGGCCGTCAATCACGGGTCCATCGCATCGGACGGTCGGGTGCGATTCACGTCGACCGTTGGATGCGATGATCCCGCGATCGGACGGTTGCCGCACCGTGCGGCTGTCGCACCCAATCACTCGACTATATATATATATATATATATATATATATATATATATATATATATATATATATATATATATATATAACACACGACCGATTAGGTGCGGCGAACGGCGGGTGCGGCCGCGACGTGGGCCGTTCGATCGCGGGTCCATCGCATCCAACGGTCGACGTGAATCGCACCCGACCGTCCGATGCGATGGACTCGTGATCGACGGCCCGTGATCGATGCCGCACCCGCCGTTCGCTGCACGTAATCACTCCTCTATATATATATACATATTATTGGGATTCATTGACAGTCTGAAATCCAATATATATATATTGTTAGGAATTAGGATATGAGGAATCAGTAATTGATTGATTACCCCAAATCAAATATATATTTTGAGATTTGCATGGGAGATCTCTGCATTGATGATCCCAAAATCATATTTTCTATTGAGATTTGATCTCAAATCTGACTTGATATATGTTATGATGGTCATTGAAAATGAAGGGCTTGATGGGTCAAATCAACGTATGGTGGGCTATCCAAGTCGTGGCCTTTTGCTATTTGAGTTTTGGGTTATAGATTTAAGAGCATGCTTAGTGGGCTCAGAAATTGGGCCTTACATTATCTTTAATAAGATGATGATACAGGAAGTTTTACAATCAAGACAATGGCAGATAATATTTCATTTAAAAATACTCCATTTGATCAGAATCTATAAAGGGATGGGTGTATAGACGTGTAGATGGGCATTCAATAATCATGAATGAACACTTTGTGGTCTTCGACGTGTGATCAAAAATTAAAACACTATATATCAGCTTGATATTTTACAAGTTTAAAGATAGGATTTTATATAATCTAACAACTCCTGAACAAAGCAAGTTCATGTTTATTATGATAACCCATGAATCTTTGGATCATCATGGATCACCTCCATCTCCACTTATACAAGTCATCCTCAAAAAACTCATGCGAGTATGTTTTTGGATTTTGGCTGCTGAACCATCTTTGCCCAACATCATCTCCTTCACCACTTTGGCTCTTCCTTTAGACTCTGCAACACCTTCTTTAGGTTGTGTCACTTTAGAAACATTTGAGATTTTCAGGGAAGAAACGTTGCCACCCATTATTTGTCTCAGTTTCGATTAATCTTCTTCTTTTTGAGCTTTGTTGTTGTGCTCCAATGAAGTAGTGGAAGAACATTGGGCAACTTCTATACATGTTGTGAGCTCCTACTTCAACCTAAGTTTGGTATGTACTGTTTGGTTGGAACAGAACATCATATTTGAAGGAAGACCCAAAACGTGTAGCTTAGCGGTCAAGGATTTCAATATTCAGATAAAGTCAACAGATGTATCTGGAAACTTGTATTTTTTTGTCCTCTTCTATGAATTTTATTCTCTTGAAATCTTGGGTTCCTCAAAGAAATATACCGATAGGATATACTAATATCTATATCTATACTCTATATATTCAAATATCAGATTTTTTTTATTTTTCGTATACAAATTCAAATTGAATAATATAATTTTTTTTCATATAACAGACTTATGCAGGAATACTTAGTTTTTTTTCATAATTCACGTCCAAACTGCGTTACAGCAATCATGAACGCCAATTTTAGACAGAAAAGAAATCCATAAAAACTTCATTTGACATTCAACACAGCATATTTGACATTCTCAGATACGAATAAACATAGATGCCTCTAATAGCGAACAAGATTACAAAGTAAGATATCCAAAGATATCAGAAGTACTCACAAACATTGACAATGCACACTAGCCTATACTGCATAAACAACACAACCTTTGTAAATTAAGGGGCAAAAAAGAATTTGGTATGAGAAAACATCTATGATCCAACCTAATGACTTCCTTTATTGTGATCTTAGGATCTCTCTAAAGAGGGGTCTCTTATTCTCTGAACTTCCAGAGAGCACTTCACAGAGGAGATGAAGCGCCCATCGATCTATCCCTCCATGTTGATGATGCAGCGGACGCCCTCCCCCCCGAGCATTAGATCGAATGCCTTGTTGATCTCTGAGAAAGGGACTGAGTGGGTGAGAAATTTCTCCAATTCCAGCTCCTACAAAATCCAAGTAGGCCAAGTTTAATATTAGAATGTCAATAGTATTTAACACTGCAGGAAGTTAAGCAATGTTAGATAAATGAGTTGTTAACTGCATGTGGAGCTGACCCACATAAACAATGCATTAGCAGAGTTATCACAAATATGAGATTATGAACAAATTTGGGCAGCTTATAAGATGTGATATGGTTTAAAAATACCTTAGTCATGTACTTCTCCACGACCGATGGAAGGTCTGAGCGAGGTTTGTAGTTACCAAAGAATGTCCCTTTGAGAGTCCTCTCATTGAGCAAGTTCATCGGGTGGGTCTTGAAGACCGCATCTTTGTGAGGAACGCCAACAAGCACCGCAACTCCCCAACCCTGAATTTTGATAAGCATTTCCAAATTGGAGTCTCAAAAACAGTGATCAAAATTAGCTGGTTTGATAAAACACAAAGCACTGAAAGAGGTAAGAGCAATACATCGTGGACACATTCAAACGCAGAAATCATAGCATCGATATGACCGGTACATTCAACACTCCTGTCAACCCCCCCATCGGTCATCTCAGCGAGCACCTATTCAAATTCAAGATTATATCAAATTAATGAAAAGCTACATCTTTTATAACCACTTAGGATATCATGAACAGAAATGAATTTAACTATGAAAGATGAATATATTATAGAACAAACCTCCTGTACAGGCTTGTTGTAGTCTTTTGGATTCACAAATTCAGTGCACCCAAATTTCTTAGCTGCAGACAGAAGAGAATGAATCACCATAAGCAAAATATAGTTCCATCAGCCATCAATGCAAATTTAGGAAACACTACCATTTATGCTACAAAACTGATTTATAGGTTTAAAACTCACCTTCCTCGAACCTGCTTGGGTTCAAATCAACACCGATGATCCTTGAGGCACCAGCAATCCTTGCCCCTTCGGCAGCCTAACATACAGAAACAAAATAAATTTTATTATAAGAAGATTAAAAGAATGGTATGCACCTCCATGGATTTGGAGTAGTTTTTGGCATGTCAAGTTCCTCCTCCATGAATATCTTCTAATGTATATGAAATTGTGATTTAGAAAAACTGAATAAATCGGAGTACAAAAGACTGGAACTTACAGCAAGTCCCACAGCTCCCAAGCCAAATACAGCCACAGTAGATCCCTTTTTTGGTTTTGCAACATTCAGAGTTGCACCAAGACCTTAAAAAAAAATCAGAACTCCAACCATAATTAGACTCTAAAAATATTTTTGAAATGGAAATTAAGTCTGAGTTGATGCAAGCTCAGCTCACCAGTTGAAATACCACAACTAAGTACGCAAACCTTGTCGAGAGGGGCCAGGGGGTTAATCTTGGCCAAACACCCGACATGGGTGACAGTGTACTCGCTGAAGGTGGATGTGCCAACAAAGTGGTAGATTGGCTTGCCATTGATGGAGAACCTCGACTGCCCATCATTTAACATAACAGCCCTGTCAGTGTTTATGCGAAGGAGGTCGCACATGTTGCTCTCCTCTGATTTACAGTGGGCACACTCTTTGCATTCACCAGTGAAGACTGGGAGGACATGGTCTCCTGGTGCAAGGTCTGTCACACCCTCTCCAACACTCTCAACAATCCTACATTAATAATCCATAGATAAATTCAGCATTAAACAGTTTATGCTTTCAAAAATGAAAATATATAAAACAATATATGTTATTGTACTAAACAAACAAGATTTTGGGCAGATGAGCAACATGTATCTCTACTACTGAAATTCAGAAATAGAATGGCTTACATGATTATACATTGGAATCAGTGAATCCAATTTACATGATTTTGATCATGACATGTAATGCAATGTTAAACTGGCTGAGAACAATTGAACTGTTTTTTTAGAAATTTTGAATAGATGAATTCATATTAAGACAAGCCAAAAGGAGTAGCAGAGGGAAGGCACCAAAATGAAAGAGAATCACATTGGATGACAGGCATACTTTAGTGAAATGTATATGCAGAATAACATGATTCGATGCAACAAAGAGAATGGCTTAATCGACACCGATGACAAAACTTGCATAAGAATAAGATCAATCAGCAAAGAATGAAGACCCGCAAAAGTAACCATTTTGATATACTAAAAATGCACAGGAAGTGAAGAATAACATATAGTCAAAGAAGATTGAACTCGAATTAGAATCTCATCAAGGGAAACACATGTAACAAATGACATGTAACGCAAGAAAACATACCCTCCTGCTTCATGGCCAAAGATGCGCGGGAATATAGGTGTCTGGCCCTGTAAATATTTTCAATATACCTCAGCATCTGTTAGAAACTTGTATTTTTTTTCTTTTCATGCAACTTAGAAGAGATGGATCATTATCATTACCTTAGCTTCCCAGAAGTAGACATCAGTGTGGCAGAGAGAGGTGTAGAGGATCTTCACTCGGACCTCCATCGCCTGTGGCGGCGCCACCTCAACCTCTTCGATCACCAGAGGCTTCCCTGCCTCCCAAGCAACCGCAGCTACACAACCCAAACCATAACAAGATCAAACACAGAACCCCAAATAATTGAATTTGGAGAAAGACCCATTAAAACATGACCAACTTTTAATCTGAAAAACAACCCAAAGGAGGCGCATTCACATTGATAGGTAATCTAACAACAAATAAGTCTATCCAGGTTTTCAAAAGGGAAAAACAGAATAAAAAACCAACTTTTATTTCAAGTGAATTCAATAAGATCACAATGAAATCCATAAAAAAATTTCAAAAGATTTGAACTTTTATGTGAATTCAAATACAAAATATTATATAAAAAATAAATGAGAACCAACTTAAAATACCAACCTCTGCATTTGATGACTTTCCCAGCTGTGCTCGACATCTTTCTTTGAAACACCAAAAATCACAAACAATCACTCTTTCTCACAAACAATTAAAAAGATCTCTATGAAGTTGATATGATTAGAGGAGTCTTCTTCCCCAAATGGAGGATTTATAGGGTTGGAAAACAAGGTCAGAGATCTTGAGCAATGAATAAAGGTGAAAGAATTGATCGGTGGGCTGTCTAGAAAAACCAGTTTTAGATTTCATTTACAGCGGCGTTGATTATTGGGAAGCCAACCCCGGTTTTGTGAAGCCTACTGGTTCGAATCATCCAGTCGGTGCTTTTAAAAATGATGAAAAACTCATTCCCCACCTATTTTTATTTTTTTCATAATCATATGCCTTATTTAATTTAAATATATATTTTTATAAAAATTAAAATATATAATTTAATAAATTGATTGATGTTATTTATAAAAAGACATAAAATAAATTTCAGTGCGATATATATCTTGTTATAGATAGAAATAAATGACAATGAATATTTTAGACTTCATTTAAAACTATAAAATAGATTAAAATCTCATATGACATTGCGTTGTGAGAGTCAGCATCAGGGAAGCAGTGATGCGGTGGAGAAGGTTAGTTTTAAAACATTTCAAACACAAGAAAAAAAAGAAAAAAGCCTTCCACCGTTATCACTGAGCCAGAAATGCGTGATTTATGTTTGGTTTGGAGGTCAGCGCAGACGCACCCCCGATGCAGTCCTGAACATGGTCAGTCATCTTAATATGGATCATTTATATAAAAAAAATATGAAAAATGTTCATATAAATAAAAGAGACTAATGAGATATATAAAATTATACTTAAGACTATAAAGATATATTGTAACATCGATATTCAGAAATTACTATTTTGCTTGTTTTATGAAAACACAAAAAAGTGATTTTCATTCTCTAATATAATCCATATTTTTAAATATATATATATATATATAATTTAATAAGTTGATTACTGAAAAACAAGCCAAGGTATATAGTTTTTATAATATATATTTTAATGAAATATATAATTCTAGTAAGGACTGTTAAACGAATCAAGCCATTCGAGCTTAACTCGTGCTCGGCTCAGTTGAAACTTGTTTGAGCTTATTCAATTAGATAAATAAGTCGAATTTGAACAATTTTTAAAACTCAATTAGACTCAGAACCTGGAACGGGCTTCATATTGTATTCAAACTCGATTGAAGTTTGTCTCAAGCCTTTTATAAAATCTAAACACTAAATCAATACAAAATTATGCTCATTTAGACTAGTGATTTTGGTTCGGCTAAAATTTTGTTTTTAACTTTTAAAACTCCTAAAATGAAAAAAAAAATTAAGCCCACAGAGACTTATGAACTCAGATCGATTCGTTTATAATTGAGTTAAGTTTCAACATATCAAACCTCAACTCATTTGTACCTTTTACCACACTTTTAGTTTCGGTTAACTAATAACCAATCCAATTATTTGTGGTATATGTTGATGTTGAACCTGAGCATTTGACCTTTGACACATGACACCAGACATGTGTCCATGGGTTTTGGAGTCTAGTGTCCAGCGCATACTTGTCGTGGAACACGTGCCCATAATCATTATCATTAATAACGTGTCAACTCAATATAAATGAGTCTCATAAGATGATATATATAATATAAATTATAGCAATTCATTTGAACAGCCAGGATCATCCCAGGTGAGCATCCTTGTTCAGCCGTTGTTTTCTTTGAAATCTGTTTTTTACTTCAAAATAGGGTTTTCAAAAAGTAATATATGTGTGGGGTGGGGCTATTTGCAACTTTGTGTGTGTGTGTGTTGGGTGTGCTTAGGTAGGAAGAAGGAGTGCTAGGTGAGTAGAGCCGCAAAGGGTGGGGCTAGGACAGAGTCGGGAGAGGGCAGGGTGGGGAGGAGGAGGAGGGGAGGCGGTGGTGAGGAGGCGGCGGCTGCGAAGGGGGTGGGATCAGTGGTGGAGGTAGGGTTTTCAGTGAGGGTGATGGAGGAGGCGGGTCGGCGGACTTTGCGGGGACCGATTCTTCGCCACCATTGTTGGTATGGTTTTCATCGGCAGGGGACGGCTTATTGTTGGATTTTTGTATGTGTGAAAATATTTTATGTGTTAAGTATGTAGTTTATTGTCTTATGTATTCATAGACACTGAAACAGTCGACAAAGACAGATTTTGTAGACACTGTATCTGTTGACAACGTCCCACATATAAAGCCAAGTGGTTTCTAGACCTAGAGACACTGGAATTGTCGACAGAGTCCGATTTTGTAGACACTGGATCTGTCGATGAGGTTCCATAAACAAAGCCAAATGGTTTCTGAACTTTGTAGACACTAGAACTGTTGACAGAGTTAGCTTTTGTAGACACTAGATCTGTCGACGAGGTCTTAGAAACAAAGCCAAGTGATTTTTGAAGAGGACATGAGCTATTGCCATAACGGGAGGTGAGAGAGACAACCAATTTATTATTTTTTTATGGAGATTTGGAGGGACAAATGAAATGTTAAGAATTTTTTTTCTAAAAGGATCGACACATGGGTGTCTACGAAATGTGAAATTGTCGACACTAGTAGTGTCTATGCGTGTGAAGAATGACAACTTGTTCACATCTTCGATTTCATCCCCCCAAGCTCGTCTCCTGGTCTGCCTCGTCTCCGCCTACGCTCACCACTCCCCCCACGATCACTGCTTCCACGCACTCGCCTCAAAAACTGCACACCGGTCCAATGTTGATTTTGATCAGGCGACTCTCTTCACCGCCTCTCCGCCTTCTCGGATCTCCCCGGACGTCAAGGGCTGCCAACGTATCTTCTCGGAGGCGCTCTTCCCCACCCAGCCCAGCCCCGCCCTCTAATCTACTCTTCCTTCTCCTCCTCCTCCTCCTCCTCCTCTTACATAAATGGATCTTTTACTTGGGGATGTTTAAAGCACTCAACTTATTTGGGTGGGGTGTATAAAGACAGGGGTGTATTTGGTAAAAGGAGGGGTGCAAATAGTCGGACTCATATGTGTGATCTATATGTTGAGGTCATGATTAACGGGTCTGACTCTGACCCGATTACATGAATAATATACTTGATCCGATTCAGATCCAAATATACAAACGAGTAGATCCACACCCGAAACCTAAGTTTTATATAAAAACTCATATGTTATTAGACTATTAGTATTAGTTGACCCATAATTTCATTTCTTATTTACAAAATTATAAGGCCTATAGTTTTAACTCATTTTTGTATCCATAACCAAGCCCAATTGTAGAATATCAAGCCCATTTACCAAGTTAGAATGAGTGAAATAGTGGATGACCTAATGTTAAATTTCTTATGTTAGTAACTACTCTCGGGTCGGTTTTGACCCAGGTCCAACGGGATAGGGTCCAGGTTCACATTTTCAAGGACCCGCCTGGTCTTGGGTTAGATCCGGGTCCATCGAGTCCTCTCACGGGTTGGGTCTGGGTCTAACCCGACCCATTGACAGGCCTAGTCATGAATGAACAACTTTCAGATTGGGGTATTCTAATGTTTAAAAAGGTGCTCTCACACAAGTCCAGATGCTTTGTGTGATATACAGACAAGGTATCTTTATGATTCAATACATATCAATTATGTGGAAAATTTAAAGGTATTTATATGTATTAGGTGTTTTAAGTCTTTCTTGTCTTCATGGTAGTTTAATCTTCTGTTCATTTTTTTATACTATACATTTGGGGTTAAATTAAGATTTGGTTCATTCTCTTTAATTAATAATTTTAACATGGTATCAAAGCTTAAATCCATTTTTTTATAAATCATTGTTTGACACTTTTATGTGTCTAGTTAACGCAACTGTGTGCTTCACATAGTGTTCATGTGTCCTCCAAGCTAGTTAAGTATTCAACTTTGATTGTTATTGTGTGTTCATTATATTATTATTAGTGTGTGTACATTTTTGGCTACTAATGAGTAGGAAATTTTTTATTTATTTGATTGAAAAACATGTTTCAAAAAAAAGATTTCACATCAAGAAAGAGTCTGAGGTTTAATATTGTGGCCAACATTCCTCGGAAGTCTCTAAATCATCCAAAAAAATTCCTCCTGAGTCATCCACCAAATCGCTCAATACAATCCCATCCAAAGGTCCCAAGCTTTCAACCAAATCCCCCAATATAATCTCATCCAAAAGTGTTCGAGAGAGCTAGAGGATGGTTTGGGTAAATGTAATTATTGAAATGACATCTTTGAAAGTAAAAAAGGGTTATTAACAGAAAGGGAAACGGTTAAATTAGACTTAGAAATCATAAGATTGAGAGATAGGGACCCAGAAAAAACTCGAAACAAACTAAAGACCTAAAAATAATAAGGGATGACCATGAGAACCTATAATTAATTTTTCCTTTAAATCTTTTTGTTTTTAGGGTAAATTAGTCTCTTACTTATTTTTTCTATACTTTATATTTGGGTCAAATCCTTAATGAGATATTTGATTCCTTTTATTTAATTTCTAATTCTAACAGAAAAAAATACAATTTCAAACGATGCTCCCACTTTTAATGTTACTAGTTGATGTACATGTGCGTTGCACATGAACAACTTTGTTGAAATATAATGAACAAATATTAGTTGAAGTTGTTAAAGTTTGTCTACCTCAATCATGTATAAGTTTTAGATTATTGTTAGAGGTATGAGTAGTTTGAGGTATCAATTTGCCATATCCAACAAATCTCACGACAAACACACAAACATTGTTTCTAACAAATCAATCTGCATTATGCACTAAGAGAATTAAAATAATAAAAAAATAAATTCTAATAATGAATCAAAGAACAATAAAAAGTCAAACCCAAAATCTAACGTGTTGTAAACTAAGTCGAATATGAATACATAAACAAAACACACGAGCATATAGAAAAAAGAAGTAGAGAGAGATTCTTATTCACTATTTGTTGATTATAGAATACATTACAAACCCATCAATTTATATGGTCAATGGAGGAAACTCAAATATTGGATGTTACAAGTAATATGAGGTGGGGGTACATAATGGGGTGTTAAAGAGATGGGGGGTTAGGGAAGTGAAGAGAGAGGGTTATGGAGAAAGTGGTGGGAGTTGAAGTGGTGGTGGTTATCCACAATATTCACAACAATATAGATATATTAAATTTAAATTTATTAAATTATGAATATAATGAAGTTGCATATATGAAATTTAGACATATAGTCATATAATTGATTGTGAAGAATGTTAAAGGGTAAATATGAATAAATGTATATAATTAAAATAAATGTATAAATTAAATACATTAAACACATTATATAGGATATTTGATTTTAATGAATTTGAAAGGGTAAATATATCTAATCAAATATCATTTGGGGTAGGAATGAGTTTTCATAAATTGGTAAGGATAAACGTGTCCAATGAATGTTTTTCATAGATTGATACTTTTATAGATAGTATAGATTTAAAAATAACAACGCACATGCATAGTTTAAACCTTTTTGTGCTAACTGTTTGAAACACAAATGATCCCACTTCCATTCCCTCTCACATCTTGTACTCACATGTATAGAGCCTCCCAAGCAAATACTTTTTTAATGAGATGTTTAATGTGCATTATATTATATTCATTATAACGATTGATACACTAAGTTTGTTTAGTCATTTATGTCCTAAATATATGAAAATGTAAAATGAATTTTTTTCAATTTATTGAGTGTGTACCTTCAAAAATTATAATATGTATTGTAGAAAATCAAATCCAAGAATAACTGAATAAGAAATAACGGTATATGAATTAATTAGAATAAGATAAGGGCATGACGCTAGACAGGCCCATCGAGAACCATCACGACTAGTAGCGTGATCCGATAAGGAGACCCATATAAGAGGCACTATTGTCCGGACTGCTGCCTATTACAATGGACATGACACTATACCAAGTCAGACCTATAAAAGATCTGGTCGGACTTCCGACCAGACTTGAATAACTACAGGGCGCAACTTTTGCCTGGCCTAATTAGAATGATTAAATCACGGAGCCCGAGTTGACTAGATAACAGTCAGACCACGGAGTCCAACCTGATGTGATCATCCACATATTAACATCGGTAAGATAACAGAAAGCTTAGGATAATATTCTCTAACGTAGTAGCTGTAACCATCTGTCAGAAATCAGACATGATGAGTTGATCCTAAGATCACACATGTCAACCGATCTTAAGGCCACATGGGAGATTTCATCTCATGATAGGCTCACACATTGAAAGCAAGATCGGCATGTCTTCTCCTAGTATAAAAAGAAGGGTATCCCCTTTAAATGAGGTAGACACTTCTTTTTTCCAAAAGCTTTAAGGCTCAAGTTGAATTCCTAAAAATGAAAAATAGACTTGGGCGTCGGAGAGGCATTAGCCGGTACACACTAATGTGAGTTACAGGTGACCGGAGTAGAAGACAGAGCTAGAAGACTTGACGATGAAAGATCTTCAAATGCGATGGAAGTCTTCCTAGAGCTTCTTCTTGGATCTGCAATTGAAGTCAGGATTCTATTAGAATCCGGCCCACTAGGAGGAAGATCTGATTTCACCTCCCATATGTATACTCTAAAAAATTGAATGCATAACTTTCTATATATTTTTTTAACATAGTATAGTATATATATTAGCCTCAGTTTATGTTTCGATTAGAAAAAGAACATATAAATGATTTGTATATGGCCAAAGTCTACCCAATTGGCCTAGCCCATTGAGGAGTTGGACTTGTCCACCACTACGATTATTGGCATTGATAAAACGCAACTTTTTCACTATTATAATATGCCATGCACACATATTATGTGCAGTGTTATATACACACACTTACACTAGTTAGATATATAGTTAGACTATGCATTGGGAGATATTTTTCACATTTACAAACTTTTTATTATTATTTTTATTATTTTTTTGTTTGAAACTGAATGTGTTTTTTTTTTTTTTATCTCCATCCAACAACTTTCACCCCAAAAGTATATTTACTTTGGTGAGTGATCATGACCGAAATCCTAGAAAACTTTTTTTTGTAAAGATATCTCAGTAGCACTTTTGGTGTTCCTCTTTATGACCACTTCCCTATGAACTCGAGAAGTGCAACATGAAAAAGCAAAAGATACTCTAAAAAAAGGAAAAATGAGCCCGGGTTATAACTTTACCAACTTTATCTTATTAATTATTACAAAAAAAAGGGGCAACAGTATGTATATAAGAGGAACAGATTAGAAATGTTTTCGATTTGATTCAAAATAACTTTCTAAGGTATCCAATGCACATTTGGTGATTCTAATTCATTTTTCTCAAGAATTGTGTGTTTAGATTTGTTTAATTAGGATTTTTTATGCATGTACAAAATGAATAAATGCGTTTCTTTTAATAAAAAAACAATTATGAAATGGGAGATGAAATTCAATTGAATCGTCCAATCAGATTTTCTATATGTATCCAAGATGTCACAAAATGTTACATATTAAAGACACCATTGAAGTCTGACAAAAACTAATGTGATTGGATGACCAATATCCATTTCACGAATGATCAATGTGGAAATGAGTGTTTCCAAGCTAGTGAGCTTTCATGCCCGGAATCATAATAGTGAAAAAGCTGCGTTCATTTTAAAAATGAGTGAAGAAATGTAGTATAATGATATGATTTATAAGACATCAATAATGAGAGTACATTGATGCAAAGCAAGTGAATAATTCCACTTTTTTCTTAGGGTCAATAGATATCGAGTAATGTTATCATCTCAACCTTCCCTCCATGATACATATAGATTTCTCCAACCCTAATGATATGCCATGATACACAACGTGATTTCCTTTAGGCACCCACAATCTCCAGCACTCATGAAATATAATTCACCAAATCTTAGGCACATCATCATATGCATGCGTCCCGTGTCGCGTCCTCCTCTCCAAACCCTAATTTTGTAACTCCTGCGGATCGTTGGTCCGACTTGCATGCATGGAGCAGCTCTTGCATGTATGTTCCATTCAAACATGCATATATGGTCCATCATCATCATCATCATCATATATAGTCATAGGGTTTTACAGTCCAAGTAGTATGTAGTAGAGAAGGGTCACGGGCAAGGATACAAGCATCCCAAAGATCACCCTGTATATCACAACATACAAATTTACTTAAATTCAATTGAAACAATATCCATATATATATAATAGGTATATATACCTCTAGCAAAAAAAAAAACATACCCAGTGCTGAGGATATCAGGGTGAAGTACGTATTCCCTAGCAAACACAAATGGCACAATCCCCTGTGGTAGCGCTGCCTGTCACATTACATTACATAACATGATTTCATATCATAAAACAGTCTATATATCTATACACACCACTACATATTATTTCATGCATGCATTATATATTTTATATGTTAATTACCTGAACAATGGCAGTGTGGAGGTGAGCCCCCTTCAACCCAACAGCCATAGACGCAGCTGACACGACCACCGGTCCGACGAGGAACCGAATTGCCATCGCCACTGCCCCCATCTTCGCCCCACAAGCGATTATTCTAGGCTGAAGCGCCATGAACAGCCCTATATATATAAACACACAAACAATGTATCATATATATGTAACTAGAGAAGATTACATAAATTAACTATATGGCATCATACATTATAAGTACCTAGACTGAACATGGCCATCCCAAGACCAGCGTCTGATATGATCGATATTGAATGCTGCACTAAGCTCGGCATCTCAATGTCCCACCTAATCAATTATCATCATCAATTAATATATATATATACACACACACACACTTCTTAATTAAACAAGATTTAAAACTATATTATCATAGGTCAAAATAATAATTACTTGAAAGAGATTAACGACCACATGAGGCCAAGCACGCTCGAGTACGTGTTCGGGTTGCGTGAAAGCTTCCGCCCAACCATAGTGAGTATCAACCGAAACATCACAGCCGTCCGTGGCATCGCCTGACGCACATCATGATCATCACAGCCGTCCATCTCTAGGTCCGGCGCCAGCTTTGTCGTGCTCCTGAAGCTTATATCATCCTCTGCTCACAAACCCAACATGCATAATGATAATAATGACAATAAGGGAAAAATCCATATAACCTTCTAAAAACACTTATGTAAATCCAAATAGTCCTCGAAGTTAAATTATCGTTGACAAATGAAAAATATTTTGTTTGATTAACCATGATTAAAAACACTGCATACTAAAACTCCATAAAATATGTTAAAAATAAAAAAAAAATTTATGTAAATGACGATTTTATACTTCCAGATAAGGTTTTATAATTTATTCGAATGGATAAAATTATTATTTACAAAAGATTTTCTGTATTTTTAATACATTGTAGTGGATTTTGGGTATACTGTATTTTCAGTCAGTGTTAACCAAACATAGGGTAATCTGTCAACAGAAATTTAATTCATAAGGGTTATATTGATTTTATAAAAAATAAAAGGGTTATATGGATTTGACACAGTTTATAGGGGGTTATTTGAACTTTTCCCCTAATAATAAATGATTGTTTAGATGCACGGGATATAAAATATAAAGACAAAAAACCGAAAAAGCATGATATAAAATGTCGAGCTGATGTTATTACAACATAAAAACAGAGAAACACAGGAAGTCACCTCGAATAACGGACTTGTCGGCGGTGCTGGCCCCATTTCGATATTCCCACAACATCTTCACCCCCGGATACGCCGGCGAGAACACCCTAGCCGCCGAAGCCGTCACACTTGGCGGCGCCGCCACATCCACGTCACCGTCCCCGAAGTCAGACGGACGCGGCGTCGGCTGTAGCGAGTACGCGTCGGACGAGGCCACGGACCGGACGGTGCACCCGATCACTGGAGGCGACGACGACACATCGTGGCCGTTGATGGAGGGCGTGTTCACCGAGTAGATCTCCACCCCGGACATGTTCGACGGACGCGACGACGACGTCGACTTCCGGATCCGAACCCGGATCCCTCCCTCTCCATCCGGGTCCGTTTCCGCGTCCGCCTCCGCCAGCGAGACCACGTCGCCGTCCACCTCGATCTGGGTTATCGCCGCCGCGGAGTCCGGACCCGGGAAGCTCTCCCTCACCAGACACGTGGCGGCCCTGTATTCGAACAGGAACAGCAGCAACGTGTACCTGCGTTAACATTGTAACCCACGAAACATCAAACAATATGGCGAAAATGTAACACCCAGTTCATTTGATTAGTCCAAAATACAGCGTTCATTTTACAGTCTAAAACGCTGACAAAATGTGTTTATTTTACCTGCATGAACAATGTAACCCACGAAACATCAAACATGATCGATATCAATAGAAAAATGATATGTCTAGATAGCTTGTCGGCCAAATCTTTTTTTTAATAAAAATATATATTCTTTTATTGAAATAAATACTATTATATGAAATACTGAGATACAATCATAAATTTTTTTTCTTTTTTAAAAAGTTTTTTTTTAAATTTTATACATTACGATAATAAGTATATACTATATTATTACAATGCATGAGATAGTAGACGGTCTGCAAAATGTACTGAGTATATCAACCTACCAGACAATGCATTGGAGGACGACGAGCTGGACCATGAGAGCCTCAGTGAAGCCACCATACATGGCGCTCAATAAGGGTATCCCCATGACAAGCGTGTTTGGCAACGTGGATACCGAGAACAAAGTGATAACCCAATCCAAGCTTCCGTTTCTCATGAAGCACCCCCACAAAGACAAGGCAGACAACACGAAGAGCTTGGACAGAGTGTCGGCCAATATGAACTTACCGTCCATCTTATAAGGGTCGTTTTGGGAGATGAAGTGGAAGGAGAGGACGGGGACGGCGAAGGTGGCGACGAAGCGGTTGACGCCGGAGCACTGGTCGGCCGTGAAGACCTTGTACCGCCGGACGGAGACGTAGGCGGCGAGCATTGCCACGTAGAGTGGGACTGTTGAGCACAGAACGTTGTACAAGTCATGGGGGCTTATCATCATCTTCTCTTGAAGAAGTTTTTGTTGTGTGTGTGTGTGTTTGTGTGAGTTGTGGGTGATGTAGTATTTATAGGAGGGGGGGTTGGGTTGGTGTTTTTAATGGAAAAAGAGGCTTTTGTTCATTATCTTTTGGGTTCCTCTTTTGAGCTGCTCTGTGTTGCTAGCTTTGTCATATTTTTTTTTGTTTTTGGGTTGAAAAATTAAAGTTTTGGGTGATGTTGTAATAATTGCGTTCATCACTAGCTAGATGACGAGGAGAGAACAATTGGATCCGAAGTGCTGTTGCAATCATGGGTGGATATGTTTGTTTCATTTCTGGTCAGAATGGTAGATTTTCTTTTATATATAATAATTTATTTATGATATGAGTGTGGTGGTGGCCACCTGTAAGCTAGTGTAAACAAAATGGGTCCCGATCCACTTTAAACCGGCTTCTATCATTCCGATTAGCATCGAACTCTATAGTGTATATGAATTGAATTGCGCACTTAATTGTTAATTTGTTAGATACAAGTGTGACTCTCCTATTCGATCCAATTAAATTTGAGTTTGATCAATATCATCGGTATATAATAGGAGAGTGGTGTGCTTTCAACAATTGACTAGACTTAGGGGCACTCCAACGATCATGTATTCGAAAGAGATCAGATCGAACGACCAACCCTGATCCTCTTCAGGTAGTAGGTCTAGTCACTTTTGATGGTGACAAACAATCCAGAATGTACTTCTCGAATGATTGGTCAATCACCCGAGCGGTGTTGTGCAGGGTTGATATTCGATTGTAATTTTCTAGGTCGAGTCAAGCTAGCTACCCGTTTATCTAACTTGAGAAGACACATGGCTCTCTTAAAAAGATTTTGAGATTTTCTCATTACAAATTTGATTATAAATTATATAATTTAATTTATAAATTGTTTAATTCAATACTTACTGAATTAATCAAAATCAGTTTGGGATTGTAATGAACTGGATTGTAATGAATGGTTGTGTAATTATGGGTGGTGAGAGAGTCAAAAAAGTGAAATTGAAAAAGCAAGAGAGTAAAAAGAAAAGTGAAGGGCAGAGAGAGAGGGGACAGTAGGGGTTAGACGCTTTATGTCATGTCAAAGGTGAACATAATTGGCAGAGTGTAAGGAGTGGCAGCGTCGTAGTTTTCATAGGGAATAGGAGGGCAAGTTTGGGAAAACTACAACGGTCAATATTCGGTCCCCGCGAGTCTTCCACCACAGTTGTCGGCGATTCCCCAACATTTTTTTCAATTTTTACCTATTTTTGGACCAACCAAAAATATATTATAAATCTATTTTATAAATATAAAGTGAGAGAGGAGAGAAATAATATGAGATAAAACAAGACTTTAAAATAATGACAACAACAGGAAGAGTTGGGTTGGGACCCACACGCGCGTGCTTTCAACTCGGCTGATTTTTTTTATTGAAAAAATCATATAACCCCCTAACTGACATGAAATCCATATGATCCTCGTGAAAATATACATATAAATCTAAATAATCTTTAAATTAAATCTTTATTAACATATAAAAATGTTCTGTTTAATTTAACTTTGACTAATTATACAATATATTAAAAAATATTTATAATATGTTATTGTGTAAAAATTCTTCCTCTTAATAAATTTTTATAACCTACTCGGAGAGATTAAATTATTATTTAATAGATGATTTTTTATATTTTTAACAATGGTAGGCTTTTTTTTAATATACTGTGTTTTATCTAAGATAAATTACATAGATTATTCGCATAATATTCATTATCTACTCAATTAAAATTTAATCCAATGGCTATTTGGATTTACATAACTGTTTTTAGAGGGGTTAATCATATGAACAATTCAAAGAAGTCAGAGTTAATGAATTTTGAACAGTTTATAGGGGGTTATTTGAAATTTTCCCCTGGGGAGAGAGGGTTTGCATTGGTTGTCTGAGCTTTGTTGAGGTTTTTTGGATCTCTCTTGGTGTCGTGTGTGATTGTTTGTGGAGGACATCCCAACACAAGCGCGTGAGTTGGTGATCCTGTTTGTTTGTTTACACGCATGTAATTATTCTAATAATATTATCAAAAGTATATATAAGATGAACAGTAGAGGAACAGAAAGTAAGTAGATGTAGTTATGACATACTAGATACCGGCCAGGCTGTGAAAAATTAATACACATATATACAAATGTACTTTGGATTACATGCATGGCATTATCTGGTCAGTATGAGATGCTGTTTTTTTATTACTTTTGTATAATTACATTAGATGGATGAAGAGCCAGTTCACTCATTATAAACATCCATTGCTTCAAGAAGACAGAAAGTAATACAAGTTGAAGCAGGGTCCATGAATGAAGACGACATGTTATTCCATACTGAAAAGCTTTTCTTCGTCGAAGACAAAATTTAATTACTCTCTCTGATTTTTCACCATCGCATCTTAGAAACCCCACCACTTAAAAATGTTTCAACAGAATTCTTGGAGAGGTTGTCGTTGTCTATATGTATACAAAAAAAAGAAATCCTTTACAACTATTCTTAAATGAATCAATTAGAATGTGTGAGAGCATGTAATCTCACCTTAACACGTGGCGATCATAGATTGGATGATGGATCAATAATCGGCAATGGGCAATGGTCATTCGAGAAGGAGACGGAGCAGGGTTGCTTACCTGTAAAAGCCACTCTGATACTCAAGTTAGACGAATGAATATTGCTCATTCGTTTATTATCTATTTAAATACCTTCTTATGTTTGTCTAGGTTTGGGGCTAGTTCATTAAGATTATTACCAGATTTTATTAATGAATGGCATATTAAGATTATCAATCGACCATCAACGACTGATCAAACGATCAATCAATCATCTCAGCTGATCATGATCGATGTATCTTACTATTGTGATTGGTCGCATGATGTCGATCGATCACCTCAAAGAGAATAAAGACCACTTGGGGTTGGTTGATCCCTGGATTGATATGTGCCAATTGCTCCTTCTATGGTGTATGATTTGTTGAAGTTTGAGCTAAAAGGGAGTAGTTCAAGGTGAAATATCTACTATGCTTCTTTTCATTATAAGACTTATCTACATTAAGCAAAGATTCAAGTCCAAAAGATGCATTTGTCTATGACATCTACCCATATACTAACGCAAATTGTTTAAGTTTTTCAACTTTGTTTCTTTGTAATATTTTTATTTTCCATTTTAACCTTATTTTTCTATAATCTTTATTTTTTAGATTAAGGGTAGGAATGAAAAAAGAATTGTCAATATATTTAAAGGATAATATGAGACATTCATCATATCTATCTTATTGAATTTCACCAGGGCCGGCTTTTTTGTTAGACAACTTAGGCAATTGTGTAAGGCCCATAGATGTACAAAGACATCAATTTTTTTTATTTATAAGTATGTCCAAATATTGACCAATAACACATTCCAAAAAAATATTTATTTTTTTAAAAATTAATAGTCATTTTGATATGGTTAAAAAGTAACTCATAAAAAATTGACAAGATTTTATGATATCTAAAAATAGTAAAATTTTTTTACATGACCAATAGGATTTAAAGGCATTTTGAATTAAAAAAAGGGATATAAAAGGGAAAATCAACAAAGCCTAAAAAAATGTCTTTTTGACACTTCTTTTATTCTTTTCAATCTATTTCTTCTTTATTTCAATAAAACATTTCTGGATTTCGTGCTTGCTGTAAATGAAAAAAATGCCATGGTGTGGATTACAAGGAACAAGGCATTCTTTTATTTGAATCAAATAAACACTTGAATATAAAAAATTAATTGGTAATTTTACATCCCAAAAAATTAAAAGAGTGGTATTTAACTAAAAAATTAATATTTTAAAATTAAAATAAATATTATTTAATTGCCTTAAGCCTAAAAACGTATCTAGCCGGACCTGAATTTTACAAATCCTTAATTTCAAAAATAAATATGTATAAATATAATATATTGCCCCAAATATTATATTTTACATATAAGATTACAAATTAATATTATTAACAAACTATGTAAAATTTTTTGATGTTAAATAAAATAATGACAAACTAATTATTTCAAATTTAAAACTTTTGAAAATATTTTTTTAGATTTATACAAAGTTAATCCGTTTGGAAACACAGATTGAAAAGTAGATTTTGGAATAAAGCTGTTTTTTAAAATGATTTTAGACCTTGACTTTTTTGGGATGCTTTTTTTAATTCAGCAATCAATATTTGGAAGGAGTTTATTGTTTGGTAGAAAAAGTTGCTTTTCAATTCAAAAAATCGTTCTTTTTGAGATTTTAAAAACACGGATTTCGAGAGAGAAATTAAAAGGAATCCAGCTTTTGATTCTGCCGGAATCCGACCCGTTTGGTTGCGTGTTTGGGGATTTTCAGATTTTTAAAAAGCGGAATCCGCCCAAACGCGCAACCAAACGGATAAGTGGTTATATGAAAGCATTGTGACAGTTCCTTGTTGGTTATATAAAATAATGATAAAGATTGAGTAATATAATATTTTATAATTTTATTTTTCCTGTCAAATTGTTATATCTATTGGTTGGTTATATTAGATCAGATTAGATAGTTACAATTTAATAAATTTATACAAAGATTAAAATTCTCTCAATTTTATATTTTTTTTATTATGTATTGATAGGTTTAAAGGGGGTTCAAAAAAACTAGAGATGATTTTTTTAAGATACTAGTTATTGTATGCGCATACGCGCATATTTTAATATTGAAAACTGTAATGAATATTAAATCTAAATGGAACAAAATTCTATATTAGATAGACATGAATAATTCTTTCTAAAAGATATTTGGTAAGTAAAATAAATTGATATAACTATATAACATATTAAATACATTAAAAGAGTATTTGATGAGAGTGTAAAACAAAATTTACATAGACCGTATAGGAATATAGTATATTATAGAGAATCTGTTTGACAAAAATACATATAAACATGCTGATTATAAACTATTTTGATGTGAGCTTTATCATCATATAATCTGAGACAAAAAAAAATTAAACACATGGAAAAAAGTTTAAGGGATATTTTTTATTATATAAGACCAATAATATTATGGCGATGTATGATTAAAAAAGGTTGTAGAAAAACTGAAAGTTAAAATAAAAGATGTCAAAATCACTGTATAAATATATCTAATATAATTGAATCAATTCATAACCTGAATAGCTAAACACATTTCATCAATACTCAAATGTGAAGCACATCTCACTCAAATTTTTTTTGTGAACTAAAACATGTGTCATCTACATAAAAATAAACTGAAATTGAAGAAGAACGGATAAAACTAAAGCAACAACACAAAACACTCATTAAATCTTGAGAATCTGAAATCATGGAAACCAACCTGACTTTGAAATTTTTTGTGAGATGATAAAAATAAATATTGAATTTATGCATTCTCATGGTCATGTGAATCTAAGCTTTGAAGATTGAATATGTGGGAACACATACCAAAATAAAAACACACATTAAAAAAAATATGGATATAAAAAAATAATAGATACACATCTGAGTCCAACAAAATCAAATAAACTCAAAAACAAAGAGAAGAAACTAAAAAAAAAAACTAAAGTAAAGTAAAAATTAAACTAAAAAAAACTAAACTAAAAAAAAAATCTGAACAAAATCAAATATTTATTTCAATTAAACTGAAATTGAAGAAGAATGGATAAAACTAAAGCAACGTAAAAATTTGAACAACATAAAAAAAATTTTTGTCACCTACATAAAAACAAAAAAAAAACAAAAATCAATTTGAACAACATGCATACTTTCCGTGCTTGAGTTATGGAAGACATAATCAATTAAAACAAAAAATCATTGCTTAGGTTATGAAATAGAAAATCATTTCAAACAATGTTGTTATTCACATGCCAAATATAGCAAAGTACACATTTCGTAAAAGCCTATAAGTATATAACTAGTTAGATGAAATTTACTATATTTTAAAAATTAAAATTGTTTATGAAACTGTCCACGTATAGGCCTATCCCTAATATTCAATTAAAAACGTTTACACATATTTCTTTTTACAACTTGTAGGGCCCAAAAATAAGGCACACCAACTATGCTTCACGTACCGGCGGCCCATGACCTGATTAGTGAGGGTCCATAACCCGGATCGCCCACTATGGGTGGATCCGGACCATCTAACCCTCCACATCCATCCTCCCGAAAATATGAAGTGAGATTTGTGATCAAATCCCAACAGAAAATACGGATTATCAATACAGATATCTGAGGATCTCATTGGATTTGGAACTATCCTTGACTGATTTTTCAAATCTCAGTAATTTATATATTTGGTTTGGAACTATTAATGGTTGATCTCCTAAATCTCAATAATATATATTTTGAATTATGGATCATCATTAATGGATTCTATAAAATCCAAAACAAAATATGTATACTTATCAGGGATAATCAATGACTGAATATACATATATTTATCACCTAAATCAATGATCACTCCCTATCCATCCGAGGGGAGAGATTCAGCATTGATTCTAAGGCACCCACCAAGGTAATATAAATAAGGAACCAATTCTCCCTATTAGGGGAGGTTCCTGACTCAAAAAAAAAGAGGAACTACGTCTGATTTGATCTTTTTACAAGGGTACATAGGCAACCTGAAAAGTCACATCAGGTTCAGTCCAAATCAAACCAACCCGGACTGCCCTCAAGTCCGATCCATTCAAGGACAACGATCACCGGCAACCGGACAGTATCTATCGGAGGAGACAGGAGCAGACGGATTCTGACAACTCGAACCCGGTACATCATTTTTTGCCCCTCCACAACCCTAAATACAGATTGACACATCTTGTTAGCCATTTATTGAGGTATATTCCATTGTTAAATGAAAAAATCAGTATAGATTAATTAAAAACACAGTGTAACCCATAATGTTTAAGAAGAAAAATAACCGCTAGAACTGATTGTGAAACAGTTTAGGACTTTTTTGCAAAACAGAGAGGAGTTCGATTGTCAAACTGGTAGAACCTGGGGGCGGATATGAAAATAGCTCAGAAAAAGACAAAATTGACCGATTTTTGTCAGGGTGCTGATTATAAATATGAGGACCCGTTTGTAACACTTATAAGGGTTTAGTTGTAAAACTAATAGAACCTGGGGGTCTAAATATGCAAAAGTCCCTCAGTTGTTAAAGTGTTTGGCAGTGATTTTTGGCGTTAACGTGAACCTCGGGTGAAAACTTTTGTCCTCGTTGTGTCACTTTTAGATACGGAGAAATAGATATTATTTTTTGTTTATACGCATATCGTGCGGGCCCGTCTAGCCCCACCCATCGATTTTTTTACCCCACCAATCAATTAAAAAAAAACCGGTGTTTTGCTATCCCCATCGATCCGATCAGTTCGACCGGATTTGGTCGTCATTTTAGGTTTTGGGCGACCGGATTTGGTCGTCATTTCAGGTTTTGCGCGACCGAATCTGGTCGAACAGGATTTGTAATAAAGTTTATAATTTTTTTCTTGAAAACATAATCCTACGAGGTGTATCCTCCTTGAATCTTTCATATCACTCCAAGTTTGAGTTGTAATGTAGTGAGAATAAATCATTATTCTTAAATATAGAATATAAGAACGATTTTTTTTACATAAGTTACAGACAAATTTCAAAAGCCAAATATAAAATGTGTTTGGATCAACTGATACATTTTTTTGTTTTCAAATAAAGAATCATCTTAACTACGAATTCAAACGAAGCTTAAAAATGATATATATTTGTCTAATAAGATATTTTTCTATAAAAAATTGAATTAATTGAAAGTATATCTACTTACATTTTTTCAGTCCCTTAATAGTTGTTTGGATAAAAGAATAAATGTAGAATATGATGGATAAATCCAAAAATTTATTAAGAATAAATGTAGAACATGATGGATAAATCCAAAAATTTATTTATTTATAAAGAATAAGTATATATAATTCTGAACTCTGTTTGACCCATTCCGGTCGTCCAAAACCTGAAATGATGACCCATTACGGTCGCCCAAAACTTGAAATGGCGACCGAATTCGGTCGAACTGAATCGGTGGGAACAGCCAAACACCGTTTTTTTTTTTTTTTTTTTTTTTTTTTTTTTTTATCGGTGGGATTGGAAAATTGTTTGGTGGGGTTAGACGGGCCCATATCGTGCGTGTGAAAGACCAGTGATACAACTGCTAAAAAATTTTCCTATATTTTTTAAAATTTGAATCGTGTGAAAGATTGTTGTAAATTTTATATAAATATTTTTATTTTGATTCAAATTTTTATGGGCTTTGAGATATATTACATGGATATTCATTTAAGTGATCCGTTTAAAGTTTTAGTAATTCATCTAGTGTCTTTTCGAATTCATTTAAGGCATGGACATTACATAATTCTTTCAAAAATGTTTATTTGAATTGCATGTCATTTTGGCTAATTTATTTCTATAAAGAAACACCTAATCTTTGGATTTTTTGTATGATGGAAAAAATGAAAGAAAAGAAAAGAAAAGAAAATTTAATTTTGTCTCTACAAAATTACTCTTCTTTTTTTGGTTTTCCTTTTGGGGTCTTCATCTTCTTGCATGAGTGGCAGTTCAGATATGGTTCATGGTCTATCTTGACGCACACCAAGAGAAGCTGGTAAAATCGCTGGTCGAGTTGTATCTCAGGAACGAAATGTCAGTGAAACCCTGTGTGCGTAGGGGACGTATTTATTTCAAGAACAACATATTCTATGTGCTTCTCAACTAGGCGATTTCAATCTTTTTTCTCTCGATCTTATCTCAAAAGGGTTTAAGGGGGATTTAAAAAAAAAGAGTGATGGGTTGGGGTTTTAGGGTTTTTTTTTATAATTTTACTGATGGAGAAATTAATATCTGGTCCTCCGGCAAGCCTTTAAATTATTTTAAGATCCATGGAATATTTGGACCTATATTTAGATCCCCATATTGGTTGGGGTATTATTTTTTTGTCCTTCCATCTAATGAGAGTTAATTTTTATCATTTTTATTTCTATTTTTGTCTCTACCTTCATCTTTTATTCGTGTCTCCCTCTCTCTTCCATCCACACCGACATCTGCCCCTTCTCCTCCACATGCAGCCTCCCGTCACCCTCTCTCTCTCTCTCCCATCACCCTCTTCTTCCTGTGACTCTTTCCTTTCTAGTACTTTCTCCCTCCTAACAATATGCACAATCTTATTAACAGTATACCCAGATTTGTTAACATTGTACCTTGACCTGTTATGAATGTACACAGTCTATGAAAAGAGAGGGATAAAACTATTTTTGGCTAATCCCTCTCTCTCCTGATCTATTACTCTATAGAGTAGACACCGGCCCCCTTAAAACCCCTGCCTTGATACAGATGATCATGCAAAACCATCGCCTTCAACGACATGCATTTTGGTCACAATGATTGATTGATCAGTGTCACGGGTGCGTGAATCGACGGAGAGGAATGTCACACGTTACATTTTGTCTCCCCCCTCTTGGATGTATCGAATAAATTTATGAATGGGTCCTTCCTTTTGTCTTCTTCAGTCAATAATATCACGTCATGCATTTCACCGTAACATATTTTAAAACAAAAAAACTTTAACATTTGGACTTTTTCGGCATTGGACCGCGATCTAATCCAACGATCATAAAATCACGAAAGCAATTTACTGGTCAAAATAAAAGGTGTGTCTAATTGCACCCACATATATATTTATATTATTATTAACTATATACACCCATCCGGCCATCCTAAAGGGGTGAATAATAAGTTATTTTACACACCCACATGAAAATTCAACCCCACAAAAGAATCCTAAGCATGACGAGATCGGATAACATAATAACATAACATAATTATTCATAATTCCATAACCAAGCCTATAAATCATAACCTATAACTAACCATGTCCACCCGTTGACAGGTCTTATTAGTTTTTGAATTTATATAATTAATTGGTGTATTACATGATTTATGTTTATTGTTTAGGTTAACATGTTAGTGTTTATCGCTTTGAATATTGTTTAGGTTAATATATAATGTTTATTGTTTTGAATGTTTACACACAAATAACCATCAGCTTCCCTTTTTAATTCATTGTTATATTGTCTAGATTTCTGTTTACTTTGAATGCTATATGTTAGTTTTTATTGTTTTGAATGTTATTTAGTAATTCATTTACTTCTTTTGAATTGTACAAAAATATATTCAAATATAGTAGACACCAGCTTAGAAAGTTCAATAATAATTAATGCTTTATACAAAATTTTCCTAATACAATGATAAGATAAACCAATTCATAAACTCTCACTTTTTTATTTTATTAACCATCCGTCGCGTTCGGATCCGGATTCACATTTTCAAAGAGGGTATCTCTATTTGCACCCCTCAAAATGGGGTGCACACCCCTCATAAACAGGTAATGCACAAAAAATCCGTTTATAATCGGATCATGTGCACACCTCATTTAGATCATTCGCGACACTATCAGTGTCGACATTTGATATTTATGTCGACAGTGATTGTGTCGCAGGGTTCAAAAAACTAAACTTGTAGCATTTAGATCATTCGTGACACTATCAATGTCGACATTTGGTATTTATATCGACATTTATTGTGTCGCGGAGTTCAGAAAACTATGCTACACTGGATCATTCACGACACTATCAGTGTCGATATTTCATATTTATGTCGACAATAATTGTGTCGCGAGATTCAAAAAAAGAGGTGTTTAAAGGGTTTCATTGTTTTTTGTTGGGTGTATAAAAAAAGGGGTGTGCACCCCATTTTGAGGGGTGCAAATAGAGGCACCCTTTCAAAGACTCGTTGGGTCACGGGTCGGGTCCGGGGAAGGTCCACCCTTCCCGCGTCTTGTCCAGAAAGAGAGCAAAAAAAGGGCGCCAAAATTGAAGAGCCCTAATTTGTTCGACTAACAGAAACCCTAGATTTCTCTCGCATCGATTTCGTATGCGTGTGTGTGAAGGATGAGAGGGGGAACGGTTCAGGTCGTTTGGCATGACTCAAAGCCCGTCCTGACCGTCGATTTCCACTCCCCTACAGGTCTCCTCGCCACCGGCGGCGCCGATCACGACATCAAGGTCTCTTATTTTTTTTTATAGACATCTTCATTTTCGCTTCAAATCAGTGTTTATTCGTTTCAACAGACCTACGAGTGTTGGCGTTTGAATTTCCCCAATTTGTTTTTGTCATCAAAATCGGTTCTTCTTAATCTCCCAATATTGATTATTCAAAAGGGTTCTATAATTCGACTCCAAAAGTGGGTTTTGAATGGTCTTTATGAAATGGAATCATATTTTCATGTTCAAATTTTGAGTCTTTTTATTTGGATTCACTTTTTGAAACTGCTATACGAAAATCATGGTGTGGAATCAAAGTAATTTATTAGTTTTTATATATCTAATCAGTGGCCGATGTCTTATTGTTATGTTTATTTGATGTGCAGCTATGGGTGATCAATCCGGGTGAGTCGCAGAAGAAAGGTCCGACGGCTTCCTACCAAAGTAGCCTCTCCTATCATAGCTCCGCTGTAAACGTTCTGCGATTTTCTCCATCTGGTGAGACCAATAGATATTGTCAATTATGTTCTACTGAAAATGTTAAGCTTAACTTACCTAGATGATATATCGAGAACTCCAGTTAAAATAGTTAGAAATGTTAATCAAGTCTTATCAGTGCTGGTTAGTTATGAGTTCTGACTTGACCCAATTTTCTACTAGGACATGTTTTTCTTTTGTTTTAGCTTATATACTACAATTTTGGAGAGAAATTTCAATGCTTTATGTTAGAAATGTAAGTTGTTTTGTACATTGTATGGACATGGATGTGACGACCTTGTGTATAATACGTTCATGTTTAAGGGTACCCCATGATTTGCAGAAATCTTCATAAGCTTCTTTCTTATCTCTGTTTCAACCATGTTCCTAGCTTCTCTGCAAGTCATGGGTACTATGATGGAGTTAAGACTATACAATAGCTGTCAATGATCTTTCTAACATATAATGGGGGCAATGGATTCACTTTTTTAGCCAACTGCATCTTTCATTGGCTTCGGCATGACAACATGCTTGTACATTGAATTTAAAACTAATCCATTGCTGGAATTTGACCATTCATGAGCATGAATGATGCTGACATCAGCCTTTCCGCCATTGGCTCCTGCCATGGTATTGAAATGTTGTAATTTTCCTGCATAACAATTAAAGTTTATGTTATTAGTTGAATGTTTTGATACACTATTAATCTTCCTTTTTTTCTATAATGCAGGAGATTCCCTTGCCTCTGGAGCAGATGGTATTACATGTTCAATATTACTGTTTTTGGTATTTGATATAGTTAATGTTGGGTGACTGTCCCCTGTATTTCTATGTCAACTGATGATGTCGTGTGACATATCTGTGTAATCAAGTACTAACAGATACCTGCAAGACTATGCTTATGGTTTCTTCATGGCAGGTGGTGAACTGATCATTTGGAAGCTACACTACACAGATGAAGGTCATATGTGGAAGTTATTCAAGACATTATCGTACGATTTTTCTATTATCCATGCCAATATCAAAGAAAGATCATCTTGAAAATCAAATGTTTCTTTGTGCTCCTATATTTTGTTTGGATCAAATGAATTTGCATAAGCTTCCCTTGATTTCCTTTGCTTTTAATTTCCATCCATTTCTCCTTTTTTTCCTTTGCTCTCAAACAGATATCATCGCAAGGATGTGCTAGACTTGGAATGGTCCGCGGATGGTGCATATCTGGTTTCTGGATCTGTAGATAACTCTTGCATCATATGGGATGCCAGTAAAGGTATGTTGGATGATAGACATGCAAAATGATGTGGCATTTGCAAATGGCAGTCATGTACATTTTTGGTGGCTATTGTGTTCTTCAGGTGCAGTGCATCAGATTTTAGATGCTCATTTGCATTATGTTCAAGGCGTTGCATGGGATCCATTGGGCCACTATCTTGCATCCCTTAGTTCAGACAGGACATGTCGAATCTATGCAAACAAGCCTCAGCCCAAAACAAAAGGTTTTGACAAGGTGCATTATGTTTGTCAGCATGTGATAACAAAATCAGAGCCGAAGAAGTTGGATGATTCAATGGTGAGATGAAACTTTTGTGTTTCTGTTTATAATATCTTTGATAATGCTGTAGAAGCTTAACATGGGATTCTTCTTCTTTTGCTAGTCACCATCAACCAAAACCCATTTGTTTCATGATGAGATTTTGCCATCATTCTTCAGAAGATTGATGTGGTCACCTGATGGATCATTCTTACTTGTGCCAGCAGGTATATTTGCCTTCTTCTATTACATGAGCATTAATGCTTTCTTCAACAATAATGTCTCAACCTTAATTATGACAACATACACCTGATGGGTCAAGATGTCATTGTGTTCATTGCAAGTGCAACTCTCACTTAAAGCATGTGTACATGGCGTTGGCATATCTTATTCTTTGTTATACCTGATCAAGTAAATGATAACAGAATCTTTAGTTATACAACATCTACACCTTCTCCTACACCATAATATTTTCTTAAGATACTTGATTCTTAAGAGTGGAAAATCTTGATTACATGTCTGCATTCATTATGCTAGGCATATACAAATCTTCACCTTCATCAGAGACGGTTAATACAGCTTACATTTTCTCAAGAAAGGATCTCTCAAGGCAAGATACATTCATATGATTTCGTCAAAAAAAGATACATTCGTATGTTTTTATTCTTCATAGTATGTATCACACTTTCCTTGTCTTCACATATCAGCCCTTATTTTCTAATGCAGGCCAGCCTTACAGCTTCCAGGTGCCAACAAACCCATAGTGGCAATACGCTTCTGCCCCGTTGTTTTTACCCGGCTTGGATCTGATGGAGGTAACCGAGGGTCATACACCATTACTCTTCTGCTCCATAGAAGCTCAATAATCTTAGTATATAAGACATTGATTGGTGGTCCTGTGCAGCTGGTTTCTTCAAGCTCCCTTATCGATTAGTTTTTGCTGTGGCCACTTTGAACTCCCTCTATATTTATGATACGGAGAGTGTTACCCCAATAGCAATCTGGGCTGGTCTCCATTATTCAGCTATTACAGATATTGCGTGGTATATATTCTTTCATTTTTTTATGCATTCCTCAACCTATATAATTCTGCCATTGTAAAAACTACCATACCCGTTCTTTTGTTGCAAGGTCGCCTGATGCCAACTATCTTGCGCTGTCTTCTCAAGATGCATATTGTACTCTTATAGAGTTCGAAAACAACGAATTGGGAACACCCTTCTCTACTTCAGGTACATTTTTTTTTCTTCTTTTTGCTTGGTACTTCAGGTACATCTATCAACTTGAGATATGGTTTCTTCAGCTGCTGGTCTATAATGGGATTTAATTGTCCTATGCTGGGGTATGCATATAATGATTGCTAAACTGGGATTCACTAGTAAAATAGTTCCCATGGATTTGGTTGAATTGATTGTTTCTAATGAACCGCAGGAGATGCAAAGAAAACCATGAAGGAAAACATGGACTCTGAAGCTCCAAATCCTGAGACAACTGAGAGTATGGACGTCGATTGTATTGCCAATGCTTCAGTTGGAGGAGCAATTGAAGCAGCAGCAGAGACAAAGACAGAGCCAGTGAAACAGACTCCTCTTAGTAAACCTGCAGACTCCAGCAAACCTGCCCGAAAGCGAATCACTCCCGTAGCCATCGTAGACAAACAGTGAATGCATTCCTCTGTTTGATTTCTCACCTCATCAGTATTTATAGGTTTAGGTGTCTGCTTGTAAATAAATAAAGAAGTTCACACGTCTGTTGTGGAAGGATTATTATACAGTGACATGTCTAACCGGAATGCATTGCAACATTTTCTCATCAAAACATTTTTGAATTCCCATACAAAGCTCTGATATTCCAACTAGATAGTGAGCTCCCTATCAAAGATCCAGCTAATCCTCATGCTCTGCGGTTCAGCCCGCTGGGCCTTATCATCAGCCCGCTCCTGCATTCTTCTCAGCCTGCTTGGTAGCCCGCAAACGAAGTCCTGCGCCCTCTGCCCAGCCCCGGATAGCCCCTCTATGTTCTCTAGCCCCCATCGGCCCACCAAGTATTCGACAATGTCGACATAGTCCCGGCCCGTGTACACCCCCAGCTTCTGTGCCACGGCGGAGAACTTGTCGAAGAGGCCCGGCCCACGCCCATCCTGCATGAGGTGGGCCGGCATCGTGATCCCCTTCCTCATCATGTTTTCAATGGCTAGGATCGCCCCGTCTGGGTCCACCTCCAACAGCTTCCCCACAATGGCCTGGTACGCCGCCTCGTGCCGCTTCTCATCCGCCGCGATGCTACCGCATATTCGGGCCAGGATCGGGTCACCATGGCCCTTGGCTAGCCGGGCTGTGTTCCCATGGGAAACAGCCGTGGCCCGCTCCTGGAATGAAGTGTACACAAACCCCAGGTAGGGGTTGTTCTCTGTGCCAGGTTCCTGCAAAATTTAATATATTAAGGTGGACCGCTCAGTTATTTTTATAATTCAAAATGCAATCTTATATACATAATCAGAAATCCAGGGAAAATTAAATTTTTTAGTTCATTTGATTCAAAATAAAATGTTATAATGTTTGTGCAACACATTTTCATACCATGCCGGACCCGATTAAGTACTGGATGGTCCGCTCAACCATGCGCATGTCGACCCGGCCCGACAAGTAGAGGTACCGACCCAGAAGGTCACCATGCCGGTTCTCTTCCGCGGTCCAGGCTCGGGTCCAAATGGCCCACGGGTTAGAAGCACTGCCCGTCTCATCGCGAACCCCATCTAATGTGTTGATCATGGTCTGATACGTCGGCAGGGCCTCCTCGGTCACCATGTCTCCGACCAGCACGACCCAGTACTCGTCGGGCAGGCCCGCGGCACGAGCCCGCAAGGCCCGGACCTCGTCCTCGAACGAGCCCGACGGGCCAGATGGGTCGGGCACGAAGTCTGAGGGCTGCCAGCAATTTTCGACGGGCTTGAGGTGGGGGAGAACGGCCCGCTCGGCCCAGCCCTCAAGGGACTTGAAAACCTCCACCTTCTCTGGTGGCATGGAGTGGGTCACGGGCCGCACGGCCCGGCGGGTCGGTGACATCACTGCTCGTGGGGGATGATGGGCTGCCCGCCTGGCCCGGAGAGGGCCCGGAGAGTGGATGGAGAGTTGGAGGGATTGCATGGCTTTAATCTTGCAGTGTCACTGTATAATGTATATGTGGGTTTGCTAGTTGATGTTGAGAGAGGGGGAGTGCTTATATATAGGGACACAAAATGGAACTTCACATGACTAGTTTGCCCTTGTATTAGTGATATTGAAATATGAGTGAGGATGGGTATTTTGGTAATTTAATGGGACAGGAGAGGACAGCCCAAAAAAGTGGGCAAGTGGCATTTCCTTCAATGGTTTGTGGTTTTGTGGAAAAAAAAAACAGTGGGTGCAGTTGTTTTGAGAAGTAGAGAATGAAAGAAAGGGAAGGGCATTTATTTTTCTCATTAGTAGTTGCTGTGGGTGAGTGGGGGTTTTCTGCACGTTGAGTCAGTAGTTATTGTGGGTGAGGGGGGTTTCTGCACGTTGAGTCAGTCTTTCTTTATATTTGTTTTCCCTTTTGGTTGAGTTTTTTTTTTTTCCTTCTTGAGATGAAGTGTCAAATGGGGCCATAGAAGAGATATTTTGCATCGGTTATATCGAATTTCTACTTAGTTTTATATCTACCTTAAACATTGTGGTTTATTTTAATTGTATTCATCAGATTGCATAAGAATTTAGATTTGTGGGACCACTAGTTAGGGTGTTTTGATTACATTGTATGGATGTGTGACACTGCACAGCTACATCTTCCGTAGGGTCATCCAGACCATAGTAGAGGCCCATGGTTATCATGTAGGTGGTAATCATTGAAAGGATGAATATTCTTACTAACCATATCACTATTCCCACCACCCAAAAAGGTGGCAGAGGAGAGTGGAAAGAGAGAGAGAGCGCGTGCGCTAGTGAGCTAGGGGGTGGCAAAGAGTGACAGGCGAATGAGATGGGCATAGAAGGCTGGATGAGGCCAGGGAAGGGAAGGGAAGATGAGAGAAAGAGGTTGAGGAGGTGGGCGACAAAGGGTAGAGGGGGCGGCATATGGCGAGGAGTGCTGGGTAGAGGAGACCATGGGTGGGGATTAACCCCTCCACAGCCTTTCTCTCTCCCCCCCCCCCCCCCCCCCCCATATGTCGCCTCCTCTGTCCGTCGCCACCCTCCTTGACCTCTCTTCCCAGCTCCTCTCTCTTCCACTCCCCCATCCACAGCCTCCTCTGCGCCCTTTGTTAGAGGTGTAAAATGGCACGGGCCATGCTCCTGGCTAGCCCGTTAGGAGGGGCAGACCATTTCACCTTCATTTGATAGGCCCACGACCCGTCTAAGCCCCCTTTGTTTTTAATTTTTTTTTTAATGTATATATATGTTTTTAGAGAAAGAGATGTATATATAAAAAATTCAAAAAACATGTGGGTTGTGAAGATGAGTCTCCTATATTTTCTTATTATATATATCTTTTCGATGATCCATTGTGATTGTTAATTTAATTTGTTTTAAAAATTATATATTCTCATATGTGATTGTGCAATTCATAAAAGCATGCAATTCATTGGTGATATTCATTAAATGACTTATTTCAGAAGAACATTTTATTAATCATTTACAAAATGCCTTAAAAACATATGCATTACACAAATACAAAGTCATTATAATATATGCACGAGTCTCTCTCATTAAGAATCTTTAAATGATAAATTATTAGAGTTTGTGCATGGCATTTTTAAATTTGATTTGTTGAGGCACTAAATGCAAATCTGCAAATAATCCCAACCTCATAAAAGAAAAGAAAAGAAAAAAAAAGAAAAGTCCTTTCAATGGAACATGATACAACATAAAATACATCACACTTGATATTTGACGACTTAGAAACACCAATTATGTACATATATCATTATTTTTTGTCCCTCACAAATGAATGCAATCAAACAATAATTAATCTTCATATACAACCAAAGTAAAACATATGACACACCACCGAATGTAAACAATAAGAGGTACAATCAAATATTCAACCAATTAATTAATACCACCATGCATGGATTATTTTTCCTTTTCATGCAGAAGGGTGACCATGCCCATGAACATGATGAGATGGTCCAACAAGTCCTTCCTCCTTGATGGCTTGTATCTCCTCCTTGTTCATCTTCTCCACAACCCTAATATCCTCATCAATGTTGAGCACAACCACTTCTTCCCCACAAGGGCCAGGCACAATGGCCTCCTGGATCCTAACATGGTCCTGGACCTCCACCACCTCATGCTTGGCCTCCGCCTCCACCACCACCACCTTCTTCTTCTTTTTCTTCGCGAAGCAGAAGAGTATCGCCGCCAGGAAAGCCAGGAAGAATACCCCACCTATGCACACACTCACTATTATGATAGTGTGGTTCGTGCCGCCACCGCCTCCCGGAGGTGGTGGGACAGGTGCTAGAGCCCCCGGTGGTGGCACATAAGGGTGAGGTGGTGGTGGAGCGTGAGAGGGAGTTGGTGGTGGCCGTGGTGGTGGAGTGTGAGAGGGAGTTGGTGGTGGTGGTTTTGATGGTGGTGGTGGTGGTGGAGTGGAGTAGTAAGGACACACCAAGTGGCAGCCGAGATCAGACATGGCTACTAACTATTAATGGAAGATGTTATATATATAGATAGAGAGATCAATAGATGTTGGTGAGGATTAATTGATGGTATAGATGGTTTGAATTGTGTGTGTATATATAGAGAGATCTAGAGAGAGGTGACTTGAATAAGGTTTTGATTAGAACAGGTAGTTCGTTTATTTAATTTATTTGCGTATGAAATATGAAGCATGACTTGGATGAGATGCTACGGCTATTGTTAGTGTTGCTTCACAAGGGCACATGCGTTTGCTTACTCTCCCGTTTTGTTCTTCTCCAAACATAGAATTGACTTTTTTAGGCTATATATATCTATATCTATACTATCTATAAAAACATCAATCCTGAAAAAACATTCAGTTGACAGAAATACCCTTATCAAATCTTCAATTTTCATTCATGCCACAAATGATGCTTATTTTAGCGATAATGATTTTTGGGCCCCAACTTGTAGACCCCATTACAAGCCTCATGAGGTGGCACACGTATAATTCCTTTTTTACCCTTTATTGAGTTTTTTTTAAATTTTGGGTAACCGATCCATAACTGTCTAGGCGGTTATGATTTATTGGGATTCTTTGTTCCTTCTCTTAAAAAAACTAGTCAAATTCAATGGAAGAATAAAAAACAATCGAAGTCAACTGTTTATCACCCATCAGCAGCCCATTTTATACTTCTCATTGATATATTTAAGAAACATAAACATAAACAACGATCCGATTCTATTTCTTGAGAGGTATTTCAATTTTTCTGTTTTGGATTCAAGTAGATTTGTGATATGTGATTTATTTCTTGTTCTTAGATCCAAAAAATTACTAGATTTTGAGATATTTTAATTTTCAAATTCAGATGGATAGGTGGATTTGAAAACAAACATCGAATTTTATTTTTGTTTCAATTCAATCTTTGGAGAAGAGAAGAATTTTGATTCATTTAAATTTTTTTTGTGACCAATTTTGTAGTGCAAACAATGACGATCCATTCAAGATTGTCATTTTTCGATTTGAATACATTATTTTGATTTTTCATCATTCATTTGAATCATCATACACATGTATTGAATCTGAATTTTATTTTAAATTAAGATACATAGCATGTATCTTAATTTACATGCATTGTTATATACCATATATGATTTGTACAATCGTTTATGATTGTGGGTTTGTATATAATTATATATAATATGTCTTTCATCATATTTTTTAGCTTTGTATCAACATTATTCAACTCATTCATATTCAAGATTTCAAATCCAATGCACATTCTCTTGTATGGAATGTGTATTTGTTAATTCAAATTCCAGATACACCTGTATCTAAATTTGAATTCCTATTTTTTGAAGGTTGTTATTTTTATTTTTAGGGATTTGATTAATATAGCTTATTAATATTTATTTGCTTATTGTTGGTATTTTGAAGACCTTTTATGAATTTTCTGTGCAGTTCTCAATAGCATGCATATCATATTTATTTATTTGAATTTTCAGATAAATTACTGTATCTTAATTGATAACATGTGGTTGATGTTTTTTTTTAATTCAAATTTTTAAAAAATATGTTAAGTCGGGGAGATGATTTAATTATGCCACTTTTTATGGGATTTAGTTACGAGATTTAATGGGGATATTAATTAGTTGTAACCAATTTTTAAAATTATAAGAAAGGTAGTCTTGTCAATGTCATTTTGGTGATTAGAAAAAGTTAAATAGAGAACCAATAGGAGAGTGCCACCTATTGAGGCTTAATTTCTGAGGCCCAGATAGCAGCTCCCTTATTTTAGATACTCAAATGATGCTTTTTTCAGATATAACATATAAATATATAAATAACATTACATTTGATATTGCCTCGACTTGTCTCCACTATAAATATTTTCATCCCGAATAGAACCGCTGTAACCCTTCGTCCTCCTCTCGGAACCGACTCCCTCGTCTTCACCAAAATGCCAAATAGTTGCTCCGACCAGCCTTACTTGTTTGCTTTCGTCCCTCTTCCTTTGCTGCTCAGATCTTCGAAGGTGTGTTAACTTCTGTTATGGGTTATGGATTCGTATTTATTTTCTTTTAATTTTGAATTGTTTCCTTCAATTGTTGCCACTTCAATTTTAAAGTGGGTAGTTTGTCAATCTTCTCATGTGTTTTATGTGTGGAATTTGTTTTCTTGTCCTATAAATTTTTGTAATTTTGGATTTTGTCCAAAATCAATCACTCCATTCTCAGTTCCCCTTTTCTCTTATAATTTTTGGGGGTGCACTTTAAGATGTTTTTCAGTAGGCTTCAATTTTTTTTTAAATTTTAGATTTGTTCATATTATTTTTAAAATGTTATTACTTATTTTGGTCTATCCCAACAAAATCACACATGTATAGTTCCCTTTCTCTATTATATTTTTTTTCTTCTGAAGTGTGATGTGTGGATGTTATTTGGTTGGGTTTTTTCAACCTACTCATATGGATTTTCACTCGTGACATTAAAAATATCAAAGTGGCATTAAAAATATCCTAAGTAAAACGTAGATGAGCTTTCTTGATGTCTACATATAACCGTTCATAAAAGATCAACAATTGTTTGAGCCAGTAATTCTGCAGTATGCACAGGTTGTACATTTTTTTCACAAAATTTCAATGGTCTACATCTTTGACATAGTGAAGCCTTGCAATTACATTGTTCTGACAAAACATACTATTTACATGGCCTTTGACACACCTATAATTCTTTTACTAGGTACTAACTTAAAACCTCATGGTGGGAGGTCTTTTGAAAAACTTATCAGGACAGAGAGATTATGTTCATCAGCCAATTTCTTTAATAAAAATCCAACAGGATAATTAGTCCCTTAGTGATGCATTTCAGGAGCTTCAATTATCAAATCACAATATAGTTTAAAAATACTATAGGACCGCAACAAGCATCAAAATTATTTTGTCACATTATCTTGAACATAGCGAGCCCTACAGTTTGCTAACAGGAAAGACATTCGTTAGCAAATGTAAGATAATGAATCATTTCCTTTCCTAAGAGAATGATCTATATGGTTACCATTCCAACATTGCCAATATGGAAACTACAAGTTTTGCTGTTGAAATGGAGGTACAACCCACATATAGCTCTGATTTTTTTCAAAATATGAGAATGATCTATAAGGTTGCGATGCCAACATAGACGACATGGAAACCACAAGTTCTGCTGTCAAAATACGGGTACCACCCACCTAATGTGGGTCTAATTAAGTCCCAATTTATTGAACTTGGATCCATCAGAGAGAAATTAGTCATCTGATACATGAATAATACAAGGCTACAGTGATTTGTAGTGCAGAATAAATGTTTTTCATTTTCAGTTTTATTTCATCTATCAGGTGAATTTTTTCTCAATTCACTTACAGCTACGACAATAGAAATAAACCTGAAAATTGAACAAGCAAAGGAGCTTTGAAAATGGTATGGTCTTGATCTTTTTTTATTAATTATATTCAACTTTAGTGGGTCAAATTACTCCAGATAAACAACTAACATAAAATTACAGTTTGCTATCTATGAACAAGCCTGACGAATAAAAAATCATCCTCTCACCAACAAAGAGAGTTGAGAACACAAAAACTTACACACAGAGTAATTACTTGTACACTCTAAATTTACATACTTCTTCGGAATAATTAACATATAAAAATTATATGAAACTGTAGATAACCTTCTGATCCTTCAAAGGAAAGATCCTCAGCATAAAAAACAAAAGACAATCGTACTACAATGCATGCAAAAAATGTTTTAGTAAGGTGGAAATGAAAGAGGGTGCAGTGGAATGCTACAAATGTAAAAAATTGGGCGTCGAATGCAATCAGAGATACATATTACAAAATTAATATGTGGCCTGATCATATGACAACATATTACTTATGACAGACACTTATATTTTAGGTACATCCTCATGCTTATTGTGACGGATGAAATACGAAGCGTTCTGATCACCCTTTTTGATGAATCAGAGATTTTATTCGGTTGTCCTATATCACAATATATCAGCATGAATGAGGAGATAAAATGATATTTTAGGTTCAATTAATGTTAAATGTTTCAATTTACTGATTTTTTCAACATCCCAATACAGAATGAGATGCAATCCAAGTTCAACAAGAATTTGATATTATGCATCGGAAAGAAATATATGTTCTACACAAAGGCTAATAAAATTAATGAAAATGACAGAGCAATGAGACATTGGATTGCTCAATATGTAGAGCGTATCGATGAGGTGAAAGATGTGGGCATCAAGAAGAATGATGGAGGCCAAAACAAAAGAATAAATATTTAGATTGAAGTTTTCAATCTTCATAGCTTAATTGTAAAAAAATTGCTCGGACTTCATATTGTTTTAACTCCTTGACTAAATAAAAAAGACTGTTTGAACCTTACTCTTCATCTTTAAAGGGTTTTCATTATTAATGCATCATTGCATTACTAGTGCAAATTTATACTTCTTTATGTTATGTTAACTTTGAAGATATAAAATGCAATAGAATTGCATTCTTAATTTCTTGGGCTTCTTAGGATTAATTTGTTTAATATTATATTATATTATATTATATTATATTGTGTATCATCCCGGGTATATTTCATGTACTCTTCGATTAACATATTATTCATGAAATTAATACATGTGCAACGCACATTTGCTTCAACAAGTATATATAAATGCGTGGATCAATATTTTGTGTATTTATGTTTGTGACACCTTATTCTAATAAGCTTATAAATTGATATACATATCCTGGTTTAAATTTTTTCAGAGCATCTTCAATCCTATACTAAAACTTTTACTTAAATTTAAATTTGAATAAAAGTCACTCAAAACCATCTCCAACCATATTTATTACTCATACTAAATCAATATTTTACTCAAATCTTTACCCAAATCAAGTTGGACTCAAATTTGTCTCTGCATTTTCTTCCAATGTGACATTTTTTTCTTCTTTCAACTCCACATTTAGTTGAATTATATTAATTGTCTTCTCACCCCTCAAAATTTTCACTCACTAAACCCCCCCCCCCCCCAATAAAAAAGGTTTTCTTTTTTAAATCTTCATCTTTTTTTTTAACTTCTTATTTTTACGCTAATAAAAAATATTATTAATATTTTTTCAAGAATTGTATTATTATAATTTTTAAATTTGAATATCTTGAAGGAAGAAAAATTGAATAGTAAATTTTTTTGGGAACAAGACTTTGAAAATGTTTATAGGAAATAACTAGAAGAAAATGTGAATTTTTTAAAGGATTTGAATAAAAAATAAAATGATAGTTGAAGATATCATATCAAATCAACTTTTTACTCAAATTTTAACTAAAATTTGGATATAGGTTCAAGTAAAGACTCGAGATGACCTAATAATAGCTTTGGAGAAAAAAAAGGTTTTACAGCTTATATATATGGGACATATAAATATGAGGGCTTAACGTAGAAGTTGTCATCCAATATATCAAGTGGTGGTGTTGTCATTCATAATAATCCTTAATTGGTTGGTTGACCTATTCTTATAGTCATAGAAGCAAACCTCAAAACGTGGAGTTCAAAAAACAACCCACCCACCCACTCTTATCCTAAATCAATTTAGTTCATATATACCCAAATGACTTTCTTAGAAAGTGTAAGTTAGACTTGCTAGCTGGATTATCAAGAATTTTGAATACATGTATGTTTTGGATGCATGTAATTCTGTTGGAATAAAGTAATGTAACAGAATTTTTCATGAACAGAATCCTTTCATCCCTCGCAATATAGGAAATGTCTCACCTCATCGAAGCATAAATGTTCTTCTCAAGTATACAACAAAATCTTAATTAACAAAAAAAGGAAAAGAAGAAAAAGGCACATTCACGAGTAAAGGTCTACTGCTTCAATCCATCACCAATCCAGCAAACGTCCTTTCGATGTCGATCAACAAGCAGTGGACGACCTGCATAAAGATCCTCCGATGACCAAGTCAGACACTTTGAAAATTTAGGTTTTTTCATTAGAATGAATTGTACATGTATGAGTTTCTCTCATTAAGAATCTTTAAATGATAAATGGTAGAGCTTGAGCATGACATTTTATTACTTGACCTGTCTATGCACCAACTGCAAATCTGCATATAATCCCTCCCTTAAGACACAAGAAAGAAAGACTTTTCAATAGAACATATATATACAGACTTAGAAACACCAATATACGTACATATATCATTATTTTTTGTCCTTTACAAATGAATGGAATCAAACAACAATAAATCTTCAAATACACTCAAATTATAATACAACATATGACACACAACTGAATGAAAACAATAAGGGGTACAATCAATTAAATATCCAACCAATTAATTCCACCATGCATGAATTATTTTCCCTTTTTCATGTAGAAGGGAGACCATTGCCATGATGAACATGATAGGATGGTCCAACAAGTCCTTCCTCCTTGATGGCTTCTCTCTCCTCCTTGTTCATCTTCTCCACAACCCTAATATCCTCATCAATGTTGAGCACAACCACTTCTTTCCCACAAGGGCCAGGGACAATGGCCTCCTGGATCCTAACATGGTCCTGGACCTCCACCACCTCATGCTCCGCCTCCGCCTCCACCACCACCACCTTCTTCTTCTTCTTCTTCGCGAAGCAGAAGAGTATCGCCGCCAGGAAAGCCAGGAAGAATACCCCACCTATGCACACACTCACTATTATGACAATATGGTTTGTGCCGCCGCCCCCCGGAGGTGGTGGGACAGGTGCTAGACCCCCCGGTGGTGGTACATAAGGGTGAGGTGGTGTTGGTGGTGTAGGAGGATGAGGAGGAGTGTGAGAGGGAGGTGGTGGTGGTGGAGGAGTGTGAGAGTGAGGCGGTGGTGGTGGTGGAGTGTGAGAGGGAGTTGGTGGTTGTGGTTTTGGTGGTGGTGGGGTGTGAGAGTGAGGTGGTGATGGTGGAGGAGTGTGAGAGGGAGTTGGTGGTTGAGGTTTTGGTGGTGGTGGAGTGTGAGAGTGAGGTGGTGGTGGGTGAGTGTGATGAGAGGGAGTTGGTGGTTGAGGTTTTTGTGGTGGTGGTGGTGGAGTGGAGGGTGCTGGAGGGGAGTAGTGAGGATACATGGCTACCAGTGGAAGATGCTATGTAATAGATAGCTCAAGTTCTCTGGAGAATAGAGAGATCAATAGATGATGGTGAGGATTGATGGTTTAGATGGTTTGAATTGTGTGTATATATAGAGAGAGGTGACTTGACTAAGGTTTTGATTGAAGTAGGTAGTTCTTTTATTTAATTTATTTGATGAAAGGGACCCTAGCTTCGTATGAAATTTGAAACATGAGTTGGATGTGCGCAATGCTACGGCTATTGTTAGGGTTGCTTCACAAGGCACATGCTTTTGCTTACTCTCTCTCTCTCTCCCCATCTCTTTCTATATATGTGTGTGTGTTTTTTCTTTTCAAAATATATATATAAATTTATGTATCCTATATTTGTGAGTTTATGTTTTTGATACCTTGTTCTAATAAACTTATAAATTGATATACATCCTGGTCAAAATTTTGTAATTACAGCTTTGGAGAAAAATGTTTTACAGCTCATATATACGCATGGGACATAAAATTAAACTAACTAAAAATGAAGAAATATGAGGGCTCAACGTAAAAATTGCCATCCAATCCTTAATAGGTTGGCTATTGTCCTAATCTTAGTCACATAAGCAAACCTTAGAACACGTGAGTTCAAAAAACAACCAACCACCTAGCTGTCTTATCCTAAACCAATTTAATTCATATATACCCAAATCAAATTGAATAATTGAATTTTTTTAGATGACCACTTTCTTAGAAAGAGTAAGTTAGACTTGCTAGCTGGATTATCAAGAGTTTTCAACATGTATAAGAGTGTATGTTTTGGATGATTATTTCTGTTGGAGTAATATAATCTAACAGAGAAATTCTTCATGAACAGAATATTTTCATCCCTCTCGCACAGGAAATGAAGTTCTCAAGAATACAACAAAATCTTAACCCAAAAAAAAAGGCGCATTCCCGAGTGGAGGGGCAAACATTCCTTACCCGGTACTTTGATAAAAAGATCCTCTGACGACCAAGTCAATGAAAATTTAGTTTTTTTTTCATGAGTTCGTTGTCCCTGTATCTCCCCTTTTTATTGTTCTTAACTTCTAGATTTATTTGTTGCCCTTTTTCTTCGAAGGAGCGATCCATGGAGTTAATTTCGTTGGAATTAGTTGCATACTTTTGTCATCCCTGTATCTCTCATTTTTATTGTTCTTTTCGTTATTACGGTCATCCTAGATTTCTTTCCAGGTTCGTTGTCCCTTTTCGTTGGAGGAGAGATCCATGGGCCGTCGGATCAACGGTTACGATTTGACCGTTTGATATTTGAATGGAGGGGTGCCTTAGATTCTATTTCAATCGATTTTCTACCCTATAAATCCCATCTAGTCTCTGCATTTTTAGACATCATTCATTGCAATAGGCATTCAGTCCCTTGGAGTTTGCATTCGAGTTTCATAGCATTCCAGTCAGAGAGAGTTGGAGAAAATACAGTTAATTTGATGTCTCCTCAGTTTGAAGTGCTACTACTATGGGGAGTCGACCGTTGTATCCTGGGATACATTCACCGCTATCCGTGAGCACCAGTGCGGGGCGAATAACGTTTAAGGACATAAAGTCCAACTCTAGCCTTGGTCTTCATCGTTTCACAATAGATTCGCCAAATCAGTACACCTCTATTTTGTTTTAATACTGTCTTGATAACATATGTATTAGTCATAAATGACTCTTAACAAATTATATATTTAGATATAATATGGGTTAATTTAGGAGAATTTTGATAGTGTTTGATTATCCTTTTGAAAGGATCCAAATTTTGATATATTATATAGATTTTATTTTTCTTATTCTTCAAATCAGAACACCCTATATTAACTTGTGAAGGGTTGCGTACAACGGGTTCGAAACCTCTGTTCGGAAGTAACAGAGAACCTCTGTTCTGCCCAATAAACAGACGACGCGTGGCGGGGTGGGGCACGTGAGAGCACATGACTACACTTGACGGAAGACGCTTTCAACCACTCCGTCTACTCCGTCTTCCTCTAATTTGAAACCCTGTTCACGAAAAATAAAAAACCCTCTTCACACTCACCTCTTGTTTCGCTCCTCAGTCCCGACGTCGTTGCCGTCGCCGTCACTTTTACCCCTCAGTTTCGACGCCGTCGCCCCTCAGTCCCTACGCCATCACCACTCTTTCCCCATAGAAGACGCTTTCAACCACTCCGTCTACTCCGTCTTCCTCTCATTTGAAACCCTGTTCACAAAAAATCAAAAACCCTCTTCACACCCCCCTCTGATTTCGCCCCTCAGTCTCGGCGTCGTCGCCGTCGCCGTCTCTTTTACCACTCAGTCCTAGCGCCGTCACCCCTCAGTCCCGACGCCATCGCCCCTCATTCCCCACGTCGTCGTGGCCACCTCCTGCACCCCTCCAGTGAGATGGGTTTGGGCATTTGATACTTTTTTGTGATGTTTTTTTGGGTTTCATTTGTAGATTTCGTGAGTTTGTAGATTTCATATTGGTTTTGAATTTTTTTTTTTTGGAGATGTAAATCTGTTTGGTATGGATTTGTAGATCTGATTTTTATCTATGTAAGTGGAAGAGGAGGAATCCATGTTGAACATTTGTTTACTTGGTCTTGGACACAAGACCGCCTTGATCAAACTCCCAACCATTTTATTGTTGGATTGGTCTGTGTTAGATTTTCACTTGTTTGATTTCTATGCATATCACAAATTGGGTCATCAGAGAGTTCAAATTTGACCTTCAAATTTCTATGTGGTTTCTTTGTTATATTAAATTAGTAAAATAATTTGGGTATTCATGAAGAATTTTTAGGCCGAGTATGAATCAGATCTTATAGTGTAATGTTCCCAAGATAATCGAGCTTTAATGAATCTTTGGCCAACATCATAATTTTTAGGGATTGTTTTTTGTTGAATGGGGTTACTGTTTAATTATTTATTCAAATGAACATTATTATTTTTGGTAACTTGATATCGGTTAATGATATCATATTCATTATTGGAAGGAAAAGAAAATGCAAAGTAACAGGGATTTGTTGAAATGATGAACAAAGAATTTTGAAGTGCTTACTACGCGTGGGTGTATTGGGCGTTTTAGGGCACACTTGGCACTTTGCATGTACACATCGTTGCTAGGAGCTGGAGCCTTTTCTTTTTGAACTTTTTATCAGATCGGACGGTGGATATCATTTTGATCAGATGAAATCTGGACCATCGATCGGATGAATCCTTAGATGCAGTATGGGCCGTCGGATCAACGGTTATGATTTGACCATTTGATATTTGAATAGAGGGGTGCCTTAGACTTTGTTTCAGTGAAAACTGAAACAGATGAATGAACTCCTTCAAGAGTTCTTTCAACCAATGAATTGACTCCTCCAAGAGTTCTTTCAACTAATTTTCTATCCTATAAATCCCATCTAGTCTCTCCATTTTTCGACATCATTCATTGCAATAGGCATTCAGTCCCTTGGAGTTTGTATTCTAGTTTCATAGCATTCCAGTTAGAGAGAGTTGGAGAAAACACAGTCAGTTCGCTGTCCCCTCAGTTTGAAGTGCTGCTACTGTGGGAGTTGACCATTATATCCTGGGAGACCTTCACCGCTATCCGTGAGCACTAGTGCGGGGCGAATAACGTCTTAAGGACATAAAGTTCAACTCTAGCCTTGGTCTTCATCATTTCAGAACAAATTCGCCAAATCAGTACACCGCTATTTCGTTTTAATACTGTCTTAATAACATATGTATTAGTCATAAATGACTCTTAACAAGTTATTATATATTTAGATATAATATGGGTTAATTTAAGAGAGTTTGACAGTGTTTAATTATCCTATTGAAAGGATCCAAATTTTGATATATTTTATAGATTTTTATTTTTCTTATTCTTCAAGTCAGAACACCCTATATTAACTTGTGAAGGGTTGCGTAGCAACGGGTTCAGAACCTCTGTTCTACCCAATAAACAGACGACACGTGGCGGGGTGGGGCACGTGAGAGCACATGACTACACTTGACGGAAGACGATTTCAACCACTCCGTCTACTCCGTCTTCCTCTCATTTGAAACCCTGTTCACGAAAAATAAAAAACCCTCTTTACACCCACCTCTGATTTCGCCCCTTAGTCCCGACGTCATTGTCGTCGCCGTTGCTTTTACCCCTTAGTTCCGACGCCGTCGCCCCTCAGTCCCGATGCCATCGTCCCTCATTCCCCACGTCGTCGTCGCCACCTCCCGCACCCCTCCGGTGAGATGGTTTTGGGCATTTGATAATTTTTTTGTTATTTTTTTCTGGGTTTCATTTGTAGATTTCATATTGGTTTTGAAATCCTTTTTTTTTTTTGGAGTTGTAAATTTGTTTGATATGGATTTGTAGATTTGATTTTTATCTATGTAAGTGGAAGAGGAGGAATCCGTGTGGAACATTTTTTTTCTTGGTCTCGGACACAAGACCGACTTGATCAAAGTCCCAACAATTTTATTGTTGGATTGTTCTGTGTTAGATTTTCACATGTTTGATTTCTATGCATATCACAAATTAGGTCATCTGGGATTTCAAATTTGACCTTCAAATTTCTTTGTGGTTTCTTTGTTATATTAAATTAGTAAAACAATTTGGGTATTCATGAAGAATTTTTAAGCTGAGTATGAATCATATCTTATAGTGTAATGTTCCCAAGATAATTGAGCTTTGATGAATCTTTGGCCAACATCATAATTTTTAGGGATTTTTTTTGTTGAATGGGGTTACTGTTTAATTATTTGTTCAAATGAACATTATTATTTTTTGGTAACTTGATATCGGTTAATGATATCATATTCATTATTGGAAGGAAAAGAAAATGCAAGTAACAGGGATTTGTTGAAATGATGAACAAAGAATTTTGAAGTGCTTACTACCTTGTTGCTTGCCATCCTTTTGGTTTCAAGGCCTCTGCTATCCTTCTCTGTCTGATCAAACACTCTGCTTTTGTATTTGTGGTATTTTGTTTGTTTGTTTTGTTTTGTTTATTTTGTAATGTTTACTTGTTGAGTGTGTTCTAATGAGGAGATGAAAAACAAAAGATGTGATTTTGATGAAACAGGAAGATGTTGTGGTTGTTTGTGATAGTGGATTTGTGGTTTTCTTTCACCTTGTTTTTATTTTGATGGGTTACAGCTTGAGCAATTTGGGACCTTCCATTTTGTTTTACTATGTTGGGTTTCTGTTCTCTTGTTGTTTCTCCATTGATTTTATTGTTTCTTTTCTTTACTAGTATATGATTCAGTCCACAAACTTGTTTTATGTAGCTTGTTTGTACAACATCTAATATTGCTTCTGCTACTGGTATTGTTTTGATACTTGTTTCATGCCTTCATTGATCTTATTTTTCTTGTATCATAATTTTAATGTTCTCTTTTATATGCATTCTGCTCCATGTTTAAGATATAAATGGTTCATACTTGAAACATTAAATTTGATTGATAAGTTTCAATGAAGTTAACAGGTCAAGCTTGTTAATCATTTGATTTCCATCATTCATTGAAAAAGTTTTTATATCAATTACATGAGGAGCTTTTATTTTTATTGTAGGTTCATGGCAAGATTTAGGTATTATGCAATAGCAATTTGTTTGTCTATGATTATTCACTCCAACAAATGATGCAAATGGTCTCCCATGATTATTTGTGCGATAGGTCATGTCGAAACAAATTGCATTACCATAATGTGCACAATCGACAATAGACCTGGAATCAGCCCAAAACACAATGGTTATTTGTTCATCGGCATCAAGTTGCATTGAGTAAAAGAATGATGGATTTTGCTATTGCTTGTTATTGAAATACTGAAAAAGAGCACCCGCAATACCATTTTCCATTCTACTTTTTCTTTTGGTGCGCAAGTAAGACTTCACATCATTCAAGACAAAACCAAAATTCCTTCTGCCTCCAACTTATCCACTCATCAAATCCATAACGGCTTTTTTGCTAATCCTGAACCATCTATAATATCAACTTGAGCAGCTTGAGCCTTTTCAATTTTTCTGTGAGACCTCAAATTATGATGCAAAAATGTTGTTACAAGATCATGATTGTGATTTTGTTCAAATTTACTAACACTATAATCATCAAAAGACTGATAAATGATAATCATATGTACCTCATATCCTGTTCTTGTACGGGCTGCGGGTGCAAGACTTTTCGCTTATCAACCCCTTTGCTCCGTTCTTTAGAACAACAAATTTTTCACTTTGTCACTATGCCATTGGATTTCAATACACTACTCCTTCGGATGCTAAAACCAACTGATCTTGCATATGTATTATAGAATTGATAGGCATTATCTTCATAATCAAATGTCATACCAAATTCAGGCACACCATAACTACATTCATCAACAAACTCATTGTCTCCTTCCATATTAATACCAATATTCACCTTTTAAGAAAAAGACATAATTTTGAACACGATTATATATTTGCATTAAATTAAATAACTCCACAAAAAAATATCAGATTAGATCTAGAAACCACAAAAATATAACAACAAATCCACAAAAAATCTATATCATTAAAAAAAAAAAAAAAACTCTATAAAAGAATAATTGAAAAAAAATCAGATCCAGAAACACAAAAATAAAAGAATAAATCTATCCAAATTTAAAAAAAAAATAGATCTAGAAACCACAACATAATAAAAATAAATCCACAAAAAAAATCCATAAAAATATATCCACAAAATAATAGATCTAGAAACACATGTGACAAATATGATCTATAAACACAAAAATAAAAAAATAAATCCATAATTTTTTTAAAAAGATTAGATCAAAAAACTACAAAATGCTGAAAATAAATCCACAAAAAAATCCAAAAATCAGTAGATCTAGAAACACCTGTGACAGATATGGACCTTCTTCAACCCGGGGACGTTGCCGGCGTTCAATGACTCTGTCGTGGTGTGAAGAGGGTTTGGAAGAGACTGGTTTTTTATTTTGGTTTTTCCGTCACATGTTTCAAATGAGAGTTGACGAAATGAGAGGAATGACGGAGTGGACGAAAGCGTCTTGCCTCAAGTGGAGTCATGTTCTCTCACAGTCTCACGTGTCTTGCACCCACCACGTGTTGTCCGTTTATTGGGCAGAACAGAAAAACTCTGTTATTTACTAACAGAGGTTCCGAACCTGTGTACAACTTAATCAATATATACTCCACAGAGTAAAAAAGTTGGGTCCATATATGTATCTATTGTTCATGCATATGAGAAAAAAAACAAACAAATAGAAGGGACATGAGCTCCCTGCAACTTTTAACATGCCCCCTCAAATCAAAAAGAGAAAAATCTCACTTTCATCAAAAAAAGGAAAGTTGAAATAATGAATAGATATTTGACTAATATTAGATTTGATATCCATAATTAAGAGAATTATATTGAAATTGATTGCCACATATTTATGAGTATATTTTCCACATATATTTAATTATTTATACATAATATGAGCTATCTAGGAGTGTTTTAATGACCCTATTGATGGAATCCAAATTTTAATATATTATTAATCTATATTAGATTTTTTTTAACATAAATGATAGACAGCTTACCTTTAATATTTAAATAGTAAGAATACAAAGAATGAACTAGCTAGGGGTAAGAAGAAATTAGAGAGAAAATACAATGCAAAGAAAGATACAAAAGCGTAACCACAAGCACCAAGCCTCCATACCACGGTAAAATTTCAGAGCAGGAAGAAGAGTTTTGTTTTTTTGTTATGGAAGATACAACGCACAACTTATATACACTTGTGAAAGAGTTGTGACAAATTAAGCGATTCAATCAATAAAAAATATAAGTATTTAAAAAAAAATGAAAGAGCAACTTCTTCTGGAACGGAGCAAAACGGGACGACAAGAAGCTATGTCTGGTGAGATGGCAGAAGATTTGCACCCCTCGAGAGAAAGGTGGACTGGGGATCCTTGACCTAGGCTCGTGGAATAACGCCCTACTTTCCAAATGGCTATGGAGATGGGCGTCCACCCCCCCCCCCCCCCTCTCTAGACTATCTACCCCTGGGAACGATACTCGGGGAGGAGGGCCGCATCGCTCTTTCTGGCGGTCTCGCCAAAGATGTCTTTCCTTACAAAAGGTTAGTTCAGCCGGGCCAGACACTTTGAGCAAGGGATCAGTTGGCGCTTAGGGGGGGGGGGGGGGCGACCGGATCCGATTCTAGGCGGACAGGTGGTGCGAGGACTTGCCACTTTGGTCCAAATATCCTTTATTATTCCAGCTGGTCGAGGCACCGGACGCATTGGCGGGTGATTCCTGGCGGGAAATGGCCGGAGGAGGGGGGTGGAGTTTGGGCCTCAGACGCATCACCAACGACCTTCAAGTGCAGGAGCGTGCGAAATTAATGTGGGACCTTGAGGGGAGGGAGCTTCACGCGGACAAGTCGGACGTTCTGTTCTGAGCACCGAGCCTTCAGCGGGCTACATGGTTAGCAGGGGATATGATTGGTGGGCACGTGATGCTACTATAGACCCGGACACGGCAGCTTGTACTCGTGGATTTGGCATTGGAAAGTACCACTCAAAATCAAATCTTCATCTGGCTTGCGCTCCATGGACGCCTGCTTACCAAAACCTACCTCACAAAATGGAGACCGTCCGATCCCACGGACTGCAGTTTATGCAATGCAGAGCCTGAGACAGTGGAGCACCTTCTCCTCAACTGTCCAGTGGCCTCTAGCCTGTAGCGAGAGTTGAGCAGGGCGTCCGACATTCAGCTCCATCTCCACACTTTGGCTGACCTGCGGACTGCAACTCAAATACCGGCACCGCAGTCCCACCTCCCAGCACGCCTCACCGACCTACTTCGCCCGGCAGCCTTGTGGGCCATTTGGCTCACGCGCAACGGGGTTCTTTTCCGAGGTCACTAGTATTATTTCAACAACCTTTGGGACACTACGTTGCAATTTCTACAGGACTGGGGGAAACACTTGATGGGCCTTGGGCGCGTGTTCCTCGCGGGGGGCTTGATCGGTTGCGAAACGACCCTATCTCGAGTGGGGAACCAGGCGAGGTTGTGGTCCTGCGGTGTCCCATCCGCATGAGGGGTCACCATTCGTGCACCTGCAACACTTGGGCCACCGCTCCACGGCTCGAGCTTCCTTTTAAGGGTCCTCACCCACATCTTGTTTGCGTTTATTACACCTCTCATCCCCTCCGCTTTCAGACCAACTTGTAACACTCTTCCTTGTTATAAAATCGGCCTAACTCTTTTGTACTTTTCTTTGATGATAAGAGTGCTCCTACTAACCATATAACTATCCCCACCATTCAAAAAGGGGGCGTGGGCATAGGAGGCTGGCAGAGAGCGATGGGTGGATGAGAGTATGAGACAGTGGGCATAGGAGGCTTGATGAGGCTAGGGGGGGAGAGAGAGGTTGAGGAGGGGGGCAATAGTGGGTTTTAGGAGCGACATATGTTGAAGAGTGGTGGACAGAGGGACCGCGGGCGGGGATCAATCCCCCCCCCCCCCTCACATGCTGCCTCCTCTACCCGTTGCCACCTTGCTCGGCCTCTCCATTCCCAGACCCTCTCCCCCTCACCCATCCATGGCCTTCTCTACCCCCTTGAGGTGTAAAACGGGACTGGCCATGGTTTGAGCGGTTGAGCCAACCAATTAGAGGGGGCAGACCGTGCTGGGCGTGCCCCTAAGCGCATAGTGTTATTTCACCACAGCTTCAGAGGTATATATGTTTTTAGAAAGAGATTAAAATATTCAAAAATCATGTTGAGGATGGTGAATATGAGTCTCCCATATTTTCTTATTATATATAACCTTTTCAATTATCTATTGTGATCGATAATTTAATTTGTTTTAAAAATCATATATTCTCATATGTGATTGTGCAATTCATATATTAAAAGCCGTGCAATTTATTGGTGATATGATCATTAAATGATTTATTTCGGAAGATCATTTATTTAATCATGTACAAAATGTTTAAATTACATACATGCAATATATGCATTACACAAGTACGAAAGTCATTATAGTAATATATGCATTTCTCTCATTAAGAATTTTTAATGATAAATGGTTAAAGCCAGAGCATGACATTTTTAAACTTCACTTATTGAGGCACCAACTGCAAATCTGCAAAGAATCCCAAACTTATTAAAAAAAATAAGAAAGAAAGAAAAGAAAAGTCCTTTTAATGGAACATACACAACATAAATTACATAAAACTTGATAATTGACTATAAGTACATATATTATTTTTTGTCCCTTACAAATGAATGCAATCACAACAATAATTAATCTTCAAATACAACCAAAATACAACATATGACATACCACCTAATGTAAACAATAAGAAGTACAATCAAATATTCAACCAATACCACCATGCATGGATTATTTTTCCTTTTCATGTAGAAGGGTGACCAGGGCCATGATGAACATGATGAGATGGTCCAACAAGTCCTTCCTCCTTGATGGCTTCTATCTCCTCCTTGTTCATCTTCTCCACAACCCTAATATCCTCATCAATGTTGAGCACAACCACTTCTTCCCCACAAGGGCCAGGGACAATGGCCTCCTGGATCCTAACATGGTCCTGGACCTCCACCACCTCCTGCTCCGCCTCTGCCTCCACCACCACCAACTTCTTCTTCTTCTTCTTCTTCGCGAAGCAGAAGAGTATCGCCGCCAGGAAAGCCAGGAAGAATACCCCACCTATGCACACACTTATTATTATGACAGTGTGGTTCGTACCACCGCCGCCGCCCGGAGGTGGTGGGACAGGTGCCAGACCCCCTGGTGGTGGTACATAAGGGTGAGGTGGTGGAGTGTGAGAGTGAGGTGGTGGTGGTGGAGGAGTGTGAGAATGAGGTGGTGGTGGTGGAGTGTGAGAGTGAGGTGGTGGTGGTGCTGGTGTGTGAGAGGGAGTTGGTGGAGGTGGAGTGTGAGAGGGAGTTGGTGGTTGAGGTTTTGGTGGTGGTGGAGTGTGAGAGTGAGGTGGTGGTGATGGAATGTGAGAGTGAGGTGGTGGTGGTGGTGTGTGAGAGGGAGTTGGTGGTTGAGGTTTTGGTGGTGGTGGAGTGTGAGAGTGAGGTGGTGGTGGATGAGTGTGAGAGGGAGTTGGTGGTTGAGGTTTTTGTGGTGGTGGTGGTAGAGTGGAGGGTGGTGGAGAGGAGCAGTAAGGATACATGGTTACTAATGGAAGATGCTCTGTAATAGATCAGCTCAAGTTCTCTGGAGAATAGAGAGAGATCAATAGATGTTGGTGAGGATTGATGGTATAGATGGATTGAATTGTGTGTATATATAGAGAGATGTGATTTGACCAAGGTTTAGATTGAAGTGAGTAGTTCTTCTATTTATTTATTTGATGAAATTTGAAACATGACTTGGATGCCATGCTACGGCTATTGTTAGGGGTTGCTTCATAAGGGACATGCTTTTGCTTACTCTTTCTCCCTCTCTCTCTATCAATCTCTTTCACTCTCCATCTCTTTTTATGTGTGTGTGTGTGTGTTTTGTTCATCTCCAAACATAGAATTGACTTTTTAGGTTTTTTTTATATGAATTTGCGTATCCAATATTTTGTGTATTTATGTTTGTGACACCTAATAAGCTTATAAATTGATATATACATCCTGGTCTAAATTTTGTAATAACAGCTTAGGAGAAAAAAGGTTTTACAGCTCATATATGTGGGAAATATAATTAACTACCTAAAAATAGAATTTGCCATTCAACAATCAAGTGGTGGTGGTGTTGCTGTGGTTCATGGTAATCTTTAAATGGTTGGTTGTCCTAATCTTAAAGTCATAGAAGCAAACCTTAGAACACATATATTGGAGAGTTTGAATCATCATTAATTCTTTGGTGTAACTCGTGCTCTCACTTATGATATCCCAAACCAAATTAGTTCATATATACCCAAATCAAATTGATTAATTAATTTTTTTTAAATGACTTTCTTAGAAATAATAAGTTAGACTTGCTAGATTATCAAGAATTTTGAATATGGATAAGAGTGTATGTCTTGGATTCGTTGGGGTCGATATTGCGTGGGGGCAAAACATGTTTTCTTCATTAGGGAAAAATTCGTTATTGAGTAGGGAAGAAAGGTAGAATTAATCCTCCTCTACTGGGAGTGTGTTTTGATTTTTTTTTCCATTTCTTATTTCTTTAATTAGCCCGTGGCTCAACTAGTGTTGTGGTGATTTGGGCTATTTTTCTTATGGTAGTTGGTGTGAACCCTGGGACTTATGCCTATTCCTTATTTTATTAGGGCTATTTTGGAAAGGAGTTAAGATTTTAATGATAAGTTGTCTTAATTTTAGGGGATAAGAAGTCCATCAATTTTGTTTATATTTGCATTTGTCAAAATTGAAATAAAAAACGATGATAAATGATATCTCAGCCTTTAGATAGAACAAATATTTTCATTTTTATTTCAAAATTGAGACAACTATCTGCAGTTTATCTTAATTATTTTTTATACTAAATGGTAATATGTTGTTTTTCCATTCATTTATCTTCATAATTAATCCCTTATTCCACCACTTATCCATTTGCCATACCAGAGATTAGACATGCCTACCCTTGCATTTCAAAAAAAAAAAGTACTCTAACAGGGAAATTCTTCATGAACATCATCCCTGACACACAAGAAATGTCTCACCTCCTCCAAGCATAAATGAAGTTCTCAAGAATACAACAAAATCTTAACCCAAAAAAAAAGGCACATTCATGAGTGGAGTGGCAAAATTTCCTTACCCGGTCCCCATGCGCTTGGCGCAGTGGTGAGGACACCCCCTCTTTTGGAGGAGGGGTTGGTTTCGATTCATGCTTCCAGCAGGAGATAAAAAGTAGAAATAGCCTACAGGGTGAATGTACTTGTGGGCTCTGCCCACCTAAGTTTTTAATCACCCTGCAGGGCTTGTAGTCTTAATTGGTCTATCGGACCTCTATAAAAAAAAAAAAAAAAAACCTTCACCCAGGTCCACATCAGGTCGGGTCTCTCATATTGCTCTCCCAACTTAAATCCATTATCAATCCAGCAAACGTCCTTCCGAAGTTGATCAACAAGAGGTGGACTACCTGTAAAAAGATTCTCTCACGATCAAGTCAAACACTCTAAAAATGAAAAATTGGATTTTTTTTCGTTGGAATTAATTGCATACCTTCATTACGGTCATCCTAGATTTTCTTCCCTGGTTTGTTGCCCCTTTTCGTTGGAGGAGAGATCCATGGAGGATCTCATCCATGCCAATAGGATTCAGTGTGGTCGAAGGTGGTGCACTGTTGGTGACATGTGTCAAGCCGCTATTGGTTTCAGCAATGACACGTGACTATCTATTTAGGAGTGGGCCCGTCTAGTCTCACCCACCATATTTCTTACCCCACCAATCAATTAAAAAAAAAAATCGGTGTTTTACTATCCCACCGATCCGACCAGTTCGACTGGATTTGGTCGCCATTTCAGGTTTTGGGCGACCAGACTTGGTCGTCATTTCAGGTTTTGGGCGACTAGATTTGGTCGTCATTTCAGGTTTTGGGCGACCGAACGTGGTCGAATATGATTTGTAATAAAGTTTAAAATTTTTTTTCTTGAAAACATAATCCCACAACGTGTATCCTCATTGAATCCTTCATATCACTCCAAGTATACATTGTAATGTAAGAAGAATAAATCATTATTATTAAATGTAGAATATAAGAACAATTTTTTTTTACATAAATTACAGACAAATTTCAGAAACCAAATGTAAAATGTGTTTGAATCAACTGGTAGGTTTTTTTGTTTTCAAACAAAGAATCATCTTAACTACGAATTCAAACGAAGCTTAAAATGATATATATATTTGTCTAATAAGATATTTTTCTATAAAAATTTGAATTAATTGAAAGTATATACATACTTACATTTTTTTCAGTCCCTTAGCTATTGTTTGGATAAAAGAATAAATGTAGAATATGATGGATAAACTCAAAAATTTATATGTTTACAAAGAATAAGTAGATATAGTTCTGAACTCTGTTCGACCAATTACGGTCGCTCAAAACCTGAAATGACGACCAATTACAGTCGCTGAGAACCTGAAATGGCGACCAAGTCTGGTCGCCCAAAACCTAAAATGACGACCGATTTCAGTCGAACTGGATTGGTGGGAACAACAAAACACCGGGTTTTTTTTTTTTATTGGTGGGATGGGAAAATTGTTTGGTGGGGATAGACACACCTTTTAGGAGCGAGTGACTGATGACAGACAAGTATCTATTGGGCTTCGTAGCTATCTCATGTTTCAAAGGCCCAGTCCGTTGACACTCTAAATTAAAGATTATAAAAATGAATAATTCATATAATATTTGTGCCTTAACAAACAATGACTTATCAAAGTTTGTACAGATGCATTAACACTTCTTCAGGTGTTCCAAATGGGTGGTTTTGGTCCTCCTCAAATTCAAGAGATAGTTGTTGAAATTTGTGAATGGAAAAAGGTACAAAACTGCCTAGAATTTTGCAAGGTTCCTAGAGAGATGGTACGCGCTCCAGAAGCTCTTGTACGACATGCTCGTGGTAAAGTTACATCAAAATGAAGTTTAGAGCTTAGGGATCCGGAGATTCGAAGTATAATTAGCCCTTTTATAACTTCTATCCACGATTGTATAAGTTTTGTACACAGTACAACTATTATAGCTACAAATCATGTTGTAAGGGATTTTGGTTGTAATACATAAATGCCCAAGCGGCACTCCTTAGCAAAAAAAAAAAAAAAAAAAATTTAACTTTGTACAATTCATCTGATTAATGCCAACACCCTTCAATGCCCTGCATTATGAATATTTATTATCAACACTTCCTCATATTCGCACAACCACTAGCTAGCGTAGTGGATGAAGTAGGAGTGGTGATACCCAGACCTCAAGTCACAGGCCCCATTCATAGGCCCCATGAGGTGTCATCACCTTATTGGTTGGCTTTTTAATTTTTGAAAATGGATAAAATGGTAAAATACAGATATGCCATTCATTAAAAATAGATCCAATTATCCCAAATCCCCCCTTTTTCTCTTAATAATATTTCACGTTAATTTGAATTTGCATAATTTAAAATTTAACTATTTTAAAAAATATATATCTCTAAAATTTGTCTATTTCAAAATTTGAATTTTTAAAATTCTTATGAATTTTATACCAAAACTTACATAACTTACACAAAAATCATCTAAATTGTTTTTCATCAAAATTATACCAAAACATATCTAAATTACACCAAAATTACCTAAATAACACAAAAAAATGTTTTAGTTTTTTTTTATGATTATAACTGTTACAGAATGTAACATTGTTGTACAAATGTAACAAATACAAATCATTATGTATATGCGATTGAATGTTACATTTACGAATGCAACAATAATATACATTTATAAATGTAACAGAATGTAACAGTATTGCATAAATAACATTATATCATTTCAAGATTGTTACATTTCAAATGTAAATACAAAAACAATACACATATTTACAAGACTGTTACATTTCAAATGTAACAAAATAACAAAAACTGTGTATTGCTTAAATGTGTTTCTTTCGAATCAAACCGCAATATTCATTAACTGTTACATTTATAAATGTAAATGTAACAGTATTAATCAATACACAGTTTCCACAATGTAAATGCAACAAAACGATACCTGACCTCACTTGGAGGGTGACGGCGGTGACGACAGAAGAGGCCGCCGATTGGGCGCCGATTTCGCCCAATCGATTTCGCCCAATCGGACGCTTAGAAAGAAAAGAAAAGGTAAAAAAAACAAAACCCAATCCCATGATATTTATTTACCAGGAAAATTCTTGCCGGGCTGTTAGATGGCATCCGTGATAACCTATACCACCCCAAGCGGAATTGGACTATTGCAGTGAGGGAGCATCTCAACAAGGCCTTGGGCTTCAAGGGCCTGATAATGCAATCCGAGGCATCAAAGTCCTTGTCATTCCTCTCACACCCCTTACTAGAATGTTCGTGAACATCCCAGTTCCCAATTGGATGCCGAGATCAAACAATCTAAAAGAAAACACCATCGACGAGGCTGAAGACGATGAGGACTTAAAAAGTAAATTTATTGATTTGTTTAATCTGAATTTTTTTATTATAAAATTTGAGTGAGGGGAATTTTTAAAGATTTAATAAAGAACAAATCACAAAAAAATCAGTAAATCATAACCGAAAAACCACTTTATAAGGAAATAATAAAAAGGGATATAATAGGTAATGTCTTGATGCCACCTCATGGGGCCTATTTGGGGCTTGGGAATCATTATTGGTTGAAGTAGAGATCTCGGATTCAATCCCCAATTTCTTCCCCCCATGGAAAGTGTTTGTCCTAGTAGATTGTTGCTATGGGCCTTGAGCCCAGTTAAGTTCTGTAGCTCCTTGTGGACTTCCTCATATATAAAAATAAAAGAGAAAATGACAAATTTTTTTTATAAAAAGTTAGAAATACCCAAATTATACTTAAAAAATCTTATTTTAAAATTTTGAAAACACAAAAGACCAATTTTATACCTCCTTAACTTTGTTAAAATATTTCACTCTCTTCATTTTGTTGAAGTATTTCACACATTTTCAGATAAATCAACTTTTTTTATTCTAATTTTTTTGTAGTTATGTGGATTTTGTAAAATATGTATCAATATAATTTGAGTTTTTGATGATGAACTCCAACAAACATTGATGTTTCTTTAAAAAAATATATTTGTATTAATGATGTCATAAAAATATGTGAATAACAAAAAAAATGTAAATAAGGAATTTGAATATTAAAATATTATCTGTTGCATTAGGCACAACACATATATAGATTATATATTATGATTATACACAGTAAAAAATGATAAACAACATCATGTAAGATATATATAAGAAACATATAATATGATATATAATAACAAAACCTCTAACAGAATTGATTTTAATCATGTATAGAGAGATTATTGTTTTGTATGAAAAATAGGTTTTTAGTGTGAAATAACCTAAGAGGGTTAGAGGGATGTTTATGATTTAATTACATAAAGGTAGATTAATCTTTTGTATTTCCAAAATAGTGAAATGAGACTTTTTTATGTATAATTTTAAAAAGTTGCTGATATGGGTATTTCTAACTTTTAAAAGATCTTTTTGGTCATTTTCCCAAAATAAAATATATATGTGTTGGAAATTGTAAATCAAAAGATATTTGATTATTTGATATTTGATATTTGATTTGATATTAAATATGATATTAATAATTAGAAGAATATTCATATTAACAAATTAATCTTAATTGTTTGGGAAACAAATTATTATATAATTAGATATAATGTGGACTATTTTAGGAGGGCTTTAATGGTGTTTGATTGTCCTACCATTGAAAGGATCAGAATTTTGAAATATTTTTCTTATTTGATAGATTTTTATTTTTCTTATTTTTTAAATCACAACACCTTATATAAACTTATGAAGGGCTTGAATACAAATCAATCAAATATTGATTTCCACATAGAGCAAAAAAAAAAAAGTGTGCATGCATATATCCATTGTTCATGCATATGAGAGGGAAAAAAAAGGAGGGCACGAGGTCTCATGTTCTTGGATGCATGGGAGGTGTTTGTGCACATTGAAAAAATTGAAGTATGCAATCAAGGTGTTCTCAGATATGGTCGAATTATATGAAGATACGTGCATAAGTACAAGACGCAGAGATGTGTGAGCGAGTCGTGAAGCGTGGATGCAGAGTTCGTGCAGGAAGAAGAAGATGAAATAATACGATTCGAAGAAGATGTTTCAAATCAAGTTCTGGCAAAATAACATCCCATGTGATTTAGATAAGTGCTCATAAAAGAGCTAATATTATATCTAAATATATATACACTAACTTACTGTCCAAGCAATGAAGAGTTATTTATGACTATATACTTAAATTTATATTGATAAATATAGAGAAATCAATTTGAATATTATTATCCTTATTATTGATATCCAATTTAATACCAAATCACATATTTTTCATTATTTTAACTTTTCTTTCTTAGCATAGGTGATATTTTCCTTTTTTATTTATTTATTTGAGGGGCATGTTGGAAATTACAAATCAAAATAAAAGAATGTCTAATGAAAAAATGTAATTTATTATTAGATTTGATATCAATAAAGGAGAATCATATTTAAAGTTATTTTTTTATATTTATGAATATATTTTAGATATATATATATATAGTCATAAATGACTATAACTATTATACATTTAAATATAATATATGTGCTAATTTAGGAGTGTTAAAATGGTGTTTTCATGACCTTATTTTCGGGATCCGAATTTGATGTGTGTGTGTATTTTGAAGTCACAACACCCTATATAAACTTGTGATGGGATTGTGTACAAATGCGACTTGGATTGTTCCAAATCGAGTTTAGGTAAGATAACGTCCCAAATGGTTAAAATATATGCTTCTAAAATAGCTTATATTATATTTTAATATATACTAACTTATTCTTCAAATAATGGAGAGTCATTTATGACTATATACACACACACACACACCTGAAATATGCTCATAAATATGGAAAAATCAATATGAATATAATTTTGTTAATAATTGATACGAAATCTAATATAAATAAAATATATTTCCACAACTTTCATTTCTTGACAAAGGTGAGATTCTCCTCGATTTATAAATTCCAACATGTCCCCTCAAATCAAGAGAGAATAATCTCACCTTCAAAGAAAGTAAAGTTGAAATAATGAAAAAATATTTTATTTGATATTAGATTTGATATCAATAATTAGAGAATAATATTCATATTGGTTTTTTTTATATTTATAAGTATATTTTAGGTATATATAGTCAGAAAATGACTATCCATTGCTTGGAGCACAAATTAATATACATTTAGATATAGTATGTGCTATTTCAGGAGTGCTTATCTAAAGTTTGGTACCTTATCTTGTTCAAACTCGATTCATATCGCTTTATCCGAATTGCATATGTACACATCCACTTCACAAGTTTATATAAGATGTATGTTGTGATTTGAAAAAAAAATAAATAGAGGGTCATTAATGCACCATCAAAACACTTCTAAAATAACACAAATTATATCTAAATGTATACTAACTTGTTCCCAAGAAATGAAGAGTCACTTATGATTATATACCTAAAATATACTTATAAATCTTTAGAAATCAATTTGAATATGATTCTCTTGATTGTTGATATCAAATCTAAAATTAAATTAAATATTTTTTCATTATTTTGACTTTCCTTTCTTGGGCGCAGGTGAGATTTTCCTCTTTTATTAGTTTTTTTTATTGATAATTGTTATGTATTACTGTGAATAAACAAATGTACAAAATGTTATGAATTAAATCACCATGCATCCTACCAAACTCTTTCCCTTCCTTTAGAAGATCCAACCTTGTAAAAGAAACTGAATGAAAAAGCCCCATATATTTGTTATATTAACTCTCCGTTTGGAAACATGAAAAATAGCTTTTGGAATAAAGCTGCTTTTTAAGATGATTTTAAACTTGACCTTTTAGGGATGTTTTTTTTTTTTAATTTAGGAATCAATATTTGAAAGGAGTTTAATGTTTACTAGAGAAAGTTGCTTTTCAATTAAAAAAATTGATTCCGATAAAAAATCACAGTTTTTTAGCTTTTTAAAACACGGATTTTGAGAGAAAAATTAAAAGGAATCCAATTTTTGATCCGCTGGAATCCACCCCGTTTAGTTGCACGATTTTGGGATTTTAGCTTTTCAAAAAACAGAATCGCCCAAATCGTGCAACCAAACGGACCCTTAGGAGAATGCATGCGAAAGAAACTTGTGTAGAATTTTGTGGGTCTGTTCTCTCCCCCACTGGTATTATGCCTCTGAAAATTGAAGGAAATCATTGAAACATATCAAATCAAGTTATTGAAATTACATTTCCATTTTAAAAAAATTACATCCAATGTAGCAAATAAATCATGAGTCCCTACAAACCCCATGTGCTCCCTTCTTGTGGAGAACTTGTATATATGATTGATGGAGAAAAGAATCAAAGAATAACCATTACACTATTTGGACTATAACATATCAAAGAAATAAGAAAAAAGGGGGTAAATTACAATATCATACTGAGCAGAACACAAGTCTTCTTATCAAATTGTGAGTGAGAATGACATTCCTTCCTGTGCTGCTTCATCATAAATAAAAAAAGTGAGGCAACCCCTACCCTTCCCAGTGGTGGCCATACGCGATGAACTGAAGACAAAATTGAATTTATATCCATGCCCGATTTCATCCTGCATGCAGCAAAAGAGCTTTTGAACATTCATATAGTTATTCCATGAAAAAAAAAAACTCGGGACTCATGCTGACTAAAGCATTGTTTGAACCTCGTTTATCTCTGACTCAAAACACTGAAGGTCACTGCTGCCAGAATATGAAATTGGTTGGCATATGAAAAGAACAATCCATCAAAGGAATTTGATGGCGAACTAAAGTTTTCTAAATGAGCGATCTATGCAATACGCGTACAATAATGTAATGGATCATTATGATAAAAAGTATATCATTATAGTACTAAATAGCTTGGTTAATGACAGCTATCAATGAATGCCAAGAGCTACTGATATGAACTACAATGCAAATCTTAGTATTCACAACTAAGAAGAGCATCTGGATGGCATATGTTGTATTATTGTGAACAGCGAGTTCATTCGAGATTTTAGAAGTGCATAATTGAGAATTACCATTGTCAGTGATGAGAAGATCAGCTGCCATTCATTAGCAGATATGAGAAGATAAGCTCATTCCACGAGTCAGGGACACCAGGAAGGCACCAGTGGCTGCAGTCCAGCACTGAAGGAGGGTAGCTCCAGGTGCCGATATGTGCATCACCTCGAAATGCACCCATCAATGTCACATTGAGGAGGGTCACCGGGGCTCTCATCTTTCCCACAACCTCGGATATGACATCTGACAACTCAGCGTGGATGTTTCCTTTAGGTTCTGGCATGGGGTGCCGTGTCACCTCGCAGCCCTTCTGGTCCACATCACTGTTGAACAAAGAATAATTGATGATTAAACAAATTTGTTCAGTTTTATTCCAGCCCAATTTCATCAATTCACAATAAATGGGCATCCACAACATCCTATAGTCTACAGTGACAATGGGAGGAACACTGAAATAACATTGTAATATCTACAAAGTTCCTCATATTCATATTATAGATGGCAATATTTTGTGTCTTGGCAACTGTTGCATGAGGTCATGCCACGAACTTGCGCCGATTAAAAAAATTGCACAGATAATAATTGCCTCACTTTCAGTGTAATAAAGAGTTGTGCAAGGCAATATACCCCCAATGAGATGGTTCAAATGACCGAAAAAAGACTCGGGTTCTGTTGAAGTTAATTGTTCTCTCAACCCATGATGCCCAAGTATCCAAGGCCTCCCTGAAGGCAGTGGGTATAGGCATTCCGAGCTTCAGCGCTCCACCAACCTGGAAATAGCAGCCCCTGTCAGAAAACGAAATCTCAGATCTACAACGATATTAAAATTGTTGATGAACATTTTATTATTAATACTATTCTCCAGCCCCAGCCCATGAATTTCCATCTCGTAGGCTTAAGCAAATTAAGTCTCCCTCTTTGAGAAATAAGGATCATAAAACATAAATTCCATAAGAAAAATAATTTAGTTATTTGAATAAAATGAATTTGGTTCAACTACATTGCACAATCTACAAAGGAAGGGGGGCATCATGTCCATTTGACATGGATCTGAAAACTGCAGGACAAAGATGTAACATGAATTAACACAGAATCAGATATCCTAAAGTCTGAGCTAGAAGTCAGTCTGCACCGATAATTAATAATAGAAAAATAAAATGGAAATTGAAAACAGAGAAACATGATTGAATGACCCATTTTGGCGCAGAGAAAACTGATGAAGAAACATATTGTTCTTATAAAAGTAAATGAATGTGAAGACCATACAAGACAAGCATAACCTAAAAAGACTTTAGACCTTTACCCAATTAATTTCCATATCAACAATTATACCCAATTAGTTCATGACATGAAGTTGTACCATGACAAGCAGGACCAATTACTAAGTGATCAATTGATATATATATGATGTTCTTGGTGAGAAAACCTTCCACAATATAAGTAGAAAAAATTAAACAGATGTTACCCCAGTATGAAAATTTGAATCCACCTATGGGGGCAAATACATAAATATAAAATGAAACTATTAAGGTAGATTATTCTAAGGTTTTCAGTCATGTTTCGAGTGAATGAAACCTTGTTCATTCACAACTATCTAACATAAATTATGATGCAGGATTCTATCAACCAATACCAGAAATACATATGAACTTCTCAATAAAACCTGTCACTTCAATTTATGAAGGAAATACCATGTACAAAACAATCCCTATCCATGCATCCTATATGACTCACGAATGCCTTATTTTTCTTCTTCTTGGAGGAAAAGCTTCAAGTTGACAGATACAAAATGCTATCATCAATATGAACTACTAAGATAAAGGGAAAGTTTAAGGTTGACCTTCATCTAAATATGTGATCTTATCGAAATATTCAAGAAATACCAATTTCAGTTGAATGTCAAAATTACCAACCAATACCGTAGTTGTCTGGGCGGCTAGGCGAGCCTAGCTAGGCGGCGCTTAATTAAGATTTTATTATTTAAATTGATAATTATATTAAAGTTATATATCTGCTTATCCATTCTTTAAATTTTCTAGGAATTCTACTTAAAATGAAGAATGTTATTTATAAATAAAGAACACATGGATGTAATTTATTTGTGCATGTCCATTTCAACAAAATTAATATAATCTAACCCTAATGCATTAAAGAATGAGAAAAGAGGGGAGAGATTATGAATAAAAGTTCAGAAATTTTGAGAGAGAGGAGGGAGAGAGAAAAAAATCAATAGACTCACTTAGGACCAGGAGAATTCTCTGCACCGTTGGGTGGCAGGGTATGTGATATTTCAATATTTCGATCGTGTTTTTTTTTTCTTTTGAGGTTAGGCGAGAGATTGGGCGAGCTAGGCAGGCTAGGCGTGATTAAGGGGCCCAGGCGCCCACTTAATTAACATGTCATTAGGCGGGCGGTCGCCTAGGCCCATCTGGACCGCCTAGTCGCCTAGGTGGCACCTAAGCGTCGCCTAGACAACTATGACTAGTACTCAACATTTAAATTCCCAGCTCTGATAATCTCCAAGCACCACCAAGTATCATTCCCAAATAAATCATATATTCCAACCTCAAATATCTAACTATATCAACATATTTCATCATGTACCAAAGAGGGCACCTCATTTGCTCTAAAACCCAATCTTTAACACTACAAAATCACATGATTTCATTAAAGCTTCCTACTTTTACAAACATAATGAACACATAAAACCATCAAAGATGAGAAAACTCACGCATCAAAGAGCTTGCCGGGGGTCCACCAGTGCCCTGAATTGAAGACGATCACATCCGAATCCGCCCAATTCCCGCTGATCTCATCCATCCGATCCAATCTGAGCGTCGATTTCACCCTCCTTGGCCCGTGCCTCGGCGATCGCCCCTGCCTCACAAGGAACACCGACCGATAAAAGTCCACTCTGAGGTCCACCGACCCAAACTTCACCCCCAAAAACCTAATCGTCTTGGTGATGCTGTTCCCATAGATCTCTCTCACGGTGCTCTTGTCCTCCACCCCCGCCATTAACATACACACCAGAGACTCCCACTGCGTCCGCCCCATCGAGTCCCCGACGAACGTCACGCGCTTCCCCCGGAGCCTCTCGAGGACCGCCCGCGCCTCGAATGGCGGGACCTCGCACCGCCTCGGCTTCCACGTGTAGCTCAGGTAGTCCGTGTCCCTCCTCCCGTTCGCCACGCAATCGAACCCTCTCTCGATGAACGGACACTCCGATCCGTTGTAGATCGGACGGCGGCGATTTGAAGACGCCCAGCTCCCGTCGAACACGTCGCAGCTGCGGATCTCGACTGGATCGGCGTCGATCGAGGGTTCTCCGACTTCAACGACGTCGACGGCGGCGGACGCGGAGTATGTGTGGAAGATGTAGAGGCCGGAGAGGAAGAATGCGGAGGCGAGGGCGAATATGAGGGCGAGGTCGGAGGGGGAGGCGGAGGACCACCACTTGCGGTGGTGGGAGACGGCGGAGGAGAATCTAGGGCTTGTGAGGCTCCGCCTTCCGACCGACAAGCTCCGCTTGAACGCGCCACCATGCCTCGATCGCCGCCGCCGGGAGAGGACGCATCGGACGGTCCAGATCGAGTGTCGTGTCTTTTTAGCGTCGAATTTATCGGAATGGACGGCTGATATTGACCGAAGGAGGCGGAGATCGGTTGGGAGTGGTTTTTTTTTTATATGTGGCGGGGGAAGACATACGGGGGTGGTTTGGTAAATATGAAACTGGTTTTAAATGGAAAGTACGGTGAGTGAATCCAAACCACTCATTTTCTAATCAAATGAAGGAAGTTTTATTTGGAATCATTGTTTTCGTCATTATAATTATGGGAACAATCCAAATAAACCCCTTGAAAATTTCAAGGAGTTCATATAACCCTTGAAAACATTCATATAAATATAAATAACCTCTTGATTTAAACTTACGTTGACAAATGAAATATTATGTGAATATTTTATTTTGTTCTCTGATTCAAAATACAATATATCAAAAAAACCCTTACAATTTGTTAATAATGTGAAAAACCTTCTGTACCTTATGATTTTACTCTTTCAGACATGCTCTAAAACTCTATTTGGAAGGATAAATTCATAATTACAGAAAACTTTACATTTTTAACACATTGTAGGATTTTTTGTTATGTTATGTAGTCAACTGGGGTTTATTAGACAGAATATTCATAAAATAATCTTAATCTGTCAACAAAAATTTAACTCATGAAGATATTTGGATTTGCATAAGTGTTTTCATAGGAAAAGTCAGCAGATTATATAAATTTTTCCCAATAATTAATTAGCAAGTGAAAGCGCGTTTGAGTGTTTGACATGAATAAAATAATCCGGGATAAGCCAATTTTTGTATATTATATTTGCTTAGACTGTACTGATGGTTGTTTGGTTGTCTTGGATATCACTAGTTTAATTGGTTCTTATGGGGATTGGAGACCTAATACATACAAAATGAATAAAGAAATCAAACGTCGCTGTTTGAGGTTGGTAGATTTGCTGTTCCTTATGTTAGATTGCGTGCAAATGTTTCATTTCATGTCTTTTGTTTTTTTTTTTTTAATTTGGATGATTTTGTGGGGTGGGTTGGGATTCTCATGTGATCTTATCAATCAAATCTGAACCGTTGGATGAGATCTACCTAATTTTGGGTGGTTGATGTATTTAACCTTTTTCTTGGTATATAGTATAGGGCAAAACTATTCCACTACCTAGTTTATTTTAATCACAACCCTCTTAAAACCACCTCCATCATTTTAAACTTTCCTAAACCCCCTACCTTATAAATGCCCCTAAATTGAGCAACCATACCCACCACCTACCTATTGAAATCAACTAAACCTCTCTCATCTCTCTCTCTCTCTTTTGTTCTCCTCCCTCTCCCCTGTGTTTTCTTGCAGACGCCGTGAGGAAGCCGGAGAAGATGACGACGCTGAACGATTCCCTGCCACCGAAAAAGACATAGAAGAAACCCCTTTTGTCACACCGTCAAGTCAAAACCCAAAAGATACTGATTGAGTATATTAGGTCTGTATTGTTTGTGTTCTTTCTTATTTTTTAAAAATTCCTTTTGAATTCAAAAGCTATATGTGATGTACAATTTGTTGATGATGTATATGGTGTGATATAATTTTTTTTTAGAAATCTAGGGTTTTGGATTGGGCATATGATATTTATGAAAGACAATGATTGAGCATATGATGTATATGAATGATGTATTTATAAATCTCCAAAAGACAGTGATTGGGTATATGATGTATTTTTTTAAATTCCCTTTAAATCAAAAGGAATTGCAAGAAATTGATTTGATTATAATTAATAATCAATATGCTAATGAGTCATTCTACATATCTTGCAGACTTGAAAATGTTGAAGGATCAGTCATGATTTCAATCTGGGATGTTCAGTTTCTATTTATACATTTGTTATGAGGATCTGAAAAGGTGGTATATGGGGAGCATGTGCTGCTGCAATATGTGAAGGTGCATTTTCCAACTGGTTAGAAGATTTGTTGAGAGGGAGGTTGGGTCCTATTCTGTAGAGGCCGTTCAGTTGAACGGAAAATATGTGGTGGGTGGAAAAGAAGGCCATATGGAGAGAGACCCAAATTCAAAGTTTCCAACAAAGAGAGTTTGTAAAAGAAATGTAGACATTGAATATAAGATAAATTTGAAATGAGTCTATGAAAGCATTGATGATATTGACTTACGACAAGGTGCTAATGGCTCTGATATGTTCTACGTAAATTTAAGTGTATGCAAAATCTATGTCAGCCTAGATAAATCCTTGCTAGTAATTAGTAGTGCTTTAAACTCAACAGATTTTATACATTTATGGAGAAGTGAATAAGGTCAAATTAACTGCAGCCCTAATGAGTGTAAGTTGTATTTGACAATTCCTTGAAATAATTCAATCTTCATCATCTTCCCTGCCATCTAATGAAGCACTCAAAATGAATTTATTGAGATGAGAATTGTGCTTGAGATAGATGATTATTTGGATGGTGATGTGGATCTTCAACTACTACATGGTTTGATTGCATACTAGCATTTGTCAACTCGCGAGAGTATGTCTCCTAGAAGATATCCGATCGACAGGCCTTTGTCAACTCGCGAGAGTATGTCGATAGATGGGTGTCATACGTTGCACATGGAGGTCGACTAAGTGGAGTCGAACTGGGCTTCCGATGTCAATTCCCATCTTAAAGTGTGAATTGCTTGAGTCAAATAATACTACAATTTAGTACCCAGGTATAGTGTCGGCTTTGATTTTACTTAGAAAAACTAAAATGGATGTTAAATAAGTAAAAACATGCATTAATTATTAGCATGTTAATACATGGCTTAGGCTCGGTTCAGCCTATCATTATCAACCCGAGAGAGGATATACGACAAGGCTATGTCAGCCACGCAATAGGAGCTTCGACAGCGGAGCGTCATATGTTACATTCCCTGTTCGACATACCTTTGTCGAACTGGGATTACATGGACGACTAATGATCGTTGAATGGGCCCAAAACTTCAGGTTAGTTCCTCATAGTGGGGTTCGACGGTATCATGTCGCATGTGTATAGTAACTTCGACAACCTTCAGTCGAATTGGATTGGAAAAACAGACAATTACTTGTCGAAGTAATCCATTAACTATTTTAAAACTTCCAATTGACATGTGTGTGTCCATGTGTCTGCGATGTGGTCGACAAAGCTTCATCGAACTGGAATTGCGTGGACGACCAATGATCGTCGAATGCCTCAAAATTCCAGGTTAGTTCCTTAGTAGTGCTCGATGGTATCATGTCGCATTCCTTGAAGTAAGTTCGACAACCGTGAGTCGAACTGGATTGGAAAAACAGACAATGGCCTGTCGAAGTCAACCTTTACCTATTTTAAAACTTTCAATGGACATGTGTGTGTCGATGTTTGTTGGACATGTTTGATGAGACATAGTCGATCTGGGTTGTTTAATATACATTGATATGTCATTATTTTTTTTTCTGTGAATTAAAAATGTTATAACAAAAACTAACCATTATAACTCACAACCAATTAATAATATATCCATAACAACAATCTCACTTATGAATCTACAAGTTATGCAAATGTACTGTCATAAAAAGAAACTTTATAAAAAATAGACAATCAAACAAATTAGATGCTCCATTCCAATTATAAGAGAAAAGATGTATATAGATGTATATAGATTATCTTCAGACCTTATCTGGTTAGTACTTACAAAATAAAACTTTCTCACGTTTACAACTGTGTAAGACTTTACAAAATGCAACCCCATTTCCACCATATATTGTATAAGACTTTCAAAAATTCAAAATTTTACACATTTCCCACAAAAATGAAGCTCGTGTTCACCTAGATGAGATCAATGATGTCTGTCAAAACAATGTCAACAGGAGGGAAGAGGTGGGAGAGAGAGTGAGAGAGTTGGGAGAGAGAAATGGCGGGTGTTTTAAAAGAATATCATTTGATTTGGGTGGTGGATTTGTTAGTTTATTTGTGATGGGGGTGGTGGGAAATGTTGGGTAGTGGGATTGATTAATAAGTTATTTTAGGGTAGTGGGAAGTGTTAGGGTAGTGGGATTAATAGAGTTTTTTTTAAAAACAAAAACTGGTTTTATGGTAATTTGGGTAGTGGCAAAAATTAGTTTGGTAGTGGGAATAGCATTGCCCTATAGTATATATTCAGTCATCAGGGAAATCATATTTATATGATCCTAACTTAGTATGTCATTCTATAGAAGGTTAATAATTATACAAAAAAGATATACATTAATGAGGTTACATACAAAATAAGAAAAATATTACACTCGGTCACCTTTTCCTAGGGGTAGTCAACGAAACGAGCCGCTCTAGCTCGACGCAATTGGAGCTTTTTCATACTTGTTCAATTAAATAAATTAATCGAGTTTAAATAATTTTTAAAGTTTGGTTATAAATAAGCCGAGCTGAGTTGAGCTCACGAGCATAGTATCTTCTTCAATTTAGGGTTTCTAGGGGTTGAACACAAAATTTTAGTCTAAACGAGTCAAGCCCACGAGCCTAAACGTGTATAACCTTGTACAGATTAGTGTTCTGATTTTACAAACGAGCTGAGTTGAGCTTAGCTTCTAATAACACAAATGAGCCGAGTTTAAACACAAAATTAAACTCGATTTCGAGTCCGAGCTGAGCTTAATTATAAACGAACCAAGCTTGAACATGTCAAAACTCAACTCATTCGGCTCGTTTACCACTCCTACCTTTTTCTGTTTCAGTCCCAAACACCGATGTATGTACATTTTATATAATCCAATTAATTAAATGACAATATATATAGCTCGTTAATTGATGAACCTCATGATTCAATTAGTATCCGACCTGCAAAAATTTAATCCTGATTCATTATGAAAGTAAATCTAGAACAAACACTATAATTTTATTTATTTTTTAAATTTTTGAATGGAAAACCTATCTTTAACATCTCCTTATTTTTCAGTGAGCAAAGAAATTCAAAAACAAAGAACCTGGAGAAACTCAAACAGAAAAACAGAGGAACATAACACTCATGTATTTTCACATGAATTCCTATAACTAAAGAGGGTGGGTCATACATGCATCCAAGGATCACTTTCAATCCATAGAGGGATGTGTTACGTTGGGCAGTCGCCGGCCGTTGATGATCGAATGGAAGAGACCGAGGGCTCTCGCTGGCTGCGCGTATGGAACCATGTGAGCGGCGCCTCTCACGGTGGCGAATGTCAGTATGTTCCCATACTCAGTTGTCCAGCCACCAACCTTGGACCAAGAAAAAAAAAAACAGATGAACATGGATGTTAACTACTTGCAACTTTGATGGGTTCAAGTTGAAATATATTGAAATTCAGTCAAAGTATTTAGTTTTTCTAGGACTTAAAGTTAAAATTAGGCTTTGAAAATAGCTTCCTGGAAGTATACTTTCTTAGATTCTTCAAAAACTGTTTTTTATAACTAAAAATTGTTTTTCTAGGACTCAAACCCATAGTTCAATGGATGACAAAGTTTAAGTCTCAGCATATACCCACACAAAAAGAATGTCACTTTTTGCTCAAAAGCTGGTGTTATTGGTGTTTGGAAAAAAAGTTAGGATTAAATATACATCTTGCAAAAGTAAAATCTCCAAAAGCTGCTCAAACTCGTCTCCAAGTGCAATCTTAATTCAAACTAGTTTCCAAACGTTTCTAGTAGTCTTAGCTTTCGACGAATAAAAAAAAAAACAACTTTTAATTACAAAAAAACAACTTTTCAAGAATTTATAAAAAATGTGCTTCCTTAAGCTGTTTTCAAATGCTATTTTAAATGAAAAGCCATTCGGTCAAACTCGTTTACAAATGCATCATTAAGAAAAAATGTAGTACCTGACCACTGTGGAACCAAGCACTATAAGGGAGTGTGACTTTGAGCTTCATATCATGGGCTAGTTCACGAACGAGAGTTCGAGATCCCAAGAGCGGCACGACTGAGTCTTGGTCTCCACTGCCAAGTGTTAGAGAAGGTTGTTGAATATGATTTCAGATAGAACATTAAAAACCTATGAAAGGGAAAGATAGAATACTCACCTGAAGACCCAAACATGAATGTTATTCTTAATTATCCTTCTAAGCAAAGGAAGGATGTTGATGTTGCCATCTGTGTATTGGTAGTTCACCACCCTGTCAATTGAAATAATTCATGCCACAATTATATAAAGTAAACTTGATAAGAAATGAATTTGTTAAGGCTGAGCTGAGGATCCTTACTCGCTGCACATCGACCAACTATAAGGTAAATTTGTTCGGTTTGCATGAAGAGCCTTCTGGACTTCCGGAAGGTTGAAATAAAACTTTCTTTCATATGTCATGCATACATCTACTCCAACACTCTTTTTAGTAGCCTGCATATCAACAACATAACAAAGACTATTTATCATAAAATAAAACTAAAACCAATTTATAAAATCCATTCATGTAAAAAAATTGGCTTACATATTTTCTCAGTCGCAACTCCTGCTCAACGATCGATGGATAACACACATCAAGTATCACATCATAATTGTTTATGTAATCACCCACAATAATGTTCGCATCAGAAACTGCTTTGAGGCATGCGTTGGACTCGTTGTGCGAGCCAGTGAATGTGTAGTCCTCAAAGTCACAGTGATTCATGATGGAAAGGTAAATCTCATCTGAAACCATGCCATGAGACCAAAAATATTCGTATACTGATGGGGCATCCCTTTCGAGCTTCAGCAGTGGATTTCCAATCTATTTGGAAAAACAATTTCTTAGAGATGTTCTATATAGCACAAATCCAAGAAAGAATATTTCAGAGAGAAGAAAAGTTTTCTTACAGCTACTCCTTTGATCTTAAACTTAAAATCTTTAGAGTACTTGTTGTGATTAAGGAGGACATCTGCCAATTGTGGTATGTAATGGCCTAAAAGAGTGCCATGTCAAAAGTCAGAAATTTTCTAGACAAAAGCGCTATGAAAATGGAACCACTGTAATTAACAAAGTTAATTAGACCTGCGTAGCTTTCTCCAGAAAGGAACAAGTCTCTTGATGTGAATTCAGGGAATTTTTCATACCAACGCATCAGGAACTCATGCATATCCTCAGCTGCCAGATTCAACCAAATCCATGGAAGTGACAAGAGAATTGAAAACCTTTAGAATCAAACTTACTAGAAAAGGCAGAGATTCAAAGTCTTTTACATACCAGTGGAAGCATCTCCAGTATTGTAGTCTTTGCTTGTATTTGAATATGACCATCCAACTCCAGCCGGGGATTCAACAAAAAGAATATTGGATGCTACACAAAATGTAAAAGCACATAGAAGGAAGGTATAAGTATACATAATAAATCATCTGAAAAAGATTTTGGTGGACAGTGACAAATAATTGAGTTTGAGGCGCGAAGAAGGATCGCTATCCTTAAAGTGATAATTGCCCCCACTCGTTGAGAGTTTGCTAATGGGTTCACAAGCAATTCACTTCCAGGATACAACAAACTCAGAGTTATGCAGATAGCAACTCTGAGGAACTCTCTCACAACACTCTCGAACTAAAACTGATTTTAGTTCGAGAGTGTTGTGAGAGAGTTCCTCAGAGTTGCTATCTGCAGAACTCTGAGTTTGTTGTATCCTGGAAGTGAATTGCTTGTGAACCCATTAGCAAACTCTCAACGAGTGGGGGCAATTATCACTTTAAGGATAGCGATCCTTCTTCGTGCCTCAAACTCAATTATTTGTCACTGTCCACCAAAATCTTTTTCAATCTTAAAGTGATAATTCAATGGAAGGTGCATCGGAGATCTCTGCTTTCAAAGTCATGAACCAGGACTTCGTCAAACTGGACAAGTTCGACGGAACCAACTTCAATCGCTGGAAGGAGAAGATCATGTTCCTGCTGACGATCCTGAAGATCTCATATGTTCTGCATCCAGACCTTAAGGCGTTACCAGCAGCAACCGAGAAAGACACAGACCAGATGATAGTGGACAGAAAGAAGCGCGAAGAAGACGAACTGGTTTGCAGAGGACACATCCTCAACACCTTGTCAGATCGTTTGTATGATCTCTACAGTTCGCTGAAGACTCCGCAAGAAGTATGGAAGGCACTGGAGTACAAGTACAAGACAGAAAAACTAGGAACGGACAAGTTCCTAATCTGTAAGTACTTCGAGTTTTCTATGGTGGATAATTTTTCTGTTTTGGACCAAGTTCATGAACTTCAAGTCTTGGTCTCAAAACTCAAGGAACTTAAAATTATTCTGCCTGAGTCATTCCAAGTGGGGGCAATTATTGCCAAACTTCCCCAGAGTTGGAATGACTATAGAAAGAGACTGCTGCATAAAACAGAGGAACTTTCCTTAGATGAAATTCAGAAACACTTGAGAATCGAGGAGGAAACTCGAAACCGAGAGAAGAAATTCAGTCCTCCCGATTCCTCAAAGGTTAATACTGTTGAATGCAGCAAGTCCAACAAGAAGCGCAAGGCCAAGGAGAAGTTTAACAAAACTTCTCATCCCAACAAGAAGCAGAAAGTAACAGGCACGTGTTACAAATGTGGAAAGAAAGGCCATCACATCAAAGATTGCTGGTTCAATGAAAAGAACAAGAAGGATGCCAACAACACTAACAAAGCAAACATGGTAGCAGACAACGTCTCGGACCTGGTTGCGATGGTGTCAGAAATGCATATAGGCATGATCACAGAATTGAACATGGCTGCAGCAATGAAGTCTTCTGATTGGTGGCTTGACTCCGGAGCAACCATTCATGTGTGCAATGATAAAGCGCAATACAAGACTTATGAACCAGTGACCGAGAATCAAGAGGTGATGATGGGAAACAACAACTGCGCCAAAGTGACAGGAAAAGGAAGCGTTGAACTTCAATTCACATCGGGCAAGAAGTTGACTCTACAAAATGTTCTTCATGTACCAGAAATAAGGAAAAACCTTGTTTCTGCTTGTCTTCTTTGTAAAAACGGCATCAAAGTCGTTTTAGAGTCCGATAAAGTGATTCTGTCCAAAAATGATGTATTTGTGGGGAAGGGCTATGCTTCTGATGGCATGTTTAAGTTCAGTATCAATAAAATAAATGTTTCTGCTTATATTGTTGAGTCTTCTTCTATTTGGCATTCTCGTTTAGCACATTTAAATTTTAAATCACTGAAATATATGTCTAAACATGGTTTAATTTCATGTGATAAAATAAATAATGAGAAATGTGAAATATGCATTCAGGCCAAAATGACTAGGAAGCCTTTTCCAAAGGCTGAAAGAAACACATCTTTATTAGACTTAGTCCATTCTGATATATGTGAATTTAATGGATCATTAACTAGAGGAGGAAAACGTTATTTCATTACGTTTATTGATGATTGCTCCAAATTCACATATGTTTATTTGTTGTCTCATAAAGATGAAGCATTTAATGCATTTAAATGTTATAAGACAGAAGTAGAAAATCAAAAAGGAAAGAAAATTAAAGTCCTTCGTAGTGATAGAGGCGGTGAATACTTTTCTAATGAATTTTCTGTTTATTGCGAAGAGCATGGAATAATACATCAAAAATCTGCACCTCACACACCACAACAAAATGGTTTGGCAGAAAGAAAGAACAGAACACTCACTGACATGATTAATTCCATGCTTATAAATTCTAAGTTGCCTCTAAATTTATGGGGAGAAGCTCTCCTAACTGCTTGTCATGTACATAACAGAATTCCATCCATGAAGACACACTCTTCTCCTTATGAAATCTGGAAAGATAGAAAACCCAATTTGAACTATCTTAGAGTGTGGGGGTGTCTAGCCTTTTACAGGGTACATGACCCAAAGAGATCAAAACTAGGACCAAGAGGGATTAAAAGTGTTTTCGTGGGATATGCAGAAAATTCCAAAGCATATAGGCTATTGGATTTGGATTCAAATGTGATTATAGAATCCAGAGATGTTGAATTTATTGAAAATAAATTCATCAAAGATTCAAACTCTGCAGAAGAACATTCTATTCCAAGAATGGTTGAAAATCCCAACTTATCTTTCAATGATAAGGAAAAGGATCCAAACACAACTCTTGAACCTAGAAGAAGTCAACGGGCTAGAAAAGAAAAGACCCTAGATCCTGATTTTATTTATTCTCAATCTCTAGTTTTTCTAGTAGAAGGGGATAGAAATAATGTTCTGAATAAAATACCATTTTACTCAATGTGGAAGAAGATCCTAAAACCTATAGTGAAGCTATGGCTTCAAGGGATGCAGCCTTTTGGAAAGAGGCCATCAATGATGAGATGGATTCCATCTTATCAAACCAAACTTGGTTTTGGTGGATTTACCACAAGGATCTAAACCAATTAGTAGTAAATGGGTTTTTAGAAGAAAATATAATTCAGATGGGTCTATTCACACCTTTAAGGCTAGACTGGTAGCCAAAGGATTCAAACAGAAAAAGGGGATGGATTACTTTGATACATATGCACCAGTGGCTAGGATCACATCCATTAGAGTTTTGATGGCTTTGGCATCAATTTATCATTTGTATGTTCATCAAATGGATGTTAAAACAGCCTTCCTAAACGGTGATCTTGATGAAGAGGTGTATATGGAACAACCCGAAGGGTTTGTTTTACATGAAAATGAAAAGAAAGTTTGTAAATTAGTTAAGTCTCTATATGGTTTGAAGCAAGCACCAAAACAGTGGCATGAAAAGTTTGATTCTGTGATTTTATCACATGGATTTAAACATAATAGTGCTGATAAGTGTATTTATTCTAAATTCACTTATGAATATGGTGTAATATTTGTCTTTATGTAGATGACTTGCTGATTTTTGGAACAAACATGAAAGGTGTTTCTGAGACCAAGAAGTATCTAACTTCAAAGTTTAAAATGAAGGACTTGAATGAAGTAGATACTATCTTAGGTATTAAAGTGAAGAAACATAGTGGGGGCTATGCATTGTGTCAGTCACACTACATAGAAAAAATGCTTCTTAAATTTAATCACCTTGGAATAAAAGAAACAAATACTCCTTATGATTCTAGTGTGAAAATGACTGAAAATTCTGGCAGATCTGTTGCACAACTTGAGTATGCAAGTGCAATAGGTAGTTTGATGTATGCTACCCATTGTACAAGGCCAGATATAGCATTTGCAGTTTGTAAACTGTCAAGATACACGAGTAACCCTAGTGTCATGCATTGGAAAGCAATAGGCAGAATTCTTGGTTACTTGAAAAGAACCATTAATTTGGGCCTATATTATTCTGAATTTCCAGCAGTACTAGAGGATACTCAGATGCTAGTTGGATTACTAGTGCAAGTGATAATAAATCCACATCTGGGTGGGTGTTCACTATTGGAGGAGGAGCAATCTCTTGGGCTTCTAAAAAACAGACGTGCATAACTCATTCAACTATGGAATCTGAGTTTATAGCACTTGCAGCAGCAGGCAAAGAAGCAGAATGGTTGAGAAATATGCTTATGGATATAGAGTTGTGGCCACAACCAATGCCATCTATTTCTTTGTACTGTGACAGTGAAGCTACTCTGTCTAGGGCTTATAGTAAAATTTATAATGGAAAGTCTAGACACATTAGCCTAAGACATGAGTATGTGAGACAATTGATAACAGATGGTGTTATTAACATCATTTATGTTAGGTCAAGTAATAACTTGGCAGATCCTTTAACAAAAGGATTATCGAGAGACCTAGTAAAAGGTACATCTAGTGGAATGGGATTGAAACCCTTTCTTTAAATCACTAGTAATGGGAACCCAACTTGATCTAGAATAAAATCTTGCATCAAGTTTAATGGGTAATAACAAGTTACTAATGTGATCGTGAGCACTGATATTACATCATTCCAGAATGATCAGTGCAAACTGCTACGTTGATGAGATTGAGTGTGAAACTCTTAATGAAGTTCAAATTTAAAATGTCTAAAGTAGCAGAGACATATAGTGAAACTTCATCTATGAGAACATAGAAGTGGTGCCGCTTCTGGCAAAAGTTGGGGTTTACTTTTGTAAATGTTCTTGAAACCAGGATGTAGCACAAGGCCATAATGGTGCTTACATGAGAAATTAACACTCATTAAAGAACTGATTATATTCATGTGCGTGTTATTTCCGGTTCTAATATAAAAGACTTGGTTTAAGCAAGGCCACCAATGTCTCTTTAATTACACTAATTAAAGGTTTAAGTCGAAAGATACCTTTATCTATGCATGATTATATTGTTAAAACTGATATTATAGATATTACAATCTAGTGGGGGATTGTTGAAGAAGATTGTAATATGTGAAGTGGTACTTGGTGAATAGTCCCACATCGGATAATTGGAAGAGAATTTTTCAATTCATAAGTGAACCCACTTCTAGAAGGGTGTCTTGGAAAAGACAAAGGGGGGACCACACATGCTACACATGCTACATGTGTACGCGCTTACGTGCGCGTAAGCGCGCGTACGCGTGTAGGAGCATTTTGGCGCATTATTAGGCGCACAAAAAAAAAATATGATTTTATTTTTTTGCTAGATTTCATAATTTTGAAATCCAGCTTAATGACTGCATCCCTTCAACTGTTCACAACAGTTATCTACAGGTGATAACTGACATAATGTGAAGAGATGCAAATGCACCCCTTTGTCTTGTAACAGAATTTTGAAAGGTTGCAAAGGCAACTCTTCAAACCCTATTAAGTCTGTTCATTGAACAGATTAGAAAATCAGTTTTAGTTCGAGAGTGTTGTGAGAGAGTTCCTCAGAGTTGCTATCTGCAGAACTCTGAGTTTGTTGTGTCCTGGAAGTGAATTGCTTGTGAACCCATTAGCAAACTCTCAACGAGTGGGGGCAATTATCACTTTAAGGATAGCGATCATTCTTCGCACCTCAAACTCAATTATTTGTCACTGTCCACCAAAATCTTTTTCATCATCAACACCATCATACTTTTAAGAAACCACTTTTTTTATAAGTGCTTGTTTGGCTGCAAAAGCCAAAAGCAACTTTTAGCTTTTGGGGTTACATCAATTTCAAATACATCATCATTTAAAAGCTAAAAGCTAAAAACTGTTACTAAACATATCAACTTAAATACACCATCATTACTAGATTTTATCTCTAAAACTGTGCCTCGAAATCTGTGTTTCATAAAGCAGCCATCATCATTACACTATCAAATCATCATCATTACACCCTCAAAACATCATCATTCACCCTCAAAAGGTGTGCATAAAGCTGCAAAAGCTAAAAGCTGATTTTCAAACCGTGTTTCCAAACAGGCACTAAGTAACAAATGATATATGGTTAGCAAGATATCACAACCTAGAAAGCTGGAAGAATCAAAAGATGCAAACGACAAACATTGAACAATTTGGGCAAAGAAAAACCTTTATTCCATGATTTTGGGTTGATCTGGAGGCCCCTTCCATCACCTCTAGGAAAGAATGGACCAAGTTCAGTGAATGCTCCCCCTCCGACTGAAGAACAACCAGGACCTGGACATAGGAGGAGAAATTCATTCATTTCACAAACAAGGACAGGTCAGTTGAAGATGTTGATGTTATAGAACACTCATAGAGATACTAATTCCACAGTCATGATATAAAGAACATGGAAAGCTATAATCAGCTGAAGATAATTATATATTGCTTGATGTCAGTCAGATAAGAGGAAAAAGACTTAAATTTAGACATGTTTGAGAATACCTGATACTTTGAATGCAACAAAATATACCAAAGCCTTCCCTTTCACATATTATAGGAAAAATAAACATGCAAACTCTTGTAAAATTCAAGTGAATTGTTTTGATTCTTGGAAACTCATCCAAGTCAAACAGATGGGCTTTGGTTAATTATATGTTTTCGTACGATTTAATGAATGAGTCATGTGACAAACCAACTATTAAAATTTCTAATTTGTTGATCTTTCATAATGTCAGAATATAATCAACCCAAGCTCTCCCAGTTCACTAATGAGTTAATGACACAAGTGGAAACAAAAAAAATGAAGAGGTTACATATTACCAAACAAACTCAGCAGACCAGTGCACTGAAAACAGAAGATGGTCTGGAAAACAAATTCATCTCTAATACTAAACAATTCTCTCTTTCTGACATTGGTAATGCAGATATATCAGAACCTGCAGACTCCTCATTCAAACAACCCTCCTTTCCTGCAAATCAACACTATTTGCAGAGGAAATAATATTTATTCACTTTTTTTCATGTACTAGGCAAACTGCGTCTTACTCCTCCCGATTGGAAAAGATTTAATCAGTAAAACAAAAACACTCAAAAAAGGTTAGAACTTCCTTCACAGAAGTCCTGAAAAACAAAATCAATTAGGGTAATATAACTCTGAATGAAGGTTGTGCACTTGAAGCAAATAAAAAAGACAAAAGATGAAAACCATCAATACCTTCTTAGAATAAGAAAGCAGAGAATGAAAGAGGGAAATGGAGCTCTCTCAGAAAAATTCATTCAACTCCCAAATTAGAATTAGTACAATTGCAGAAAAAAAAAGATATATGAGTGCATAAAATTAAACCAACTTTGAAATGTTTCAAAATAATCAAATAGATTCTTAAAGCAGTAACACCCTTTACAATGTTTTTATTCAATAAACATTAGAAAATTATATGGCAATAATAGTGATGAATCAAAGCAACCAACCAAATTAAAAACATAAAGTCAACTTTCTAATTCATATAACAAAAAAAAAACCATTACCATAACATCTAAACAATTAGAATCAAAACATAGAGACTACAAACTATATATGACCAGACCAACAAACAACAATCACCATAAAATAAAAAACCACAACAAGCATGACTTAACATTCTCATGTTACAAACATCATTAGAGAGAGAGAGATTCATAAGGGGAGGAAGGGGTGTGGAGACCTCCATTCAACCAGAGTGTGAGAGGCTTCTTGTCGGCATCCTTCTCGGCCTCTGCAAAGTAATAGAAGAGGCTCCTCCCTGCCTTCACATCCACATCCACATATCCTGCAAACTGCCTGAACCCCACCACCGGCTGCCCCGGCAGCCTCACCACCAGATCCTCCATTGGGTACCCTCCCACTCCAATGGATCCCAACATCCCCACCACCAAAAGACTCATAAGAACCCACCCACCCATCTCTCCAAATCCCAGATCCCAAATTCACTCCCAAACTCACAAAAAAAGAATCAATGAATGAATCTGTGTGCGTGTGTGTGTTTGTGGTACTTACAAGAGGACAACTAGATATTTATCTTGAAATAGCAAAAACTCAAAAACCCATATCCCAATTTACTCAATTCAACCGTAAATGACAAAAAAAATATCACTCTTTCCTCCCCAGCTCCATCTCTCTCTCTCTCTCTCTCTCTCTCTCTCTCTCTCCCCTCTCTCTCTCCCTCTCCCTCTCCCTCTCCCTCTCACTCTCTCTCTCTCTTAACAAAGTTACTGTTTGATTATATGAGAATTGGCTCACAACAAACCATAGAATGGGATGAAATTCAAAACCCAAATCTCAATTTCTGCAACAAATCAATGTAACAAACATTTGGATAAACTTTTTATTTCCTCTCCATTTTTGAAAAAACAAAAAAAAACAACCCTCCCCCACAACTTACGCTTCTGTTTCTCTTTTTAGTTTTCTCTGACGAAATCCAGAGGTGAGGAGCACGTGAAATCCGGGGAAGAATCTTTGATCAATCCAAAGTTATAGACTTTGTCACTCACCCATCATTAACTGCATTAATCCAAACAGAATTTGAGAGAGAGAGAGAGAGCCGTTAGAGATACAGAGTGTCGTGACCCAAGTCATTGAATTGATAAACAGTGCAAAAGAAGGCATCATTAGAGACAAAAAGAGGGAGGAGGGCCATTGATGCATGCAATTACAAGGTGGTTTTTTGTTTCATTGTGTGTTTTTCTTTCCTTTTGTCTAATCTACTCATCTTTCTTTTTTTTCTTTGGAAGATCCACTCCTCTCTTGGACTGCTGAGGCTGTCTTTTCTTGTGTCCATCTTTTCTTCATTTCTTTATTTGTTGACAGGTAAGGGTAAGGTAGTGTTGAAGTCATAAAGTTGGTTTTTTTTGGTTGGGCGTGCAAGCTGTTGTATCACAGTTTTTTTTTTTTTTTGGTTGAAAAGTTTGTATAATTTGAAAAGAAAATCAATGCATAATATTCAATTTTAAATATTAATCAAAATAAATTTTTATAAGATTTTATCATATATTGATAAATCTCATTAATAATCACGTTTGTTATGAAATTTGAATGTAGGATTTTTAGGACTTTCATTATATATTTTTATTTTAGTAGCTTCATTAACTTTCATTATAACTGTCTTGTGTTGGGTGACATATAATATATTTTTAATAATTATTCCATTTATAGTATGTCTTAGAAAATAAGTTTTTTATTTGTGACATACAAAAATGTTACTACTTTTTGTATGAGATATTTTTTATGAATTAATAATCATCTCCTTTTAGGTTTCTCTCTCTCCAACTTATCTCTTTTCCTCTCTTCTCTCAAAATTAGGGGTGCGGTTGAACCCGACCCAACCCGGTCTTTTTCGGGGTTTTTCTCTGTCGGATTGACCCGAACCCGAACCAACCCGAACCCAATTTCTCTCCCTGAACCCGACCCCCCAGGTAGTTGAATAATATATTAAAACCCTAAATTCGTAAAACACAATCAAACCATGCGGTTGTGTTTGGGTTAATTATTATGGGTGTGGCACCACCCGACAACCTCTCCTACCCACCCCTTTTCTTCCCCACCCAGCCATATATCCTCACTTCGTAAGCCCACCCTTATATAAATATTCAACCCAAATCATTTCCACCCCACCCCATCCACTATTCTAGGTAACTACAACATAACACTTCAAATGAAGCTGTTCGAAACAAATCCGCAATTGAGCAATCAAGCTCCCGTATGTTTGGAACAGTAAGCCCCCGGGTTTATAAAAGGGAATAAGGGATAAAGGGTGTTTGAAAACTAAAATAGTAGGGATAAAGTATGTCATAATAAATTAGTATAAAGTGGTATATGGATTCTTCCTGAAATTAAAGTTATTATATGTTATTTCACAAAGAATATATGGGTCATATTTCATCTCTTATAAATCACATGTCAAATTAACTATTATTATTTTTTCACTTTTTATGTAAATACTTTATTCACATTTTACCCAAACAACAAAACATTTATTACAGTGTCCAAAAGCACACGAAAGACATGATAAAAATATTTTTTATTCCAGAAAAGCCATGAGCTTCACGGAAGACATGCATAATGGAATAGTGAACAGTTTTAAAAAAAATGTAACCATTTTTATTTGTAAATAAAAGGGGTGGGTAAGAGAGGTTGTGGGGTGGCAGATTATTATAGATATTCAATTTTAATTATTTGTATATAAGATTTAATTAATAATTAATTAGAGTTTGTTTTGTTGTTTATTAAATATTTTGTATGATATTTTAGGTGTTAAACTACCCGACCCGACCCGAACCCGACCCAAACCCGACCGAACCCGAATAACCCGAGCCTAAACCCGCGGGTTGAGGTCGGGTTCGGGTTCGGGTTGAGTTGAGGCCGAACCCGAATTGTAATATTTTATATGATATTTTAATTATTTGTATATAAGGTTTAATTAATAATTAATTAAAGTTTGTTTTGTTGTTTATTAAATATTTTGTATGATATTTTAGGTGTTAAACGCGCAACCAAACGCAACCCGACTATTTGAACCCGACCGAACCCGAATTCAACCCGAACCTCAATTTTTCGGGTTCGGGTTGATATTTTTCTATTTTCATAAAAACCCGACCCGAACCCGACCCAACCCGCCCGAGTTTAAGTTTTTTTGCTATTTATTAAGTGCATATGATGCTTCTGTAAGATAAAAGTTTTTAATATTTAAGGCTTAAAATGAGCTTCATGTATAAAACCCAGATATTGTGCACAACCAAACACATATCGATTTTTATATTTTTCATTTTGTAATATTTGTAGATAAAAGTTTTTAACTTAAAATGATTGTATAATATTGTGTATCCATTTTGTAATATTTGTAGCTCAAAATAAAATGATATGTAATATTCAAATAATCTAGATCTTTTGTAAAAATATATAGGACCCTATTTTAAATGTTAGCCCCTGTAAAATTCAATTCTCTTATTGTAGACTAAGAAAATACATTAAAGTATGTATTTAATTCATTCGATTATATATTTCATTTTTGTAAAGTTATTTTATTATTCAATAAACAATCATATACTGTCAATTATTCAAAATATTGGCTGAAATGATTATTCCTTACATTTTCATTTGTTCAGGCAAATACATTGCATGACTGTGAAGCTATTGGTGATATTGCATCACATTCTTTCTTTACATATAAATGCAGCCAACTATTGTTCAAGTTGGCCCCCAAAAGGGTGCCTTTCATCATTCAAATCACAAATGAGCCAAAAAGAAGAAAAAGAAGAGGATGAATTTTTAAGTTTAGTCTTTCTAGATGAATGAGTAGCACTGTTTTTTTAACATAAAATTCAAATGTCTTACAAAGATCACGGGTGTGACACTGTGATATTTATTTACCAAGAGACAAGATCTGCTGTATTTATACATTGACATTTAAAGCAGCTCCTTTATGACTATCCAATGCTGTGAACCCTGCATCTGCAATGAATATCTCAGAACATGTTTTTTCAAAAAGTCCTTGGACCATTTGTTCTTATAGTAATCCTCACATGAAGTGGACATGGTTTAAAACCTGATAAGGAGCTCGTAACAGTATTTATATCATCCTTTCTGCAATCCTCTGAATGAAACACAGAGGTCAACCTGCAACTCTAATGTGTGACCACTAATGTCAGAGCATCTCACACTAGACTCATCATGGCTTAATTTGAAGACTCCTGTTGAATGGAATTACAACAAAAAATATGGACCAATTTTTTTTATTAGTGAATGCAATACAGATTCTACTGTTTCTCATAGTTGGCCTAAGAGAAAATACAGCAGGAAAGTTTACTGTTTTTTTTTTAAATATAAACATAAACTATATGACCAGTTAATCATATGCATTATAAGGTGGTTTTCAACCACTTGAAGGATGAGCTGTGTCCGGCAATCTTTGCCCGTTCACGAACGATTGGAAGAGACGAAGAGCTCTTGCTGGTTGTGCATAAGGGACCATATGAGAAGCACCTCTCACAGTGGCAAATGTAAGTAGATTCCCATACTCAGTTGCCCACCCACCCACCTTCACATCACAGCAGTTGAAAAGGCCAAATATATATGAGACATTAAACAAGACTTGGATAAGCAAAACAAAATAACTGAAACACTAAATATATTCTGCATTAAGTAGTATTGCACTGTACATTGCAAGTGGAAGAACATACCTGATCTTCATGGAACCAAGCACCATATGGAACTGTGACTTTAAAGTTCATATCTTGAGCTAATTCTTTAACTATGGTTCGAGAGCCCAAGAGAGGCACCACTGAATCCTGATCCCCACTGCCATGTTTGAAGGTGACCACAGTCATAATGCTTGCTTAATTTTGATGTAAAATTCAGGCTTCCCTCTTTTCTAAGTTCTTATGTTTTACATGTTGTTTTGTTTTTAAATCTCTGTTTCCCCTATCCACCTCGGACATTTTTATTATTGAAATAGGAATGACCACATTTTCATCCAAAAAAAAAATCTTGCCTGAATATCCAAACAGGTATGCCATGAGCGAGTATATCTTCTTAAGTGAGGGAACCATGTTAGTGTTTCCATCTGATGAGTTGTAGTTCAGTAGACTGGCAATGAAGAACGAGGTTAATATACTAGTCCAAATATCCATTGATGTGAATAAAAATACATAAATAAATAAATACAAGAACAAGTGAGCTTGTGCCCATGTTAAGCGAACATGTTCACTGAAGGAAGCCAATATATCCCAAACAACAATTCACATGGACTTTTTTCATAAAAAAAAAACAATTCACATGGACTTCTACTTAGGGGCAAGTATCATGATGTATAGAAACAATAAGACACATTACTTCAGCCTTCTCAGGCTGAAGTATTTGGATCTATCAACATCTGCTGGATCGACTCTAAATGAGGCTTTAATATGGCTGCAATAACTCGATCATTTACAACTGTAGGCAACCTAGCATCTTAAGTCAACCTCGCATATTTGGCGAGAGCATCTACTGTTGTTATCCATTGTCTGAAGACCTCCTTAAAACATACCACCATCCCTAATTCAGTCTAAACTCTTATAAAATTATGGCATACTTGAATTCTACAATCTTAATCGATATGCATAAAATTTCAATCGCTTGATGAAGAGAGAGTTTGTTTATGAGACTATGAGAGATGACATACTCACTACACATGGACCAGCTATAAGGTAAACTAGTCCTGTTTGCATGAAGAGCTTGCTGGACTTCTGGGAGGTTGAAATAAAATTGTCTTTCGAAACTCATGCATACAACCAAAGTCTGTCTGTCTCTTTTGATTCTTAGACGTGTCGACTCCAATGCTAATCTTGGTAGCCTATAAGAAAAACTCATAACATGTGAGACTAAGAAGCACTAAAAAAAACTATTCAATTAATGCTCAATGCGACACCTACATATTTTTTCAGTCTCAGCTCTTGCTGCACAATGGATAGATAGCAGATGTCTTGTATGATGTCGACATAATTCGTGTATTGTCCAACTATTAAATTGGCATCAGAGATTGCTTTGTTACATGAGCCAGTCTGATTGTGTGAGCCCCCGAACGAATAATCATCAAATTCACATCTATCCGTGACCGTTAGGCGTAAAGTATATCTCATCTGATATCATGCCGTGAGACCAGAAATACTCATAAACTGCAGGTATGTCCCTATCAAGCCTAAGCAGGGGATTTCCAATCTGTTTGTAAAGTCAGCGTGATTAGAGATATTATACATTTTTCATATGAAACAACTTTTTCAAATTTGACCCTGACATCTTACAGCAACTCCTTTGATATTGAATTTTGGACCATTAGAGTACTCGTTGTGATTGAGAAGGACTTCAGCCAACTGTGGTATGTAATGACCTACACAAAGGCCACATTTTGGATTAATTATATTTTACTAAAATGGAGAAGACATGACTGTGACTGAAAATCGTTAAATTGGTTTTGAATTAGACCTGCAAAGCTCTCCCCTGTCAGAAATAAAACTCTTGACCTGAAATTCAGGAACTTTTCGTACCAATGGATTAAGAACTCAAGCATGTCCTGTGCTGCCAAATTTAAAACATTCAAAAACACATTAAAAAAACTGTCGGAATTCTTATCATTGATTCGATCAAAATTAACTAATATGTGATCTCACCTGTTGCAGCATCTCCAGTGGTATAGTCGTTAGTTGTGTTTGAGTAAGACCATCCTACTCCAGCAGGCGATTCGACGAAAAGAAGATTCGAAACTATAACAAATTATCAAAACAAAACCAAAGAGAACACAAATGAATTGCATCAAATTAAGGTGGAGGTGTCCATCACAAGTGGAAAGAAAGAATGTAGAATCACTTGGGGGGGGGGGGGGGGAGGATTACAAATACCTTTGTTCCATGAATTGGAGTTGATGAGAAGGCCTCTGCCATCTCCTCTGGGAAAAAATGGACCAAGTTCAGTAAAGGCTCCTCCCCCAACTGAGGAACAGCCTGGTCCTGGACATAGACCATGACCAAATAAATATGATGTTCTTCAAATTCTGAAGTAGTTTATAGAACTAAACATATAATACCATAAAAATGGATCCTAATTATGAATGATGTTGAATGATATATGTGTTATTTCAAGAGATTGTATACTGATTGCTCATATTAACATAAACATTTGCATAACTTAAATTATTTCAAACAAGAGACAAAAATGTATCAATCCACTTCAAAAAAAACATTTATTTGTATTTTGCAATCTATGAAGGCTCACAAGTCACTATATATATCTAATTTATATGCATTATGTAACTCAACGTTTGATGTTATAAATGGACTACCTTTGATCTCAAGAAAAATAAATATTATAGATATGTATTATGAAAGACTAAATGAGAAAAGGCTGTAAAGCAGTCCTAGTGGAGTATACATGTAATTTTCATTATACATCTTTTCCTTGTTATGAAATCAATAACAAGGAAAATATAAAAGAGGATGAAACGCTGATCAAGAAGATTTTCATGGTTGTCTTTCAAAAACACTTAACATCCCAAACTCTCAAAACAAAACAACAAGACATGCACAAGAAAAACATATATAACAAAACACCATTACATTACCTAAAAAACAGAAAAGAAAGAAAGATCACCTCCATTCAACCAGAGAGTGAGAGGCTTGTTGTCAGCATCCGCCTCGGCCTCTGCAAAATAGTAGAAGAGGCTCCTCCCTGCCTTCACATCCACATCAACATCATAGTAACAAAGTTCGTGTACGGCAAATATTCGGCCGGTGTCACGTTCAATACGGTACGTGTACATTCGTAAATCATACGGGGTAAATACAGAAAAGTACGGGGATAATTAGACTATTTTCTAGATAATTTAAGCATTAATATGTATTAATGAATTTTAATATGCATTATGTTGGGTATGACACGTTTTGTACGTTTGATGTCTAATCGGAGTACTTTAACGAATATTCGAAAAAGTACGGAGTACTTTTGTTACAGTGAGAGAATGGAATAATGGGAATCCTTGTATTCCACTTAGGTTAAATCCCTTTATATATACAAGTGTCTAGGAGTTACACGTGTAATGCACTACACATATAATGAGATAACACATATAATCTAACAACCCCCCTAAAACTAACGGTGGATCATACAAAGTGAGTTTGCGAATGAGAAACTGAAATCGAGGAACTGGATGTGACTTCGTAAAGAAATCAGTTAGCTGCTCGGCAGAGGAGATGATGTGCGGAAGCAATAATGTCTCTGCAAGAAAGTGCTGACGAACGAAGTGACAATCGATCTCAATGTGTTTGATCATTTCGTGAAAAACCGGATTGCTGACAATCTGAATAGCAGAGCGGTTATCACAATGAAGAGGAGTAGGACCAGTCATAGTAACTCCTAGATCCACCAAGAGACGTCTAAGATGAACAATCTCCTTGATGGTGGTGATGGCCATGGCTCGATACTTTGCCTCAGTGCAGGATAGTGAAACAACCTCCTGTTTCTTGCTGCGCCAAGAAATGACGGAATCTCCTAGAAATATGCAGAACCCAGTGGTGGAGCGTCTAGTGGTCAGATCTCCAGCCCAATCGGCATCAGTGTAGGCTTTGAGAACCAGAGTCGAAGAAGACGACAGATAGATCGATCTGGTGATAGTACGGCGTAAATATATGAGAATACGCATAAGAGCACCATAATGCACTGATTGGGAGCCGAGACAAACTGATTAACAATACTGACAGCATGAGCAATGTCAGGTCTAGTATTGCAGAGATACACAAGCTGACCAATGATCTATCTGTATCGAGTTGGGTCTGGGAGGAGCTCACCATCTGTAGGACGAAGCTTCACATGAAGCTCAAGAGGGGTATTTGCACTGCGAATATCTGAAAGGGCAGTGCGCTCAAGAATGTCAGCCGCATACTTCTGTTGGGAGAGCAAAATCCCACGATCACTCTGTGCAATCTTGAGACCAAGGAAGTAGCGAAGAGTGCCGAGATCTTTCATCTGAAACTATCGACTAAGGTGATTCTTGACCAGAGTAATACCGGCAAAGTCATCGCCAGTGATAATCATGTCATCAACATATAGAAAAAGGATAATCCGGCCGTGCAATGAGGATCGCACAAACATAGAGTGGTCCTGAAAGCTCTCAACAAAACCAGCTGCCATAATAACGCTGCGAAAACGCTCAAACCAGGCACGACGAGCCTGTTTGAGACCATATATAGCCCGTCGAAGACGACAAACATGCTGAGGAGTGCTGAGACCTGGAGTGGCTGCATATAAACAACCTCAGATAAATCACCATGAAGAAAAGTATTCTTCATGTCCATCTAAAAGAGAGGCCAGCAACGAACAGCAGCAACTGTAAAAGGGTGCGGACAATAGTCATCTGAGCAACGGGAGCGAAGGTCTCCTCATAATTAATGCCATACTCCTGTGTGAAACCTCTAGCAATAAGACGAGCCTTATGTCGTTCAATGGATCCATCAGGGCGATGCTTGATCTTGAAGATCCATTTGCAGCTGATAGGTGTAATGCCATCCGGAAGGGAACAACATCCCAGGTCTATGTCTGCTCAAATGCCTAAAACTCCTCAGCCATGTCCTGTTGCCACTCAGGGTACTCGACTGCCTCTCGATAGGATCGGGGCTCACGATGGGCATGAATAGCGGTGAGAGAAGCCTGAATTATGGAGAATAATTACTCATGGATGCAAAACCAAATCGGTCAGGTGGTCCAGAGTCAAAACTGAAGCGGGCAGGTGGATGACGCTAACGCTGAGGGTAACGAGTCGATGGACGAGGATCCACATCAGTGGAAGGTGCGTCAGCCGTAGAGGACGGAGCATCAGTGGAGTTATCAACCGGAGGAGCTAGAGATGACACAATAGGAGAACTAGGAGGATCATGGGAGTGGGTTGTAGGAGGGACAAGAGGAGATGAAGAATCAGAGGAATTATTAGTAGGAGTGCCAATGGGAGACTCAGGGAGAGCAGAACTAGGACCAGACTCAAGCACAACAGGCGACTCTAAAATAGATAGAGACTCAATAGAAGAGACTTGAACAGGAGAAGGCACAGGGGGATGGAGGCAGTGGGTGTAGAAGAAAAATAGGGAACGTCATCGACAAATGACACATGATGAGCGAGCCAAAAACGATCTCCAACGGGATCGTAGTAGCGATATCCCTTGTGTTCGAAACTAATCCCCAAAATACACACTTGACTGACCGAGCGGCCAACTTGGTGCATTGATGAGGAGGGAGAAGCACAAAACAAGTACATCCAAAAGTGTGAAGTCTGCTATAATCAGGTTTAGAGAGTAAAGGCGCTCATGAGGAGTCACACCAGAGATGACAGAAGAGGAGTGATATTGATAAGATGAACAGATAGAAGAGCAGCCTCAACCTAGAATGTGCTGGGGACTGAAAAAGAAAGTAAGAGGGAACGAGCGGTCTCAAGAATATGGCGATGTTTTCTTTCAGCAACACCATTCTGCTCATGAATATAAGGGCAGGATTGCTGAAAGAGAGTGCCATGAGATTGAAGAAGAGAACGCATCGTAGAAGAAATATATTCTCGAGCACAATCAGACCTAAAGATTTTATACGAGTCTGAAACTGGGTGTGAATCATAGTGGTAAAGACCTCATATATCTTTGGGACCTCAGATTGATGACGCAATAAATAAATCCAGGTAAAACGAGAATAATTATCAATAAAACTGATATAATACGAAAAACCATTATTTGATGTGACATGAGAAGGACCCCAGTTATCAGAATGAACAAGTTCAAATGGACTAGAGGACTGATGATTACTAGAATGAAAAGGAGTAGCAATAGGTTTGGTCAGTTTGCAGCCCTCACAAATAGATAGATGAGAAAAGGAAACACGACCTAAATCACCAGACTGAATAAGGTCTTTAAGTCGAGACTCATAAACATAACCTAACATTTTATGTCACAAGTCAGTATCAAAGGTAACAGTGCCAGAGAAAGCTGAGAGATAGGGTACAGAAAGATGAAGATACTCCACATAATATAGTCCACCAATCCTCCGACCAACACCAATCCTCTACCCTGAACGTGGATCCTGCATAAAACACCCATAAGAGGTAAAGGTAACAGTGAATCCAGAATCACACAGATGACTAATTGTAACGTTTTGTATTTTTCGGCCTTATATATTTATTTTAAATATATAATGAAAATTTTAAAATTTGATTTTTTATATTTCATTTTTCAGATTTGGCGGTGGGCCCAAATGGATCCAATTTGATTTATAATTGTGATAATTATAAATTGATGTTGAAATAATTATTTTATATTTTTCTGTAGATCTTTATAGTGTTAAGATACTTTGGTTGAAATTTGGTGAGATTCGGAGTTCGGAAAATTTGATTTTTAGGCTTAGTGTCAGTTATTGGGCCTAGGGATCTAGTTGCGAATCCAGAATACATTTTTATAGCCTTCTGGGACTTTTCTGTAAATCGGATAGGGATCTGTTTGTAAATCGGATAGGGACGTCATTGTAAACTGGAAACACTTCAGGGGTCGTTTTGTAATTTCGGTAAACCCCTTTAAATAACATGTTTGGGTTAGGGTTTTTCCTCCAAATCTCAGAAGTTATGAAGGGTTGTGATGACCTACTATTGATTTTGTTAGTTTTAATTTATTTTTGTTAGGATATGATTACGTCAAGTAATTGTTTGGGGAAGAAGTTTGATGGATTAGGGTTAGGGTTTGATTGATTTAATTTAATGATTATTTGATTTGATTTTTATGGATCTCAAAGGAATTCTTAAGATCAAATTAGATTTATTAGTTTTGGGGATTTAATGGCCATTTTCGGGTTGATTTTATGCTTGGATGTAAATCGTGTTTTTGACTATGATAGAGTCGTTTCTGGAAAAAATGTAATTGACAAACAGAAATAGGTTTTGAAAAGAGCTTTCCAACGAATCATTAATCGTCCAATTCGGAGTTACGGATAGAAAGTTATGGTTTTTGAAAGATTTCTGTGCAGTTTATTGAAATTCAAATATTTAGCTTGATGACCAAGTTTGATGAATGTTAGAGATTTAGATGATCTCAAATTTGATGTTTAATGAAGTATAGTTTGTTTTGCGGGTTTTGATGATTTTATTGATCTTGAGAACTTAAATAGAATCTTAAATCGATAATTTGGTTTAGTGGGATCAATGAATATTGATTGGATATTGTTGTTATTTGGATGTAAATTGATTGGATTTGAGTTACTCGATCATGGAATTATAGTTGAGCCTTATTGGATTTGTCCAAATATTTATTCGAGGATTGATCGATTATATGGGTCTTATGGAATAAATGGATATTTATTATCGGATCGGATCATTGTGAGTATATGAGTATTCTAATATTTATTCGAAGTTGGGATTTTCATTAGGACTTTGAAGTGAGTTGTTGATTGTAGGTCTATAAGATATCGGCTTTTGGGATTATTGGGCATAGTGCTGTTATAAGTTGGTTGTCAGTTGTTTGGGTCGTGATTGATTGTTTCTGATCTATTATTGTATAATTGTTATGCTAGGTTATCAACGTGCGAGTGTGTATCGTTGATGCTTGCGTGGACCGAAGGTGAGTAGGCCTATCGATTTATTTCGTGTGAGCTTTTGCTCTATAACATTGAATTTCATATGCCAATCATATTTGTGTGATATTATGTGTCATCCATGCATTTATATTTTGATAAATTTGCATGATTTGAATATTTTCTTCATATTGATCAAATTGCATTTTCGTTGAATGAAGTTGCATGATTTAATTCATTCATCATGTCATTAAAATAGCATGAATTATGCTATTCATGTTTCAAGAATTAACATAATATATTTTCTGATGCTTATGCTTTCAAAATAATATTTGGATTAAAGATTTTCATTTCGAGAGTTTTGGAAAAATTTAGGACTAGTGGAGACAACCTAGTCCTAGGATATTTTATCAAGATGCATATCATGACATATTTTCTGGAATAAATCCCGCCATAGTATTTCGCATTTGGGGAGGAAGGTCTAGGACCTGAAGAGTCCCAAGGTCGGTGAGGGGTGTGGTAAAGCATTCCTTGCAGCGGCGGATTCCTTTGTTTGGAGTCTGCAGCAAACGGGGTATCCTGTGCTGGTGTTCTCGTAGTGATGGCAGCGGCGACCCATCAGCGTTTTCTAGATCCGACGTTACCTCGAGGGAGCTTTTTGAGCGATTTAGTCGCTTGGGGCTTAGCACACCTATTTTGGGGAACGGTTCTTCCGATTGAGAACCCTACCCGATCATATCATTTAAGCTGCATGATTTCTATGACGTGGACCAAGGATTGGGCCACGTGATTACATTAAAACTATATTTTATTAAGCTCATGAATTTAATTTGATTTTTTTTAAAAAAATTCTTTTATATATATATATATATATATATATATATATATATATATGATATTTTTTTTAACTCTCATGATTTCTCTGATGTGGGCCAATGATTTGGGCCACGTGTGCATTAAAATATTTTTTTTAAAGTTTATGATTTTAAATTGATTTAATAAAATAAAATATTTATTAAATGAAATTCTGATTTTCATAAGACCTTATTTTTATATGTAACTATCATATGAAGTAATTTGTCAGTGGGCTTATTCACTGAGTTAAACACTCACCCTATTCCAAATGGCTGGTTGTTTTATAAGCCAGGTAGCTCATCTTCTGGGGATCAAGGCAAAGTTTGAATCTTTCATACACTCCAAGGATCTTGAGGTAGCAATGTTTGGAGAATAAATAATAGTCGCAGCCGACTATTTGGATCTATTTTAGTTTAGATGGCTCCCACATGGGTGGTTTAGTGTGTCTTTTCATTCTACTATTTTATTTATGTCAGACTCTGATATTCTGTAAGACCGTTAGTGGTTTATAACTTTTAGATATTGTTTTCATATTTTATCACTTTCAGTTTTTATTATATTAGTATTGTTTAAAAAAAAAAAAATACAAATTTTGGTCTTGTGTTTGGATTAAGTTTAGTAGTGACCCATTTACCGTCTGATAAACGGTTAGGTAAATGCGGGGCGTTACACTAATAGACATAAGATTCATGCAAAGGTCAGGAGCATGCAAGACAAATGACAATGAAAATCAGCCAGTAGGATCAGAGGTGGTGGTGATCGATTCACACTGCGTGATGACCAAAGGAGAGCCATTAGCAGTATGAATCGAAGGTTGGTGGGAGGGTGCAGGTGAGCATGCAGTGAGAACAGAACTATCATGTGAGGCACCCGAATCAAAGATCCAATAAATAGGAGTACCCGTAGTAGAAGACAATGCAAAGGGGGTAGAAGAACCAGAAATAGACTGCTGCAGAATTAGGTGGTCGAGGCACTGACTGATCTGATCAAGCTGACCCAATAGTGGCGGAACGGAGTCAAGCAAAGTAGCAGTCGCAGTGGAAATAGGAGGAAGACAATGTCCATGTCTTCTCAGTCTATGCCGATTCTTAGTAGGTCTTCGTTGTCGCAGTCTATGTTGCTTCGTAGCAGGAGCGGCTCCCAAGATGCCCTCATAGATGAGCGATGAAAAGGACTGACGAGTCATCATAGAATAGTTGCTTGTCTGAGGAGAATTGATATCTGATTGATTGATTTTTTTTTTGAAGTAAAAAAAATGATGATGATGTCGGGGACGAAAAATCGATCAAAACGGACCCCTAGAACACCGTAATCGGACCTTTGGATAGGGAATAAGGGCCGATTTAGTGTTTTTAAGATCCCGAGGCGGCGACGGCATCAACTGAGTGCTGCCCGAGGTAATCGAGAGCTGCCGGAGCGCCGTTGGAGGTGGCGGAGGGCTGCTCAACATGATCGAGGGCTGCCGAAGGGCAATCAGAGGTGACCGAGAGCTGCCCAAGGCGGCAGAGGGTTGCCCGAGGAGGCCGTGGGCGGCCAGAGCATTGTCGAAGGCCGCAGAGGGTGGCATGAGGAGGCCGGAGCACGACCGGAGGCGGTAGAGAGCTGCCCGAGGAGGCCGGAGTACAATCGGAGGCGGTGGAGGGCTGCCTGAGGTGGTCGAGGGCGGCCAGAAGCAGTGACCGGCGACCGGCTGTGGCGGCCGGCGGTGGTGGCCAGCGGTTGACGTCGGTGGCTGGTGGTGGCGCGCCCTGGCGGGTGTTGGCACACACTGGTGGGTGGTGGCAGTGCGGCAGGAGGTGTCTGCGGGATGGCAGGGGCGTGCTGGGGATGGGTCCCGGACAGGATCCCTAAAAATCTGGGATCAATACGCGCTGGCACCCGGGAGATCCTAGAGCGCGTCCGGAAAATCAGGGGAGTTTGTCGCGCGGGACTCCGAGACGCGTTGGAAAAACCGCGTGAGCGTTGACAAACTGCGTGAATGCGCTGGAGTGCGCGGGCGTGCGCAAACAGGATCTCGATAATCCTGGGATGTGCTCGGCAGGGATGGTAGGGCAGCTTACGGATAGGGGCGCGCGCAGCAGGGCCAGGGGACACTCGGGCAGGGTGCGTGCGGGCAGGGCGCGGCACGCACGGCAGGGAGGCTCACTGGCAGGAGCAACACGGCGCAGCAGGGCCAGGGTGCGCGTGCGGCAACGGTAGGGGCGCGGCGCGGCAGGGGCAGGGCGAGCGAGCGGAAGCGGCAGGGGCGCGGGGCAGCAAGGCGTGCGGGCAGGGGCGCTCGCGGGCAGCAGGGCATGGCGGCAGCAGGACAATGGGGCGATGCGCAGCGGGAAGGGCGGCGCGATGACGATGACGACGATGACGGCGGTGACGGCGACGACGACGGCGGCAATGAAGGATTCCAAAAAAATATATTAGGGTTTGTGAGGTGGTGGCTCTGATACCATGTTACAGTGAGAGAATGGAATAATGGGAATCATTGTGTTCCACTTAGGGTTAAATCCTTTTATATATACAAATGTCTAGGAGTTACACGTATAATGCACTACACGCATAATGAGATAACACATATAATCTAACAGTTACTATGATCAACATATCCTGCAAACTGTTTAAACCCCACATCTGGCTGCCTCGGCAACTTCGCCACCAGATCCTCCACCGGGAACCCTCCAACTCTCCATGAGACTAACAACCCCACCAACAAAAGACTCACAAAAACCAACCTACCCATATCTCCAATTATGTTTTTCATCAAAACCTTCTCCAAGTAAATGAGAGAGGATATCTATGATTTCTTTTTTTTTTATCGATAAAGCTAAGATTTGTATTTCTCACAAATTGAAACAAATGTACAAAATATGTAGGGATACAAAAATGAACAATTTCTGAAATAACCAATGGAATAGGGGGTGTTGTGAGGGAACAATATCTGTGAACAAACCTTGTGCATCCACCTCACCTCTCTATCCATGATTTCAGAATTGATAAAAATTCCCTATCTTTCTATAGATGTAGTTCAGCATGCTAATTCTTGAATGGAGACCGCCCCATCTATTTTAATTTTTCTCTTAAAAAAGGAGAGCCACTAATATCTCTGTCCAGGAGAGCTTGTAGCTCATGTCAAATTTGGGGTTGTTGGAAGCACGATTCACCAAGGGAGGATCTCCAACTGGCGAGTGAGTCCGCCGGAGCATTTCCTTCACGATAAATGTGAGAAAATTGAATACTTGGGAAGAGATTGCAGTCGCACCTGATGGTCCCGTGTAATCTGTGAATCCTCCATGGTACGAGGGAGCTTGTGGTAATCCAGTGAATAGCAATTTTGGAGTCGCTTTCCACCCATAATTGTTCCACCCTAACCAATAGCAAGCAATTCTAAATAGTTGATGGAATGACATTTTGTGCGCAGTCGCACCTGATGGTCCCGTGTAATCTGTGAATCCTCCATGGTACGAGGGAGCTTGTGGTAATCCAGTGAATAGCAATTTTGGAGTCGCTTTCCACCCATAATTGTTCCACCCTAACCAATGGCAAGCAATTCTAAATAGTTGATGGAATGACATTTTGTGCAAGCCGCCACCGTGAAGAGCAAATGATTAAGATGGTCTCTTAGTAGGTAACCAAAGCCAGCTCTGTCATCAGACCTGGAACCATCTGTGTTTGCTTTGATCCAACCGGCAGTGGGAGCAGACCAGATCACTTCTTGAGTGTGAACAAGTAGTTCAGAGATGCCTAACTGAAGACCATCCCTCATACCAATGATGTCCGGAGTCATAATGGATTTAAGATGAGTTTTTGCCAATCTCATCTTTACATCCCAAAGGACATTGGAAATGCGTGAGGTGCAGGGTTGGCTTTTCCTATGGAAGATTCTATTATTCCTTTCTTTCCATATATGCCACACAGAAGTTGATAGAAGAACTTGCATAATCTTCTTAGGCACTTCTGTTCTAAACTTTGATGCCAGCCAACTTATCACCCCTAAGATGGAAGTAGGAACCCCCAGCTGGACCGCTGCTTTAAGCAGAACAGAGTGCCATAGTTGTGTAAGGGGGCATTGGAACAGTAGGTGGTGACATGTGTTCAGACCTTGAGTTGCAAGGCTTAAAAGTAGGATCAACAATAAGATTTTTTCGGTAGAGTCTGTTCAGGGTAGGGAATTTGTCAAGACATGCAAGCCATAGAGTAAAGGAATGCTTGGATACCTGTGGGTTTTGTCAAACCCAATTAGCCCAATCTAGGGCCTCTACCCGGTGTCTGACCTCCTGCCATGCATCCTTCAATTTGAGAATGCCATATCTGTTTGGGGTCCAGATAAGTTCATCTTTACCTGCCCCCCAATATCAATTTTGGATATGGATTCCCATAGGGGTATAAGATCTGGAGGCCATCTCCTTGGCTTGACCCACTTACCTTGACTGATCATGCAACTAACTTTGGCAGTTGCCATTGATCCAAAGAGTAAAGAGAACCTGCCCCCCAAATGTGCCTTGAGACCTTGCCCTTCGAGCCATGGGTCAAAGCTTAAGTTAATATTCTCTCCATCATAGATGATGTAGGAGGCCTTTGGTTGGATCTTGATTTATTTAGCTAATTTTGACCAATTGGTCATCAATTCTTAGGTGTATGAACCAACTGAACAACCTACCATGCCAAAGATATCAAAGTGAACTGATTCTTTTGGTGGCCATGCAAATATCATGCAAAACTTAGAAGACTTGGTACAGATTATCATCCATTTCACAATTTAATATATTGACAAATTGAAATTCATATATATAAACTCTCTGTGTTACATGATAATGAATATACGCACACATATGTAATTATGTACATTTTACATTTTGTTACCTTATGATTCATCAACACAAACTTTTTTATTTTACTAACATCTATTCTATCTATATTAACCAAAAATTATTGAAAAACCAAATATAATTTTATATCCACTTAAAATCACAAGATGTTGTTCGAGCATTCAAATTAAAGATATCAATATTTCTATTATAACATTGTCTATATCTTATAAAAAAAAAATAGGGGAAATTAATTAAAGGTCCTCCTAGCCTCTTCCTCATTATTTTTAGGTCCCTGAACCCTTTCAAGATATTTCTAGATCCCTAATTTCTGATTTTATTATTTCTGGGTCCAAACTAACATATTCCGTTTCATCCCCCATGCAAAATGTCAATGTTACCCCTCCCACTTAATCTTCCTCTCTCTCTCATGAAACCCCTCTTTCTCTCCCCCAAAACATCTTCTTCACCCACACTTCTTCTCTCCCAAACCCTTAAAATACATGTGGCCCCAACTCCTGAGTTTGTCTATCATGTTTATAAGAATGAAATTATTATGTTGGTAATTTCTTAATTCTGAGTTTCCATGATATGTTGGTAACTCTTTGAATCTATCACACGGAAGAAAATTATTATACAAAGTTTTTTGTCTATCATGTTTATAAGAATGAAATTATTATGTTGGTAATTTCTTCTATAATTCTTCAAAGAAAATAAAGAACTTAGATATAAGGGAAGACGGGTACATTGCTAATGTGTGTGATAATCTTTAGGATGGACTATGACAAGTTCATAAATGAATTCGGTGAGCATCTTATCAAATGGATGGACATGAACTTCAGACAGGGCGACACGTCAAGATTCAAAGGTGAATATGCAACGAAGATCCCTAGACAATCCAAAGGAAAAGTGTTATGAATGGACATGAAGTTGTGATTTGGGTAGATATATTGTACATATAACTTGAATGGACATGAAGTTATGTTTTGAATGGACAAAAAGCGTGTTATGTATTATATATAACTTGTGTTATACCATTATGAATGGAAATTGTGTATCTAATGGATTTAATGTACATTTGTTGACCAATTGACATTATGAATAGAAATTGATGTGTTTTGAATGATATAACTAATTGTATTATGAATGATAGTCATGTTATGAATGGTATAATTGTGTTATGAATGATAATCGTATTATTAATGATTTACTTAAAGTACATTTTTAGTCCATTTGGGTACACTATGGGTGTGTTTGGATAGGAGTATTGGGTGCCTGGATTGGGATTGAGAATCCCAATCCAGGTCAATAAGTTGTTTGGATAAATTTTAAAAGGAAGATTGGGATTGAGAGAGGGGGATTGGGAATCCTTGATTATGGGGATTGGGAATCCCCCTTAAGAGGTGGTATTCCCCCAATCCCAATCCAAGTGGATTAAAAAAAAAACATTTTAGACATTTTTACCCCAATCCCAATCTTCTTTAATATATATATAACATAATATATTTAATATTAAAATATTTATATATATATATGTAATAATATATATATATATATATATATATATATATATATATATATATATATATTACTATCATAACTAATTTGCTATGATATCATAATTAATTTGCTATCATAACTAAATTTTTTATATATATTATATGTGTGTGTGTGTGTCATAAAAAATTAGTTATAAAATATATATTTTAATATATATATATATATATATATATATATATATATATATATAAGTTTCATGTGATTTATTATAAATTCATAACTAATTTGCTATAATATCATAACTAAATTATATATATATATATAAATTATATATATATATATAGTCGAGTGATTCAGTGCGGGAATGCGGGAATGCGGGAAACGACGTCGATCGTTCGATCGCGGGTCCATCGCATCCAACGGTCGATGTGAATCGCACCCGACCGTCCGATGCGATGAACCCGTGATCGACGGCCCGTGATCGCTTCCCGCACGACCGTATTCCCGCACCGAATCACTTCCCATATATATATATATATATATATATATATATGTATATGTATATATATATAATAGAAAATTTGTTATAAAATATATATTTTAATATATATATATATTTAATACATCTAATATATATATAGGGTATTTTTAGAAATATATATTTTTTATATTGTAATCCATGCATTACCAAACATATGATTGAGATTGAGAATCACAATCCTGTTTTCTCAATCATGTTCCTTACCAAATAGGTTGGCATGATTCACAATCCTAATCCACTTGGATTTAGAATCACAGGATTCACTGAATCTCAATCCCACTTGTCAACCAAACACACCCTAAGATTCATCTAGTTACAATGTTATTAATTGTGTTAGCCCATCTCGTTTCATTGTGATTCACTTCCAGTACATTGTTAGTCCATCGGTGTACATTTTAGGCAATCTGAGTACACTGTTACACACTACTAATATACTGGTAGTCCATTGTTAGTCCACCATTACTAACTACTATGTATACATTCATAATAGTTTAAGCATAATTAGATCAAAATGCACTTAATAAACAATGAGCATACCAAATAATCTGACTTCATACAAATAAATGTTCATATATGACAATAATAATAGCATCATCAGATCTGCTGTTTTTAATTTGGACCAATGACTTCATTCTTCAGCTGCATGTCTTCTTATTGTCTCCAAAGCCCTTGCATCTTGAACAGTGATACAATGACATTGTATCCGAATATGCTTGTAACTCAGTCCTATTTTTCTTTTTCTCCCCGCCTAATCTTTGTTAATGGAGGTTTGATGCATATATTTCCTTCTTCCTCCTCCGTTCTTTGAACACCTACCACAAGCAGGATTGCTGCGGCGTATGCTCGACGGTACAAATCTGTTCGAAAATAAGATGAACAATATTCATGTATGGAGCCATTCATCTTCCACACCGCGCGACACATACATGAACACCCGTGCTTCTCCATTGTATGTACATAATGCCATGAAGGAATCCATGAATATACTAAAATATTACGCAAAAATGAATCTTGTAAGGTTATTACCTAACAGAACTGGATTGTTCCTATATACATGGAATAACATATGACAAACATAGGTTAATGAAAAAAAACTAACAATGTGCCTATAAGCCCTACTAGTGTACTAATAAGTTTTAACAATGTACCTGTAAGCCTAACAGTGTACCAATAGACTAACTGTGATAACAATAACCATTTCTATTGAGTGTCAAGAGTATGTCTCTAAATCTAATGTGTTAAGTAATCATTTACACTTCTACCTGTACCTATAGAAAGGGGGAAAAGAGTATTAAAATAAAACCTTTTTTTATCATGCATTTACCAGTCTAATTAAAGTCATATATATGTATAATAACAATATACTAGGATAAATTAACAATGTATCCAGATTGCAAATCCATAACAGGAGATCTTGTAAAATATGTATAATTTTTTTTATTTCCAATAGGTGATGAAATGAATTAATCAAACCACTATCCAGAAGAAAAAAAGGGAAATGAATGATTTAAAGACAAATCAAATGCATATTCATTGGGTTCCAAACACTAAAACAGATTTGAAAAAAAAAGAGAAAAAAAGTTTCGGGATGGGGCTGTGACATTGTTTTGAAAAAAGGAAAAAAAAAGTTTCTACCCCATTTGTCTTGGTTCATATATATATATATATACGATGGTCATTTTCAGAAGAAAAAAATGGAAAGCTCCGTAATAGTATACCAAAAAGGGACATACGTTTTCAACCCTCGTTGTCCTTGTGGTTTCATCCCCTCCTCGCCGTTGATGTGGGAGAGAGTTGATGGAGAAGTGATTTAGGGTTTCCACGAGGGAAAGGGGACAGTTGGGGAAGAAGAAGATCCTCCCTTGCGTCGATTTGAATGGAAAATGTGTGAGAGATTTGATGGGGAAAGATTTAGGGTTTGAGGAAGGGGATCGTTGAAGAAGAAAGAGTGCTCTTGTGTGAGTAAATGTGGGAGAGAGAGGACATGTTGGGTAAATAAATTTTTTTAAAAGGGTAATTTTGGTATACTAACGGAGGGTGTTGACAGAAAACGTTGAATAGAACCTAGAAATAATGGAAATGAAAATTGGGGACCCAGAAAAAACTCAAAAGTAACCAGGGACCTAAAAATAATGGGGGAGTGACTGAGAGGACCTCTAATTAATTTTCCCTATAAAACACAAAGTATATTTATAATTCAAAATATAATTAATTTTTATGTAATTTTTTTTTTTAAAATATTCTGAATATGAATTTGTATAATCTAACTTTTTTAATAATTATTTTATGTAAATTGATTTTTTCAAAATAAAATATCATATGATTTAGTAATATTATTTCATTGATTTATGTTAAAATAAAATATCATATTGTTTTGACTTATATGACATTATCTTTCAACAAAACATGCTTGTTATTGTTAAGAGAATGAATCAAAGCTAGGGCTTGACCCTAAATATATAGCACAAAAGGAAAAATGTAAATGACCAAAAAAACCTACTACATTTAATTAAGATAGCTATGAATAAAATTCTTCTACTACAATCACATTAAATTCATGATCCTTAAAAAGGAAAATAAATCAAGTCATATAATAAAAAGGATTCCGAAATTACAATTCCTAAACCCTCAAAGAATCAAAGACCTTTTTATTTTTATTTTTATTTTTTTATTGAAGAAGAAGAAGAAGATGGAAAATATGTTATGCACCTTTCTAAAAAAATTGTCCATTTTTTCTTTTACTTTTCCTTTATGTGTTCGATTGAATAGGAATCCTATTTGATTTGCATGTGAAAATCAATGACATTCTCAATTTAGGTTTTTGAAGTAAAAAAAAAAGCTTTCATTAACAAAGATAAAAAAAAATACAAGATGGAATACAAAAATTTTTAAAAAAAATTATACGAATTTTAAATTGCATGAGTATTGATGGTAAATTTAGGGTTTTTTATTTTTTAATCTCTGTAAACTATATGATTTAGTGATCGATACCTCACTTTTTCATATTACAGATTTAAAGGGACCCATCACTAAATTGTTTCGGTTTTTTTTTAGTTTCCCCTCCCCAAGGACTAAAAATGAATATATCATTTAAATCTGGAGACTTAAACTGTAATATGAAGAAGTGAATGATCAATTAATAAACCATATACTTTATCAAGACTTAAAAAAAATCTTAAATTTAATAGCATGTTTTTGGACGGTATACATGCAAAAAACCATAAAAAATATTCCTTAATTACAATTCCTAAACCCACGAAAAATCCCTAACCACAAAGACCTTTTTTTTCCCGAAGAAGATGGGAAATATGGTATACATCTCTCTAAATTATTACGACTCACGATTTTTTTTTTTTGGTCCATTCATGTGTTTGAATTTGATTGGCACTCCATTTTTTCTAATACTTTTCCCTTTATGTGTTCGAATTTGAATAGGAATCCTATTTGATTTGCATGTGAATGTCAATGACATTCTGAATTTATGATATTCTGAATTTAGTGAAGTAAAAAAAAAATTCATTAATTAGCAAAGGAAAAAAAATACAAGATGGAATACAAAAATTTTAAAAAAAATTGTACGAATTTTAAATTGCTTGAATATTGATTGTTGAGTATATTTGAATCTTCAATTTCGTTTCATTTGATGTTCTTACAATTTTTATTTTTGATGTTTAGTTGATGACTTTTTTTTATCAATTTTTGTTTATGTTTGTGTTTAATTTCTTTTCATTTTTTTATGTTACTATTTAGTGTGTTTTAAAAACTTTTTAAAACTAGGATCAAATCCAGCTGAACAATTTAAGAAAATAAAACCCTATCGAGGTTTCTGCTCAAACAGGCAAAATCAAGAATTTTAGTGCGGGAGATGAAAATGTACTCCTCCTCGAATGGGCCGGACTCAAGGACGGTCTGGGCTTGATTTGGATAGTTCTGCGAAGAGACGACGACGGTAGATCGATTGACGATGTTTATCTGGACTGAAACCTGATGTAAATCAGGCTGCATACGTACCTTTTTTAGAGGGATCAAGCCACACGTAGTTCTTTTTTTACGAGAACATCCGATGGTGAAGCCCAATCTCCATTAAAATGAGATTTCAAGCTTGGGTCTAGGTTCTTTTTTTTTTTTGGAGAAAAAGAAGTCTGAGGATACTCTCGTATTTATAGTGAGAGGGGGTGTGCTTATTTGCATGGAGGTGTGAGCATATCATGGAATAGAATCCTCCTCTAGCCATCCTGGTGTTGTGTTTATGACCAATTCATAGACCGAGGTGATATGACCTTTTAAATGGATCTTAAGGTGTGACATATTTGGGCTTCTACATTTAGCATAGGAATTTACCAAAAGATAAATGGGTTGATCCTAGAAGGCAGCTTGAATTAATAGCAATCAATTATGATTTTTGAGAAAGATAAACTACTATGCAAATATTTACCATATATAGCAAATTTGCAAATAATTCAGTATGTAATTTCATAATTTTTCTTCCTCAACCTTTGCTGGGATTTGGAATGCCCCAGAAATTATCATTTTTTTTAAAAGAATGGTGATTCTTTCTAGAATTCTCTAAAAAATATGTCTGTATGGTGATCCATTTTTACAGGGTGTTGTTACTCATGCAACCCACTCATTTTTTTATTTTTTGAGATAAACATCATCTAATAACGTATATATACTTTTGCAAAAATTGTATATGTCTTCATCAATGGGCATGTTTATTGGATCGGACAACATAATGGTGCAACTACGATTGTATCATTTGATTTCGGGTGTGGGCAAAGCTCGATGGTTTAGCTATTGAAAACATGAGATTGTATAGAATGGATGTCATACAAGATGTTCATGCATTAAAGCTGAGTTACAAACAGAGACTTGTGTCAAAACATGTAATAGTCTGAACCCACTTAAATTGGATTAGCAGCTCTATGGGGTTTTTTTCACAAAACTTTGTTAATGTCAATCCCGACTTCTTCGAACAAGCTGATCTTGTTTTTTGTTTTTCTGGGAAGAAATTCTCATTCCTAACTATTTTTTTGACCAAAAAAAAGATTAAAACTGGCGATACAGGCGTACCAGACGCAGTGACTCAAAAGGCGTCTGCAGCCGCCACTCCTTCTGTTTCTTGCTGAGTGGTCTCCCTTTCCCGGATTTTTCCCTGTTGATCTTCACGTCGGCCAGACCCCAAGTGCATGTGCCTGACTCAAGGTCAAAGGAGACGAGCTTGAATACACCATCAATTACTGTGTCACTGCTGATGTACTTCACATACATGGGCTTCTCCTTGAACCTGTCGAGTTCTTCGGGGACTCGGATGACCCTTTCAATACCAGGAGATGACACCTGTAAAAGCAGCTGCTGTTATGCGAAAGAGCAGCAACAAGCCCTACTTGAGGATTCATATCAATGAAATTTTAGCCCTATATTGGTTCAAATGCATTATATCATCAAGCTTTTCTACATTGATCTAAGTACAGTGGTTTGTCCATCAGTGTTATTAAACATGCATGCTTCATTTAAAACAGCTTCGGTATCTGCTACCATGCATGGGTAAGAGATGGGCTCATGGCAATACATGTTTTATATTCAGGGGTTCAACATGATTAATATATGATATCATTGATATGATTCAAATTTTTTCACCAGCCAACATTTTTCAGCAAGAGGGATGTAACACATCCCTGTCTTTAAATTTAATGATGTCATAAAAGAAAGCATGTTGTTTAGGCTATATGGGAGTGTGAATTTCATGGAACATCAACAAGGGAACTCTAAAAGATAATAAGAGATTGTGAATCCATTATGGGTTGATCGCAGGATGATAAATGGTCTTGGGATAAGTTATCTTGGAAGTTTTGCTGATAGGATGACAATGCACGAATGACCATAGTGTGTTGTGCATTATTCTCAAGATGCTCACAAAGGCATATGTGCAATGGGTAATAATAGATTCATGGCATGGTACAATTTATGAACATCAAACCTTAAAGAACAATCATGCATAATGTCATGTGTAGGAGTTAACATATAAATCCAAACTCTAAATGCTATGAGTGGATAAAATTCTCAGAAATCTATACTATGAATAATACAGATTAATAAACATGAGGTAACCATTAAAAATACTTTCATAGAAAAGGGAAAAAGGTGTATGCACTGCTAAAATACTCAAGTCGTGTAAAGTTCAATCTGATCCGTTGAGAAGCAGACCATGCTGATATTGTATGTTACAGAGAATTGACATAAAATATAATTATTTAAATTGGGTGTTCAGTAAATACATCCAAACATATGGCAGAAAGCAAAACAGTGCAGAAAAAAAAAAACCTCTAGAGTTATATCCTCAGGTATAGTTCCAAAACGGCTCGCTTCGTCCAGGCGCGCCTGATAGGATGTTGAGAAAGCTTCTATATCACTCATGCTAGGAGAACCATACCTGGAACCTTCAATATTAGTCATCAAAGGTAACAAGTCTTTAACTTATTAAAATAATACATAACCAAAACCTTAGGAATGGGATGAGATCCAGTTAGTTTTGAATCTCCTCACTTCTCGTCAGTCCCCAATAGGAACTGATACATATCACCGCACATGTTAAACACGTGAGTTCTATGACAATTCTATCCACGTGCGTCCCACATTAGGGACTAATAAGAACAGATGGGCTAGATCTCATTTCCTTGGGAAAGTGTGATATACTTGTGACAGAATCATCATGTTCTGTTCTTGACATGCAACAAAAAATAAATTCCCATGAAAGAATAAAGATAGTTATCTTTAGGATAGTATTAGAAACGTATGTTTAACACTTACTTAGTGGAAAGCTTCTCAATTCGCACACGAATCATAGAATTTTTAGATGTCTTAAAAGCAAATATCTTCAAATCACCACCAAAAGAGATGGAAACCTCTTCTGCTATAGCCAATGCTTCTTTGTCCCATGATGTACCAGCAAGTGATATCCCACCTCCACTACCTCCATCTCCAACCTTTGGAAAGGATTTTCAAGTAAATCAAATGACATGAAATCAGTCAAATCACTGCTCTAGGTAATTGTTATTACTTCTCTGAATGTTCTAGGAAAAAAATGTTAACTGACAGACAAAACAATGCAACTTACATGAAGCTCTGCTTCCTCTTCCTCTTCCTCTTCCTCGAATTCAAAGTCACTATCAAACTCATCATCTTCGCCCATGATTAACTCTATGTAATTCAGGATATCCATTCAGAATTACAAGAAAACATTATCTATTATCTTGTAAGTTTCTCCTTACAATGTATAATATGCTTGACTGCAAATATAAATTCCTACATGATAGTATAAACATCTTCATGAGTCATGACATGGGGAAGAAGGTCAAGATAGTTGGAGACCACTGATAAAAGTACATTAAATCGGTGAAAATCCCAAATAAGGAGTTTGGGACCAAATACATCTTAAAGATCATTGTATTTTGAATAGAAATTGAAGCTTATGATATCGATAAGATACGAATACATGAAAGAATTTCAATACTATCCATGATGCAGTGACACAAATTGAAAACCACTACTTCTAAAAAAATAGTAATTGATAACCCAAGTCATGTAGTCCATAATCATATTCAATATTGTACTTTCCCAACCAACAAATAAGAGTTGTATATGCACCATACCTCTCTCATTTCATTATATCACATTTATTTATTGCACCCGCACCCAACAAACACAAATCATCCAAAAATATATACATATAACAAAAACCCAATTAGCCTAAAAGCAGATCTAATGAAACCCACAACTCAGAAACGCATAATAAACCAAACCCATTAAACACAATTATTGACACACAAATTCAAACACATAACAAACAAAACAAAGCCACACAAAAAAAGGGTACGAGTGTCTCACCACTTTCAAACCCATCCTCCTCTTCTTCTTCTTCTTCACCTTCTTCAAATTTCAGTTCTTCATCTTTGAAGGGTACTTGTTGGGGATTCAAACTCTTCTTCTTTGCTTGAACAATGAGCAGGGGTCTTCTCTCTGGAAAAGAAGGAAACTTGCGGGGGTAGAATGGTAAGGAGAAGTTATGTGGAGGGCAAGAAGTGCTACTGCAATTCGGGAAGCACAAGGTGGTTTTGAAACACGAAGAGCAAAACCTCTTCAGTGTCGATTCCATGAGAGGGTCGAAGAGACAGATAACAGAAAAGGAGAGCAGCCAAAAAACCATATGGATGACAGACCATATGAAATTGAGCTAAGTTTTTTTTTTCCTTTTTTCTTTTCATTTTTTTTTAAATTAATAAACGTGTCTTTATAAAATATATGTTTTGAAGAAATGTACATAGATTCATAACAAATTCTATCGATAATATATGAATACATATACTTCTTTTAATTATTGAGATTTACAAATTGTCTAGAAGAAGATCCCCACATACTACATGTAACAACGCTCACAAAATAGAATAATAACCATGAGCATTAATAGCCTTATACACTACGATAGCATAATATAGTATGTGAGGGTTTAAAAAAAATAAAAAATAATTAAATTTTAATATATATTTCATTTCGTATATCAAAAAAAAGTGTAATTTTTTTAATAAACTGAAAAGCCGTGGACCGTGAGAACTTAGAAGGGTTGGACAATGAATGGATGGGCTTTCGGGGATTGGCCCATCAAAGATATAACGTTGGACGTCGGTTGGCCCAATTAGGGTAGCAATGGAGGTTGTGTGTTTCTTTTTTTAAATATTTTATGATTTATTTTATTTTATTTTATTGAAAAAAATTGATGTTATAAATATATGGAGGGCAGAAAATAGTGATTCGGATTCCGATCGGTAGAATCCGTTCACTCCGCTTCTCCTAGCAGGTTCCGTTGTGTCGTTAGCGATTCTTCTCCTGAAGCGTCATTGAAAACAGGGTTGAGGCCTTCGGGATGACTGACAAAGACCCTCTGACGTTGAAGTTAGTGAAGTGCACAATTTAAGTTTTGCAAAAAGAATTTTCACGTACCTCAATTGAGAGACTTAAGTTCTTTATTTATAGTACTTTGGTGATGCCCTAGAATTCAGTGCGGATCTTTTCCCATCAGACGGATGGGTAGAGATTTAGATTCAGGGGATTGATTATGTGTTATTAAAGGGATTTATAGAATCTGCTACTATTATCCTTTGATAAATATATATAATTTATTGGGATCTTGTGAATGAATTGATGATTTTTCTAAATCTAGATATATTGTTGTGACCTTATATAATTAGTTTAATGATAGTTCTAAATTTAATATATCTACCAGGATTTAAAATATAAGTCATTGATGATCCTTTATTAAAAACTTGAATTATAAATTGCTAACTTGAATTTGTGTTCGGTCGTTAGATATGGAGGGTTCGACGGACTGGATCCACATACGATGGGTCATTCGAGTCGTGGGCTCTCGCTAGTTAGGTCATGAACCGCGGTACATGTAGCATAGTTTGTGGGTCTGATTTTTTGCCTCCACAATATATACGTAGAATACTACTATGGATATTCTAATTTTTTTTCAATTAAATTTTCATATCATTTTTTAAGTGAATTAAAAATGGAAAGTGAATCCACTTTTGGTCTGATGGAATTTCAATTCTTGATAGAATGATCGTGGACGGAATAATGATGTGATCAATATGGAGCTTTAGGATATAAAGAATTGAAACAAACTGATGAACAAACAAATAATTTGTTATTTGATTCAAATTTCATAAGCTTGGGTGGTTTTTACATACTTTCTTTCTTTTGTTAAGTAGAACAAAAAAAAAACAAAAATATTTCGAAATAAATCTTTTGTTATATTCTACTATTTTTATTTTAACCTGCAATAAAAGACAGAAATTTGGAATGTGTTAATTTTTTTAGAAAGAAAAACAAAAGATTGAAATTCGCAGTTCACACCATTATCAGTACTCTTTTAGAATTCATACGGTGGCATTTAAAAAAAACACAATAAATTTATAATGAATGGAATCATGAAAACTATAATATCTCTTTTTTCTAAATAAAAAAAATTTAACATTGAATTCAATAAATTTGTTCTCCATTCTAAAGATTGAAGACGTAAAGAGAACAGACTAAGAGCATCTCCAATCGGGATGCATATCTCCAAAATGCATTCCGGGGAGGCTCCAACCGAGCTGTATTTACAACTCCAAAATGCAGACGGAAGGGATTTTGCTGTAAATATGCAGTTCGGACGATGAAATGCAGATGACTGCATTTCACTGTTCATTCTATTTAAAACCCCTAAATACCCTTCCTAATGCATACAATCTTTTTTAATTCCATTAGTATCCTTCACATAAATTCAATTATTAACTCTTTATAAGTTAAGTTTTAATCTATCCTTTATTTATTTATTAATATTATATCATTGAAAAGGTCTCGTTGAGACCTTCAAAATGAGTTTAATATTGATTAAGTTATTACGCATTCATTTTAATTAATTATTTTTTATTAATTAATTTTATATGTATTACTTGATATTATAGTAAGTCATGCAATTAAAAATTTTAAAAACTTTCTTATTTTAAAATAATTCAAATAACAATTTTCATACATTAACTGAATAAACACTGAAATTGAGATACATTAAGCTTGGATTGATACATCGAACTTACAATAAAAACATTACATCGGTTTATTGCCACGTCTTTTTCACAAATGTTCGATCAATGCATTTTGAAGTGTAAATTGAACATCTTAGTCTTTGATTTTTTTATGTTGAAAAAGAAATTGTCGAAGTCGTTCAATTTCATATCCCTCCGTCTCTTCATTTAAAATTAATAATATTATATTAATTATTTATATATTAAAATTTAAAAAAAAATAAATAATATTAATTTAATCAATTTTATATTTATTATCATATTATTATCTTATTATTTAAGTTAATATTTATAAATTAAAAAAAATTGGAGGTAAAAGTGGAGGGGGTGGGTTGGAGTGTCCCCCTCCATTTCTCTAAAATGGAGTCATGATCGGAGATGCTCTAAGAGCTTCTATATGATAGTGTGAAATGTTCATGGGAAATATTGGATAAAAGTTTTTTTAAATGAAGCTAGAAATGATATTTTTTTGTCAGAGGCAATGCATGAAAATCAAAAGTTCCATATCTCATAAATCATTCATAATTTAAGCAAAATTTCCAACTTATCATTGCCTGTAAATTTGATTTCTATATATATATATGCCAACCCATGTCCAATTCAACCTGAATAAATTGAGCTTTGTCTTGCCTAACCAATTCTAGGAAGGAATATATCACTTTTGATTGAGTAGAAGCAGAGAAATTATATTGGTTTAATTATTAGATTAATAAACCTTTTCTTTATTATCTAAAAAATCCAAGCTCAGGCAAATTTCAAGCTAGATCATTTGAATAATTGACCTGATTAATTAAAAAATGAATGGGGAAAAATGTGATTTCTAATCAATTTAATGAGTGAATCATTTCTCCTCGATGTTCCAATTCATATTCAACATAACATGCATGGGAATATGGGATGTGCATATTGACACACAATAGTTATGAATTAATGGCATTTTGTCTTAAAAAATGGCAATCAATATGAATTTCTTAAGCATATAAAAAAATTGGCATCCATGATGCCAATTGAACAATTTATAAATCAGAACTGTAACACCAACATATAGTCCATCTAATTGAATGCCATAAATATACAATCTGAACATGTTCATAAATTATGAAAATAATAATACAGCTAGCTGTGTATAACAATTTTTTTTTTTTTTTTGGGGTTCTGGAACACCTATCCTTCAATGCATGCAATAAAAAAAACATCCACCATATCCGCACAGTCACACTGTCATGTAAGCAAAAACATATGAGAGTTCTCTTAAGTTTAAATTCAACATAGAAACAAGGGCTAATTTAAAACCTAAACGAATTTATCATAGTTCTGCATCAAGAGTATGATGTTTTGTGAGAGAAGCTCTTTCTCCAAACAGTGGCTCAACCAAAAATAAGTTGCAAAGCTCTTTCTCCACTTTGTAATAAATAAAATCCTTACCTACCAATATAAGAAACTATATATATAACAATAAAATTCATGAAAACTTTATATTAAAATAAACAAATATAGAATCATGTAAGACAGATTATACAGATGAGACCATAAAGTGGCCCACCAAATAAATTCAAATCAATGGTTACAATATCGGAATCACACGAAATTTGACATGATGAAATATATCGATGAGACCTTCTGGATTAGTTGTTATACAACTAACAATTCTTATTTTTCAAAAATTCATTTATTTAGGCCTTTAAATTAGCGATTTTATTATTTTTAGTAATTTTTAGATTTGTGATATCTCAATCATAACAGATCGGAATTGATTTCTATCAATTCCTGTGATCATTTAGGATATCATAGAATCAAAAAAATTAGTTTGTGAATTTTACTATTTTTAGTAATTTTTTAATTTTATGTTAATTGGATAAATAACAGATTTGTAATCTAGTTTTCAGTTATTATCAATAATATTTCAAATTTCATCTGTTTTGGGGCTTCTTCTTGTGAATTCAAGGATTCCTTGTGGATTCAATGTGCTTATGAGATCTCAATGCTGGTTGGATCTTTTTATCTAGTTTTTCGCTGCGTTAGGTGGTATCAGAGCGAGGATTTGCCTTACTGTGATGACAAATAATGGAGGGGGAGACGACCAATCTAATGACGCTGGTCGTGGATTGAAGGATCTGTGTAAGGCGGTTGAGGAACAACGTGATCAGATGCGAGAACAATGAGATCAGATGCGAGAATAACTGCAGGAGATCCGCATGATGATTGTTGGCCTGAACCTCAACGCCAACAACAGGCATCCTAAAGGTGATAAGATACGTGCTAAGTGATTTGTCCAAGGTCGACCTATTGCTCGGAACATCGTTTGACGTCCCACTCATTATCAATTTGATGATGAGGAAGATTCGGATAATAAAGATGATGGACTTCATGGATATCAATCGGGGAGGTGGCGTATGAAATATAATAATTACCGATTGAAGGCGGATATTCCGTATTTCAATGGTAATATGCAGATCGAGGATTTCCTTGATTGGATCTCAGAGATCGAGAGATTCTTTGAGATGATGGAGGTTCCAGAGGAGAAGATGGTCAAATTGGTGGACATTTCAATTAAAAAGTGGTGCCGCCGCTTGGTGGGACCAACTTCAGAGAACCCGACAACGGCGAGGAAGTGCACTAGTTCGTACGGATCAATTTCTACCATTAAATTATGAACGATATGTGCCCCCATTGTATCAAAATTGTCGCCAAGCCGCAATGGTGGAATCACAATTAGAGAGATCAAGCGTGCAGGTTATGGTTGATGGATCGATTGAGGCGACCAAAGAAAGTTCTTCAAAAATTCAAGAGTCTGAAGATGGAACCCTATGATCAACATCTGGTTGAAGCAGATATTGATGAGGACAAAAATAACAATACAACTGACGGCGATGATATATATGATGGTGTTAAGTTTGCAGAAGAAGAAGGAGAGCGGGTCAACCTCATCGTTGAACCAGAGATCGATGAGGACATGAGCAATAAAGAAACAGATGATGTTGTTTTCTTTGATAATTCTAAAGATGTCATTGGAGAAGAACAAGAAGAATTATTTTCACGGTCCATAGCGGTGACCCCCAAGATGGAAGAAGCTCGTGTTGCATGATATGTGCACCATCAACAAGAGTGTTTTGGATTCCATCATCAACAATGATAACGATGAATACTTTGCGACTACTACAATGATCAAGAAATTTTGGCTACAAATCGAGGTGCATTCAATTTTCTACATGATCGGTTATATTGAGAAGAAATTTGAAGTCAATAAAACGTTTCTTCTTTTGCCAAAGGTAAAATACAAATAAACATCAATTGAAGAGCGGAAGAACTCGAGGGCGAGTTCTTTTGAAGAAGAGGAGTCTAATGCAGGACAGATTATGCAGATGGAACCATCAAAAGTGGTCCACCAAATAAATTCAAATAAATTGTTACGATCTCAGAATCGCACGAAATTTGACATGGTGAAATATCATAGAACATGTTATTAGTAACCATGTCAAATTTCGTGCGATTCCAAGATCGTAACCATTGATTTGAATTTATTTGGTGGATCATTTTTTATAGTCTCATCTGCATAATCTGTCCTACATCATAGAACAACAAAAAAAAATCACAATATATACGTAATACAATGTAACCGTTATAACTTATAATGATTTGAGGAGCTACTTTAGTCAACCATTTTGTAACAACCTTCCGCCACATGACGATTTCATCCCCAACAATAAAACTTTCATAAAATTATAGCTACACATTAATGTTTGCTCATTATTCATATTTAAAAACCCAAACATTATCACATTAGTCACACTAATCACTAACAATACATTACACCATCTTGGCTTATTTGCATCATCATTTACACATAATAATTAATCAAATTATCTCTAATTCATTTACACATAATAATTAATCAAATTATCTCTAATTGTATGAACTCTCACCCCCAAACCTAAACTCAACACCACCACTAGTCCCTCCCATGTACCCCGGGCCGGCCCGATCCAGCCCGCCAGGGCCCGTCCCTGACCCGCCGGACTGGAGCTCCTCCACCTGCCGCTTCAAGAACTTGACGTACCGGGCCGCCTCATCGAGCATCGACGCCGTGTCCATCTTGGTCCCACCGGGGACGAGCCGCTGTAGTATCCTCATGCGCTGGCTGATCCTCTCCCGGCGGTGGCGGGCCGCCACGCTCTGTGGGTCGTCGCTGATGCGCACGTTCTTCCTCGCGGGCCGCCTTATTGTCGCCGGATCAATGTCCACAGGCTGCATGGCTGCTATCTTGTACATCATCTCCTTCATCACCCCAAGTCCTTCTTCTACTTCTTCACCATCTTTTACATGGTTGTTGTTGTTAGTGAAAAGTGGTGGTGGTGGTGGTGGTGGTGAGAGGAGTTGTTGTGGGTGGGGATGGTATGGGTGGTCTGTGTTTTGGAGGAATTGATCATAAAAATGAATCTGATCAAGAAGGAATTGTTGGTTTGTTGGATCCTCCCAAGAATGACTACTACCACTAAGGTTTGCAGAAGTGCTAGTGTTGTTTTTTGTGGTGTTGGTGATGTCCATCCCTGTGTGTGTGTGTGTGTGAGAGAGAGAGAGAGAGATTTTATGTGTGATAAAATGAAATGGAACAAAAGAAGAAAAGAAGGGGTTAGATGATTGTATAAGTTCTCATGCAAACTTTTAGGAGGAAGAGGAAAGGTAAGAGAGTAGTAGAGCTTTAAAGAATGTGGACTTTTGGAATACTATATAGATGGAGACGACTTAGAATTAGTCATTGTAACTTAAGAAAGTGGGGGGGGTGAGATAAGAGATATTTGTGTGTATGATTGGGGAGAGTAAGAAATAGTAACAAATGCCATCACAACAATATAAATGTTATATAAATGATTGTGCAGCAGAAAATGTTAGTTTTTCTTTTTGACACGTTTGTATTTGGGGGTATATATATACTGAATATGGAGGTATGGGTGGAATAATAAAAAAATATGTGGAAGATGGGTGGGAAGGAAGAACACAAGCATGATCAAATTGCTAACAGCTGTGATCCTCGTGAAGGTTTGCAGGCTTTTTACACATCCCTAGAGCTCCTCTCTCTCTCTCTCTCACACTGTCACACACACACACACATATATCATGAAATATCTCTAGATATTTATATGGGTGGATTAGTATCATATAAAATATTAAAAAGAAACTATTCATAATTTTGTATAATGTTTGTTTTATCAGCAAGCTCGACTATATATTATTACATTTTGATTGAATCTCATCCCTATTGTAATGATCATTCTAATTTTTTCAATGAAAATTGCATAATTATTAAGTGAAAAGTGATTTTTTTCAATTACGTTTTACTGATGCTAGATCTTATTAGACTTCAATAAGAAATTGACATGTGATATTTGAATGTATAATTAAAACATTAATTGTCATTTTTATGACTTTTTATGCACATTGTTAGTCGATTCATCATTGGAGATTGATGTTATATGATGAATTGACATCTCATTATTTAATTTGTTGGATCGCACCAATATAATGCGTAGGGATTGACAACAAAAGGCATCTATAAGATTTGGAATTGCACTTTTTGGGGCATATGAAAAACAAGTGTGGAGACAAAATGCCAAGGAAAGCCAAGTTTTGCGTTGGTGAGTAGGGTTTTGAGGGGGCAACTGAGTTTTTGTTGAGTCTCATCAAGAAGTTGACATGCTAACAAATGCATTTCCACATTGTTTTGTGGTGCATGGGGTTCTTGGGGTTCTAGATTGTGTGGTTCTTTTAGGGCAAGGTTTTTTTTGTCAGCATGAATTATCATTATCATGAAACCTAAAGTGTCTCATATGAAATCATTTCACTCTCTTCATTTTTCTTTCAATCTTTTTATCTTTTTGTTTAGTTTGTGAGAGAGAGTGTGTGACAAATAGATTAATTTATTTAACAGTTGAATGTGTGTGTATATGTATGATAAATAGCCATAGTTTGAAGAGTTCAAGAAAATCTAAATTGATGATATAGAAATTTTGTCTTTACAAAGAAATAATTGACAAACATCAGCATTTTTGTCGGATAAGCATCAACATTTTGTTGGATTACTTATTAAAAAGAAAAAGATATTTGTTGGATACCTTATGATAAATTAATACTTGATAAATAGCTCATGTTTTAAATCAAACACATACCTTAATTAATTTTATTTAGTGTTAGAATGAGACCATAATTATCATTAATTGCCATATTTTGAACATAAACGTGTCACATCCATCAATAAGCCCATGCAATTAGCCATAATTCACAATGAAATGACTTGCAATTAGGGGACCGGATCTGGTCAGTGCTCGACTTCGATCAGTTCGGTCAGTTCCGAACTGCACTACGTGCAAATCGAACTGCACAACCAATTATTGGATATATTTTTTTACTCTCTTATTGGATTCAATAAACTATTAGAGAAAATATGAATTCTTAAGTATCATCAGTATCTAATAAGAGAGTAAAAAATATACCCAACAATTTGTTGTGTAGTTCGATTTATAAGTGGTGCAGTTCGATTTGAACGTGGTGCAGTTCGATACTGACCGAACTGATCGAACTCAGCACTGACCGGATCCGGACTCTGCAATTAGACATTACATCTAAAGTCAACAAACAAGAAGAAGTACATTATCTTGGTTCAAAAGGAAAGCATATCACGAATTCTGATAAAAGGAAAGCATATCCCACTATTGCATTTGAGTGAGTCGGCAAACATTTAATTGACTTGGAAACAAAATCAATTTTTAACTTTAAATTTATTGAGATCGATCACATTGACAAGTTTGGCATCTCTTTGATGAATATGTGTTATCGCATTGTCGTGCCTGATAAATCCTAATTATGACGTATACAATCTCGATGAGTTGATATTGCATACACGTAATAAAGGAATCTTTGACGATAAAGGTAAAATACTTAGACTGTGTTTAGTTGCACTAATTGCAAAACAATTTTAGAAAAAATCGGGTTTAAAAGCTGCTTGTGTGATTAACACGTTTTTTCTCCTTGTTATCCTCTTATTCTAGTTCGAGTCTCTCCGCAAATTCTCCCCCTCCCCTTTGCTTCTTGAGACAAATTCAGACTTATGTAATCTCTATTTGTTCAAGTTATATACAGTCTACATTTTCTCAAAAAAAAATAAAATTAATTAATTTTGCAGAAAGCTGCATCTCCACAGCTTCTGAAAAACTCAGGTTTTATATACTTTTTCACATAAATTTTTGTAGCTTTTGGTCTAGTTTTTCTATTTGGAAATGAGTTTGAGAAAAACAGTTTCTGCAAACCTAAAAGCAACCCAAACATGTTTTCAAATGGAGCCTTAATTTGATTATTCCTGAGTAAGTTATTGCTTAAAATCTTAAGATTACAAATTAAAGCCAAAATAAAATCATAGGCCCTCATCATTGGCACATGAATATTGCATTTTTAGTAATTATTTATCATAAGACAAAAACTTTATTAACTTCAATAGCATTACGTGACATGATCCATTATTTTTTTTTTTTTTTTGTTTTTTTGTTTTTTCGGCTCAAGGCAGGTTTGGTTGTGTAAATTGTCCCTCAATTGGAGCTAAGAAGCTAAATTACCTTCAACCATGTAAGTAATTGTGCAAATTAAAATATATAACATTCAAAATTAAATATGTAACTATATAACATAATTTTTTTAAAATTATAACCTATATGAATATCAGGACAGATAACTTATATACACACACAAAAGGCTTCTATAGCAGTACAGGAGTGTTTATTTGTCTTATGAATTAGTCTCCTATATGCATAAAAATTAACTACCATATGCATGCTTTTTTATTTGTTAAGGAGCTCTAGAGCTGAATTTATGGATTTGCTTGCATGGACTAAACATATGGAAAAGTTATAAAAAAAAAAATTCATGATAAGGAATAAAGGATCATTGGTTTACAATCATCATGTCTAGCAATACTCCATGCAATGAACTTACTTATTCCATTTGATCATCAGCGCCAATTGATCTCCACTCCATTTATTTGGTCAAGGGAATGTGACAAAGATGGATTCAAAATCACATTCAAAGCCCCCTTATTCACTTTATCAAAACCTCCCTTAGTTAAGGAAGAAACAAGTCCCAATATTGATTGAATAAACTCTCATTCACCCCCACATGAAAAAAATTAAAGAGAGAGGAGCCATTGATGAAAAGTGGGTGTCTGATGTTGATGGGAGAAGTGATGGGGGGGGGGGGGGGAGAGAGAGAGAGAGAGAGAGAGAGAGATGCATTGAATAGACCCCCCTACTTGTGTGTAAAAGATTAAGGAGGATTAGATAGAAGGAGCTTTCATTCCTTTTCTTATGTGATTGGAAAAGGTTGAAAAGAAAGGAAGCCTTGGGTTTCCATGTATTAGTGTGAAGAGTGGCTTTTGAGTGAATTCTTGTGTGACATGAGCATTGAATCCTTGAATTGGAAGAACCCCTTATTCATTTCAAAGGAACAAAAAAAGATTTGGGGCCACATGGTGCAATTAGGGATCTAAGAGTGGTGATGATGGTCTACCTTAGGTGGATGCAAGCGAGGATTTTGATTGGATTGAAAGCATATATTGATAAATAGTTATTTGTATCAATAATTCATAATGAATCATGTTTAGGATAGTTAGAAGGTGCAGGCATAACATGTTTTTTTTTTTTTTGTATATTTATGTAATGAAATGCGTATTTTAAAATAAATGAATTATATACTCTAATAAATTGTGTATGATCACTTTCACAAAAAAAAATTATTTGCTTCATGTTCATCATTAGAGCCCAAACTTCCCTCTTGTTGTTTTCATAGTGTGTTTCACTATTCTATTTCATGAGCAGGGTGAAGTACATGGAAATTCTACTTCACCCTGATTGATAAACTTTGAAGAACCAAATGATAAATATTTAATCATAACATTGTTTGATCATAAATCCAATTATTGACCCAATTATGGATTAGATAACAAAGTTTGAAAGAAAAAAATTGAAAGACAAGAAAAAATAATAATAATTGAAAGACAAGAACCCCTTTCATTCAATCACCATGATAAATGAATTATTATGAGAGGAATGGAAACAAGCCTATCGCCTCAAGTTTTGCAAGATATACTGAGCATAGAGATCCCTGCCGAAGGTCCAAATAAAAATGGGTATTAGAACATAGCAAATATGATCACTCATGGTATATCAAAAATTCATAAAACAATGCAACTATCATTCTAATGGGAGGGGCCAAGTTATAATATCAACAACAAGGCAGACATATGTCCTTTTCTATAATATGCGCCTTGATAAACAAGCAAAATGTATAAGCCTTTTATTCATTTGTCATAGATTGTTATCTTCCTATATCAATTGGATGATATTGGACTCATGGTTTGATATTTTTTCTAAGTTATGGATGCTTTCAGACATTGGAAATGGTTGGACAAACTTACATTGCATGCTGGACAGCATCATGGGCAGTGGTGGCAGGCAAGAATTCATTGACAGCAACCTCTTTGTTCTCATTCTTCTTATCTGTTATTCTTGTTAAGAAGCAAAATAGTCCTCATAGCATAACAAGAAATTAATTGTTATAAAACTCATTTATATAAGTAAAAATTAATTGTGATAAGCAGGATACAATCTTCAAAGAAGCGGCGGATCTCTTGAAGGCGATGAGGAGCGAGCTCTCTGATATCTGTGTAGTGTCGATACTCTGGATCATCAGCACACACTGCAATGATCTTGTCATCTTTTTCTCCCTGTATCAAAATATAAATTACACAATTGAACAAAAAATTCTTCAAATCATTTTTTCTAATCAGTTGGTCTACCACAAGCCAGAGACACTTATATATAGGGTGAATTATAATGTATATAGCATAAATGATTGAGATAACTGCATCCATGCACCATGGCCTTGTATACCCTTGCTATATTATCAAGTAGGAAAATTCAGAATCATTGACTAAAAGCATTTATTAGTGAATGAACCAATAACCTCCATTGTAGAAGTACTATTCCCAAGTTGGCTCATTTATGATTGTGCTCCAACAATTAGAAATTTAAAGCTTCAAAAATGTTATACCTGATCAATCATAGGCATAAGTCCAATAGCCCTGGCTCGAAGAAAGCAGCCAGGAAGCACTGGTTCCTGCTCAAGATGACAGTTCAGGGAACTATTAACATTAATCCCATCATCATATTTTCACATTTAATATCACAAGACAAATCATTGTACATCTAGTTAGTAAAAAAGAAAGATTTAGAAATGACTAAAAAGAAAATCATTGAAATATATAATTAGTTGTCTACAACTCAGAATGGTCAAAAGCAATGTGAATCTTCAAGTTACCTGCATGAGGATTAAGACATCCAGTGGGTCATTATCTTCACATAGAGTGCGAGGTATAAAACCATAGTTGTGAGGGTAGACCACAGAGGAATATAAGACCCGATCAACCTAGCATACAGTTCAAATGATGATTGAATTTGATAGTCATGAAAGTGCAATATATATGTACACCAAGTGCAAAGAAACAGAAAACTAAATGAATTTTTGGGATAAGAAATCACAATGATAGAACAAATACTTGGCGTTTAATAAATATTGCCAGTATACAATCTTTCCACTCCGGATTGATGAATCAATATGACTCCACATTGATTGAGAATACATCACACCTAAATGTATCTATATATGGATCTACTTGTAATTATAGGGTCTACAGGGGTTCACTTTACCAATAGAAACAGAACAGGTGGTCAGTCCCAACAGTCACACAATCCTTTAGGTCCATCAAATATGCCACACTGATTGAATTGTTCTATCTCCTACTAGACATAATTTAAATTTTGAAGTGTAGTGCTTCAGTTGAAGGACAATCTTTTAGAAGGCACAAGAGAGTAGAAATATAATTCAGTAAGTTAATTAATAGAAATAAACAAATCTGTTACAAGGAAAAATGTTTTTCCTGCCCCCTTAGTTTTCTTAAATCAAATACAAGAAACAAATCTGTATTTGAAGCTCTTTCGAACAAATCATAAATCTTATTTTGAATTTTGATTGGACATTGGTGCTTTTTAATAAGTTAAGGAGTTTATCTATTTAGACATGGACATATAAATGATCTGAAAGGCATGATGCAATTCAAAATATCTACATAAAAATGTATGCATACCTTAATCATCCCAGTTTTCTTATCAAGTTCATATTTGACTTTACTTCCTTTTGAAATCTCCACAACCTATACCAAACAAAAACAAAACATGATTCAGGCAACCTTCTTTACAAAATAAAATTAACTCCTCTTATGAATAATACTTACACAATTGACAATCATAGGTGCTCCAGGACCTACATATATGTAATGTAAAGGAAAATCATATTCATTTCAAATGTAATATCAAAAGAAATTCAATGCGTATAGTATGCACTTATACCTATTTCCAAATCATGCCAGGGGTGTGCAGCTACCGATCTCCTTGACAGTGATGAGAGGATCCTTTCATTCAATCGTGGAGTTGGACGCTTCTCATAATTCATGTCTTCACTTGCATTCAATTGTGGAGTTGGACGCTTCTCTTTATTCATGTTGTCACTTGCATTCAATCGTGGAGTTGGACGCTTTTCATTATTCATGTTTTCACTTGCTTCACTCATCTCTAAGCATTGATACAAAAAGAGATATTATTGAGTGGCTTAAGGTCAATCATCTACATCTGTAGCTTTCCAAACCACCACCAAGTTGAATGTCATATTCAAATAAAACTAGGGCACAAATCATAAGACAGACTTCATGACCAATATGGGAGACCTAGGGGTGCAACTCGGGGGGGTTGGGTCGGGTTCGGATCGGGTTCGACTTTAACCCGCATTGTAGAGAGCTCAACCCGAACCCGGCCTCAACCCGAAGGGTTCAACCCGCGGGTTCAGGTCGGGTTCGGGTTGAATTCGGGTTTGGGTCGGGTTCGGGTTGAATTCGGGCTCAAGTCAGGATTGGGTGTAACACCTAAAATGTCATAAAAAATATTTAATAAACAACACAACAAACTTTAATTAATTATTAATTAAACCTTATATACAAATAATTAAAAGTGAATATCTATGATAAATTAACTCGAACACAACAAACATAGTGATGTTATAATTTGTGTAATTGTTTATTGTGTTTTAGGAATTTAGGGTTTTAGATATAGGTATGTTGTTATGGAAACATAACATTTGTTAACCTGGGGGTCAGGTTCGGGTTGAGCCCGCGGGTTAAATCCCCCAATCCGAACCTGACCCAAATTGAGTTCAGGTTAGTTCGGGTTCAGGTCGAGTTGAAACCGACAGAGAAAAATCCCAACCCAAACCCGTTCATGAACCGGGTTGGGTCGGGTTCAACCCGCCCAAGTTGCACCCCTAGGGAGACCAATATGCATGCCACATTGTATAAGGCACATGATGTGATGTAATATTGTACATTTCTAGCCTCTTTCATATATATTCAGCATTATTCATCTATCTTGGAAAAAAATCAAATATGGATTTGGTAAAAGAAGTGACATGTAGCGGAAATTTCATTTTTTATGTGTTACTACAAGCAAGTAGCTAGAATAATGTGGCATCATTTCAAATCAAATTTCCTCATAAGCTCCTTATGTAATTCTGTAAATGGTACTGTGTGCTGAAAATAAATGTTTTTCCTAGTTTTAATACATTGCACAAAACTTATTTTTTGTATATATAGTTAGTTATACAAGCAGAATTCACTGAGGTGCCGTTTGGATAAAAACATAAGTTATTCTGGGTTTATGGCTATTCTTGGAATAATCTCCAGTAGTTATAGCAAACAATTCAGAGTTTATATGTGTTAAGGGTAAGTCTTGGGTTCGAGTCTTGACACTAACTTACCTACATGTTTATTGACGATTATTCGAAAGAATTTTCTGTGGGAGTCCCTCTTATATCACAAAAAAAAGAGACTATTCTTGGAATAAATAAGTATATCAGTAGAATAAGTGATCTCTTGTTTAGTTATGTTTTTAGTTATTCTCATTGGTAAACGTAATAATAAAGTTTTTGTTGTTTGATTGACCATAGATAAATTATGGATAAAATCTGAATAAGGTGTGGATATGAATTTATAAAAGATGAAAAAATGATTTGACCTATGGGGTCTCTAATTTATAAAAGATGATGACAGTTGATTTAACAGTGATCCCATTTTATACCATTGGAATGAATTGGGTGGAATAACAAAATTTAACGGGGTACCTAGAATACAAATACTAGTTTATTCTCACATATTTTGATATATCTATATCCATCTATCCCATCTAAACAAACAGCTTTTTTAGGCCAATTCTCCCCTTATTTTGTATTAATCTCCCCCAATTCATCTACCCAAACAGCCCCTAGGTGAACAAATATTAGGTTTTTAACCTAAATTTTTTTTTCTTATAAATAACAAGACATTTGCTTAATCATTGAGATATATAAAACTTGAATAACAAATAGTATAATATTATTATATATTATAATATTATTGTTTTATAATTTATTTTCAAATTTTTAATATAATATAATATAATATAATAATACAAATTATAATAACAAATAATAAAGCAGAGGATCTGTTTTCCTTTTTCAGAGTTCAAATCCAATCAGGCCTGGTATCATTAGAACCATCAGTATTAAACTACATAGTTTATGAATCAAACTACATAACTTAAATTATAAATCAAACTGCACATAGAGTAACATTGTACCCAACAATTGGTTGTGCAATTCGATTCATAGAGATTGTGTAGTTTGATTAATATATATAGGCTATGCAGTTTGATCCATAAAATGTGTGATATACAATTCTATTTATATATATTCATTTAGATATATATAATGCAACAATCACCCATAATGTTGAAATGGCTACAAGAATATATCATACAAGAATATATCATGCAATGTTGAAAACACAAAAGAGAGAGCTTAAAAAGAACTTAATAATTACAAGATTAATCAACCAAGTATGTATATATGTATCAACCATACCTTAAAACGGATGTATGTATATCAGTATATAACAGATCGTTTATAGATATAGAGAGAGCTTCAATTCTGTGTGTGTAAATATGGAGAGGAGAGGAGGGCCCCTCTCTCTCTTCTTTCCATCTTATATTTCAGGACAGGATATCTCTAGACACGCCACGTGGCAGACAGAGAGAAGCAGGGAAAAAGTCATACGTTCCAGGAGGGGGTTTCGGTTGATTAGGTCAACAAGTACGCAACAAATTAATTAATTGCCACATTAATATTAATTAATAAACAGAGAGTCTATTTTATTACCATTATATATGCAAATCTACATGTATTAATTATAAAACCAATATAATCACACTACAATGGCAGGACATGGTTACTAGCTATATGAGTTTAGGTTACTCTCTGCTGCATTTGCTCCTACATTTATTGGGAAATGACAAGTTAAGACTCTTTTGTAATCTCATGTTGTAGGTCGATCACATTTTTTTTATAACAAAATATATATTAATTAACTAATAAAGTGCAGATTTTTATGTACATATACTTAATATAAATATATTTATATACAAATTTACATTAATTATAAATTTTCAGTTTAAATTAAAAAATTACAATTAATCCAAAAAATCCTCCATATATTCTCTAATCAATCAATCTCCTTAATAATGTTCTTTCAAATCGGTTTATCCATTATTTAAGTTGAACAAGAAGCAGGAGCCATCTACCACTGGAAATATATATCAGCCAATATAAGAAATTATATATATCACAATAAAATTCATGAAAGTTTTATATTAAAATAAGCAAATAAAAAAGAAACAGAAGAGATCACATATACGTAATGCAATGTAACCGTTATAACTTATAATGATTTGAGGAGCCACTTTAGTCAACCATCTTGTAACAACCTTCCTCTACATGATGATTTCAACCCCCACAATAACAAAATAAAAAGGGTTTTTTGCATATATACCCCTGTTGGAATCCGATTTTGCAGAATTACCCTTGCTGCATTCCAGATTGCATAAATACCCCTGCTGCATTCATAAGCAGTGCATCCGTGCCCCTCCGTCAATCGCCGTAAGTAACCCATAGAATACCATGGTTATACTGTTAACCAAACCAACCAAAATTATTCATTTACCCTTAAATCTACCCGACCCGATAACACCTTTTGCCCTAAAAACCCTTCCCTGTGAACCCTAACCCTAAAAAACAAAAAAAACAAAATCTAAGCCCTAAATCCTCTCCCCTGTCAAACCCTAAACCTATTCGAGGATAAAAATCAGCCCTAATTGACATCAAAACGATCCCAAATCGATGAGGAGGAGTGGTCGTAGAAGATTGGTGCGTTCGGTGGAGGGGGCTTTAGTCACCTGGACTGCTACTGCTGTAGATCTCGTGGGGGAGACGATAAGTGCATCAAATCGAAACCCCCAACATTCATCTTCTTCATTTGGGGTATGTTTCACGTTGAACTTAGTTTTTCAGACATGTTGTGGAATAAATAATGTTCATTTATGCACTATGTTATGTGGAAAGAGCTTTAGTCCCCAAGCTTGGTGTTTTGTTTCATTTGGTGTTGATATTCATATGATAAGATTTTTAGTTTGAGTTTATATGAAAAATATGTAGTCAATCTGTTGTTTAATATGGTGCTTGTTATGTCTTGTTGAAAATATTGCACAATCTGTGTTGTTCAAAATACCTATGGGCTTTGATTATTGTAGTTCAAAATACCTGTTGTTTAATATGGGATTTAATTATTGTAGTTCAAAATATTGTAGTCAATCTGTTGTTTAATATGGGCTTTGATTATTGTAGTTCAAAATACCTGGACTGTTGCAATGTTGCTGAATGTCCATATTGAATATGTTTATTCTATCATATTAATTTGTTGTGCAATATGTTGAATGTGTAGAATTAGTACAATGTTGCAATGATTGTCTCATTTTTATGTGATTGCAGTCTACCCAAGATGACACATTTGTCAATTTAGTGTTTAGATATGGTGATTTTTGGAAAACAATTAAAGGGACTAATAGAAGAGCATATAGACTGGGTAGACAGAAAACATCAGATTAGACAATGATTATTGTAACATGGATGAAATATTTGAGGAAGTGGGTAAACTTGTCAAATGGGGTGAGAATGATGCATTGAATATGCAATTTAGAATTCCTGGGAGTGAGAGATATGGCACCCTAGCTAATGAATATGATATGTTGAATATGTTCCAAATGCACCAAAAAAATCATTTATAATCATGAGAATAATTGTTTATAATAATACAACCCAAAATATTTTTTTCATAGTTCAACAGCAAGAAGGCCTCCTGGAAGACCTAGGAGAAAAGATGGGAGAGGCAGAGGAACTGGAAGAGCCATACAAGAATCTGATGTTAGAGGAGTTGCTGGCAGAGGAGCTGTTGGCGGAGGAGCTATTGGCAGAGGAGCTATTGGTAGAGGAGCTGCTAGCAGAGGAGCTGTTGGCTGGGGAGCTACTAGCAGAGGAGCTGTTGGTTGGGGAGTTGCTGGCAGAGGAGCTACTGACAGAGGAGCTGCTGATAGAGGAGCTGTTGGAGCAGAAGCTACTGGCAAAGGAGCTGCTGATAGAGGAGCTGTTGGAGCAGAAACCACTGGCAGAGGAGCTACTCGTAGAACTGGAATGTTTTCATACCATGATGGTAGTATATTTTGATTATTGTCTCATTATTTATCCAAATAATATGTTTATGGGTAAGTTCCTTTATGATAACATATTTTTGTATCAGGTGGCACAACACCAGTACAAGATAGGACAAGAAGGAGAGCTTTCATGGGTCTGAGAGGGAGATCTAATACAACTCAAGGAGGAAAGACCCCATGACAGTTTTGATGTATGAGTTTTACATGATACCTTAGGTGTCTCTTTTTCAGTGTGTTTATTATGTTTTGTCAAACTTGGTTGTTATGTATTACCATACTGTTTAGTTTATGATATGTTACCAGATTTGGTTATTTTCAATGGGTTTTCAGTGTATCTAAGAAAGTTGTGTTTGAAATAGATGGATGGTTATATTTTCTCACTACATTTAGTGGGTCTCTATGTTGTTCCATCCTCTCTACATTTAGTGAATAACACAACTTCACAATACAAAAGTTACAAACAGCACAACTCAGCACAACTTCATAGTAAAAAAAGTACACAACATCATAACTACATTCATACAATACTTAAACATCACAAGTCAAGTTCATTCATAATGCAAAATACAATTAATCAGAAAAATGAAAACCACAAAGCGCAGGTAAATAATAAGCTCCCCACGGATTGCATTTATCTTTGACTGTGGTTGCATCTTCTCCTCCTCCTTTAAGAACCTCTCTTCCATTTTTTTGTTCTCCTCCTCCTCCTCCTTTGAGAACCTCTCTTCCATTGCCTTTATCTTCTTCTGAATTATGTTGATTTTTTCCTTCATTGACTGGATCTTGTAATCATTGTCTACTCTAATATGGCAGGCTCATCCATAATTGTCAAATCACTTTGACAATCTTCAACCCATTCAAAAAATTGACAAGCTTGTGGTTTCTGTAAATATCAAAATTTAAACTAAATTAGAGCTCTCAAAATATTCACCATTTTCAAACATCCAAAAAATAACATTTGAGAAAAATGAATAATCACTAACCCCCCAATGAGGACATTTGTAAAATTGTTTTCCCTTGCTTTTTTCTTTGCTTGATGTCCACATTCTACATGGTAAACTACAGTGACACTTTGGGTTTGGGCTGACATTACTCATTGAACTACTCATTTGTGAAGGGATTTGGGTAAGATAGAACAAGTAAAAGAAATGAAAAGGTTGGCCAAAACTAATAGATAAACTTTTGCTGCAACAAAATGAAGGAACATGGGTCGGGTGGATCCCCTTCTCTGCTGTGTTGTGAAGAAAAAAATGAAGAAAAAAAATGGTGCAAGGAAGAAGATGAAGGAAGAGATCGAGCATATAAAACATCTGTGAGGGGTAAAAAGGGTTTTTTGCATCACTTAACGGTGGCTAACGGGAGTTTTTTAACCTCACCTCACGCCCACTAACCACAGGAGCACGGATGCACTGCTTATGAATGCAGCAGGGGTATTTATGCAATCTAGAATGCAGCAGAGGTAATTCTGCAAAATCGGATTCTAACAGGGGTATATATGCAAAAAACCCAAATAAAAAATAGTCATACAATTTGTTCATTATTCAATTCATCACTCTTTCCATTTCCATTCATGACCTAACATTATTAAAAAAAACACACACAAAATACAAACACTATCACATTAGTCTCACTAATCACAAACTAACAATACATTGTACTTCACCTTAATCACCTTTCCTGGTCTGGCTTATTTTTGCATTACCATTTACAAATTAATGTATTATTTAAGTCACACTAATGAATCATAATCAAATCAAGTCATCACCACCACTAGTACTCCCTGCCATGAGCCCATGACCTGGCCCGACATGGCCCGTCCCAGAGCCCATGGTGGTGGTAGTGTGGGGGGGACTTGTTGTGGGTGGGGATGGTATGGGTAGTCTGTGTTTTGGAGGAATTGGTCATAAAAATGAATTAATCTGTTCAAGAAGGAATTGTTGGTTTGTTGGATCCCAAGAGTGACTACCACTAGGGTCTGCAGAAGTACTAGTTTTGTTTTTTGTGGTGTTGGTGATGTCCATCTAGGTTTGATGAACGGAATGGAACAAAGGAAGAAAAAAAAAGAGTTAATGATTGCATAGGAGATAAGGGAGTAGACATTTAAATAATAGGTAAGTGAGAGAAGCTGAGTTTGAATAAGAGAGAAGAAGAAGATTTAGGTTGCGTTTGAATATGAGTTTAGGTAGATTCTGCGTTTAAAAAGTTAAAAATTCTTAAATTCAAATTTAAACACATTCTCAGCATTTAATTTTTCAAATACTATACATTATTCTTTTTTTAAATAAAAAAATCTTACGGTTGAAAATTTAATAAAACAACATTTTTTAAAAACTGAGTTTGAAACATAAGATTTTAAAAATCTTAATACAACATTAAAATTAGTCATGCATGGTTAAGAGAGGGATTGTGTATGATTGGAGGTGGGAGTAACATGTAATTAGTAACAAATGCAATCACAACAATACAATATATAATGATTGTCATATATACAGTCGAATGTTAGTTTTTTATTTCCAGGGTGATAGAGGAGGGACACAATTGTACACACACACAGAGATTATGATTATGGAGGTATGGGTGGAATAATAAAAAAATTGTGGAGATGAGAGGGAAGGAAGAACACAAGAAATGATCAAATGCTACAGCTGTGATCCTCGTGTTTGCAGGCTTTTACACATCCCTAGAGCTTCGTGTTGTATATGATGAAATATCTCTAGATATACATATCTCTAGATATACATATCATGGATGTGGGTGTACAGTATAATATAATATATTATAATAATATAATATAACAAAATAAAACCCTCATAATCACATACAACCATTTTATCAGGCTCTGTCACACGACAACGTACTCCAAACTTTTATGAATGCATAATATGAAAGTTTCATGATTGGATACCTAGGCCTACCGTTTTCATGCTTATTAATTAACATATTCACCTACATCAAACTGTGTCAGATGCCATCTGAATATGAGTTTCCATTTAATTTTGAGAGTTTGCTATATTTTTTACAATTTTAAAAATATTAACCCTAATTATCATCCTGGTTTTACACCAAACGACATAAAAGTTTCTTTATCTATTTTTCATGATTTATAAGTTTACATTTTTCGCATGATACTACATGTACAAAATCTAATATTAGCTCCATAACAAGATACTACATGATGGTGCCCTGCTCGTATTCTCTCAATAATTTTTTTTTTTTTTTTTTTTTTTTTTTTTGCACATGCATCATTATCTATAAAATGATATTTTAATTTCGACAAAGATGACTCACATGTCTTTATCTTATATATCTAACACATGAGGTATGTGATATATCTAATCACATCTGATTTGACATGAGTAGATGGGGGCATCTAAGGCTTTGAGATTGTACTGGTTGGGGCACTTGAAATATGGACAAATTAAATTAAAAGCTTAGGAAAGCCAAGTTTTGCGTGGGTGAGTAGGTTTAATTTTGAGGGGGCAACTGAGTTTTTCTTGAGTCTTATCAAAAGTGGACGTATTAACAAATTAAATGCATTTCCATTTCTGTTTTTTATTTATGTATGTGGGGGTTCCACTTGATTTTCTGAGGTTATACAATGTGTGGTTCTTTTAAGTCATGATTTTGTTGTCTGCATGAATTGTCAATTATCATTATCATATCACAAACTTGATGACCAAATTGTCTCATATGGAATCATTTTGTTCTTCGTTTTCCATCTTTGTTTGTTTACTTTACACGTGTGTGTGTGTGTGTGATGAATAGCCATATTTTGATCAGAGTTTTAGAAATCTAAATTGATGAAATAGGAGCTTTGTCTTTACAAAGAAAATATATACTTGGCAAAGCATGATCAGCATTTTAATATGTTTGATACCTTATGATTAAACGACCATGCTATCAAGTTTTCATTGTAAAGACATGTTTTAAATCAAGCACACCCATTTTTACTTTTAGTATTAGAATGAGACCGATATTCACCATGCATTTGAATATATACAACATTTTTTACATTGATTACGATTGTTTTGATCACGATTTTAAAAAAACTGTGATCATTAAAATATATTCATCATAGGCCATGCAATATTCAAACATGATTTAATATGAAATTACTTATTAGACACTACATCTAGTCAAGTCATAAAAAGAAGAAGAAGTAATTATCTTGGTCCTAAAGCTTCCCACTATTGTATTGGAATGAGTTGGCAAACAAATCTATATATAGTTAATTCATGGAGATTGATCGCATTGATAAGTTCAACATTTTTTTGATGAATACATGTTATCACCTGCAATGTTATCGTAATTGCATGCGTATAACATTCTTGATCAAGTTGATGTTGATGTTATTACTTGCCGTAATGAAAGAATCTTTGACGATAAAGCGAAAGATTTTTAATTATATTATACACGAGCAAATTAAATTGTTGTTGAAAATACATGTTAATATAAACCAAGATAAGCCAAAAATATGATAATCCAAAAAAAATGATAGATCCTCTTTATATTATTGGTACATCAACATTGAGTTTTTTTTTAATCTTTTATGAAGGGAAATTTTTTTATTAACATTAATAATATAATTTGGGCCTAATAGCTAGCATTGATTTGTGGAAATTCACCATAAAGTTGATAAAGCTTTTGTGATGCCAAATATGAACTCTTGCAATCATATCGAGTCTTTTCAGCTTTGATAAAGCTATGGAAAAGCTTAAAGCAGTGAATTTCAGGGAATAGATTTTTCTTAACTAATTCTTCCACATTAGAATTTTTCTTCCAAGGACTGCATTCACTTAATCAGTTTTTTAATTTGTCCATGCATAATAGTTTCCTGTTGTCTCAAATAACAGAGATTTAATTTATTGGCAAGTTTGATGGTCACATTAAACCACTCAAATAAATTAAATCCAAAGTTTAGTGCATGAAGAGGCATGTTAATTTTTTTGCTTCCCTGTTTGCTTTCTTTTGGGACCAAGCTAGGCACATTTTAGTTGTGCAAGTTACACCTCAATTAGAGTATAAGAAGTTAAATTGTCTTCAACCATGTAAAGCATAAGTAATATATTCAAAAATAAAATATATAGCTATATAACATACAACATTGTATATGTATACGACAACATAACATGACAAATAACATTTATTTGGTTAAGGGAACGTGACAAAGATGAATTTAAAATCACATTCAAAACCCCCTTGTTCACTTTATCAAAACCTCCCCTAGTTAAGGAAGAAACAAGTCCCAATATTGATTGAATAGATTCACCCCACATGAAAAAGAGAGAGGAGCCATTGATACAGAGTGGGGTGTGTGATGGTGATAGAGATTAGATAGGGGGAGCTTTCTTTTTTTTTTTTTTCTTTCTTTCTTGTGGAATTGAAAAAAAGTATAAAAGAAAGGAAGCCTTATAGGTTTCCATGTATTGGTGTGAAAGAGTGGCTTTTGGGTGAATTTTTGTGTGACATGAGCATTGAATCCTTAAATTGGAAGAGTTTCCTTCATTTCAAAAGAACAAAAAAGGTTGGGCGTGCAATTAGGGATCTTAAAGATCAATAATTTTGATTGATTTGAAATTATATACCTACAAGCATTGTTTGTGATAACGTTCTAGAGGATATAAACATGCGTGTGACAGATGTATAGTATCTACATGTTTTGAATTTTTTTAAGATGATATATATTTTTATACAAAATAAAATATATACTACAATAATTTAATGCTTAGTGAAATTATTAGAGTTGCACGTACAAGTTAGAACGCCATTTATAGCATAAATATTAGTTATTCTTGTAGTACTAACAGAGTATATGAAATATAAAGAAGGCATACATTCAATTCATTTACTGTATATTGCATTTTTCATAAGATACGTGTATATTATTAGAAAAAATATATTTTTTAATTAATTTAGCGGATAACTTCTTTCTTTTTATTGGGGAAATTAATTAGGGGTCTCTGTAGTCACCCGTCTATTATTTTTATATTCCTAAAAAAATTTAAGTTTTTTTTAGATATTTAAAACGGTGAAAAATTATCTTCAGGTTTTTTCAGTCAAATGTTGTTCAAAAATATCAAAAATGCCCTCGCACAATTATGCGAAGGTTAATAATGTACTGGAGAGTGCTAACAGTATATTGGAAATACTTAACAATATATTAGGGAGTGTTTACAGTGTATTGAAATAATTGGACGGAGTATATTTTATGCGAAACTTGGGAGTGTTAACAGTATATTGGAAATACTTAAAAATGTATTGGAGAGTGTTAACAGTATATTGAAAATACTTAAAAATGTATTGGGGAGTGTTAACAGTATACTAAAATAATTGGATAGAGGGGCATTTTTGGTATTTTTGAACAACATCCGATTGGAGGGATCTAAAGATAATTTTTCACCACCTTAAAGACCTAAACAAAACTTCAAAAATTCCAAGGATTTAAAATAATAGACGGGTGACCACAGAGATCCCTAATTAATTTTTATGATTTATTGATGCATTTTGTGCTACATATATTAGTTATTTAATTAAGATTTACAAATATCCCAAAAAAAATTTAATAAAATTTATATGTACGGATAGCCGGGATAAGTTGTTGAGGTAACATAAAAACATGCAAATATTTATTTTAAAGGCACTCACTACAAGAATTTCAGCCTGAACATTCAGACAATTGAATATTTGAGTATCATATTGAACACTTGTGATCCTGTTTGCACAGGTTCACTTTCAAAGTATGATATCCTACAAATCTTGCATTTTTTTCATCTTTCGATACTAGATAATCTTTTCCTTTTAGTTCGACCTTTCTTTTCGCTCTAATATCCATCACTGTAAAATTATTGCTCCATAATCATTCTTATATTATAGCATTATAATATTTGGCTTCCTCCATTATCTTATTTTTTTTTGTATATATATTTTTTCTTGATAAATGTTTATTATGAGAGTATCCTTGAATATGATAATGGTAGCATGTATTTATGCTATGTATTTTCATACATTTGCTTGACAACATTGTATAAGCATGATTGATTTCATCATCAATCATGCTTCTAAGGTGAGGAATAAATAAATAATTTAAATATGATTTGTTAGTTCATGAGTCATATGGCTAAATGAATGCTACATACTGAGAATCTATTAAAAAATATATCTACATGAAAATCTCGTTTGCAAATGACATTACCATATTCAAATAAATGAATTATTCAGCATGCTACTTAGTAAACATATATATAAACTGAAATTTTATGAATATGTTGAATCATTTAAATCTAATCTATGTCTCAATCTCTTGTAATTTCACCCCAACTAGTGACTAGTCAAATTATTTATGTCAATTAATATTCTTTTAAGTGCCAATTAATATTACTCCCAATATTAGAAAGAAATTGCTGCCGGCTGCATTTATTTAAATCTTTTGTTGAATCATGGTTTTAAAAAAGTAAAAAAAACACTCAATATTGAAAAATATCATTATTCTACATTAATAATGAAAAAAAATGCATAACAAAGAGGCAATGGAAGTTTGATAGTTCTGTGGACCTAAATCATTAGATGCTAAAAAGATTTTTACTTTATTTTTAAATAAATAAGAAGCAAAAGAAATGAACAAATGACTGGTTTGATTTATTAATTATTTAAAAATTAATACATTACTTAAAAATTTAAGGAAAAATTAATTCCATGTGCTTCAAGGAACCCTTAAATTATTTTTAGGTCCCTAGAATATCTGAACATATTTTTAGGTCCCCAAACCCATTGTTTATTATTTGTGAGCCCTTATATCTATACACCGTTAAGTCCATCATTATACTTTTCAATTTTACCCCTCCTTCTTCACCTAAATGAAGGGGAGTGGTGACCGCGTATTATTATTTCATTTCAAATTGTGAATCAAATGTCACTAAATCATTATCTAATCAAGTGTAACTGGATCCTGATTGGACCAGATCGGATCTGGACCCGACAAAGATGATGTCGGAGCATTCTACTCAATTATAGATGGACTAAATGTATCTATTAAATAACCAATTTTATGCAGCAAAATAGAGCTCAAAGCATGCCCAATAAGACCAACACATGATTTGACAATTTCAACCCAACACCTAGTTCAATAAGCCCATGAATATGACCATCCAAGGTTCTCTAGAAGCATCTTTGATTATCTCATGACTATTAATTGAGTCATTAACTTTTTCTTGAAAGATAATATTTTGTAAGTTGTGTTTCAAGCCTTGGAACATAACACTCTCTTTAAATTATATTTTACATGTTGTTAGTCTTTTAAGTTGTAGCCAAAATCTTGTAAGTTGTAATACATATTTTCAAAGTTTTGAGATGGGTTTCTATTTGTTTCAAGACATTGGAATAGTGCAAGTCAATCTAGAGCTTGTTGCCTAGTTATGATACTTGTTTCCTTCCTTTGCCTATATAAGATTGTAAGATGGATTAAAAAAAAAAGTCAAATTAAGTTCAAATCAAATTTGTCAAAATTTAGCTAAGAGTGGATTCTCTTGAGTGAAACTTTATCTCTTATCTTTCTTCTTGTGGGAGTTGAATGTGACGAGAATCAATCTCTAATCTACTTATGTTAGATGTGATAGATCTGTTGGAGGTGGTGAGCATTCTCTTATTCTTCTTCATCAGATCGACCAATCCGTTCGAAGGTGGCGAAATCCATATCCCCATCCCTATCAAAAGAGACCTAATCATTCTCACCGCCCAATGCTTTCATTCCTCTCTCTCTCTCTCTCTCTCTCTCTCTCTCTCCAGAAGCTAAAGAGAAAAGCAAAAGTTGAATATATAAGTAAATAAATAAATAAATAAAATCGTTGGCTCGTCTTGTCGGTACTAGTTAACAAGCTCAATAGTTAAACGCTTCCTCATTCCATCTATAGACGGGTGACCCTTGCGGGATATGAGGAGGCTCGCCGCACTATCTCTTCAACATCTCTCCAACGGATGGTATCACCATGGATTTTTCTTGGGCACTTCTAAGAACCGACGAATGACCATGGCGGGCCTCCTCCGATCCTGCAAGCGCCGCCGCACTATCTCTTCAGCATCTCTCCAACGGATGGCATCACCATCGATTTTCTTGGGAATTTCCAAGGATCGACGAATGACCACAGTGACCTCCTCTGACCTGCAAGGTCCACCACGCAAGCTCGATTCCAAGCTCAAGAAACTAAAAAGTGTAGCCGTTCTGGCCTGGAGACCCAACAACTGTAGCCAGCCCTTCAAATTTTTTGGACATAACTTTTTGCTATACATATCCATCGCTGTAAAATTATTGCTTCATAATCATCCTTATATTATAAATTCATAATGGACATATATATTGCAAAAATTTTGCATCTAAATTTTTTAAATTTACCAAAAAATTTAGTCAAATGTTACTTTTATTTGTGTTTAAACATTATAATATTTGGCTTCCTCCATTATCTTATTTGTTCTTTATATATATATTTTTTCTTGATAAATATTTATGAGTCTCCTTGAATATATAATGGTAACATGTATTTATAATACATATTTTCATACATATTGCTTGACAGCATTGTATTTGCATGATTGATTTCATCATCAATTAATCATGCTTATCAGGTGAGGAATAAATAAATAATTTAAATTTGATTTGTAAGTTCATGAGCCATATGGCGAAATGATTAAATGAATGCCACATATTGAGAATCTAATTTTAAAAAACAATTCTAGATGAAAAACTCATTTGCAAATGACATTAGCATTTATAGACTCAAAGAAATGAATAATTCAGCATGCTACTTAATAAAACATACATATAGACTGAAATTTATGAATATGTTGAATCATTTATATCTAATATGTCTCAATCTATTGTAGTTCCTCTCCAATTAGTGACTAATCAGTTTATGTATGTCAATTAATATTCTTTTAAGTGCCAATTAATATCACCCCCAATATGTAGAAAGAAACTGCTGCCGCATTGAATAATTAGTGTGTAAATGTGTAATGTGAATTTATATCATTTCTACTTGCATCCATTTATTTAAACTAGTTGAAGTACATGTGCGTTGCACATGTATTAATTTCATGAAATATGTGTTGGTGGAAGAGCACATGTATTACACCCAGAATGATGCGTAATATAATATAATATAAATTATAATTATCCAAACATTCAGAGATGTACTCAAAATCAGAATGAAAATTTTTATGAATAATTTTTCTATATAATTTTTCATGAAATATAGTATGATGATAAAATATTCTTTATATTTAACTATCAAATTGTATGTGATTTCTCTGGTGGCAAGGCCAAACAATTAAGTCCCTTCTTCTTGATTGAGTTGATCTAATGATGAGAATAATACAAATTAATTCAAAGAAGCCCCAGCAATTAAGAAAGCAATTCCATAACATTTTATATGACTCAAAGTAAACACCACATAAACAAGTACAATTTTGTTTAGTTAATACAATGATGCATTAAATCCTAACAACTAAAAGCCCTAATAGATGAAGAGTAAAGTTCAAACAGTCATTTTTATTTAGTAAATCTTTAAAAAATCCAAAGAACGAGCAATTTTTTGAGAGTTAAGCTTTGAAGATTGAAACTTGAGTCTAAATTTTTTTTCTTTTGTTGTGGTCTCCATCGTTCTTGATGATGTCCACATCTTCCACATTATCGATACGCTCTACATATTGAGCAATCCAATGTCTCATTGCTCTGTCATTTTTGTTAATTTTATTTGCTTTGTGTAGAACATATATTTCTTCATGATGCATGTTATCAAATTCCTGTTGAACTTGGATTGCATCTTTTTCTGTATTGGGATGTGGAAAAAATTAGTGTAATGAAATAATATTTAATATTAAATGCATCTAAATTCTCAATTTACCTCCTCATTCATGCTGATATATTCAACCGGTATTACAATAAAAAAAATCATTCTTTACAAAGAACAAATTTATGTAAGAGAGTGAGAATTGGTCTGGGAATGTCCTTTGAAGCCACACATTAGATTATAAATATTAGATATCCGATTAACATGTCGTTGAATAGAAACTTTTCCTTAAAATGCATGAATTTAAATCCTTATAAGATTTTCACTTCATTTATGAAGAAGCAGCTGAGGTAATGCTTGTCATAGTCATGGCAATGAAATGAAAACAACACTATAAACAGAAAAGGAAACATTAGAGGGACTAAGTTGGATCATTTATTGGGCATCAGAGTAATATAATTTGACCTCCTAAGAAAACTTTAAAACCCACTCCAACATAAAAAAAACATAAATGAAATGTTTTTCTTAATAAGTTTTTAAAAGTTTATAATCATAAGAACAAAGCAATAGAGAGTGTGAAGTGACCTTTGTCATCTGTTATAAAGAATATTGAACTTCATATTACATCTAATATTTTGTAATATTAATACTAATATTTTGCAAGATATCGAACTCATACTTTTAAATGTTTAACAGAATTCCCCCACATTTATGGCAAGCCAATGAAAGAAAGCTATAAACAGAAAAGAAATAATTTGAGGGAACATGTGACATCATTGTGTGGGCAGCAGATTAATATAATTTGACTTCTTATTGATGCGAGGCTTTGTGATCTTTGGTTGGTTTGGATTTGTTTATTTTTTGTGTTCATAGGAACATAAACAACCAAATGTAACAAAATCCATAACCACAAAACTCATTCATAAATACAGATGAAATCATATTTTCAATATCCACATCACAACGTCCATGAATTCACCCAAGTTTTAACAAGAACAGTAAAAAAGTTATGGAGTAGAAGTTGTAGTTTTTTTTTTTTTTACCCACCTTAGCCTCCTTTAATAGTTTAATTTTGAGAATTTGAGTTGTTTAGAATTTTCTTATGGGTCTATTGGAGGTTCAGCTTTAATCTCCATCATCTTCATCTCCAATTCCATAATTAATTTATAGTATGAGGTTATGGAGTAGAAGTTGTTTTTTTTTCACCCATTTTTGCCTCCTTTAATAGTTTAATATTAATATTAAATGAATGTTTAGAGGGTATAAAATGCCGATCAGACTTTATAAAGACCCTAGAAAGGGCATATGCTATAATAGATGAATGTTCAAGAGAGTTAAAATATTAATCTACCGATATTTGTGAGCAAATTGTTATTAAATATGAATTTCTCTCTTACAAACATAATGTGAAACAGAGTAAGTGCATACCTGGCAACTGAATCTATGAAGAACCAAAATGAAAGACCTTATCTTCCACCCAATGGTTGATTGTAGAACCTGCAACTTCTGAAAGAATAAAAAAATATAACTCGAAGGATTATTATCTGAGATAGGAATAAATGTTATATTCAACAGGTAATACAATCAAAGACCACATTAAACATACCAATATTTACCCTAAATTTATAAATCATACTTGGCAAATAACAAATTTATGTAAGAGAGAATGAGAATTGATTAGGGAGTGTTCTTTGAAGTTGCACATTAGATTATAAAATACATAACATAGTCAGAGAGCCTTGCTGGAATTTATATTGTTGGGTGATAAAATTAAAAATATTAGAAAAACAAACAATGAAATATGTTGAAATCCCTTTTAAATAAATCCAATTCATTCATAAATACACGCACATAAAATTTGTCAAAACCAACAATCCAACATGAGAACAACCACAAATTAACCCCACCCAAAAAAATTATAAGTGTCATGAGAAAAAATATAAATAACTGAGAGTGGGAAGGGGTGATCATGTGGTGCCTAGTTGACAGGTTGCAATAGCATTCAAGCACATAGCAAAACACTCAGAAGTTCAACATCTTAAATTGCTAATGCACCACACAAACTTGCTCATAAGGCTACCTGAACAGCCTTTTTTTTGTTCCAAAACAAGGAAACTAAATTTATCATTAGCTTGTTCAAATGCATATTCAAGGCTACAAACTGCAATTTATTTATTATTCATTCGACATGGCGTCATGACATGAAAATGAAGGTTTAAGAAATTCCTGCAAACAGACAACCCAAAAATCTCTGGAATATGAATATAGTCTCAAGTGTGAAGAGTAATATATATTCACTGTTAATTTCCTTTCTAACAAACATCAAATGTGATATGACTCTCATCCAACGGCATGAGGGTTAGGTGTGAAACACGTCACTTTTCATATCAATATATTCTTAATTGAGTTCCATCTCTTCTCTTTGGGGAGCCTCAGGCAACCTGTTAATGTGTAAATTGCATTATAGGCTCAAAAGTCTCATCATAATTGGATATTGCACACATATCTTATTTCTTTCCTTTATTCCCAATCCCGACACGTACATTTTAGTTCACATGCCATGCTTATGAGGCATCTGGACTAAGTTTTCCATGTTAACGAACTACAACTCGAATACTTGAATTGTTTTTCCACCTTGCTCTTGGTTGTTTTACATCTCAATGCTTAAAGATCATGGAACTTCAGAGGAACATCTATGCCACTGAATAAAATACCATAGAAGGGGGTATATATGTGTGTAATATGGTTATCATGTTACCAAATCAACACGTTCTCCTTCAACTAATTGACCCATCCTTGATAGTTTTCACTGTTCATATTGGAATGATACTTACATGTTCAGAGTAAGCAGGGCAAATTATCTCTACTGAAAATTAATGGGGTACAAATCTGTTAAAAAGCATCCTTCTCAAAGATATATCAGCCAACATAAGTTTTGGGATGGATGGATGAAAATGAAATAAAATTGATAATCGAGGTAGTTTTCATGTATTATCTGCAATTAACTCAACACTGGTGTTGAAACACTTGTGATAATATCATAGTTATTTATATTTACAATTCACATACAGAATCCCAATTGCATGTCACTTCCTTTACTTGATTTGTAACTTTGTAACTGATAAAAGACATGTCTAAGCAGATTATGAGTGGAATTTTATATTAAAATTTAATCTCTACCATGAAAGGCCAAAATATTATCCAAATCATCGAATGTGAAATCTTTAACTTAAATTTGGTAAATGTAGAACTTCTAAAAGATCATTACCATGAAAGCAATAACGTTTGGGCTGTGACTATATGGTGTAGTGTTTTAAGATCATATGCATGAATCCTTGAATTTGTAGGACACATGTGACAATGAAAACTATATTTTTCTCCTGGAAAATAACTTCTGCGTTGATCAATGCATCACTTCACTGGGACTGAATGGACCCAAAGCATAGATTTACTGAGTAAAATGGGAGACTAAGAATTTAATAAATAAAACTGAAAATGAAAAAATTTGTCCTGCACTAATTGACCCATCCTTGATAGTTTTCACTGTTCATATTGGAATGATACTTACATGTTCAGAGTAAGCATATCTCTACTGAAAATTAATGGGTTCAAATCTGTTAAAAAGCATCCTTCTCAAAGATATATCAGCCAACATAAGTTTCGGGATGGATGGATGAAAATGACACAAAATTGATAATCGAGGTAGTTTTTATGTATTATCTGCAATTAACTCAACACTGGTGTTGAAACACTTGTGATAATATCACAGTTATTTATATTTACAATTCACATACAGAATCCCAATTGCATGTCACTTTCTTTACTTGATTTGTAACTTTGTAACTGATAAAAGACATGTCTAAGTAGATTTTGAGTGGAATTTTATATTAAAATTTAATCTCTACCATGAAAGGCCAAAATATTATCTAAATTATCGAATGTGAAATCTTTAACTTAAATTTGGTAAATGTAGAACTTCTAAAAGATCATTACCATGAAAGCAATAACGTTGGGGCTGTGACTATATGGTGTAGTGTTTTAAGATCATATGCATGAATCCTTGAATTTGTAGGACACATGTGGCAATGAAAATTATATTTTTCTCCTGGAAAATAACTTATGCGTTGATCAATGCATCACTTCACTGGGACTGAATGGACCCAAAGCATAGATTTACTTAGTAAAATGGGAGACTAAGAATTTAATAAATAAAATTGAAAATGAAAAAAATTTGTCCTGCACTACAAATAACTGTCTGATAGCCTTGTATTATTCCTTTATCAGATGACTAATTTCTCTCTGATGGATCCAAGTTCAATAAATTGGGACTTAGACCCACATTATGTTGGTGGTACCTGCATTTTGGCAGCAGAACTTGTGGTTTTCACAATGGCCATGTTGGCATGGCAACCTTATAGATCATTCTCATTTTTTGGAAAAAATCAAAGCTATATGTGGGTTGTACCTCCATTTTGACAGCAAAACTTGTAGTGGTCATATTGGTCATGCTAGAATGGGAACCGTATAGATCATTCTCTTAGGAAAGGTAATGGTTCATTATCTTAGCATTTTCTATCGAATGTTTTTCCTATTAGCAAATTGTAGGGCTCGCTATGTCCAAGATAATGTGACCAAATAATTTTAATGTCTGTTGTAGTCCTATAATATTTTTACACTATATTGTCTTTTGATAATTGAAGCTCCTTAAATGTATGACTAAGGGACTAATTATCCTGCTGTATTTTTATTAAAGAGATTGGCTAATGAACATAATCTCTCAGTCTTGATAGGTTTTTCAAAAGACCTATTTTTTTTTCAAATACAAATTTACAATGAATATGGATGTGTTACTTAAACTAAAATATAAAATTAAATTTTAAATAACAGAGATAACAGTAAAATTTTATTTACAAGCAAAAGCAAAAGCAAAACACCAATCTTCTCACTTGCCTTAGCAGAAATTGATGAAATGCGGCAGCCCCGGTGCTGGCGTTGCAGAGGAGGCCATTCGAGCTAGGGCTGTGCAAGTCCCCGTGATGGAAGAATTTTTTTTAGAGAGGGAGGAAAGAAGAGATCGACGATGGATCAATTTATCCACATAAATGGGGACGGGGATGATTGTGCGAATGAATGCGACCGTTTGTGGAACACCGTCGGTCGACATCTCGGAGAAGATGCAGGGGCTTTAACGGAGGGATTGATTTGCTAGGGTGTGAATTGGAAGGTTTAATGAAGGGGAAAGCTGGAAAGGCAGAGGTTTGAAATGGAAGGTTTAATGAAGGGGAAAGCTTTGAATTGGAAGGTTTAATGAAGGGGAAAGCTGAAAAGGCTGAGGTTCTAAGTGTCTCTTTCGTTCACTTTTTTCACATCACATTCACAAAAATGAGACACCAATTTGCCCTAAAAGCTCATTTGATCAACGATGATGAAAAAATCTAATTTTTCTTTTAATTTTTTTTTAAATATTTGTTTAAAAAGATACAAGGGATCAATTCAAAAAATAAAAAATAATTATCAACACTCTTGATCCTATTATTGTTTTTGTATATAACCATCTTATTGTGTCTTGTTTTATATATATGAATCAATAGAGTTTTATTATATTAATTTTAGACATATAATTATGTAATTGAATTTGAAGAACATAAAAATGTGCATGTAATATAACATATATTATGGTTTTTTTATAATTTAGATAGGAATAATTTGAAAGGGTAAATATGTATGATCAAAAATAATTTTCGATCTGACTTACATAGTGTGACTTTTCAACAATGTACATTATCATTATATACTAATTTTTTAAAATATATATACTATTGTATATAAAAATTTAATAATTTTTATATAATTTTATTAATGAAATTTAATATATATAGGTTAATATGGTAACATGTGCATAATACATTAATTTAAACATAAACTTTGCGATACAATTTATAATTTGATAGATTGTCATTATTTATTAAATCTCTCAAAATTCTATAAGAATAAAAAATGTGTATGTAATAGTATTATGTATGATGAAAAATTTAATAGGATTTTCTAATGGCTACATTACAATATATGTAGATATATTATATAAGTATATAAAATGAAATTGAATTTATTAAAAAAATTACGATATTGAAGAATGTTAATTGGTAAATAAGAATAATTTGAAATGGTAAATATGTATGATGAAATATCATTTGGGATATGAATGAATTATCCTAAATTAATAAGGGTAAACATGTCCAATTAAAGTTTTTCAAGTATTGATACTCTTATAGGTAGTATAGATTAGTGTGTAAATAAAAACACTTGCAAAAGGGATCGGGTTAGGTCCAACGGGTATTGGACAAATTTGATTGTCCAAAACGTTCCTAACTGTACGATCTTCTTATTTTGTTGTGATTGAGATATTTTGTAAGATTTCAAAACTAAATTTAAAATGCAATTAAATTCTAAACTCTCTTTTTAGGATTCTATTAATTTGTGTATCAAGATTGGACAGTCAGAAATGCGTTGGATAATTAAATTGTCCGACGCCTGTTGGACCTAACCCGATCCCGACTACAAATAATCATTTCATTTCAAATAGTTAATCAAAGGCCATTACATAACGGGTGTTGTTACGCTTAATTTTTTTTACAATCTAAAATACTATCATATATACCTCATTAGAAATTCAGTGAAGCACATATCTCATTAGATAATGTACATAACTCGTTAAATTTTTTCTTACACTTATTAAAAATAGATTCATCAAACTCGAAATGAAATACCTCATTAGATGATGTTTACTATTGTGAAAAAATAAAAAAATATGTGGTCTGAGTTTTGATTGATAAAATCATTCTCACCGTCCAATGCTTTCATTCCTCTCTCTCTCTCTTCACAGAAGCTAAAGAGAGAAGCAAGCGTTGAATATATTAAGTAAATAAATAAATATAATAAAAATCGTTGGCTTGTCTTGTCTCAATGGTTAAACGCTTCCTCATTCCCTCAACCTATATATACACACACGTACAATCTCTCTCCCTCACTCTCTCTCACACACACATGGAAGATGATGAACTCACGCTCTCCATCAGACTGCTCGGCCGACAACCATCAGCACCACAACAGAATGATAAAGACTACAGAGCCTCCTCCAATCCCACAAGTGCCGCTGTACAATCTTTTCAACATCTCTCAAACGGAGGACATCATCGTGGATTTTCTTTGACACTTCCAAGAATCTATGAATGATCATATTGGGCCTCCTCCGACCCCACAAGAGCCGCCACACAATCTCGATTTCCTAAGAAAGCTCAAGGAACCAAAAAAGCGCAGCCATTTTGTACCTGGAGATCTAGCAGCCACAACCGGTCGTTCGAATTTTATGGGTATAACTTTTTGCTCCGTTATAATATTTGGCTTCCTCCATTATCTTATTTGTTTTGCATATATTTTTTTCATGATAAATATTTACTAATATCCTTGAATATATAATGGTAACATTTATTTATAATACATATTTTCATACATTTCGCTTGACAGCATTGTTTGAGCATGATTGATTGCACCATCAATTAATCATGCTTACCAAGTGAGGAATAGATAAATAATTTATATATGATTTGTCAGTTCTGACTAAATGAATGCCAAATCTAAATTAAAAAAGCTCATTTGCATATGACATTACCATATATAAACCCAAAGAAATGAATTATTCAGCATGCTACTTTTTTTTTTTTTTGCTTGGTAATAAAGGTTTTTTTGTATTGCAATTAGAGGAATGTACAGGCTTTACAAAACAGAGGAAAAATTAAGAAAAACAGAACATCAAAAGACATTCAGTATGAGTTGATGAGAGATGTTTCCAGCCTTAACGACCATCAAAAAGAAATTCTTTGGTCTGGGATAGATGATCTTGCCTGAGGAGGAGATGTTGATTTGTAGTACTCCCGAGTGTAAAGTCGTCCTTCTTTGTCATCCTGCAAGAGCTCCTGAATGCCATCCCATAGATGAGGTGGGGAATAAATTGTCGTTCCCATTGTTGATTGAGTTGCTGCAAGAAAGTCCGCAACTCTATTCGCTTCACGATAGACGTGAGTGATGCGCCACTCACTCATTTGATGAACAATGGTATTAAGCTTCCGCAAGTCCCTGAAAGCAGTCCATGGAATGTATCCACGGCCTTCTGCCCAAGCAACGATAGTAGTGGAATCTGTTTCACTCCAGACCCTCTGTGCACCAAGGGAAGAACATAAACTGAGTCCAGCCACAACACCTTTAAGCTCCAGAATATTAATGGAGGATGCCCGATCCCTGGAGGCCAGTGCCCGAATGCAGTGTGCATGATGGTCACGGACGACAGCCCCGAAACCAAACCGATCATCGCTACGTGAACCATCGGAGTTGGCTTTCAGCCAACCAGGGGGGGGGGGTTCCCAAGTAACATGCTTAGATTGGAGCAGATCTTCAATGAATTTGATGTGAAAATTTTTACATAATTTCTCCATAAGTGGAGTCCGATAATCCCTCAAGATGACCTCCTTGAATCTGGCTTTGATGGCAGTGAGAATAAGCTTGACTACCACTTGTTTATGTTTGGAGGAGCCATTAAAGATCCTTCCATTTCGTTCAGTCCAGATGGACCAAAAAGTCTGAGTTAAGATAAAAAGCATCACCTTCTTCTCAGATTGTGAGTGAGCATCAGCCATGAATAGTTCTGGAAAGTCCTGGAGTGTTGTTGCTCTTCTCTTACGCAATCCAATGGTCTTTAGAAGGGTAGACCAGATGTAAGCAGAGAAAGGACATTGAAGAAATAAGTGAAGTGCAGATTCTGAAGCTGTGCCGCAAAAAATGCACTGGGCCTGCTGCACTAAATGAGCTTTGTGAAGTCTATCTAAGGTGGGCAGCTTGTTAAGAAGGGCTTGCCAGCAAAGGAGACTGTGTCTAGGTGGCTGCACTGGGTTCCAAAGGAATTTTGTCCAAGAGAGATGCAAGGATTGAGCACGAATGGATTTCCATACCGAAGTGGTGGTTGCACTACCTGTGTTGTTGCCAGTCCAAATCAGGATGTCCGGTCCATCACCCCCCACCTCAATTTCACATATTTCCTCCCACAGAGCTGATAGATCTGTTGGCCATCGATCCGGTTTAATCCATTTGCCATTGGAGATGAGAATGCTGACAGTGGTGGATCTTGGGGGGCCCCAATTTAGAGTGTGATTGCCTTGAAAGTAAGCTTTAAGGCCCTTTCCATGAATCCATGGATCAGTCCATAGGTTGACATGTTGACCTGTGAAGATCAAATATTTAACCTTGCCTTGAATCCAAGAACGAGACTGAATTATCTTCCGCCAGGCAGAAGAGCTAGAAGATGAGGGTTCTACCTCCCAAATGGAGTGTTTGGAGAGGTATTTTTTTACCATCCATGTAGACCATAAAGAATTAGTCTTTGTTGCAATTTCCCAAAACCTTGTTCCCATGGCTGCCTTGTTCCACTCCAGGATTCGTTTGAGGCCTAGTCCCCCCTCGTCGAGAGGAAGGCAGACTTGGTCCCAATTTACAGCATGAGAGTGCTGATTCCCATCAATTTTTGACCACAGAAAATTTCGAAAGAGCTGCTCTAAGGTCTTATGAGTCTTCCTTGGCAGAGTGAATGCAGCGGTCCAATATAAACTAAAATTCAGAAGAACAGATTTGATAAGCTCAAGTTTACCAGCTCTGGATAGGAGAAGACCTACCCAAGATTGCAACCTTTTTCGAACCTTATCAATAAGGGGGAGGCATAGGGTGTGAGTTAGAGAACCAGCAAATAAGGGAAGGCCTAGGTATTTAATGGGAAGATTACCAATGGGAATGCCCAGGATCTGTGCATAGTTGTAGGAGGGAGTGGTCATAAACAACTCACTTTTCTGTGGGTTCAGATGAAGGCCCGAAATCTGAGAGAATTCCGCGAAAAGGGAGACAATGCCATGAGCAGAAACTTCCGAGCTATCAGTAAATAAGATGAGATCATCGGCAAAGCTGAGGTGAGAGATGTTGAGGGAGCGTCTGAGATAAGGGCCAATGGACCCTCGACTAGCTGCATCATCAATGCGAGAAGACAAGGCTTGCATAACGATGACAAACAACAAGGGGGAAAGTGGGTCGCCTTGTCGAAGGCCACATGTGGAGGAGAAGAAGCCTTGGGGACTACCATTCACCAACACAGAGCATGCTACTTAATAAAACATACATATAAACTGAAATTTATAAATATGTTGAATCATTTAAATCTAATGTATGTCTCAATTTATTGTAATTCCTCTCCAATTAGTGACTAAATCAATATATTTATGTCAATTAGTATTCTTTTAAGTGCCAATTACTATTGCTCCCAATATGTAGAAAGAAATTGTTGCCGCGTAATATGAATTAATATCATTTCTACTTGCGCTAATTTTCATGGGGTTATATGCATTTAAGCCTCTGTATATATAGTGGTGGGCTTAAGGTGGTGGGGAATATATGGGTTCTCAAATAGGAGGGGTGATATGGTGCAGACACCATATCCTTCTTAATATGCGGTCATCTTATAATCACCATGTGCATTAAACCAGATGGTAAGAAAATGATCCATAAAAAAAATCATAAGAGAAAAAGATGATATCATGTGAAGAAAAAAAAATCACGTGGGTGATAGAGCCTAGCCAGCAGGATGTGCTCTCCCTCTCCATCATCACCTCTTTTGCACCTCTCTTAACCTTTCTTGTCTTCCCATTTTGATATTGATATGTAAGAATTTGCTTTTTAATTTTTGTAATTGAATAGTAGAATATAATAAGCTTAATGATGTTTGTTTAATATACATTTGTGATTGTGTCCATTTTCATGGATTGAATGCCATTTTTTTCATGATAAGCTTACAAATTCTATTTGCTTTTGAAGTCCTATGAATATTGTGAGCTGTGTGTTTAGGGTTTCAATATTTGAATGAGTTATTTTTGGAATATTTGAACCACTTAGAAATTTGAAAATGGACTCCTACTACTAGTAATGACATTGACAATATCAAGATATATCACATATATTGACACTTTTATTGTCGACGGTCTCAAAAATATTGAATGCACATTGAGACAACTTCGATGACACCAAAATTGTCAAGATAGTTTTACTATGTCGATAGTTATTATGTCATTATGCCTAGAAAGAAATGTTTGAAGATACCAATTAATGCATCGATCAATCTTGTATCAAAATATTCTATTCCACTCAATTTCATGGTATCGACAAGGGTATCGAACCTTCAATTTCACTATCTACCTCAACACTCCCAATGTTGAACCCATTCCAAAAAAATTATTTTTAGTTTTGTGTCACTGTCTACAGATTTGATGTCGAAAGAGTGGGCTAACATCGACAATATATGTATCGAACTGTTTAAACATAGAGGTGTGCACCTTACCCAATTATAAATGGATATTTTTAAGCTACATCCATTAATAGGGACGTGCACCAGAAAATAAAGGGTGCAAATAGAAGGGTGTTGTTACACCTAGATCCGTTTCTAGCCCCAATTCCAGTCTTATATACGTCAATAGAAAATTAACAACGCATATGCTCACGTTAACAAAATATATGTTTTGAAAGAATTTTTTTACATTTTCTATAAATACATTCATGCAATTCATTGAAATATATACTTTATTTTTTATAAAAACATATACCTCATTAGATAAGGTATACAATTTTTTAAAAATTCAAAACATATGTAGATTGAAATTGAGTCCGAAAATGAGGATGGAATGTAACATTATCGTGGGAGGAATGGTGAGTGCATCTTATCTAGGCCTGTTAACGGGTCGCGGGTCGACCCGGACCCGACCCGATAGAAGGCATAAATACCCGACCCGAAGGACCCGACAATGAAAACGGGTCGGGTCTGGGTCCACCCCGACCCGATCCTATGGACCCGATTGACCTAACCCAAATACTTTGTGATTTTTTTATATTTATGATCCAACCCAACATTTATAATCCAACCAAACATTTATAACTAAATATTGAATACTAATTTAAAATTTTAAGCATTTGAAATATTTTTACAATCTTTTGACTTCACGTAAAAGCGTAATAATCTAAACCGTATTCCAAATGTCATCTTATTAAACATTAAAAAATCAAAATAGTGAAAAACTATTTATAATATATTACACTCTATTGAAAAGAAATAATAAAGAAGCCATTGTAGGCCTTTAAGAAGTTTATCAATCTCTCTTTGTCTAACCTACTTTTGTTAATGGGTCGACCCGACCCGACCCGACCCGAGACCCGATGTGGACCTGACCCGAAGGACCCGACAATCAAACGGGTCGGGTCCGGGTCCACCCCGACCCGACCCGTTGACAGGCCTAATCTTATCATTTCAAAAAGTACAACTGGATCCTGATCGGATTCGGATCCGGATCCGGACCCGGCGAAGAGACCTAACCATTCTCACCGACCAACACCACCCAATGCTTTCATTCCTCTCTCTCTCTCTCTCTCTCTCTCTCTCTCGCACAAGCTAAAGAGAGAAGCAAAAGTTGAAGAGAGAGAGAGAGAGAGTCCATGGCGCCTGAAGCAGATCATGATCCCGAGAACGAGAAGAACCCTCCGCCACTAGACGAGGACGACATCGCCCTCCTCAAGACCTACGTCCGTTTCAAGTTCCCCCCTTTTTTAATTTCTTTTGTCGTTTATCCGAGATTCTGATTTTAGGGTTTTGGTTTTTCGTTCAATTGGGTATTTCGATCATCTCTCAAAATTGGGTTTTGTCTTTTTTAGGGTTTGGGACCTTATTCGGAGAGCATAAAGAAGGTGGACAAGGAGATCAAGGGGCTGGCGAAGAAGGTCAACGATCTCTGCGGTATCGAATTTGATCTCTCTCTTTTTTTAATCCTGTTGGGTTTCTTGGGTGTGATTTTGATTGATGTGAAGAGCAATATTGGATCTTGTTGTGTTTTTGTGATTTGATGTTGGTTAACCTTATCTTTTATCAGTGAAAATGAAATGTGAAGTCTTTCACTTGCAAATAGGCCTCATTAATCCTTTGGGTTTCTTTTATTTTCGGTTTTGATTACTTTTCTTTCAAATTGAGTGAACTATGAAGTCCAATTGGTTCTGTGATGTTGGTTTGCCTGTTTTAGGTGCAAGTATATGTGTAAGTGTTTCACTTGCAGATGTGCTTTTTTTTTATTGTGGGTGTCTTTCATATTTGAGTTTTAGGTACTGATACATACAGTCATTATAACAGTCATGTATATTAGGTTAAAAAAATGTTAAAAAAGGTATGGATTCAATTTATTCAAGTAAATACTTCATTTTTTGTAAAGGTACGTACTTCATTAGACAAGTATATACCTTTAAAAAAATTTCAAAACATGTTTGGGGCTGCAAAAGTGATTGCAGGAATGACTGTTTCTCACATTTTCCTTGAGTTTTGTTCTTTGAAATTGTACTCCGCATGAAGTCCGATTACCACTATTATGTGATGAATTTGGCATAGCCTTTTACTTACTCCAAAAGATATGAAGTGTTTTTTACCATTAATAAAATTTGACATTATTTTGGAACTACAGGGATTAAAGAGTCTGACACTGGCTTGGCAGTACCCAGTCAGTGGGATTTAACGGCCGATAAGCAGATGATGCAGGAGGAGCAGCCCCTGCAGGTACCTCCCCTTATAACCTGGAGTTTCCCTTTCTTTTTTCAGAATGCACCTTTAATGTAAAGCAATTTATAAAATTAAATACTGTCTTCCTGTAGGTTGCGAGGTGTACGAAAATCATCAATCCAAACACCGACGATGCTAAATATGTCATAAATGTGAAGCAGATTGCCAAGGTATATCACGGATCATTTTTTCTCATGTTGCTAATTGCTAAGTCATTTGAAAATTTTTGGAAGAAAACTGAATGGCTGTAATCTGTTTTTCTGCTTATAGTTTGTTGTTGGGCTCGGTGACAAGGTATCGCCCACTGATATTGAAGAAGGCATGCGTGTGGGGTAGGGCTATCTGCATAATTTTGAATTTTTAACTTGGCCTATATTTGGATTATGTTTTATTGAGTTTTAGACTCTTACAACTGATCAGTTATAGAAGTCTAATATTATTAACATTGTAATCAAACATGCAGGAGTTTTAGGATGGATGACAATATATCATCTCTCCCCCCCCCCCCCCCCCCAGTTCTAATTTTAAATGTTCGAAAATATATTTTTCTAGTTCTGCATTGATACCCAAACATGCAGGAGATTTGAATGGATAACATCATCACCCCCCCCCCCCCCCCAAAAAAAAAAAAAAGGAAAAAAAAGGGAAAAGGGACAAACAACACATCTTCACTCCCTGAGATGCATTTTATGAACCACAGAATTTAACCATTGCATGATGCAACTATGATTTAAGGTCAAGCCTTTTAGTTTAAGTTTGGTCATGTAAATATATTTGCAATGGTTTAATAACTAAACCTTTTCTTTAGGTAGTCTGGTTAGATTTTTGAAGGCTTTATAAGCTTTCCACAGAAAATTTACCCAGTTGGCATTCAAGTTGAGTTTTCTGGTTGGCAATCAAATTTACGTGTTTCAAAAAATATTTATCTTGAGAGACTGATGGTAATATATGTTGAATAATCTATCGCTTGGTAAGATGGGGAAATGTGTGTGCGCTTTCTGCTGGATGGTAGTCAAGATTGAATATAAATGTATGCAAGTCAATTGTAGCTGACAATTTAGGTTGTCTTTACATGGGACTTGGGTGTGATGGGTCCAACATAGTGACCTGTACAGAGACACATATAAATTTAGAAAAACAAGTAGAAATATTTTTCTCACGGGAAAAATGTTGCAAAAACATTGATATAAACTAATGTGCAATCAACTATGACAGGCTTGAAATGTCGTAGCTTATATTAAATGCATGAGATTTTTCCCCCCAATTTAACAGTAGTAACATGGAAGACATCGAGTGTATGACAAGTGTTTTGTGGATTGATATAAATCCTAAACCAAGTATAGACAGGCAAACTTTTTGAAGTCTGAAGCATTCAGATAATAGCTATGAGAATAGAAATTTTTAGGGTTTAGACCTCAAATTTTTATGTCCCCCATGTGCACATACTGCTCAAATTTTAGAACTTTTCATGTCTTTTTCCTGTGTATCATAATGAATAAATGACGAGATTAATAACATTTTTATATTTGAATGGTTTTGATCTGCAGAGTTGATCGAACTAAATATCAGATTCAGATTCCCTTGCCACCAAAGATAGATCCCAGTGTTACAATGATGACTGTGGAGGAGAAGCCAGATGTTACTTACAACGATGTTGGCGGATGCAAGGAACAGATTGAGAAGATGAGAGAAGTATGTATATTGTTGCTTTGTCTCTTGAGAGGGAATTTTTTATATGTTACAGTCAGCATCACAACTCACTTCTATTAACATGAACTGATGTATTTTAGGTGGTAGAGCTGCCTATGCTCCACCCGGAAAAATTCGTGAAGCTTGGAATCGATCCTCCTAAGGGGGTACTCTGCTATGGTCCTCCAGGGACTGGTAAGACTTTGCTGGCTAGAGCTGTAGCAAACAGGACAGATGCGTGTTTTATCCGAGTTATTGGAAGTGAGCTTGTCCAGAAATATGTTGGAGAAGGTGCTCGTATGGTTCGCGAACTTTTTCAGGTCTGTTGTTTATTCATGTGAACTATAGAAAGCTTAATTATCTGTAGTTTATTCCAGTGAATCGGTCAAGCTTTCGTTTTCTTTTCTTTTTTTATTGCAGATGTTTTTATTTCTCTGCTTGACAATTTTTTTTTTAAATATAGATGGCTCGTTCGAAAAAGGCGTGCATTGTGTTCTTTGATGAAGTGGATGCTATAGGTGGTGCACGTTTTGATGACGGTGTTGGTGGAGATAATGAAGTCCAGCGGACTATGCTGGAGATTGTGAATCAGCTTGATGGATTTGATGCTAGAGGAAACATCAAAGTCTTGATGGCTACTAACAGGTTTGTCTTATATCAAGCCTTTTGCTTGCTTTTTATTTCTATATGTTGTTTGTTATGACTTGCTCTTTTTGCGTTGATCACAGTAGTGCATCTTTGGCACACACCTTATCTATTGCTTTTAGCACCCTCTTTCTAATATTTCCCAATTTTTGTTTTATTTGACATTTACAACCATGTAACAATTGATCAATGATACTTCTTTTGAATGAGAAATATAACCTCTGAGAATTGATCAATGCATTTGTTCACTTGAAAGAGAAATATAATATCTAACAATCGATTATTGCGTTCTTATTTTGAATGACATATAATCTCTTATCTCTGTTAGCAAGGCATTGCTCCTTTTTTGAAACTGGATCGATTCTGCACATGTATGCATTTCAGGTCCATCTTTATGTTTAATCTTTAAAGGGACCTCTTTGGTTCAGTTGAATTTGTTTCACAAATTTGTCTGGGAACATCTATCACGTTAACATAAAATTTATCAACTTTAAATATCACTGCGCTGGGAGTCTTGGGCATAAACTTTTTTCCAGAAAATTCAATTTGTTTTTTTCCCCTTGTTGTAGATGTCTCTAGTTGTACAATAAATTACAATAGAATTTTTTTTAACACTTCTAATTTTCCAATTCTTCTCAACCTTTCAGGCCTGACACACTAGATCCAGCACTGTTACGTCCTGGACGGCTTGATCGCAAGGTGGAGTTTGGCCTGCCTGATTTGGAAAGCCGGACACAAATATTCAAGATCCACACTCGAACGATGAATTGTGAGAGAGATATCCGGTTTGAGCTCCTTGCTCGGCTCTGCCCGAATTCAACAGGTAAACAATAATTTTATTGAGACATTGTCTGCTGACACCTTACTCTTTTTTCCATCTTTATTGTGGTTTAATAGCCATGAATGGCTTGAATAACTTTTGGAAGCATGTTTGGATGATTCTTCTTTCTTAGAAATCATGCAGAAAATGTTTCCAAATGCTTCAAGTGATCCCAGCTTTCGAAGAAAGCGAAAAATAGCTTTTAGTTATAAACAATGAAAAAAAAGAGTTTTGTTCATTTCCAAATGTTACCTTAGTTTCAAGCAGATTCTATGTTTTGCTCATTTATTATACGATGAAGGGATGGAATATTGATATCTTATGAACAAGGGATACACCAGCTGCTTTTTTTTTTGTAATAATTCATCAGCTTAGTCTTTATGATCACCTACTCAGTATTTGATGTTTGTCTATTCAGGTGCTGATATAAGGAGTGTGTGCACAGAGGCTGGCATGTATGCCATCCGGGCACGAAGAAAGACGGTTACCGAAAAAGATTTTCTGGATGCTGTGAACAAGGTCATTAAAGGCTACCAGAAGTTCAGTGCAACACCCAAGTACATGGTTTACAACTAAGTTGATATGTTGGCATGGCATGCCAAAAAAAACAGGTGGTTTCTGGTTATGCTTTGGGGGGAAAATGTATTACAAATCATCAGACATTGTTATAGGTGTTGGTGGATTGTTCTTTCTTGTATTACCTGGAATGGTTATGTTTGATAGTAGCATTGCTGCTGCTACTGTTCCATACATTGATTTTGTGTTAAGATTGTGGTTGAAATCCCCTAGACTCTCCTGAGCTTGACATGAAAACCAAAATGTGTATCATTTGAGTATGTTTTTCTAAAATTTGAGTATTTATTCTGTGAAATAGTTCTGAGCGCGTCAATTCCAAAACAATAAAACAATAGACGTCTCCCAATTTAAATTGAACACATTGAATGACACTAATAAGAACATGGTGTTTTGTATATGTTATTGTGACAATGCAATTCGGCCACTGAGTATGTCATGGTGTCTACACTCTACATGGAGTGTATCAGGTAAATTCAAACAGTGGGCTTTGGAGACATGATGCTGAACTTAATATGCTTGCTGTGTGATACGGATAGCAATCATTCAAGGATTATTACATTCTTTCTGTAGACAAACATAGTTTCAACACATCCAAAAAAAATGTATATATCCATGAAAGAAAAAAAAAAGAATCAGACTATACGCCGGAGACTAATAAACCGGTCTCCAAAGCATCAAAGCAGACTCAGAAGCCCCCCTTGAATGAAGGGGAGCCTAATCTGACATCTATTTTACCTTTGATAACTGGGTATCCTAGTTTGAACTCTATATGATTATGAAACTAGAAGAAACTGTAGATATAAGAGAGATGCTCAAAATGAAAGATCATAAGCTATGTAGAGCTTTCTTGGAAGCTTTTGTTTTCGATTCTGCCTTGTGAGCTTTGTGTTTCGGAGGAGGACTACCACTATCTGTCCAGTTGGTCTCTCCCCAGTGCAGAAGCATGCTTTTCCAGTGACAGTCTTCCTCGAAACAAGTCTTCAAACGCAGGTCCTTGATCTTCCTCTTCCAATGCCCGTCTTTGAAATTCGCCTTCTCCGCTTGCCTTCGATCCCACTCCAGCGCGGCCTTCTGCTTTGTCCTCAACGAACAGAACTTCTGAAGGCCTTTGGGCATCGCATCATGGACTTTCCACCACCTCGTGTGAGCCACGTCGCTCGCAAACTCAAGTAGTATTTCGTTGTTCCAGTTGCAATCGTAATCTCTGAAACACAACCATGGCTTGTTACCCAAGTAGTGTAGCACGTAAAGTATAGGCGGGTCGGCCCCAAAAAGACGAGTCTTCATTTGTTTCTTCTCCTCTTCATCGCCGACCCAGAAGTGCTTCAAGAAGTTCATGTGCTTTGGAATTCTGTGCCACCATGTGAAGATCTCATTAAGGTACCCCTGGTCTCCACCATTGTAGGACTGAATTTCATTGATGTGCTCCATCAAAAGCTCAAATGTACAATTCGAAGGCTCGACAACCATCACGCCAGAATTGAATAATGTTGCATTATTGCCTATAGCGGAGATTTCTGGCATAGAAAATAAAAAGTCGATGTCTCGTAAGACCAGGAGGTCAGCATCGATGAATATGATCTTGTCATAATCTGTGAGTTGCCAGAGGCGAAACTTGCTGTAGTTCCACTCATTGTAGGCATCACGCTCGGCCTTTGGATTGCGAATCCGTTGGATGGTACGAATCTTCCATCCCGCCGCCTCGAGGCCACCACGGTGGTATTCGGAAATGCTGTCATCGACGAGGATCACGAGATCTCTTGTAGATCCGGCTTGGCGGATGCTCTGAGCAGCCGTGATCGCCCCACAAACATACATGTTCGCAGAGTGAAGGATCGTCACGTAGGCCACCCGCTGACTAGGTTCTGGTTGTGGCGCTCTGGTTGTTTTGAGTGGAAAAAAAAAATGAAAAGTCAGTTTACAATACATTTCTACAAGATGATGTTGATGTTATTTTCATTATAGATGCTAGTACACCACAAGAACAAAAGGAACCATGTGAAAATGGAGAATCATTGGGTAGGATTGATATATACTTTTAACAGTAGTGCAGCTTTAAAATCCAAACTAGATAAGCATTCACCATAGATATTATAGACTCAGACCAATGTAAGTTAATTTTTTCATACTTGGCATCGAATTTTGATGTATACCCATAGTACCATAGTCCACTCATACTTCAAAACAATGCTATAACTCTTCTGGGTAAGTCATACCATAATATACATTTCATAATTATAATACTGCTTTAAGTATGAACTATTAACACAACGATCCGTGTTTGGGATCTTGATGGCAGGAAAATCATATGATAGGTTTGAGAGTTACCTAGTCGATTGAAGTCATTGATGGGAGTGAGTTGTAAAAGATGTAAATGTAACATACCTATTCTAGTGAATGATTATTATTTTTTAGGCAAGTGTTTTGTTTTATATTTTGGTTAAACCTTATCCTATCGTCAGGAGTTAAGACTCATACCCATGATCTCTCAGTGAAGAGGGGAACAAAGTTAGCAAATTAATTGCACCGAGGAGTAATTTTAGCATAACAAGAACATATTCTCAGCTACAATGAAAACAATCAATCAATGGACGAAAAAAAAGCCAAATCATTCAAACATTCATTCGCAAGCCAAGTGTTATTGTATAATAACACAACTAAAACAAAAATGATGACATTACTGACCTTTGGCCTTGAGTGGAACAGCAAGCTCGCATGACCCCACTGGAAGCTGGAGCTTCTCCTTCAATGTCCTCAACTCGGGCCTGTAGAGCCATGTATTACCATTGCGCATGACACGCTCCTTGCACATGAAGAGGTTCGGGATCGGGAAACATTCAGTTACGAAGAGCACGTGCACAGGATGTTGGCTTCCTAAGAAATTGGCAGCAATTTTTGCAGCAGATAGTTGTAAATGCAACCGAGCTACATCTCTCATCCACTCTCTTGACCTGTTACATGGAAGCTTGACTGCAACAATATCAGGTTTTGTGTGTTTTGGGAACTTTGGCTCAGGCAAAGAAGGACAAACAGGCACTTCTGATTCTTCTTCTTCATCTATCCATTCTGGATACAAAGCCTCCCAAGTGACGCTGCTGTCAGCATGTTTAATATTCAAAGCCTTGGCTTCAGCACTTGGTAATATTTGCTGCCAGTTTTTGATCTCTGTGGTATTAAAATTGAGTAAAAGACGTTCAGTCGTCCTCTTCTGTTTGTGAAACTCTTAATTGTTTCTGAAATCTCAATCCAATTTATATCTAAAAGTGATGTATAGCGTGGGTCTGCAGTCATCGTTTCCTCTTCTGACCTGCATTTCTTGTAAGTTTCAGTATATTCTCAAGTATTTGTTAGCCAAACAAATAAAACATGTAGACAGAATGTATCAAGTAAAAAGGTGGTTTAACTTCTAATGTTCTCTCCTCAAAGATAATGGCCCGGAAGCACCAGATAACAAGGCTTTATATAGTGATAAAGAGTAATGATAAAATCATAATATTAAAAAATGAGAACAAAAAATGAGCCAAAGGAGTATGAAGTTTGGAATATTCTTTTATATCCTCCTCACCCCTTTCTTTCAAGTAATTTCATCCCACTTTACAGTAAGTGAATTTCAAATATCCATCGGCATATACGTGAGCAGATGTTGGAAATATCACATTCTATGTAATAATTACTCACAAAAGATACATAGATGTCATAATTTCCAACTTGGAGCCACCAAAAATTCATGCCAAGCTGAGATGTATATTAAAGATATAGAACATACCCAGAACCAGAGTGCGAGGGATTGTTGCTCTGATACCGAGACGGAGAGAAGCAGATCAAGAAAAAAGTGCCACATATGATAATGACCAAGACTAGTTTCAGAGTACGCAACTTGTAGCCTGTACTCCTCTCAAGGCAGGAAAGGGTGATGGGCTTCTCAACTTCATGGGAATCTTTGGTTCTGTGGGACCTTCTTTTGCTTGTATCATCACTGTATCAATAAAAAACCAAAACCCAAATAAGCAATCCAAAGATTCTAAGAAAGCTGAATTGAGATACTAAATTGACAGTAAGCACCGTGTTAACGTAAATGCCACGCTAACATGGGATAACTGGAAGGCCTCAGATGCAGGATCATAAGCAGATTTCAGGTGTCCAAAATAAGAAAATAAGAGATGCATGATGTAAGAAATCAACATCATGTATTCATATTCTCCCAAAAACAGTGTAGATGTATTAGACGGGGGAATCAGAATTCAAATATCAGCTAAAGATGATGGCCAAGCATGGATACATAGTAAGATTGGCTCATTTATGAGAATAAGAGGGACAAAACAGCTTGAATCCATTCCTTCCCAAATAGACATCAGTGTAAAAATTCAAAATTTAATTCTTGTCCCTTTTGAGACCAAAATTCATAAAGAACAAAATATTTTATCTGGAATGGACATGATTTGCGTTATGAAAATGTATGTTCAAGGCTAGTAAAGATAAGAAAACCATGAAAGGAGAAACAAGCAACAAATTGATGCTGATATTTAAATCATTAGTATGAGAAAATTTAATGATAAACAATCACCATTCATCTTATTGTCACAAGGTAAGGCCTGAAGAAGAAAAATTTCTTCTCACCACAAATGATCACTTGTCCTTTGCAGGAGTAGACTTGGTGCATATGCACATAATAAATGCACAGAGAACATAATCCAAAATCAATATTAATTAACAATCAAAGTAGTAGTCCCCCACAATCTATGTATTATATAATGTTCATCATTAAAAAGGATTCAACTATAATGAGTGAGTTCCAGCAATTAGAACATCGATCACAAACTTTCAATCAATATCTACCTGTCTACCACTAAGTTCTTTTTAAGAAAGTCAACATTGACACCTCATCTCAGGAAAAAGACCTGAAAACTTGTCTCATACTTGATCTTGCATCTTTTGCAATACCCAAGATGTTTTGAGAAAAAGAAACCCACAAAACAGAGTCTGAAAGACAAACCATTGAAAGGAATTGCAAATGAGGCTTCAATTCTTATGGTTTGTGTGGAAGGATTGCATCTTAGATCACACACTTAACTCTCCAAACACAAACACCATCTGCGAAAATGAAGTTCATTGCCTTTCAAATGGAACCAACCATTAGCTCCTAAGAAAGTGAATTTCGGAGGAAGAACAAAATAAAGGTTCTCCAAAGTGCATCAAGGCCGAACAAGTCATATATCACAATGTAAACTATTAATCATCTGACATAGATCTTGAGAATATTCAGCAATTCTATTTAACCAAACCCAATTATTTAAATATTCACCAATTCAACAAATTTTAAACATTTCTCTTTACACAAAAGAATGCATCAGCCAAAACAAAAAGCAACATGAAAAACAATTCAAGACTAATCCATGTGAACTCTTCAATCTTCAAACGAACAGATGGCTGAACAAGACAGATATCACAATGTAAACCATTCGTAGCCCGACATACATTCTGAGAAAATTCAAGAACTCCATTTAACCAAACCAATTATTTAGATATTCACCATTTTTACAAAATTCAACAGTCCCCTCTTTACACAATAGAATGCATCAGCAAAATCAAAAGGCAACATGAAAAAGAACTTCAGAGTTCAGTCTTCAATAAAAAATTGAAGACCAGAAGCTCTAATTCCAATGGAAATTAAGGAAGCATAGAAAGAAAAAGGGAATCCCCAATTCCACATCAAAATCAACCAATAAGAAAGCTATAAAAACACAGGATGAGCAGTGCATATAAAATATAAACAGATTTGAGGAAACAAAAGAGAATAAAAAAATGAACTCACAAAGTCCCAGATACTCTGTGCCTGGCCTCCACAGGGCCCGGAGAAGATCCCATAGAACCTCTCATCAGAACTCAACAGGGGAAGACCTCATCTATCCTGATAAAAAAAAAAAAAACCAATATAAAAAATCAAATTAAAGGAAAAAAAAACTAAATTTAACGGCCTCAAATACTATATTAAACAAACGAGAAGATGTCATTAAAGAATTCACAGTCAAAACCATTGAACACATTGAGGACCAAAACAAGAATCTTGATAAGAACAATTCCATCAATCTATATGAATATAATTCTGCATAACCACAATCAAATATAAAAATCTACAAATACCCATTATCAAAATCGAAAAAAAAAAAGACAACCCACATGATGGAAACCCCCAGAAAACTTCAAATTAAGAGAAAATCAACATAAACCAAACATCAAAAGAAGAACCAAAAGCAGTACATTCAAGAAGCTTCAAAAGTCCACAAAAGTTGGCAACCCACATAGACTAAACGATATATACATAAAAAACAACAGCAACCAAGATAACAATCCATTAAATAAGAGCCTCCCAAATGTTGAATTGGTCAAGTTACAGTGACTGTTGAACTACCCATGTAAAAACATAGCATTTCTTGACCAATTTTGTTTTTGTTTTTTTAAATACCCATACAGAGAATTCTTTCATTCTTACCACTCTCTCTCTATCTGAATCAAATAATGGATTGATAGAGAGAGAATTCGATAAGAACTGTTTATATAGTGAGAGAGAATTGTAGTTAAAGCTGTTTCGTTTGGAAGAGTTGATGTTGGTAAGAAACGAAGAAGGGTGTGATTTTACCACCTATGTTGTTATAGTTCACTCATATTGACCTGCTATAGGCCTATAGCCGGTTATCACTGGTTTTGATTATGTGTTTGGGGTGGAGATGGGCGTGACTATAAACGTCGGCGCCATATTTTTTTTACATGTGTAACGTATAATCCCCGACAGAGATTTGATTTTCATTTTATATGTTTTATTATGTGATTATATATGTAACGGATGGAATTATTTTTGCTTTAATTTGTCATCCTTTTCATTTAACGGCTCTGATTCTCTCATTTGATGCATGGTTGATTTGTAGCCATAGATGGAATTGTTGGTTAATGTGTGGATCCACCTATTGTTATTATTATGAGAATTAAATTATATTATAGTAAGAATGTAAGATAATAGTTGTTAGTATTTTAAAATCTAACTTGGCGTGGCTAGTTAAACTTTCACTTGGTCTGAAATCTGGTTCGGTTCATCCTCAGAATTTGTTTTGTGTGAAAAATCGATAAAAACCGATCGACCAACTAATTAGACTAGCAAGTTTTTAGAACCGATTGCAGATTGATTCAATCGACCAGTTCTTTATTCATATATATATCATGATTATTTATTTATTAAAAATATTAAATATGTGTGTGTATACTTAATATCATGGCTCAAATTTAGTTAACCCAATAATTAAACAAGAGATTCTTTAAATACATCATTTTTCAGGTTTCAATTAATACACATTTTTTTACACCGTCATGTCATCGAAGCACATCACGTGAAAAATGTAGTGAAATTCACTTAAACTGCATTGTACTAGAAAACTCATGTGAATTATTCATTTCTTAAAGAAAACGTTTTAAATGATGATTTAATGGATAACTATCATCACATCATGTTAACATGGAGATTCATATATGGTAACAGATATATATCACTTGTTCCATTATTCATTTTATTATGATATGGCATTGGATATTGTATGTTATATATTATAATGTATAAGTTAATTCTTATGCATGTCACAATCAACACTTAAAAATAAACACATGTTAACTGTGAGTACATGTTATATATGATAAGAAAAAAAAAGTTGATGTGCATCTCATGTGTTACAAAAGTAACATATCAAAATACCTCATTCATTCTTCATTTTATTGTTCTATTAACCAATTATCTAAAGAGAATTATTTAAAAAATGACATAAAAATGTAAGATCCTATGTTGGAACTTAATAAAAAAATAGTATCCTAATTGTTTACCCCAAGGTCACATCATATGAGGACCACCAAACTCAAATATTGAACCTTATGTTCCAAATCAAGCCAATGATTTATTTTCACTAAAGCAAATATTTTGGATTCTCCATGAGTTGGTAAGTGGTTTTAAAAGGAATTTTTTTTATGGCTCACCTTTTCAATTATTGAGAGTGTGAAAGGCAATCAATATGTGATTTTTGTGATTGTTCTATTATAACCTATTAATGGTACATCGTTGGTTTTTATTAGCTGCCACTGAAAACAACATTGCCCATGTGCGAAGTATATTAAAGAAAAAAAAAACAAAACAAAGTTGCTTCACTTACCACACACAACCATTCATATAAAATGAGGACCACCTTTGAAGCACAAATGAAACTTTTCAATTTTTTTTAAAAAAAAGCTTAACAACGTTTCATCAGAGCCGGCGACCAACTCATAAAATGGGGTCCTGTAGATATATATTAAAATTTTTAAGTGAATGTTTTAACCATATTAGTAATAAAAAAGTCAAGAATAAGCAAACAAATAATAATAATAATAATAACTGAAAAATAAAATTAAAAAAAACGCTTGGAGTTCTTCTTTTAAAAGGAAATAAAAATCACAAAGATAAGATCATTTTTTTTATACAAAATAAATAAATCCCTATAAAATAGGAATATACTTAAAACATATTAAATATATAAAGATACATATGAGATTTTTAAAAAATCACAAGAAAACAACTTTGCATAATTATGTCAACTAAGATTACATTTTCAAAGAAAACTTATAAATGTAAAATTTAAAATAGATAAGAAGACATATTTAAGTTATTTTTTCAAAAAAAATTAATTTTAGAGTATCGTTACACACGGTTTTTATTCCAGCCCCAATTCCAATCCCATATGCATTGAGCATATACTCACCTGAGCAGAGCATATGCTTCGATAAAAAAAACACATTTTTTATAAATACATCTATGCAATTAATTAAAGTATATGCTTTATTTTTTTATAAAAATATTATCCTTAATTTTAATGTAAAAAACTTAACATAAATTTTTTTTTAGATTTAAGGCCCTCTTTGGAGAAGGGGCCCTAAGCGGTCGCCGCCGATAGTCAGGGTCATGCGTTTCATGGCATTGGCATCTGCAATTCAATACTCAAAACAATTTAAGTTTTATTAATGTAATCTTGACATGAAAATATCAAAATATAATTTATTTTAAAGTGACAGCTTTTTTTTCCCTAATTATGAGACCAATTAAAATGCTAAAACAATTGTAAATTGCTTGACTTGAAAAAGCAATTTTTTTATTGCGTAACATCACCTTCCAATTTTAATTTAATATTGCATAATTTTTTTCCCAGTGAAATATAACACTCTAGAATACATTTACAGTGTTTATAGTTAGCATTCTGAAAGATTCGCACCAAAACTATTTTTTTTTAAAGGGAAAATTGTTGTTTTATGTATAAAACTAAATAAAATCGTGCATATATATTCATTATTATAATTAGTGTAGCATGCATGTATAAATAATTTATATAATATATGTACGTTTTTTAAAATTCTACATGTGTTGGTATATGTATAAATTACGTGTATATACATGTAGCTTCAGATTATTTATTTATTTTAAAGACCTTATATTTTTTTAGATAAATGTCGAAATTGGAACCCATGATCTCTCAATTATATATGTTTTTTTTGTCAACCACTCAACTAAAAGCCAAAAAAATTGATATAAATTGTTAAAACAAAAGTTGATGGAGATTCCGGCGATGATTTCGGCAATTTCACTTTCTCACAATCACTTGATCTTTAGAGGTACTCCGATATATGTGGAGAACATTTGAGATTTATTGAATATTTCATTAAATCTTGAGGTTTCTCTTATGCTAGAGCAAAGATGGTGGCTTTTATTATGGAGAGACTATATGTTAAGAAGTAATTTATACTTGGTTTTTTTTCATTTTACCAGAAAATAATAGATGTCTCTTCTACTTTTATCTCCCTGATGGGTTTTTGTATATACATTCTTTGATTGAGTATCCATTTTCTTTAAAATATAATTAAGAGTGAATGCTTACTTACTTTCGTAACAAAAATAAATAAATAAAAGTTGATAGACATTCTGAGAGAGAGAGAGATTATCATCTCAAATGCACACTCCAAAAGCTCTCCCATGTGTTTTGATGATTCTACAAGACCCCCAAAAATGACATATGAGCTTAATTATGATACGATGACAGATAGGATGATTGGATGAATATGTATACAATATTTTTTTTTATGAGAATTTGGCATGAGCCTTAGATAAAATCAGGCAAATGCCGATAGTGAAGTACAAATCAAACACAGACACTAACACACCACCCAGATAAGTAGGAGAGGATTCTACTTACCTGGGCTAAAAGCAAAACATGCAAGATTACATGGATATAGTGAGTTTTTCCCTTACAAGAGACACCGATGAAGCCCCCGCACATTGAGAATATATATACAGTATTAACCAATAATATTATTATGTTCTATTTATATTACCTAAAAGATACATAGTTGTTCATTGAAAATCAATCTTTAGTTCACAATGGTGATCATCTGGACAAATTGGAAGGGAAGAAAACATAAGGATTAAGGTTGATGGGATCAAACAGAGGCTGAATGAAAGATGACTTGTCAGGCTTTTTTATTATTGGAAGCAAAGCAAAGGCCATGCAAATATGCAATGCAAGCTTTCTTGCTCTCTTTTTTGTCCCTTGGTGATTAAGGGATCATTGGATCACTTTGGTACTGGAATTCAGAAAAATAAATAAATAAAAAACAAAAAATAATTAAAGAAAATAACCACCACTTCATCAAGGTTTTCACATTGAAAACATGTGGGAGATATTGTAAACGAGATATTGTAACAGTGCTCAGAAAGAAAAATGTTATGTTCAACCCCCCCTCTACAGTCCATTTGCAACTCATATATATTTTATAAATATATACCTAGATAATGAATTACATTCTTATATATAAAAAACAAGTAAATAATTGTATGAATTGAGACAGCAGAATATATGATTTTATATACTATATAAGAAACATAAGATGAGGGGATCAAATAGAGGTTGAGGTAGCGTTTGAAACCATTTTTAAACATGCTTTTGTTTTTTTAAAAAGGAAGGTGTTTCTAAATGCCTCCACAAAAGCAGATGTAATTAAAAAGCTTATTACAACTTTTAGTAGTAAAATGTATGCTTTTAGTACAAAAGGGTAGAAAATGAACTTCCTAAAATCAAATTGAGTTTATTTAAGTTTATTGAAAATCATACTTTTTTAATGTGTTTACAAACGAATCCTAAATGAGAGATGACTTGTCAATGTGTGATTTTTTTTATTATAGGAAGCAAAGCAAATTCCATGAAAATATGCAATGCAATGCAGTGCAAGCTATCTCGCTTTAAGAGATCATTCAGATCACTTGGTATTGGAATTCAAAAAAGAAAAAAAAAGAAAATTAAAAGAAACAACTTCATCTAGGATTTTACATTGAAAACACGTGGGAGATGGTGAAAAGCTTCATTAAAGAATGAAGGTGCTTTGTCACAGGCATTAGTGAATCTATTATAGAAAACGTGAAATTTTTTAAATGAGATATATATCTCGTCCAAGAATGTATTAACTTGTCGGATAGTTATAGAAGTATTGAGACTATAAGCAAAGTTGTGTAGGAGATTGTGTAACAATGCCCAGAAAGAAAAATGTTACGTTCAACCCCCTCTACAGTCCATTTGCTGCTCATACACGAGTTTACCACACCGGCTCAACCAGTGATATCACCATCTCAACCCACTGATGCACCTTCTTTATCAGCACCTCCAGCTCCTAGGAAAACTAAACAAAATGTATGGAAAAAAATATTTGGATGATTGTTAACCAAATCTATTGTATGTTGGTAAATGCAAACTCTTTTTTGTACTTTCGATTTGTTAACTAAAACTATTGTATGTTAGTAAATGCAAACTATTTTCTGTACAGGTTACAAACAAAACTTGGTTTTCGTGCATTTTTTTATATTGGAGGCGTCATATATATGTGGCGTCTCCAATGTAAAATACAGTTTTCTATCTGGTTTTATAAAGGAGGCGCTATATATATATAATACCTCCCTATATAATCCAAAACAAATGAGGCACTATATATAAGGTGCCTCCTTTATATTGGCACCCCTACTTATGGGGCAGAAAAATGCCTAGAGACGCTGTATATATAAGGCGCCTCCAGAATTTTTCTGTTTTCAAAGGAGACGCCTTATATATGCATCGCCTCCTTTGTATCGACACCCCTCTTGTCGGGCAGAAATATAAAAGGAGGCATTGTATAGGACAGACAGCCAAAGCTACAGGGCTTTTTTACCCAAACTCTTATTCCCATATCTTTGTAGTGGAATATGCGTTCTACTATCTTTTGGAAGCACTAAAAACTGAATAATTTATGTATACTATTTGTCGTTTATGAACTACTAGTATGATATTAACCCATTACCGAGGGAGTGAAGAATGAACTCTTCAAAGATCATCGATCTATGTTAGATATGACAATAGACGGACTATGGCGCCTCCCTTTAAAACAAAAAAAAACACTTGAGGCGCCATATATATGGTTGCCTCCAATGGAAAAAAAAATGATCAGTGCTGACCAGTGTTACTTTTTGCTAATATTGTCCATCCGATGTTATTTTTGCTAATATTAGTTTAAACAGTGCTATTTATGCTAATTTCCCTTTTTTAAATATATACCTACATAATGAATTGCATTCTTTTATAAAAAAAAGTAAATAATTGTATGAATTGAGACAATGGATTATATGATTTATATATACTATATAAAAAAAGCTAGGATGATAGGATCAAACAGAGGTGCAATGAGAGATGACTTGTCATTTGTCAATGTGTGGCTTTTTTATTAAGGAAAAATCGATATAACTTCCTATAAACTTAGATAAATTGGTATATGTTCCTGTAAAATCGATTAATCGGTACAGATCTCTAAAAAGTATGTATGGTTAACAGTTTTAGTCTCTGTATTAAATTCCCATCAATATGCATAGAATATTAGAAAAATATTCCGTTTACTCAACGGAGGTCGTCCAAACAACATTCAAATAACTTTCTAGAAACTAAAAGCAGCTTTTAACTTTTGCAGCTTTATGCACACATTTTGAGGGTGTAATGATGATGATTGCTTTATAAAACACAGATTTTGATGTATAGTTTAGAGATAAAATCTAATAATGATGATGTATCTAAGTTGACATGTTTGATAACAACTTTTAACTTTTAACTTTAAAATGATTATGTGTTTGAATTGATGTGACCCTAAAAGCTAAAAACTGCTTTTGGGGTTTGTTGTCAAACATGAAGAAAAATTCAATTTAGTTCTTTTGAGGACAAAAGTACCCCGTCTTCTCCAACTAAGAATCTGTTTTCCCTGTTGTAAAGTGTACAACATTTCCACACATTGCCACAGAGTGTCCAAAACATTTTTACAATAACAAGTCTTCATAAATTAAAGAAAACAAAAACATTAATGCAATATACAAAGTTGTGACCTGCTGAAGTACAGCTAACACCATACTTCTCTACTCTCCAGATCATGGACCACCTCACAACAACAATTCATCCTCCTGATAGCAACTACTTGTTCTCCTGACAGCAACTAAGTCTTCATCAATATCCATGATTAATACGTTACTTCATCAATATGCATAATGAACACTTACCTTTCAGCTATTTTCAGATTAGCAACCTCTTTTGGTTATAAATTTTCCTCTAACCCCCCAAGTGTGCTCCCTCTCCTCCCTCCCAGGACCTTGTAATAGAATGGTAAGAAATTGAACAAATTAAACGATAACATCCCCACAAAACAGAACATGTTGAACCTGGAAAAATTGCAAACGAAATCTGAACATAATTTATACCTTGAATGCTGAAGACTTGTCTGTATACTTGTTCCACACACATTCATTCTTCAAGAACAAAAAAAAAAAAAACACATTAACTACACAATATCAAAGGCGGTGTTTTCTCTCAATAAATGTAATTGGGTCGGAGGTCTGCCTCCTGATGAAGATCCGGGTTCTCATGCCTGATCCTGCACCAAGAGAGCTTGAGACACCGGTGTGGTGTCGGTCAAAGGGACTCTGACACTCAAGTCAGTGGAGTAAATGAATGAAGAAGATGACTCTAGAACCAAAAGACTAGGGTGTTTTTCGAGTGTTTACTTGTGAATGTCCCTTCTCTCTCATTTTCTTATCCTTTTAGCCGAGTGAGTGGTCACGTTATTTCCTGCTCAAACATCCCTCTGTCTCGACTGGAATCAACTGGAATCACATAGAAGATTCTGTGAGGTACAGGATTGAGTGTTTGTTATGATATCGTGACTATGTGGCGAAGCTTTATTGGCCCAAACTGGGATTGTGACGAGCAGTGGCAGGCAGCTTGTCGAGGTTAGAGCATGTCTCTGCCAATTCGGCGGAGCAGAGCAGCACTAAACTTGCCTTGCAGTGTCAATGGTTCCTCTCCTCTCCTCTTGTTGTTAGGACTGGGTCTAAACCCACGTCAGGGTGGCTAGACTTGGGAATGTTCCAACAGTTATATTTTGTGTAGGTAGTTAATCTTGACTGTCATCGAAATAGTGGTGGTCTGATTGCCAAGCTGTCCTGCCCAGGATCCCCCGAGTAGGGCCTCGCGAGCAGGATTTTTCGAGTAAGACTTCCTAAACGGGGCTTCTCGAACAAAGAACTGGGCCTTCTCCTTGAGCAATTTAGAATTGGTCATATTCTGGGCAGGGTCGTACTATCCGCTTACCCGATTAACTTGGACACATGATGCTCTCAAGAAGATTGCAAGATTTTCCCTTTACAAATATAATCGAATAAAAATCATACACAACTAGTAAGGGTAGACCTCATTCCACCAAATGTAAGGTACACCTCATTACACAATATAATTCAATAATTACACTATATTGAACCAATATTATTGCCAAATCAGAAAATTAAACTTGAATAAAAAGGCCCTAATCACAAAAGCATGCCATTTCAAAATATAAAAAAGCCCTAATCACGAAAGCATTTGAAATGTGAAGCCCACAAAACCCTAATCTTAACAGAGGCCTTGAATTCCTTCATAGGAGATGTCAAATGACTTCCATGAAGCTTCCGATGGCTTTCAGGTCACTGAGATTCATAGGGTTCAGGGTTAGTTGAGGTGACAATAGGACTGAAACATTAAACTAATAATACAGGGACCTGTACCAATTAATTAATTTTACAGGGACCTATATTGATTTAGCTAAGTTTATAGGGAGTTATATTGATTTTTTTTATTATTATTGGAAGCAAAGCACATGCTATGCAAATATGCAATGCAAGCTCTTTGGCTCTTCTTATCTCTTGGTGAATAAGGGATCATTCAGATCACTTGGTATTGTAATTCAAAACAAAGAAAGAAAAAAAAAAGAAAGAAGAAGAATGAAACAACAACTTCATGAAGGACTTGTAAAACAAAAACTACTTCATCAAGCGTTTTACATTGAAAACACGTGGGAGAGGGCGAAAACCTTCGTCAAAAGGTTTGGGGGGGGGGGGGGGGGGGGTTGTGCTTTATCGACGTCATCAAGAGGGGGGATCTATTTGTAAAAAACGTGAAAATTTTCTAACATGATGTTTATCTCCTCTAAGAAGCTGGTATATAACTCGTTGGACAACTGTTGAAGTAATTTTGACTACAAGTAAAGTTGTAAATGAGACTGTGTAACAATACTCTAAAAAGAAAAATATTATGTTCAACCCCCTCTAAATTCCATTTGCAACATACACATTACTTTAAGTATATACTTAAACAATGAATTATTATTCTTTTATTAAAAGAAGAAAATAATTGTAAGACTTGAGACAAGTGGAATGTATGATTTTATACAAACCAGTGAACTAGTGACAACAAAGGGGATTGCAAGAGGCACTGGAAGTGTATCAATGCCCTGAAGGAAAGGAAAATATTAAGCATTGAAAGTGTATAAAAACAATATATTGGGTTATATGAGACAATATAATTATGAAAAATGTTACACTAATAAGTCATTTTGACAATCTACAATTCAAAGCACTGAGCACACGTTTTTATTTTTTAAAAATAATAAACATCATGTATAGATGTATATATTTTGATAAAAAGTACATATTGCTTCATTTCGAATTTAATGAACATATTTTGAGTAAGTGCAAGAAAAAAAATTAATAAGACATATACATCCTCTAATGATATGTATGTTTTACTAGATTTCTAAAGAGGTATATATAAGATTGTATTTTGAACTGTAAAAAGAATTTATTGTATAGCTCTCTAAAATTATGGATAATGTTACATACAGTTCTTTTTTCAACCACAATTCTAATTTACAAGTGTTTTAAATTTTTTAAAAATAATATACATCATCTAATAATTTATATGTTTTTATAAAAAATGAAACACATACTCCAATGAATTGTAAAATTTATTTTATTGAAACATAGACTTTGTTAATGTGAGTATATAATCCAGTAATTTTTTGTTATGGAAGCCTTTGTAAGGCCCACTTAGGCCCACTAAAGAGATTGCCTTCGCCGACTCGGTTTTCAGTGCTTCGTGTCACTCAACGAATCAAAATATGACACGTGGCCGAACCTACCGAACACAACGACGGTTCTGACGTGGACAAGTCCCTTTTTTCTTGGTACTTCTCTTTTCGTAAAATTAGAAGGAAACATTAGGGTTTCTCTTTCTAAAGCCATCTCAGGTTCGATCACTTACGATCAGTTGTTTTTTCGTTTCTTTTACGTTTCTTGATCTTTTGTTGTAATGTGACCTCGATTTCATGTGGTTGTAAATTTTTTTTTCTTTCTGTTTTGCGTGTTTTTGTTAAGTTTTTAGGGATTATTGATCATGGACTGATGCATTTTTAAAGCTTGATTTATGATTTGAATCTGATTTCCTGAAAGATGTGATCTTGCAAACAAACGACCCAAGCTTTTTATTTCTTTCACAAGTTTTGAATTTGCATTGATGGGTATGTTTTCAAGAATGGGCGTTTGATTGGTTTTGGTTCTTTAATGTTCATCGTGTTGACTACATACCTTTGGGAGTTGGTTTTTGGTGGAAAAAAGTTGCAAATTTTAAGTACTGTTTGATTGGTAGTCGAGTGATTCTGCTTTTGGGTTTAAGATGATCGTTTGCTCGATATCCACTGTGTAGATGTGTTTCAGCTGTGTTTGTACCTTATGTAGACTGCGTGGCTACATAAGGAATTTGATCAGCATTGAGGATGGCATAAGCAGTTTTAGATGATATGTTTACAACATGATGATTATGATTTTGAAGTTCAAGGAATTTGATTGGCATTGAGGATCTGAGATACATGCAAATGGAAGGTCTATTTACCTCTGTGGGTCAAGTTTACACTTCAAATCATCCTCAATAGATAACTTAATGGATTTTTCTGATCATTCTCTGACTAGTGATTAATTCAGAATCACTGAAAAGGGTGAATAGAATGTTGTCTATTGGGATAAAAGTTATTACACACATAGTATATGAGCATTGGGTATCTTTGCCTATGACTGCGAGTTTGCTAAATAGGGGATCTAGTAATAATGGGGGTGCTCCAGTGCTTAGCCGGAATTTAAATTATGATGTTTTTGAAGTTTTCCCCTTCACATGTTTGTTAGAGTTCATACTATAGATAAGTTGGGTCTACTGGGGATTTGAAATAAGTTAGAGAATTCAATAGTTTGACAGACAGTCATGAGGATTAGCACAGTGTTCTGTGTTCATTGCTCTAGCCAGTTGATGTGTGGGTGATGGAACTACCCTGATGTGGAAAATGCTTGTTGCCAGCCAAGATCAATGGACAGGTTTTTCTTTTCTTTGGGGTTGAAGGGGGGGGGGGGGATGCTACATTTGAAGCCATATTTCCCTGTTAGTTTGTAAAATGATATCCACATGCTTGCATCACCCAATGATTTTATCCTTGACTTTTCGCTGTTTGAACAGCCAGAAGATTTTCTTTCGCTATTTCCTAAAGCATTTGACATTTTATTCGACCATTTTGTCAAACTCTTATATCTCATGTAGTCTGCTTTTCTCCAAATTCCTTCTTACATTGATATTTGTAAAATCTTTTTCTCCAAATAAGAATTGCTTTGCTAAATGATGACTTTCTTCTCTTTTTCAGATTGACCAGCCATGGGCTTCATTTGTATTGGCACAACCTACTAGCAATGCCCCTGGAGCATAGTTATTTTCATGGAAACTGCTTGATGGAAATCTGATTGGGAGAGCCTTTTGGATCTGATTCCAGATTTGGATTGGGATTGGGTCCTCTGATTTTTTTTATATTGCTACATTGTTCTACAAATGTCGAGGAGGATCATCTTCTTTGCTCTGTATCTTCTTATTTCTCTGGTTGAATCAAGTCGACCAGGAAAGTTATCTCTAAACATGGGTTTAGAATCCGTTGTATTACCAAGCTGGCCTGTTCTCTCTGCGGGCATATTTGTATTTGTTGCTCTTTTGTCGTCTTTGTTACTTATCTTGGAGCATCTTTCCGCTTACCATCAGCCCGAGGTTTGCTCTTGTAACTGTTGTTCTTGATGGTCAAGCATTTGCGTCAAACTCGTTTCCATAGCTTTTACTTGTGGCCTAGATTTTGTTTTTGGATAATTTATTCAGCCTTTGTATTAATTATCATTGCCCTCGGAATCACCTTGTGCATCTCTTTGGGATGGACGCAAATGATCTGTGTCATTATATATGCCTAGTTAGTTTAATCATGCTCTTATATATGGAATTTTAATCTTGCAGCAGTGCATGCATTTGAATTCTAAATATCCACCAATTCTGTAGAGCTTAGCTGTTTTTTTGGTACTTGTTTCTTAAGCTTTTATGCCATCCTTCTTGGTTGGTAACTGTACTAACATTTTTTTTTCAGGAGCAAAAATTCTTGATTGGACTCATTTTAATGGTCCCTGTTTATGCAGTTGAATCGGTATGTCGCTCTTTATCTTGCTATGGTACCCATTTACTGTCCTTCAATCATTTTTTCCCATTGTGATGTCATTTTTCAGGAATTTTTCAATCATTTTTTCCCATTGTGATGTCATTTGTCAGGAATTTTCTTTCTGACTAATACGATTGTTGATATTATCATTAATTCAAAGTATTTTTGCAGACCATTTTTAAAAGGCTTGTCAAATCTGAGGATCATTTAATTTTTTTGTGAATTGAATGCGTTCTTTTCCACTTTCATACACATGCATGACATACCAGAATTGCTAAAGTACAGCTAGATTGCTAAAAATTGTGAACTTCTTTCTCCATATGAGATTGAAATCTGAAATTGTTATTTGGGTTGGGTTTCAGCTCCTTTCAATTTGAGCACATTTTTATATCTTGTAACACTATGTTTTCTTTTGCCAGTTCTTATCACTATTGAATACAGAAGTGGCTTTCATATGTGAGATAATGCGGGATTGCTATGAGGCCTTCGCTTTATATTGCTTTGAGAGATATCTGATAGCATGCCTAGGTTTGTTGTTCTTCAACTTGGACATTTATCTTTGTGTTTACTGTTGAATGGTTTGATTTTCATTCCTTCTATCCTTCAATAAACTGTTCCTTTTCTTGAAATATTTATTTTTATGAATATATCTTTTATAATGCAAATTCCTTCCTTGCATTGTCCCACACTGATGAACCAACCCTGTTGCACTTCGTACTAAATGATTTGCAATCCACTCCCTGATCATATTGACATTTAACAAGAGGTCCCTATCCGGGGGGGGGGGGGGGGGGAGCGTGTTCATTTTTTACTAGCCATTTATGTCCACTACATCAAATTGTGAAATTCTGTTGGTTGTCTTGTTTAGTTATGGAACCTTATTGGGTTGTTCTGGAGCAAGCTTTTTAATTTCAACCAAATCATCATGATGTTGTTAGTCTATTAGCAATCTGGGGAGGGGAGTTCCTTATGTAAACTTCACACATCTGAGGTCAACTGCACTATGTTGTGTGAGGGTGGTAGTTTGAGGAGGTCAAATGACTGCCTAATTTCTAACTTCTATTGCAATACAATGCGCTAGAATGAGCGCGTTGACTTGGACCATTTTATAGACCTCAATTGGGAAAACGTATTTGAGGGGGACTGAGAAGAATACCTTGTGTTGATCATGTGTTAATTTCTGGTCACTTCGGTCATGTTAGTTCCAATGATGTCTTTTGCCTTTTGGAATCATATTGCATGAGTTAAGCCTCCCTCTATCTGTAACGGTATAGAGGGTTTCCTATTTTTTAATTTTCTTATTTAAATTCCTTTTTGAAATTTGAAACCAGAACAAGGATGCTCTAATTTCTTTGGATGCTACCATCCTATAATTCATTTAGTGATATTTTATATCTTTAATTGGCAGATTATCCTTTGTAGTGCAGTTTTTAGTATTCAACAAAGGTTTTAACTCTTTTAATTGTTATCTTGTTCCTTATCAGGTGGAGAGGAAAGTACCATTAATTTCATGGAGAGTCAGACTCAAATCAGTTCCAGTGTACCTCTCTTAGAAACTGCATATTCTGATGGTGTTATTAAACATCCATTCCCATTGAATTGCATAATAAAGAAATGGTATCTTGGTTCTGACTTCTATGAAGCCGTTAAAATAGGCATCGTTCAGTATGTATGTTTTCATATTCCGCACGATATTTTTTGAAAATTTCCTTGTATATGTTCCTTTTATAATTTACAAGTAAATATTTGTTCTTTCAGATGATATTGAAAATGATTTGTGCACTTTTAGCAATTATTCTGGAGCTTTTCGGGGTTTACGGGGAAGGGAAATTCCAGTGGAGATATGGGTAGGCCCTTATTCGTATCTATTTATGGGTTTTAATGATGAAACTTGTATAATGGCCATTTGTAATTCTTTGATGAAATCATTGCAGTTATCCATATCTGGCAGTGGTCCTGAACTTCAGCCAGACCTGGGCTTTGTATTGTCTAATACAGTTTTACTCCGTCATTAAAGACAAGTTGGAACCCATCAAGCCTCTGGCCAAATTTTTGGTTTTCAAGTCCATTGTATTTTTGACATGGTGGCAAGGTGTTGCAATTGCATTTCTCTTCTCAATGGGGGCCTTTAAGGGATCTTTGGCTCAAGAGTTGAAAACACGCATCCAGGACTACATCATTTGCATTGAGGTAGAATGGTGAAATGTTGTTCTTGTTATATTGAAATCCTAAATGTATGAAAAAGTCTGAGTTGACATGTACATCCATATTCGTAGGCCATATATATGAATGAAATATTTTTTTGCATATCTTTGTTAGTTTGACAATTTAAGATAATTCTTTTCATTCGTTATCTTAAGACACTTGTACAATTTGATTTAACTAAATAAATTCTTTGTCATTCTAATTCCAATAATAAAAAAAACTTCTTTATCGTTCTATTGAAATGTGCATTGATGCTAAGGGGTTTAGTATTCTCATTTAGGGTGTGTTTGTTCACCAACTTGGATGGAAATAAAAGAAAGTGGAGGAGTTTGGGTCAAAGAGAAAATTATGAAAAGTAAATCATTTTCCCTTTGACCAATTTTTATGTTGTTTGTGCATGTAATAGAAAGTGACGGAATTATTTTCCCTCACTTTCTCTCACACACTCCTATGGGGAGGGGGAAGATTTTTCCGATCTTTTCTAATAAGATAAAATAGGCAAGGGAAAGAAGGAATTTTTTTTATTTCTCATGTTTGGCACAAACACTAGTTTTTTGAGTGGTCAAAGGGAAAATATTAACACCCTTAGAAAAATTGATTTCAAATAAAAATATTGGCGGTTTAGTTGAATTTCTGATTGTAATTTGAAGCAATAGGAAAATGAGAAAGCTTTATATTACTGAGGATGGATGAAATGGAACAAGGAAAATGAGAAAGCCTTATATGCTTCAGTGGGTTTGTTGAATGAATGGAACAAGGACCACACCTTAGTAAGGTGGATCTTATTTTTACTATATTGAGGATGTTGTGCCTCATGGAAGTGAGAGGCTTTATCCAAAACCAAAAGTGATCATTTATTTCCAACGCTGAATTATTATCAATAGGGGCAAAATTACGTAGAGTGCTTGGGCTTAAAGAATAAGAGAACAAAGTCCTTGGTTTGGGTCATGAGAGTGGTCACTTTTTGCCAAAAAAGAGAGAAAAAAAATCTAAATATTATCTGGTTGGGTTATTATCTTTTTTTATTAATTATTATCAATTTGTTGTTTTAGCTTGGGATCATTTATGGTAATAAAATTTCTGGCAGATGGGTATTGCTGCAATAGTGCACCTGCATGTCTTCCCCGCCAAGCCTTATCAGCAGGGTGAAAGATGTATACGTAACGTATCTGTTATGGCTGACTATGCATCCCTTGGAGCCCCTCCGGACCCAGAAGAGGTTAGAGACAGTGAAAGAGCTACTCGGACTCACCTTTCACGCCCTGATGATAGAAGAAAGAAATTGAATTTCCACCAAAGTGTTCGTGATGTGGTCCTGGGAAGTGGTGAAATTGTATGATATTTTTCTTTGTTATTTTAATTATTTTCTGATTTAGTTGTTTAAATGAACTTATCTTTAGCATGGCTCTTCTTGCAGTTTCTTATTTTGCCATCTTAATGAATCAATTTTCAATGCATAAAAACTCATCTTGTGGATTTCATTAAATTTATTATTATACCCCTTTTTGGTTTTTTTTATATTAAATTTAGAAGGTGAAATGCGATTTTCTGCAGATGTTAACGTATTGGTTTATATTCAACTTTAAGTTGTTCCACCCTTGTGATCCCTTTCCTCATATGTGCTCTCAGGTTGCTGGTGATGTCAAATTCACAGTTTCTCATGTGGTAGAACCTGTAGAGCGTAGAATTGCAAGAATAAATGAGACCTTCCAACAGATATCAGAGAATGTGAAGCAGCGTGAGAAGTGGAGGAGGAATGCTAGGGATGACAGTTATTTGATTCCCCTGCACCCATGGACTAGGGAGTTCTCTGAAGTCTACGATCAGATTCCTGAAGGAAGTGTCAGTGACAGTGGTTTGGTTCGTAACAGACACCAACGACACGTGAAAACAAAGTCTCACTCAGATCATTCTTCTAACTCATACGAGTTCAGTGGCAACAGGTGGGCATAAATAGTCCATCCTACATGATCAAGGGTTCTCTCTGTCGACCACGACATTATCAACAAGTAAGTTCGGTTTAGTTGCATCATTGTATGGATTTTATTCGTAGGCTTTCGTTATGGACATATAGATCATCATCTTATCAGGGTAAGCTAAATTAGTTTCTCCACACTAGTTAATTCCATAGCTGAGTGGCAGATAATACATAAGCTTAGGTAATTTTATTTATATTTATTAATATCTTGGTTATTCCAGAGAGTGTTAAAATCCCATAGATTTCACTTGATGGTGGAGGTCAGCATTCACTAGTCTGAAAATGATGCTTGTTTTTACTTGTACCCATTTGGTTGCTTGGGAATGGGCAGCATGGCTGTTCGTTGCCAACATGCCACCAATTCCTCTATTTATACCAAGATATTGTAACTGATTGGATCCAAATATCTTTCAGTATGATATATTTATTTTGTACTAATTTATTTTTTATTTATCTTGATTTTTGAAAGTAAAGCTGGCCGGTAATAATCAAGAAAATGATACTGAATCTGATTTTGTTTTCTGTCTGTCTTTTTTTCTGCAATGTATCAGGAGATGGCCATTGATCATGGGTTGGTTGCTGTTCAAACTTGGAGGTTAGCTGGAATTTTTTTAAACAGCTGATATGCACCTAGTTAGGGCTTTGTCCCAGGGCATTGCCTGACAAGTTTTTGCATGGCTAACAACAGGTAGAATCACCCAACTTTATAGAACTGACAAGTACAGTGTCATTGTAAAGAAGTTTGGCAGTCTAACTTTAGGTTTAATCTGGGCTCCCTACGTATATAAACTCCCCCTTGTGGATCTTCTAGAGGTACATAGTTTTCAAAAATATTCTCTCATATTATGGAAACATTATGAGAGTTTACCAAACCATGAATAAAGATTTTCTTTGTCGAAAGTGTTTTTTTTTTTTTTTTTTTTGCTTGGTAAACTTTGGGAGTCAAACTCCCGACCTCCCCTTGGGGGAGGGTGTGTCTCGACCACCCCGCTAAGGGGGTCTTTGTTGAAAGTTGAGTACTTTGTGAAAATCATGATGATGTTACTGAGAATTGTGGCACTGTCATTTACGAGTCATTATGCTCTTCTTGTAAATGAATCAGTTGTATCTTGAGACTTGGAAGTTATTTCTAGTATTGACACAAGGTTGGAGAGTATATCTTAAAAAACCCACACAAGGTTGCTGATGATTGATACAATGAGTGGTGATACATATGTCCCAAATCACAAGCTCCATTCACAAGCCCCATGAGGTGTCATCACTTTATTGGTTGGTTTTTATTGGTTTGTTGACTTTTGAAAAAGTGTAAAATGGTAAAATACGGATATGCCCTTCATTAAAAATAGATCTCATTGACCCAAATCCCCATTTTTTCTCTTATTAATATTTCACATTAATTTGAATTTTCTTATTTTAAAATTTAAGTATTTTGAAAAATATATCCCACTCTAAAATTTATCTATTTTAAAATTCTTATGAATTTTACATCAAAACTTACCTAATTTATACAAAAATTACCTATATTATTTTTCATCAAAATTATACCAAAATTTACCTAAATTACACTAAAATTATCTAAATAACAAAAAAAATGTTACAATTTTTTTTATGATTATAACTGTTACAGAATGTTACAGAAATGTATAAATGTAAATGTAACAATCTTATTATTGTATAACTGTGTAAATGTAACAGGATGTAACAGTGATGCATAAATGAAACATAAATATGTGAATGTAACAGTTTATAACATTCATGTTACAAAATGTTGTAGAAACAAAAAAAGAGGAGAAAGGATGTAGCAGACGCCCTGTAAATCAAACATTCATGAATAATAATATGATTGATCATTGAAATATCCATGAATTCGTATGTTAAATAGCATTATGTTGTTACAAGACTGTTACATTTTAAATGTAACAAAATAACAAAAAACTGTATTGCTTAAATGTCTTTTTTGCATCAAATCACATTATTCATTAACTGTTACATTTATAAAATGTACCAATATTAATCAATGCACAGATTCCACAATGTAAATACAACAAAATAATACCGAACCTGGCTCACGATTACTTCATATTCTCCATCTCCAATGGCGACCTCACTTTTGTAGTTTTCTCAGAGAGTCCATGTCTGAGACCACCACCGCCACCACCCGCGTTTCAAGAGCTCGAACTTTTATGTTCTCTGAGATCGTCGTCTCCTTAGAACAGCTAAGAACAAACGAAGTCATTAAAGCTGAAGCACTCATTAAAACCACAATCACAACGAAAACTGAAGCAATCATTATAGAGACCGTCGCCACCGTTGCTACACACATGCACAAGACTGTTACATTTCAAATGTAACAAAAATCATCATCCGAAAATCTTTCAAAAATCACAATCATCATCCGAAAATCTTTCAAAAATCACCTGAACCTGCCCTTCAAGCCCGGGAGGCAGAGGAGGAGGTGGAGTGTCAGAGGGAACCCTGATGCATCGGGAGGGGGTACTAGGGTTTCGTCGCGGATGTCTATGGTTCCAGAGATAAGGCGTTGGGAGGAGACGAGGATGCCGGTGAGGTCAGAGAGGCGGCGTTTGAGGGTCTTGCCGGAGATGGAGGGGGAGGAGGAGAAGGAGAGACACCGTGTGTGGTGAAGAAATAATAATGAAGAAATAATAGTGAAGGAATATATGATTTTTAGAATTGATGATACTCTACAATCATAGGGATATATGTTAGGGTAGTTATTAAGTAAAAGGGCATAATAGGTAATGTCTCATTGCCACATCATGGGGCCTATTTGGGGCCTGTGAAATTGGGGCCTATGAATCACTATTGTTGATACAATATACAGTGCTGATAAAACATGTGTTTGCCTTTTACATTTCCACTTGGGAAAATGTTACACTCATTCATTCATATAGTCACTTTTGTAATTTTAACATGGTTTGAATTTTATATACGAAGCATATACTTTTCTAATAAAATACATACTTTCACAAAAAATGTACATACTTGAATCTTTTTTTACATTTTCTTTAGTAGAGTATGTACTTGCCTAACACTGGACATACTCTACTCTATTAGGAATGACTGAGTGTAGTGTTCTAAAATGCGGCCTGTGCAGCCGCACAGGCGGTTTGGTAAGCCTACCGAACCGTGCGGGTTAATATGCGAAAATATGCGGACAAGGCCCGCATACGCGGACAAGGAAAAAAAGGAATTTTACATTTATACCCCTCTTAAAAAGTTAATTGCATCAATACCCCTTAAAAAATTACATTTATACCCTTGTGTCCGTCTAAAATTGCATCCATACCCTTGTGTTTGAAATTTTAATGGTTTGATATGATTAGTTGATTATATTTCTTAAAATTTACCTTGTTATCTCTTTTTTATAGATCATTACTATATAATTATTTTTTATTAATAAAAAATTACATAACCGCATATACTCCTGCATATATTCCTGCATGCTGCATATACTTTGTGCGGTACCTTACCCGCACGCAAACCGCATACTGCATTCCAGAACACTGACCGAGTGTATCAACTAGTGTTCTAAAAATTAGGATTAAGCAGGCGCTTAGGCGGATAGGGCCTAGCCCATCTCATCCATGGGATGGCCGTGGGAATTAAGAGGCTAGGCGGGCATTAAGTGGGATTTAAGCTGATTAATTTGATTTTTTCTTTTGTATTTGTTTTTTTTCCAACTATTATATATACATATATATGTATGTATTTATACACACACAAAATAAAAAAATGGTCAATTAATCCTTGCTTATTACCTGCCTAACCGATTAATCCCTAGGCGCCTAATATTTTTTTGAACATTGGTATCAACACCCCTTCCACTTAAACAGATCCTTGTAATCAATGTTTTAAATATCGATATATCGATTGGCTTTGTTTTGTTTTTTTTTTTTTGAAAAAAAAAGGGAAAAAAACTGATAAAACAGCAAAAAAACATATAGAAAATTTGAAAAATAATGAAAATGAATAAGAAAATTTTCATATTAAGATATTAATAAAACAACAACAAATAGATAGAAAATTGTGAAAATAATGTTTTAAATTGAAAGGATTTCCACTTAATTTGAATAATAAAAAAGGAAAAACTGTTCTTTTATCTAATAAGCCCACAATAATCCTCAAACCCTAATTCAGAGTTCTCAATCTCAAAATAGGCACTCAAACGGAAAAGAAAAAAAAACACACCTAGACCATCACGACAGTCCCGGCGCATTCGAAGAAACCGGTGAGGGAGGCACTGTTGATGATAAGAGTAAGAGTGAGAGAGAGAGGAAGCCATGGCCAAAGATAGGAGTGAGAGAGGAGTCGCGAGAGTGTGAGAGACGGGGTTTAAAAGGACGGATAGGGCATGTCGAAGAAATGCCCCCCAGTTGTGGACTTTATTACAAAAATGGATTGAAAGATATTTTCTTTGTTAATGATATTTTTTGTGTTTTATTGACCTCTCTTTACTTCACTTCAAAAAAAAAACCCGACGATATATCGTCGGTTTTCGATATATCGACGATATATTGTTGATGTCATCATGACGTCAGCACGTTTTTTGATAAAACTCTGCGAAACCATTGATTTTTCATGATTTCATCGCCCGAATCGATATATTATATCGATATATCGATCGATTTTTAAAACTATGCTTGTAATTCAAACAAAAGTATAAGGCATAGGTTTATTGCATACTTTTCACTTGTTCTGGTATCATTTTATTTATCTGTTTTTTTTTAATCAATTTGTTAGCATATCAACTTTTCCCCCTAAATTCTCTCTCTCACCCCCTTGAAATTCAGACAATTTGCGCACAACCAAACTTTGTGATATTACACAAATTTAATCTTCCATCAAGTGAGGGTTCCCCTGATGCACAAACCACATATTTTCATTGATGAAATCCCTGATGTTGGGGACATGTATGTGCTAAATATAATGGCATGGTATGTTTTGTCTGATGTGTGTGTGTGGCATGTGTAGCAATTAATTGAATACTTTACAGGACAGAGGGCAGGGGTGCAATTTTCAGTGAGAGCAAGGGTTGATTTTGGAAGTGGAGAATCATTTATTTTAGGGTTAGGTTTTCCAGTGCTGTCCAGGTCCTTTCATAATAAGACTCAAAAACTAAAACACAAACAAAAAAAAAATGTTTTATTCATATCTATATTGGAAGATAGTTTTAGTATTAACATGGTAATTAAATGTGAATTCTAAAAATTATAACTGTTATAGAAAAATCAAAATATTGACTTACTAATACACAAATATTAACATGAGAGAAATACATATTTTTTATTTTTTTGAAACAAAACATGAGAATTAAATAGTATTGTTACCAAAAATGTCGTATTAGGGCATGAGAACTTTCCCCTGTGGTCTCTAAACATAAATAAAAGTTTCTTCACAGCTTCCAAAACCTCCTCCGTTGAACAGGAAATAAAGTTGCCCATCGAAACTCAGGAAGCTAAAAAGCAAGAACACAAAAATAACATGTGAAGACTGATTAACCAAGAAAATATATATATATATATATGAAAATTATTAGGTGCGGCCGCGACGTGGGCCGTCCGATCGCGGGTCCATCGCATCCAACGGTTGACGTGAATCGCACCCGACCGTCCGATGCGATGGACCCGTGATCGACGGCCCGTGATCGCTGCCGCACCCGCCGTTCGCCGCACGTGGGCCGTCCGATCGCGGATCCATCGCATCCAACGGTCGACGTGAATCGCACCCGACCGTCCGATGCGATGGACCCGTGATCGACGGCCCGTGATCGCTGCCGCACCCGCCGTTCGCCGCACGTAATCACGTCCCTATATATATATATATAAAATTTATGGTAACAGTTTATATATTTGTTTGGTTGATTAATTTATATGTTAGTTGTGATTTTATGATTTTTTTAGTTAGTTTTAACTAATATTATGCACGTGTTATGTGATATAATATCTGAATATCTCAAGTTATATGTATTAGTCTTCACGTGCGTAAATAAAAAATATTTTGAAAAAGTTGTCTACAACCAATACCTTAATTTTTTTAAATTTATTTATATATAATATAGTATATCATGCTATATATACATAAATGATATAAAGAAAATTTTAATAATGATAAAAAATTATTTGTAAAATTTAAAATGAAATATAAAAGAGATATGTTATGTCATGCACCACTCTGAATATATCTGTGTGTGTGTTGATAAGAAAGACAATTCACCCATTTCTACTAGGTCTCTCCATTTTATTGAGGTTGCTGTCTCACATTCCTTTTGTTTCATCCTTCCTCTCTCTCTCTCTCTATCTAATTGAGGAGCCATGTCAAAAGCATAGGTCAACCATGATGCGGACCAGATTAGCATCCATTTTGGTGCTTTATGGAAAATCATATTTGGTATCTGATGGTTCCCTCTTTCTCAGTCACTGGAAATTTTTTAATATCAATAGATAGTGATAAGAATTTTATTAGTACATGTTGTCATAGATGACTTAAGCAGCATTTGGATGGGCGTTCACCCAGCGTTTGCGACGTGGAAGTTGCTAAGTGCCCAGAAGCCAAACCAAACACCAATCCACATTGACAACTTGACATCCCGCATTCCACATTGATGGTGTTAAAAAAACTACGTTAAAAACCATCCCAAAACAACGTTACTGGTAATGCAAGCCCATATGTGCATCAAATGGGAAAGTAAATGGCAAGTTTAACCGTGGAGGGAAAATCTCGCACTCTTCATAAAGGCGCCACATGTTATTATGAGTCAGGTAAATGAGTAACATGACTTGACCCAAATTATGACCGAATACTGATCAGATGAGGAGGACGGCCTAGTTCTTCGCTCGAAGAGTCCAACTCGAGAATTCAAAGGCAACCAAACCAGCAATGGTCGGAATAGAACAGCTTGGGTCATAGATTCCCCTCTAAAGGTGTGACCTCGAGGAGAATTCAAAGGCAACCAGACCAGCAATGGTCCGACGAGGATCGTGGTTAGCCAATCAGCCAGACCCCTGTAAAACATGACCGTTGGAGTGCCCCTGAGTCCAGCCTTACCTGGGTCCAGACCTAACCCTGGTCACAGGAGGAGGGGGACCACTGATATTGCAAGACAAGGTCAGGGCTGCCCTGGCCCTGACAAGTTGTCTGTCACTACTCGTCCAAGTTGTAGTTTGAACCAATGAGGTTATGTCATGTGGTCACGATATCATAACAAACCCCCATTCATGTACCTTGTAGAATATTTCATGTTAGAAGATTCTCGCTGAGACATAGGGACATTTGGGCGGGAAATGACGTGGCCACTCACCCAGATAAAAGAGCAAGAGAAGGAAGAGAGGAGAGGAGGATTCACAAGTAAGCAATCCTTGTCTTCTGATTTTCTAAGTCATCTCATCCATCTTCATCTTCTTTACTCCATTAACTTAAGCGTCAGAGTCCCTTGACTAGCACCATACCGGTGTTCTAGACTCTTTGGGTGTAGGATCTCAGGCGTGAGGATCCAGATCTTCATCCAGAGACGGAGCTTGACCTGTACATGCTTATTAAGAGAAAACACCACCTTCAATAACCATTCTCTAGGGTTTGCCATGGGAGTGGTTGGGGCATATATAAATGAGGGGTAAATATGTAATCTGTACTCGGAGAGTCGGAAACACAAACAAATGATTCACAAACAGGACTTACTCAGGGTTGCATCGCATGTTTAACGTAGATATGTTTGGTGAATATGTGAACCGTGACGTTTGACAAACGTTGCGTTTGAATCCATACATCCAAATGGACACTTTAGTGTCCACACCCACACAAACTCTGGATCTATTTGGCGTTTTAGAATCCTTTGTTCATGTGGTTATTCTTAATATTACAAACATTTTTTTATTTTAACTTTATCACTGAAGAATTCGAATTACTAATTAAACTGCACCTTAATCAACTAAGTTTTAGAAATCTTGTCCCTCAAAAACAGAGAAACAAAAAAAAGGGCTTTAGAAGGACATCCATTAGAAGAAATCTGCCCATCATTTCTCATCAGAAGTGAAATCCAAAGGTCAGCTTTTGAGCAAATAATGACCTTTCCAAGGACAAATAAAGACTTTTTTTTGTTAATTTTTTGCTTGGTTAAATTGAAAGACATGCTGGTTTTTCACTCTAAACAAGTTGCATTTACCAACCTAACAAAAAAAAAAAATCACAATTGAGTAGTTCAAGTACTTTTATTGATTATTTGTGTGATGCTATATATTTTTTAGTTGTTTCTGACAAGAGCAATGTTAGAAACTACGGTCCATGTACCTCCATCATTTTTCATCTAATACATATATATTTTTTATATTATGTTAGATGAGATTTATTATTTTTTAAAATTCAAAACTATCATGTCGGCCACACACACTCTCTCTAACATTGTTCTTCGTACAATAAGTTGGTGTTTGGATCCACCACAAAGTATTTATAAAAAAAAAATGGTGTTAAATTGTGACTTAAGAGGTGTGTATTTATTAAATATAACAAAAAAAATTAATCACTGTTAACAGAAAAATGTGATGTATGTGTGCAATTACACACATATTTCAATGGCAAGATGTCAAACATAACATTGTGTTACCACAGTAGATTCCAATTTTCATAGGAAAACGAAAGATCCAAAAGATCATGATATAGATATAAATAAAAAGGGATTAAAATATAGCTTCTCCTGTTATGCATACATTCAAAAGTGAGTTATTCAGTAAGCACTAATCCTCACATAATACAGAAGAATCAGTATTCATAACGAAGAATTTTATTCTTATTGCTCTGCTCAAAGAACCAGGGGAAAACAAACAGATCATACAAATAAAAAATCAAACCAAAAAGAAAATTCACTATCAAAATCGTTTGAGGACAACTTCATGGGGCCATCAGACCCTCTATTGTATAAGCAAGTGACTCAGCCCAATCAACCTTGAACAACAATGTCTGCAATGTCCGCATCACGTCGTATTCTGGATCCAGCTTACGCTGCCAGCCCTGCAAAAACTCAAGGTTTAAACTTGGATACATAATCCACATCAAGACTTGAATAATATAAAGAATGAACAAAGAAAAATAAATATATGTATCTTAAGATTCATTGAATATACCCAGCAAAAAAAAAAAAAGATTCATTAAATATAAGTAAAAAATATCAATCACGTATTATAGTCCATTGAAACTGGCTGGTGGAGAGAGATGGGATAGCAAGGAAGAACAAGATGCTATTTATGTCATGAGACCAAATTCGAGACCAGGTCATGTTTGTTGATCTTATATCACACCATACGTGTCCTACTCAAGTGGTCAGTAGTTCATTGTTTCTCTGGTGCGCAACCATCAGCTTAGCTAAATCTATTGCGTGTTTCAATTAATTCTGTGAAATGGGCATAATTCTCTAATCCCCCGTTGGGGTAGCGACATAACCTATTTCATGATAGATAGCTAGTCCAGTATAGATAATGAATATGTCATTTTCTGTTTCGATGTATTTTTAATTATTCTTAGATAATGAATTTTTTTGTTGTTTGATTGACCATTGATAAGTTGTGGATCATACGTCATTAAGAGATATGGAAGACTTGAAGTTAGTAGCTATGCATGCAAATGATATAGCAATTTGGAGAATTGACTATAAAAAACCCAGCATTTTACCTCGAGAACCAAGGTAGTCATCATCACCGTGCAAACATTCCCATCAATGCTGACTCTATGGCGTCTAACTTGGTCCAGCAATATATGCATGCACTCTGCCGCATGGAGATTAAAACCTTCCGGGGTGCCCCAAAATGCGAATGTCCTCTTCACTTCCTATTATTAACATGAAGGATTAGCATTGATAATTTCAACTTTAGAAAGTTATAGAAAACCAAATATAAAAGGCACAAACAAAAAGAGAGTAGTCAGATGATGTATATAAACCAGTAAACCAAAATCCTTAATTTTTACAATTGGAATTACTTCCATGGCATGAACCCCTTAATAGCTCGGGTTAATTCAGAAAAATATCTCAATGTTAAGCAATGCAATCATCAACAGAGACTTGAACAAACTCAATATCAGTTGCAAACTTTAATTCATATGGATATACCGCCAAAACTATAAAAGTATAAATAATCACTGCTCTATTTACATGCAGTATTATATCTACCAGACTACCATTAAGCAATGAAATGGAACCGTCTACTGCATCATAACAACTTGTACATCGCATCATGATTACACAATGTATATATAAAACACCCAAAAAAAAAGATTTTCTACATAAAAAATATAGAATTTGAATAAGTTTTCAATTTTCAAATCAAAACTCAAAAGATTAACCTTGAGAAGGAAGCTATTTCAATTGTATTCTTATCATGATTCCATGTTGACATGGTAGAATGAGTAAAGCCAGATTTCTTTCTTTTTGTTTTCTACGTTAATTTTGTAACTATAATATAGAAAGAACCATAGACAAAATCAAATCTGGAACTCAAGAAATTAATCATGAAGACAAAATAAATAAAACTGAAAGCAAAATTAAATCACTTCAATTCATGCATCTTGATAATTTAGGAAAGTAATTAAGCTTAGGTTGTAGAACAACAGGAAGATTTATATATATAAAAAAAAGAAGCAGAATGAGAAGAATAGCAGTCAACCAAGTCTTCAAATCAACACCTCAAGTTAAACAACACGGTTTTTAAGTTTTCGAACCTCAGCATGATTTTTTTTTCTTGAAGGAAAACCACAGAACATGATTGTACCAGGACAAACTTTACCTCAATAAAGGCCTCTGGATTTGGGCACTTCTGTTGTTGTGATAACTTCAGAGTACACTCTGCAGCAGTTTGGCCATCTTGAAGAGCAACAGCCTTAAAAAATTCTAACAAATTCACTCGATCACTTTTTGAAAGCTCTGCTGTCATTCCTACATCAAGGAAAATGACATGAGGCTTGGATTTGAATAGCCGTTTACTCGGGCGCTTGGTCTGAGCTACTCGAACGAGGATATTCCCAGGATGCATATCTGCATGTATAAAGTTGTCCACCTGAAAGAATACATGATATCTCATATTACCGCACTAGCATAAATAATCCACTAAATAAAGATTAACGAATTTATTTTGCATCCACAACTTGATGAGGAGGACCACATCATAAAACACCAGTCATGGAATAACTAAAATATTAAATGAGAACACACATGGAATTGACTCTGTCTAGAGTTAGGAGTTTGCTACCCATAGGTCTCGAATTAGAATTTCCCTGGACTCACCCGATGCATAGGGATAGTGGGCAATTCATTACATCCAGGATTTTCCCAACTAATGTTGGAGTTTATACACACACATACATAAAGACACAGAGGCACACGCATGCGCATGCGTGCGCACACACATACATGTATTTATAGAAGCATGTAAGATGATTGGTGTACTTGGGTAGGTCCTAGGGAAGACTAACATGTAGTGAGTATAGAAAGGGAAAAGTATAAAACAACTAAGAATAAATTGATAGAAGACAAACCAGCAGCATCTTCAGGAGAGCATGAGATCCAATGTGTGCAAGAGAACTCTTGATGAGACTACGTCCTTCAACTTCGTCAACATAATGAGAGATATATTCTCCTTGTTCATATGTCTCCACCAAAACAGTAGGATGCACCAGAGGATAAAGAGGTTTCGGGAAAGACACATCTTTCCATCTACGAAAATTGTAGATGAACCTGCTCAGATGGGCAGCTTCCCTTGCAAGATCAACTTGAGTTGTCATGTAAACAGCAAACTGAGGGACAATGTCTTCCAATCTCAACCTATTCAATGAAGGAATGAACCCTGAAATCTTAGCTAAGAGATTAACAATCACAAAGTCTCTCCTGATCGATTCGCTGACGCCCGGGTGCCTAACTTTTACAGCAACATCAACAGGCTTCAACTTCTGACCTGGATACCTGAATTTCAGTGAAGCTCGATGCACCTGCGCGATACTTCCAGATGCAACTGGCTCCTCCTCAAAATATTCAAATATATCAGAAATCTTGCGCCCAAAAGCCTTCTCAATACTCTTCTTAGTGTATGGAAAGTCGTGCGCAGGTGCTTTGGTTTGGAGCTTAGTCATCTCAGCACATATATCCTGCGGAAAGATATCTGGGCGTGTTGCTGCCCATTGGCCCAACTTTATGAAAGCCGGCCAGCTCTCTCAAAGGTTAGTAGGAGAATGTGAACCCAAGTCTTCCTGAACTGAACGCCAAACAAATCCGTGAGTGGAGCCGTAAACATAATGGGAAAAAAATATATTAACAACTGGACCATTCTAAAAGCCAAATGAAAGCCATCCACAACTGAGAGGACCAACGAAGTGAAATACGCGTGCCCATCTTGCGCTGTCATATATAAGGCATCCCTCTTTGGAATATACTCAGAATCCGCCCAGGCTCTTTGAGCAAACGCCGCCTCCCCCACAAAAAAGCGACAATACGAGGAACTGTATTGGACCTATTGAAAGATAAGCTTATGGCATGAGCTATCCTGATGATTGGAGGCAATGCTCGACCATCATAAGTACCCAGCAGGACAACTGTTTCCATGCAACCTGTGCGGATAGGACAGAGTAGCTTTTCACATAGTTACCACTGTTACAAAGTATTTCCTTGGATTTATAAAATGCTGCATGGCCTCTACTGTGTACTTTATACTGGGAATGAGAACGACATAGGAGGGGAGGCAGACCAGATTTAGCAAGTGATCCACTTTTCCTTATTGATGAGTAAATATGTCTCTGATTTGCTGGTGGAAGAGGACTGACTCTGGCAACTTTTGCAAGTGCCCACAACCTTCATATGAAAGAATGGCTTTCAGTTGTGATGTATTCTTTCTCACCACACAAAAAGCAACAAAATCCTCCAAATTTTGGAAGCACAACTTACCATAACATCACAAACTACTAAAACCGAGTGATATTCAAAAACTTAATGGAAAGCCATGTTTTTCAATGAAATTGCATTTGATAAATGTGTTTCATAGGACCAATGATTCGGAATAATGAGAATATTGTGTTGATCAGAGTATTTGGCAGTGCTTTAAAAAAGTGCAACAAAGATGAGAATATGATGATTGAAAATTGGTAAAACTGTACTAAATGTTGTTCCATGAGAAATTTATGATTAACGTCGATAGATCAGTGTTTATCACAGACTAACATAGTGAAGAAAGGACACTTCAAGTGAAGGGACATAGAATACCAAAAATGCTTGAATGAAATTTGCGAGAAGGGACTCAAAGGATTTATGTATAACCAAGGAGGATGTCACAAAATAAGTATTACTGGTTTAAGTAATCCATAGTGATGGCACTAAAATTTACATAATTGGACAAAAGTATCAATAGGTTAATCTTCCATACTTTTGTGGTGTATGCACCATTTATGCTATATATCAACTATATGGAACTGGAATTACAATTTGCAATTCCAACCAATTCACCTATTTGGACTTATGAATGAAGCATTGAATTTGAAGGTACCAGAGTTAGAAAACCACTCAAACTCCCTCCTTTCAATTCCTACTCAACAGAGGCATGTTCCATTACTAACCAATCCAATTCCAATAGATTCCATATAGAAAAAGAAACTCCAATTCCACACAATTCCAACCACTTCAAGCATTCATCGGAATAAATAAATAAATAAATTGTGGGTTCCCCTTGTTTTCTCTTTTTAAGACACTTTTCGCTATTTTTTTTTATTTATTTATTCTTCTTCACAAAAGAACAACATCTTTATTTCCCCAGCTAATACGATATTTTGGTGGAAATTCAAAATCAGTATTACAAAATCCAATTTTGAACGAACCCAAATTTTCTTCAACTATCAATATTTGTTTGATTGAACCTCACATAACACATCGAGTTGAGAAAAAATGTTTTCACATCAAAAAATTAAAAAAAAAATCCAATTTTGAACAAACCCAAATTTTCTTCATCTACCAATATTTGATTGATCAAACTTCACATAACATATCTAATTAAGAATTTTTTTCACATCAAAAAAAAAAAACGACTATTATCACTTCATTCGAAATCAAGAACAGATAGAAATCTATAGAACAAGAAACATGAGAGAGGGGAGAAAGACCGTGATAGAGCCATGGAAGACGATCCAGGGAAGGTAGCGACGGACGGCGGCGACAGCGGTCACTCATCGGGGGGTCTCTCTTCTCTTCTCAGAGAGGGGAAGGGCGAGTGGGGGGGTTTTGGCGGATCGGACGGTCCAGCGATGCAGTTGCATTTAGGGTGCGGTTACTCCCACCACCTAAATTTTCAGCCCCACCACCCCTTTAAACCCCCCACCTCTCATTTTAGTTTTCACCAACCCCACCTCCTAATAAATATAGAATCGATGAAACACCAACCCCACCATATACCCTATTTTTCACAGCAACCACTCCTCCCACTCTCTCTTCTCCTCATTTTTTTTCTCTTGAACATCCAGATATTGTTGCAGTTTATTTAGCCCTCCATCCGCCTGTTGTGGTGAGTCCGCCGTGAGCACGCGGTGCGTTCCCGTGATCCCCTACCATTGGCCACCCCATTGGCCCCCCGCGACACTCTCAAAGTGGAAGAAACAGGTACATGATATTCCAAAACTCTTTTACATCAATGGTATTGGTGATTCATGAATTTTATTCATTGATCTCTTCCTATTGTACAAGTATTGGTGTGTATTTGGTGTTTTTGATAGAAAGATAGGGTTTTCATAGCATTGTAGGGTATTTTTTAAAAAATGTATGGTTTGGGCTCTTTACATCAACTAGTATTGGTGATTCATGAATTTATTTGTTGATCTCTTCTTATTGTATAAGTATTGGTGTGTATTGGTGTTTTTGATAGAAAGATAGGGTTTTCATAGCATCGTAGGGTATTTGTTGAGAAATTTATGGTTTAAGCTCTTAAATTTTTTTTTTTTGGATTGAAAGATATGATTGCGATTGCATTTATTTGGCTTGAACTCTATATTACAAGTATTGGAAGTTAAGGTTTGATTGGAAGTCGGGGCATTTTTAAAGAAATGTATGGTTTAGGCTCAATTTTATTTATTTTTAATTGAAGGCTATGATTTTGATTGTATTTTAAAAAAAAAAAACCCTATATCATGTCAGTATTGTTCACCCAATGATGGTTTGGGATGTTGTTGACTATCATTGTATGTTGAAAATTCATGAATGATTATTAGTATTCAATTATTAGCATTCCTGTATTGATTTGAGAACCCACACCCTTTCTTAAATGTCCACATATCTTAATTGTATGTTTTAGTTTTGTTGGAATAATGATGTAAACAGAATTGCATATTTCATTAACAATATTCATGTCAATCCTGTAATATATAAATTAAACCAATTAATTGCATAATGGCTCCCAAACTACGCATTCCACATAATGAATTATTAGGCACAAACAACCATATCTATATGACTCCATCATGGAAAACATAAGCAAGATGCACAAAAGTTCCCTTTGCCCTGAGTGCAAGTCAATCTATGAAACAATTAATAAGCAAATATATGATATTAGGCAATATGAATTCATCTATACTTCAATTCTAGTATACTAACTTGTGTCAGGTTACCTTTTACTATTACATATTTTGGGACATTAATTGTGAAGCAATCAGTTTTGTAATTAGACAAGGTCCGGATATACGTGTATTGGTATGCTTTATCATTTGTCTTTGACTGGTTCCTTAGAGGAATAGAGAATCTAAACCTTGCATGTTCCTATATAGTTTGGGTAGGATCAAGCCATAGTCATGACCCAACTTCAAATTTTTTTTTTAAGATAAACGGTAGGAGACTTCTTAATAGATAAGAGGGCACAAATGGGAAATACAAGAAAGGAACCGAACTAAGCAAGAGAGGAACTTTAGATTGTTTGTTATATGGATGTTGGTGACTATCATTGGTATGTTGAAAATTCATTTCTTATATAACAATAATGTTCTTCTATATGCAGCGTATCACCAATATAATTCGCTATATCGAACCATTCGTAGTTCACGGCTGTACTGGTCCCATTGCTCAACAAGACATGAAACACGTGTTCCACTACTTACAAGACGGAACACCACTTCCCAATTCAACCTCAGTGCACAATCGTAGGTCAAAGCAGAGGCACCATTGAGAGGGCTGACGAATGTGACAAGACCAACTCTGTTTTTTTTTTCTTGAATTCATCTTTGCATCCCAAATGGAGACAAACAATATTTCGTCTATGTATTTGGGTCAATATCTAAGTTGTTTGGGTCAATATTTTGGATGACATTTCAAATACAGGTATTTTATTTCAAATATGGATTTTTGGATACCAGAATTTTTTAAAATTTTTAGGTAAGATGTTAGCTTGGGTATTTTATATTTTTTGTTTTAGGAATATTTGACGAACTTAGTTATGTGGCTTATGCCCCAAATGGCACCTCATAAGTGAATAAGATTTTAAAGCATGAGTATTATTTGCCACTTTGAACTCAACAAAATGAAACAAACAGGTGATTCACTTGTACGATTTGTTATTGCGACACGTAGAGATGATAAACCGCCTTCATCAAGACGTCCCAATGTCAAGCCGATCCATACGGTTCGAAGCAAAGTTGGTCGACATGTAAAGGACAGGACGACTAAGTGCCCGTCGAGAGTTAAGCTTTCCATTTTGGGTTTATGTCTTTCACTTTGATGGAGAAATTATCAACCCGAGCCAGAAGTTTTGACGGAGAGGTGGTCGACGTGTAGTCCTGATTCCGACAAGGAGTCCGTCGAAGTGGATTTTCGTTTTGGGTTTGTCTGCCATTTCGAATAGGCAAATGTCAATCAGAGCAAGAACTGTCGACGAAAGTTTGGTCGAACCTGGAAGGACTTGACGACATTGATGCCGTCGAACGGGGCTAAAAAAATGTTTGGGTTTTCCAATTCCAGTTCGACAGGGCGAATGTCGATATGGGCGTTTCAAGTCGATAACATGGCCGTCGAACTGGGCAAAAAAAAATTTGGGTTTGTCAATTCCAGCTCGACGGAGTCAATGTGGATCCTAGTATTTCAAAGTCGACAATATGGCCGTCGAACGGGACTAAAAAATATTTGGGTTTTTCAATTCCAATTCGACAAGGATAATGTCGGTCCCTAGTACATCTAGTCGACAATGTTTTAGTCGAACTTGGATGCCTTGCTCGACTCTGCCTATGTCGAACGGTGTAAACTGTGCTTCAATCACCAATTCCCATACCTTCAAGTATTCAAAAACATTAAATACATGCCTCCAACATACATAAGCATCAGATGTGATAATTAAACTCAGATTGTGACAATATAAATCATATATGATAAAACAAGCTTCTTGTCATATCCAAATGAAACTTTTCCCATGTTCTTGCCACCAGAGGAATTGGAGCGTCCGTGTCAAACCTACAAAGTGACAACCTCCGACATATCCAATGGAAAGAACCTGGTGTGCAGTCAATTCAAGACCTACAAACACTAATCAAGAAAGGAATGTCTCACCTCTTCTCAATGTTTGGATCTTCTTCAAACTAGGGCATCATTTAAATACCAAGAGAGATTACGTGTTATCGTCGGAGACCAACCGGAGTGTCGCCGGGAGGAAGGGGATCGGTCGTGATTGATCGGATTGTCGAGGTGGTCGGTTGCCGTCGACAGCGAAGAGATGGTAATAGAAATGGCGGGTGTTGGGTTTTCTTTTTATTTTCATTTGGTGGTGGGATTGAGTTTTTTTTATTTGGGGTGGTGGGATGTGTGTAGATGGTGGGCTTAATGCTATTTTATGTAAATAGAAAATCAGGTATTTTTGTAATATTGCATGTGAGATTAATAATCAAGGTGGTGGGAATAACCACACCCTTGCATTTACGGATGGCTGTGATTGGGGACCATCGGAAGAGCGTATCTGAATGTGATCGTGATCCGATTAGTTTCCGTCCGGGTCTGAATTAAAAAGCGTTATTATAATGTATGAATTCTATCATAGTATATAGTTTTTATTTTTTAAAATAAAAAAATTAAAAAAAGCTATTGTATCTCAATATATATTTTATTTCATATAACAATATACACTTCAATAGAAAAATATATGATTAAAAAAAAGACTTAAACACAATCATTTTTTTAGTCTCATTTTGAGCCCCACTTTCTGATCGATGAAATTTTTTTTATAGATGAGTTTCATACGATCCTAAAATTGTATCTCATTAAATATAAGGTATATTTATTTTTATGAAAATTTAAATGGTTGGAGATTAAAGATAGGGCTGGAAAAAACCTATATCTGTGTAACATTATTATTCCCAGTGGCCACAGCATACCGATGAATGACTTACATGTGTTATGGGTAGGTTTGAATTTGAATATTTGCGCTGATTTACCCACCTGTTTGTTGACGATTATTTGAAAAAAAATTTATGAGACCGAGACAAACAGGCGGAGGGAGTCTTTCCAGCTTGATTGTAAGGTCAGTCGCATCCTTCCAATATATAAAAGAAAATATGCTTGCATGTTAAACGTGACTTGATTTTTTAAAGATATATATTGGACTAGGGTGTATATTTAAAATGTTTGGGAAATGGACATTCATTTCAAAAGAATGGGTAGATCCTGTACGGGGTATTCATTTCACCAAGACTAATATGTACAAGTTGCCATGGCAGTTGCAGAGGAAGATGTGAGTGGGGAAAGTCTGCAATTTCACATGTCAATGAAGCATCGCTTCAAAATCAAATACAACAATGAGCTCTACATATTCCAAAAAAAAAAAAAAAAAATCAGATGCCATTTTGTTAACCAAAAATCATTCATTTCCATCATGTTTCATTCAATCACATTAAAACATGCACAACTACTCTTTGACAAACTACAGACAAACATCATCCAAAGAACTGATCAATCTGTGAAGGAACACAAAGGATCAAAATTCAAACTAGTTTTCATAATGCATCAAAAACATTAGGACAAAGAACTAACAAGAGGATATATGATACAAAAGAAAGTCTCTTTTACTTTTCATTAGAAGCTGATAACTAGTCCCCATTTCTTCCTTCTTTTGGGGGTACTTTTCCAATAACAAGTCCCCATTTCATTTCATTTGTAGTCGAATGTCGGGACCGGAGGGCTGGGTGTATCAAAACTCTCAAGGACATTGTCCACCCCGACCTTGTCCTTCTTCCCTTCTCCCCCGAAAAACCCCCCAAACCACGATGATGGGCTTTCATCAGCCCGTTTTGCAATCAGCAGGCTGGGTGTATCAAAACTCTCAAGGACATTGTCTACCTTGACCTTGTCCTTCTTCTCTCCTCCCCCAAAGAACCCCCCAAACCACGACGATAACGAGCTTTCATCACTAGACGAAGGCACATAGGGGATGGTCTCCTCAACGGTGGGGAATTTCTGCGCCGATTCTAAATGGTAGTTAAGTGCGATTGAAGAACCCTCGATGAGCGCTAGAAGGACCGCTCCACCAGCAACGGCTTGTAAAGTGGTCCAAATCCCCGCCTCATCTGCATACTCACAAAGTTGGTTGTGAATGCAATGGTGACAAGTAATATTAGGAAAGTGTTAAACTTGATCTTTTTTATAGTTCAAAATACTGACTACATGTATTTTTATTTTTATTTTAAATTGTAAACATCATCTAACGATGTATATGATTTAATAAAAAAATGTATATCGCTCCATTTAGAATTGAATGAATCTATTTTTAGTAAATGTAATATATATTTCGTAGCGATGCATATGATTTACTGAATTTCTAATGATGCATATAGAATGTAGTTTGTACTATACAAAAGACTATGAGCAACCACGCCCTTAATATTAGTTTTTTTTCAAAAACAGAAGCATGGAAAAGGTATATGAAAGCATTTGAAATAGTTCAAAGTACTTTATGGCTATGTTGACCTGCAAAAACCCTGCGGAGGCTACTCCAGCGATGACAGAGTTCCAGGGTCCTCTTTTGGCGGAGGTGCACCATCGAGCAATCGAAGGAGGAGAAGAGCGCGCACCAAACGGCGAAGGAACCTCCAATTCGGGGCGCATTCATGCGAACCGCCTCCGCAGCGCCGCGCAGCCTTTCGCCACGGGGAGAGTGGTGGGCACCCTTCAAAAAGTGGAAGATTGAACCTCCAACTGCACCCATTCCAAATCCCCCCCAGTATCAATCACTGTGCAGTGCGGCCATGGCTCCCTTGGCATACCATTTGATCCCATTCTGTTGTCTATTGATCAAGCAGTGAGTACTAATATCTTTTGGGATCGTTTGTTGTAAGAATGTAATTCAGACTAAAAATCTACATGACATATAAATTAGCTTGATATAATAAGTTTGGATCCAATCAGGCCTAGCTTCAGTTAATCCATCAGTATCGAACAACATAGCCTATGAATCAAACAACAAAACTAATTGTTAGGTGCGTGTGTTACTCTCCTATTGGATGTTGATAGTATTGACCAAACTCATCCTTAACTTGATCCAATAGAGAGTGACATATATATTCAAAAATTGATTTGCAATTCGATTTCGAATCATAGGCCGTGCAGTTCAATATTGACCAGACTGATCGAATCTAGTCCTGGATCCGGACCCAATAATAATATACTGAAATCCTTCACATCATAACAAAAATAACAAAATAAGTGTGTTGATGCACTGAGTCTATTATGCAACATAAACACTATGGTAGCGTAAAAGAAAATTCATTTTTTCATACATTCGTATACATGAATATGACCTTTAAGAGTGCTCACCTGACATGTAAAAACCAATACAGAACTGAACATCCCATCAATTGTGAGTATGAATGAGTATAGGTATGCTTAATAATTTTCTATATCATCTTAAGGTCTAATCTATTGAGTCAACATTTATGAGACACAAATCAAATGTATAAAAACTTTGTCTACTATGCCTGAACTTTGAAATACTTTCAAACAAGCATATCAAGTGATATTACATGGCATGTGCTGGACACATCACTATTGTAATCAGTAAAAATCAGTATAAAAAATCACCTTATGTTTTAAAAACCCAAAAAGAAAAAAGTGTTCAGCTTTGTTATGGGAGCTTCTCAAACATGTCTTCAACGCCCACTGCTAGATTGTGTTTGGATCCATGGTGGAATTTAAGAATCCGATCCACTGGAAGTCTTTATCATGATTTGATGTTATACTATCATGGAGTGTCCATGTCACAATTAACATTTCTATTATTGTAATTTTTTTATTAAAAAAATCAACTTTATTTTTTGTGGTAAAAAGCCCAACTAGACATAGGGATTGCAGTGAGATGATAAATGAGAAATCCATCCCAACCTGACCCTGTTAGGATGGATTTGATCCCTTAAATTTCAAACTCGAACCCGACTCATCCCAACTCGATGAGATATAGGACAAGTATGGGATTTAAGTGCAAAACATGTCTCGTTTCATTTACCCAATGTATATAATTTATATCCTTTAAAATTAATATAATACATAAATAAAACCAAACTATCATATATTATTATTGTTACAATAGATAAGATACCTAAACATGTATTATGAAATATTATAAAACATTACGAATAATGATAATTATTCAGTTTAAAATTTAGAAAATAATAAATATTAAAAAAAATATTTTAAAAAATTGGGATTCTTAAACAAGCTCCCTTCTAAATGAGATGGGACATAATAGGTTTGAGTTTCTTAAAGACCCATTGGATGAGTTTGAGATAGAATAATTAAACCCATCACAAGTTTGAGATAAAATTTTATTAGAGTTTGAAATTGGGATTGATCAAATCCGTTTCAAACTGAACAGATGTGATATATCTTACATTGATTGTCATAGGGTTTGTCGTAGAGGACAAACCCTACCCTAAATTATACCAAATTGTGAATTTTTATCCTTCCCAATTGAACAGGTGACAAAAACAAACAAAAGATTCAAAAATTCTTAACTCACAATTTAAATATTACATTCACCCGTCCAAATTAAAAAACAAAGAAAAGTGAATCCGATGTCAAGAGTTTAAATAAATAAAGGAATTACAACATGAAGATGAAATCGAAACTACACAATAAAAAACAAAAAAAAAGAAGGAAGAGGTTGAGTACCTCGAAATCTTGATTGAGCCGCCGATGGACCCACTTTTTTTTTTATGTTGTTAGAATCTGTTCTAACTTTTCACCCTAATTGATCCTATATATATAGGGTTAAAAATTATGAATGATTGAAAAATTATTATTTCTTTCCTTGTATAGGGTTAAAAATTATACATTTATATATACATGCATAAAACATACAACATAAATACATTGAAGATAACATACAAACATACATATACATACATACATGCATACAATACATACATATACATACATACATACACATACATATATAATATAATATAATTCTATAAAAAGTACGAGTTAGAGGGGAAACATTTTAACCGATTTTACCCCTTTGAAATTAATTAAAAATACAATTATATCCATCAACAAATCTTATTCACTTATATTATATTAGATATTAGATTTTCTCTAACAAATATATATACAAACAGTTAAATGGATTTGATGATTTGATCTTATCAATTATACTCTCTATCATACATATCCAACTTTTTTTGATGATCATTATAATGCTCAAAATTATTGAAAATTGTTTTTTTAGTTTATTTTTCTAATTTTTGGATTTAATTTATATGGATATTTTGTATGTGTATAAATCCATGTATGTAAATAATATTAATCCAAAAATATAAAAAATAAAGACTAAATTCTCTTCTCAACCATTATAAACTAATTGATATTTAAATAAGGGAAAATGACTAAAAAAGTCTCATAGAAGTTAGAAGGGGGAATTGTCCAGATGCCCATTGATCAGGGGTTTAATTTTTTTTGCCCCTGACTTTTTTTATTTTTTATTTACCCCTAAAATCTGGTCCTATTTTTTTTACCTCTAACCATTACATAAATATTACATTTCTGTAATTGATTGTTAAATATATGTAATTTTTTATTATATTTCTGTAATTTATATATGATATCCGAACTACCCCTTATAGACAGTTACATAAATACAGAAATATAATGTGATACATACAGAAATTATACAAATAATTACAGATATTTAATGATTGTCTACAAAAAATATTAAAATACGCAAATATGTTTAAACACAAAATGATCATATGTACATTTTCAATGTCATTAAAATATCATCTGTAAGTGCATTCAATGTACGCAAAATTGTTATAGATACAATCCTAAAGTTTCATTAAATAGATACATCAATTGTTTGAATTATGATATTTTCTTCATATCTTAATGATCAGTTGTAGTCTCCCCCTTAATCATCTTCATTTCCTTTTGGATGAAATGAAACCCACTGAAATATCATTGAACTAGAAATTCAATGTATTTCATAATGAAAAACGGTTTTCCAAGCAACATGAAAAATATAACAAACAGTCAAATACCTAAATAAATTTATGAACAATTGTAATATTTTAGTAGAATTACTTCTTGATCCATGTACTAAACAATTATAGAAACTAACATTTATATAACAACTGCAACACAAACTACAAATGTAATACCCAATGACCTAATCTACATTTACAAATAATTACAAATTACAGAAATATAATAACCAATTACATATATTTAACAATCAATTACAGAAATGCAATATTAATATACGGATGAGAATAGTGGCACTAGTCAGGGAAAAAAAATAGGACCAGATTTCAAGGATAAATAAAAAATAAAAAAAAGTTCAGGGGCAAAAAAAAATTTAAACCCCTGGTCAAGGGGCATATGGACGATTCCTCCAAGTTAGAAATACCCAAATCAGCCACTTTTTAAAATTATACCTAAAAAAGTCTCATTTCACATTTTTAGAAACACAAAAGACTAATATACCCTTATGTAATTTGATTCTTAACATATTCCATACCTTTTAATTTTGTTAAAATATTTTATCCACTTAATTTTGTTAAATGTATTTCACACATTCTCATGTAAATTTTTTTATATTCTACATTCTTTGTGATTAGGTGGATTTTGTGAGATATGTGCAGTATAATTTGAGTTTTTATAATGAAATCCATTAAATGCTGATGCTTCTTCAAAAAATTGAATATGTACTAATGATGCTATTAAAATATGTGAATAGCCCAGTAAAAAATGTAATAAGGATTTAGAATATTAAAATATTATCTGTTGTATTGAGGCGCAATACAGATTTAAATTACATATTATGATTATACATAATGAAAAGTAATAATCAACATTATGTAAAATATATATAAAAAACACACAATGTGATATATATAGAACATAACATTTAAAGGGATTGATTTGTGTCATATAGAGAGAAATTTTTGTTTTTGTAAGAAATATATATATTTGGTGTGGAATAACCTACCAAGGGTTAGAGAGGATGCTAGGAATCTAATTACATAAAGGTATATTAGTCTTTTGTGTTTTTAAAATTGTAAAATGAGATTTTTTTAGGTATAATTTTAAAAAGTTGCTGATTTGGGTATTTCTAACTTTCTAAATGAGATCATTTTTTGTTAATCATTTTTCCTATAAATAATGAGTGGTATTGGATAAATCTAAAAGAGGTCATCATTAAATAAAAAACACATATAATTATCATATGAAATAGTTACATTTTATAATTTTATATTGGTAGTTACAAATACATTTCTTAAATGTTTACATCTCTCACAACAATTTGTTACATTTACATAAAAACTGTTACATTTACATAGATGGAACCAATTATATTTACCTAAATGTCAAGCAGTTACATTTACTCTTCGAAATCATCTATTTCAATTTCTAGTGCACTGTCTTCCAAAGAAAATGTAGCAGATTCCACCACAAAAATATGTAATTGACTGTTATATTTATAAATGTAACAAATATAAATTACTATTTACATTATAAGAAATGCAGTACACGAATGAATGTTACATTTCAGATTGTTTCAGACTGTTACATTTTATGAATGTATCAAAAAATAAATGTGTTTCGACATCAGAAATGTAATACTAACATCATACAAACCATATAAAAATTAAATATAACAATAATGAGTGTTACATTTTAAAACGAAACAAAATAAAAGGTGTAATATGACGATCAATACATAAAAAAAAATTCGTGTTCTAAATTTAAAACATGTAACATTGATTGAATATGTGATCATAAAAAAAATTAATTTTAATTTCTGATATGACTTGCATTCCAATAAGATCATATGATAAAAAAGAATTGTCAAACCTGATCTGGAAGACATTGATAGGAGATCCAACTCGACCAAGAACAAATCAGTGTCTTCTAACTGCTCAAAATTAAAAATTCAGATTTGCTAGTAATTGAATTCCTTCATGAGGAATTTCTGTTTGCTGTCTATGAGTGGGTGCGGCCGTTAGGTGCAAGGTCGTCTATAGTGCTTCAATTTTGATTCAATCTAACACAAAATTAACAAATACAAATCAATACATGCATACGGTTGACTGTTACATTTAAAAATGTAACAAAAATAATACAGATTTAAACAGAGGATCCGATCCCACCTGTTCATCAAAAAAAAAATCACCTTAGAATTCATTAATCGATTTGTTTTTGCTGTGTTATTTTAAAATTGAATTAATGGTGAAAAAACAAAAATAATTTCAGATTTGATTGCATTCCACAATCATAGGAGATCAAAACCGTCCACATTTTTAGGTAGTTATTATCTAAGGGCATAATAGGTAATGTCTTCATGCCACCTCATGGGGCCTGTGAAAATGGAGCCTATAAAACATTATTCATTTTTTAATCATTTTCCCTTTAAATAATGAGTGGTATTGGATAAATCTAAAAGAGGTCATCATGTAGTAGGGTGCGGATATCTGCACCCCAGGTTGCAAGAAATCCAGTCCTTCAAAAGAACAAAAAAAAAATTTGTGCACTGTAGCAGTAGGAGTAAACCCACCCCTAGATTGGCATTCTCTCTGACGATGGTAGTGAATTATGGTCGACTGAGAGTTTGGTGTGTGTACCAATTCAGGTCGACAATCACTTGGACGACGGTGTTGAAGTATGGTCGGCAATCACTTGAATGGCGGTGTTGAAATATAGTCGACAATTACTTGGACAACGGTGTTGAAGTATGGTCGCCAGAAAGCCCAACGAGCTAAACTCTGAGAAAATAAATTCACATTGTTATAAGTTTCAAACAAATTATGATAAAATTTATATGTAAACACATATAATATAAAACCTGATTTCAATGAGTGGGAAGGAAAAGCGGACAACAACTAAAGATTGAAATTATTGAAAGAAAATTAGACAAATTATAAACTATCCATTTCTGCATTTAACAACATATCATCTATCATACACACCTGAAGCACAAATACATGCAAATTACAAAAGTATGAAAAACACCCACCAAAATTGGGATTCTATAACACTACAATTCAACAAAAAAATTTTATAAAAAAACTTAAATTTTATACCACCATGTTAATTAATTAAAAGCAGAAGAAGAAGAGGCCTAATTTTGATAGAACTTTCTATCAATCATTCATCAAGACTAGATTGTTTACAAAATATCTGAAAACAATTTCTTACCAAGAGTAACTTTCCATGCTTTTTTCTTTACAACAGAAGTAGGTTTCTGTTTTTATCCAAATCCATATATGTAGCACTGCATATCAAATGAACATAAAAAAAAAAAAAATAAAAAAATCAGTTCAACAAAAATGATATGCTCTCTTTAATTTAACCACAATTGACAGATGAGCAAAACAAAATAAGAGATTCAATACAAGCAGGATGGATTTTAAAAACCAACATTGCATGAGTTCATACATATGAACCAAGAAGACTTACTCGATTTCGGGGACATGCTTTATCTCATTCCAATCCTCTCCAGTGTCCCTTTGGACCCTGTCTTCAAAAGATTTTGACAATTCCAGCCGACGAAGAGTAGAGATGTGCTTCAATCCATCAGGAAGCTTCTTCAATTTCCAACAACCTATGATGCTCAATCGACGAAGATGCGACAATGCTCTAGAACTTGTAGTTTAGGGAAATCGCATGGCCTCATGTGCCATACCTCATCATCAACTAAATGACTACAATCTTCATATAGTCATAGATAACGAAGATCACCTAGATTACCCAACAACCTCATCAGATGAATGCCCCAATTCACATCTCCACAAGGTCAGCTTCTTAAGATTGGGTGGCAGTACTTCAGGACTTTGAGGGATAAACCCATTTAGATGGCAGTACGACAGAGGATTACCCATCTCTAATTCAATGAGATGGGTAAGGCTCCAAAGAGTGCGCATGCTAGGAAATCCTCCTTCACCTACCAAAAGAAGGGTGGTGAGGAGTCTCAGCTTGATAAGGGAATTTTTCAATGCTTCACCATGGGAATCTTTGCAACCCCTTATTTTCAATGTCCTGAGATTGGTCAGCTTCTCTAGAGCGCTCTCTATCCAATCCCCTGCTTGCAGAGATTAGTCAGCTTCTCTAGAGCGCTCTCTATCCAATCCCCTGCTTGCACCTCGAGTGTCTGAAGGTATTTTGCAGCCTCCAAACCAATTAGAAATAAATTTTCATTAGGATAGGACTTGTGCAACAGTATAAGATGTCTCAACTGCCTTAGCTGAGACAGGTCGATCACCTTGTTTACTTGTGTATCATAACCACAACAGGAAATCAATTGAAAGCGTCTGAAGGCGGTGGAGGTTAGCGTATGTCTTTTAAATCATCGCCACCGGAATGATGTATGTTCAAGTATCTTAATTTATGCATTCCAGACTTTACTCAAAGTAGTAATGTAACCTGGACAGTGGAGTACTACCTTGTTTCCGACCGTGCCATCGTCCGTTGAGAATGTTCTGGTTGTTGCGAAGGTGGTTTGATTTTCACTATAGTCCGTTCATCAAATACCGAAGAAAAAATGACAAACTCGTGTTTCAAATATATCATGAATACGACAAGTCTCGACGCCTCCTGCGTTGTTCATCCTGACTATTTGAACCATGTTTCTGTGTATGAGGTCTTCAAGGTAGATCTCTGCCACTTCTTCTGCAGTCTTCTCCTCTGTGGGTTGTATGAAACCTTCTGCCACCCAGAGCCTGATTATTGTCTTTGCATCCATGACAGAATTTCTTAGGAAATAATTAAAATGAGCAAAACAACATAGCAAAGGAGGAGGCAGATCATTAATGCACCTAAATAACAAATCCAAGTGGTCATGAGGATTCCATTGTTGGACCTCGTTGGCTACATTCCACCACTCAATTGCAGTCTGCATTCTGCTCGATAAGATACCACCGATTAGAGCTGGTAAACGAGCCGAGCAGCTCGGGCTTGACTCGGGCTCGGCTCGGTTAAAGCTCGTTCAGGCTCGTTCGATTAGATAAACGAGCCGATCTTAAACAATTTTTAAAGCTCGGTTTGTAAACGAGCCGAGCCCGAGCCCGAGCTTATGTTATTTTTACATGTATAAGGTGTTGTGATTTGTGAAATATGACTTTTCAAATGTTAAACAAGGTTTTTTTTAGCTAAACGAGTCCGAGCCGAGCCTTGATTCGAGCTTCGGCTTGACTTGTTTAACAAACGAGCCGAGCCGAGCTTTAACCGAGCTTTTCACGAGCCTAACGAGCCGAGCTTGAACACAAAATGAAACTCGTTCCCGAGCCGAGCCGAACCTGCTGCTAAACGAGCCGAGCCTGAGCAGGTCAAAGCTCGGCTCGTTTACCACCCCTACCACCGATAGCTGTGAGGAAAGATGATCGGCCATCACATCTTTCGACAATTCTATTGGCTGGGTCGATCAGTTCATCGGGGTAGCCTCTTGCAACATCTACACCTGCTTTCACCATAAGAAATTCTAGACATTCTTGATCGCTTGAGAATTTTCTTATCTCCTCTTCTTCCTCATTGAATCCGATGATGACTTCTTCTTCTTCTCCTTCTTCTGGAGGATGAAGTGGCCGCCGTGTCCTTCCAAGGATGATGTCTTGACTAATACTCCTCCCTCCATTATATGTCTCATTAATACCAAGAAGTACTGGTAAATGTATTGACATCTTTTTTATGCTCTCATTTATTTACCTGCAATCGCCTGTTCTCCTCACGCTCATGGCGGGTTCTTAAGGAAAACGGTATGCGAGCATGCCTATTTTTATTGTAGCAAAATCAGTGTGATCAGGGGCGGTGTCACATGGTGTCACATATAATATATAATGTGGTGGGAATAAATTGACTCCATGCATTTAATAATAATAAAAAATTTAAACTATTACTGTTATCATGATAACCCATTCCACCAACGATCTCACTAACCCACCAGTTGACTCTGTCCGACCCAGATTTTATACTTAAAACCCTTAAATTGAAAATCTTTCATCTCCTTTCTTTGATGGTTAATGGTTTATCAATATAATTAAGTTTTTTTTATATTTAAAAGAAAAATTTATGTTTTTAATAAATATACGACAAGAGTAGATATTTTAAAAAATTTATGAAATTTATTTTTTAAAATGACCCATCCATAAAAATTCTTAGGAGCGTGATAATTTTACAAATAAAAAACAGTAGTAAATATCACATATACTTATTTAATCATAAATCATCCAAAGTCCTCTAAAACTCATGCATACCTTTTGAAGAAGCCTAACATCATGTCTTTGGATCTCCTCCTCTGCTGCTCTTTGAAGATGATTTCCTCAACAACCTCCTCTGCTTTGTGGTACACATCTTTTATACTCATAAATTCCATAGGTTCTATATGTTCTGTATGCCTGAAACCTTCCTGATCATGTAAAATTGCATTCTCCATGAGAGTTTTTACACGTGTCAACTCCCTCACCGTCGATCCTATCAGCTGATCTTCATCGTTTAGGAAGAAGAACCAGATTATTGGCCACTCCCATCACTTCATACAGATCCCTTTCCACTAAAAATGTATAACTCATCTACATTCTATCAAATTTGAACTGTTTTAAATTTCAAATAATGATGGTACTCACAGGATTGGAAATAGATAAAATAAAAATTGAAAAACAAAAGCTATATATATATAGAGTCGTGATATTATACGGTCGTGCGGTCGCGATTCACGGGCCGTCGATCACGGGTCCATCGCATCAGACGGTCGGGTGCGATTCACGTCGACCGTTGGATGCGATGGACCCGCGATCGGATGACGCACGTCGAATCCGCACGACCGCACCGACCGCATATTATCGAAAATCTATATATATATATATATATATATATATATATAGAGAGAGAGAGAGAGAGAGAGAGAGAGAGCATTAGTGCCTATTGGAAGCATCATGTATCTACACTTGTTAACAAAGAAAGCCAAAGGCATCAGCTTCTTCTTTTCTTGGGATGCAAGCATGATATGATCCTATAATGACTTGTATCACAATTAAGCTTATTTATTCTTTATAGAACTTTTATCAAAGAGTTCTGTAACATCTATTTCAATGGTTAGTATCCTCCACTCATTCTATCGAAATATATATATTTGATCAGAAATTTATTGCACATTTCATTTATTGGAGTATATACTTATGTTTTATAAAAGTACATATATAAATGAAGTATATGATTTTAAACAAAATAGAAATATGTCTAATTTGTGTTTTGGATTGTAAAGTAGACTGAGTGCAACTTTATCCTTTATCAAAATAAAGACAAAGCAAAAGCTTCCGCAAGTGATACATGTATCTTATCGTAAACTTGGACCTTGATGATGTATATGCGTTAATAAAAAAAACATATAGTGCAGTGAAGTATATACAATTTTTTATCGACGCATATATCTCGATAAGGGATGTATATATGCGGTTCGCACGGACTGCACTATATCATTACTATATATATATATATATATATATATATATATATATACGGGGGCGATGAGGTGCGGCGGCCGCACCGTGCGGCGGCGAGTGGGCCGTCCGATCGCGGGTCCATCGCATCCAACGGTCGACGTAATCGCACCCGACCGTCCGATGCCCGTGATCGACTCGACGCCGTGCCGTTCGACCTAATCGGCCATATATATATATATATATATATATATATATATATATATATATATATATATATATATATATATATACGGGGGCGATTAGATGCGGCGAACGGCAGGTGCGGCGGCGACGTGGGCCGTTCGATCGCGGGTCCATCGAATCCAACGATGGACCCGACGTGATCGACCCGGCCGGCCCACAATCGACGCCGCACCGGCCGCAGCACCTAATCGGTGCCCCATATATATATATATATATATATATATATATATATACCCAAAAAAAAAAAAAAACAGATCCCCTTCTTTTCCCTTTTTCTCTATCTTCCATGGTCTTCCACCTTTTCCCCTGATCTCTCTTCCCCTTCTCACTGGTCCGCCCCTTCTCTTCCCCGTTTGATCGCACGCCTCTCCTCCCGGCATGCGATAGTTCCCGTCCCGACGGTGTCACCTCTCCCGGCACCTCTCCGTCCCCGTTCCGGCTTCATCACTTCGCGAACCCAGTCACCCCTTCCATCCGTAAGTATGTTATTTCATTATTTGATTATTTAATTATTTAGTATTTTTGCTTTCATTTGTTGTTTGGTTTGATTACTAAGATTTATTTTTTAATTTCCATATGAAGATTTGTTGTGATTTTGCCTTTGTTAGTCACTTTGATTTTTTTCCTCTCTACAAATTGATTAGCATATTGTATTGTTAAAGGGCTTTGCCAAGGAATATTGGTCCACATTTTTAAAAAAAAAAAATGAAGCTTAGCTGTATGTAGTGAATCCGCATCTTTTGTCATATAACTGATGCTTAGACTAAACAAACCGAGAGAAGCAACATTGGATTAGTGCAAACTGTGCAAAACCTTAGATTTCATGAAGCCACTCTTTATAATTTCCAACTGATGTTTGGATTTAAAATATCAACAATAAGCAGTTAAATATTAATCAGATACATATTAATCAATCCATAGAAATAAAAATATCAAACTTCATATTAGACTTGATATCAAATTCAGATACAATTATATCTTGATTTTAAATTAACAAATACACATTCGATAATTGAAACTTGAATGTAAATGAGTTGAATAATGGTCAAGCAAAACTAAAAAATATTCTAAATGACTCAATATGCATAATTATACACAAACACACAAATAATTATACAGATCATACTTAGGACACGAGGAAGGACGAAAAACCAAATACAGACCATGTATCTGAATTAAAATTAAATTCAGATTTAATAAATGTATATAATGATTGAAAGGAAGGATGAAAAATCAGATCAGCACATTTTATTTAGATCAAAAAAGGTTTAACCTAAATGAATCACTATTGTTTGCACCACAAACTGATTTGCGATAGTAATCAATAATGTCCATGAAGAAGCCTTGAACAAGGATAAACAGGGGATAATTTTATATGTCATAATTTATTCTTTATTTCATTTGTGGAAGTTTTTGGAACTTTTACACGAATTACCCAATTATGATTTTTGTGTTTAATGGGTAATTGCCGACTTCTGAATTTATGACACAGTCACAAACAAATGGGATTACTCACTGTCATTTGCACACTTGATGCTCGCAGTAATCAAAATAAATTATTATTATTATTATTATTATTTTATTTTATTTTATTTTTGGAAAACGAAAATAAAAAAACTAAACAAAAACTTCAAGAGACACAAGAAAGAACATATCCTGTTTACACGAGGAACAGGGTAAACTCAACTCAATCAAGAATCTTCATTTAGTTACCATCTATACTTGATTAATAACATTGTAGTGTAAGAATATTTTGTTAATTTCTAGACTATTAGTATGAATTAATATTTTTTAGGGAAAAATCCATATAACCCCCTGAACTTTTGCCTAAATCCATATAACCCCCTGCAATCTTCATATATCCATATAACCCCCTGTAAACATACCCAAAATCCATATAACCCCCTCCGTCCGCCTTCCGTCAGCCGAGTTAACGGCGAAATTGAAAAAAATCCATATAACCCCCTGTAATCTGACCTAAATCCATATAACCCCCTGCAATCTTCATATATCCATATAACCCCTTGCAATCTTCATATATCCATATAACTCCCTGTAATCTTGAAAAAATCCATATAACGCCCTGTAATTTTGAAAAAAATCCATATAATCCCATGTAATCTGGAAAAAATATTTTTAAAAATTAAAAAAATAAAAAATAAATTTTTATTAATAATAGAGTAAATTTTTTTATTTATTCCTTTTTTTTATTCATAATTTTTTAATTATAAATGACATGTGATTTCATAACCAGTACCCCGACACATTAATAGTAGAGTAAATTAACATTTACATGCATTAACATTTAATGGATTGTAAATATTTATTTTGTTGTATTTTCTATTATTCTCATTAGAAAACGTAAAATTGATATTTTGATTGTTTGATTCACCTTGAATAAAATAAGGATAAATGGTAAATAAGAGATGAATAAAAGTTTATGACTTTTTAAATGACAATTATACCCCTGCATAAATTATTTGTGTTTGGGAATAAATATGAGAGATGTGTGTGTAATATGATAGATGTGACAATTTTTGAAAAAAAATATTTTTAAAATTTTAAAAATGGCAAGAGGAATTTTTTTTATATTTATATTTTTGAATTTTATTTTTGAATTTTTAAAAATATTTTTTTTAGATTACATGGGTTTATATGGATTTTTTCAAGATTACAGGGGGTTATATGGATATATAAAAATTGCAGGGGGTTATATGGATATATGAAGATTGCAGGGGGTTATATGGATTTAGGTCAGATTACAGGGTGTTATATGAATTTTTTTCAATTTCGCCGTTAACTCGGCTGACGGAAGGCGGACGGAGGGGGTTATATGGATTTTGAGTATGTTTACAGGGGGTTATATGGATATATGAAGATTGCAGGGGGTTATATGGATTTTGGCAAGATTTCAGGGGGTTATATGGATTTTTCCCTATTTTTTAACATATCAGTAGGACAGAAAAAAGTAAATGCAAATTATTGATCCTCTTCTTTCCCCTTTGTTTGAACTGTTGTCATTTCTTCCATTTAAAAGGACAGTGAAAACATTCATAGCAAACCCTTATTAATTCGGCAAGGAGAGAGAGTGAACAGGGGAGAGAGGGGGTGTTCACCTGTTGGTGATGGGACAGAACTATCAGCACTGGTTGAACCGGTTTCAAATATTTTTTCAAATCACAAAATGAACCGTTCGATTCTACACCCATCGATCAGACAGTCGATAGTCTTTGCTGCACAGTCCGCATGATGAACCCAGTCCGCATACAATCGGTTTGGTAACTACTACTTGAACTCCGTTTCAAATTTTATTCAAGATGATCCCATAGAAGTTAATGAAAACACAAGTTTTAGCTGTGCTTTGACATATTTTATAATTTGCAAATATTCGGTGAATATGCTTTAACATATTTATAATTCTATTTACTTAGAATTAATGTGACAATGTTCAAGTAATCATTTATAACAAACTAATGCCATTGTCTCTTTTTTTTTATGTAGGAAGTGGCATGGCATTGGCAATCTGTTCCTGGGTTTCCTCATGGGATAGATTCTCTTGTTATCTGGTGTCATGTTGTGATAGATATTGTTTTAAGTACATGTTGCTATTTTTTTTTTATCATGAAATGTTTTGGATTGCTGTTGTTCAAGCTCAGAGATTGTTATTGTTCAGACCCAGAGATTGTTGCTGTTGTTTGTAGATGCTGTTGAAAAAGTTATAGTTGTGCTTGTTGAAACAAGTTGTATTAGTATGAATTAATATGAATTTATATTTTTTATTTGGTTAATTTTTACCATGTTGACTATTATTAGTATGAATTAATATTTTTTAACATATCAGTAGGACTGAAAAAAGTAAATGCAAATTGATTAATCCTCTTCTTTCCCTCTTTGTTTGGACCGTTGTCATTTCTTCCATTTAAAAGGACAGTGAAAACATTCATAGCAAACCCTTATTAATTGGAAAGAGAGAGAGAGTGAACAGGGGAGAGAGGGGGTGTGCTGTTGGTGATGGATAGAACTGTCAACACTAGCTGAACCGGTTTCAAATGTTTTTTCAAATCACCAAATGAACAGTTCGATTGTACACCCATCGATCAGACAGTCAACAGTCTTTGCCGCACAGTTGCACGGTGAGCCCAGTCCGCATACAATCGGTTCTCTAGGGAGTCGATTGGGTGCGGCGAATGGCGGGTGCGGCCGCGACATGGGCCGTCCGATTACGGGTCCATCGCATCCGACGGTGATGAACGATTCACATCGGACCGTAGGATGCGATGGACCCGTGATCGACGGCCCATGTCGCGGCCGCACCCGTCGTCCGCCGCACCCAATCGGTGCCATATATATATATATATATAGAGAGAGAGAGAGAGAGCACATTACTTTTTATAGGTGTTGGAAGCATCATATATTTACACTTGTTCATAGAGAAAACCAAAAGCATCACCTTATTCTTTTTCTTGGGACGCAAGCATGATATATACTTATCTTTTATAAAAGCAAATGCTTCATTAAATGAAGCATATGATTTTTAACAAAATAGAAATATGTCTGATCTGTCTTTTGGAATGTAAAATAGATTGAGTATAACTTTTTTCTTTATCAAAATAAAGGCAAAGTAATAGCTTCCACAAGTGATACATGTATATCGTCCTAAACTTGGACCTTGACAAAGCTAAATCAAACATATGCACACATTGACAAACTCTTCTAACTTGTGCCACAAAACATACAAAGGCACGAGTTATCTAAAAAGCGTCACTTCTCTCTAGTATGCTAATAACATTAAACATTTATATAAATATTATTATTTTCTTTGGCGTTGATACATTTAGTTTGTTTTGCAGCTCTGTCTAAAGCTCAAAAACGATCCTTCAACTATATATTCACTCCATTATTGGAATATATAATGTGATAATGCAGTATATAGCCACTAGATCAATGTGAAATTTAAAAAAATTTTATTTTTTTCAAAGATTAAAAAAAACAGGGGCAAGTTTATCTAGGTATACCATTTACTTTTTATAACAACATATATTTCCATAAGTGAGTGCATATTTTTTTAAAAATGAACAAAGGTGAAGCCATGGACAGGGCGGGACATATCTCTTTTCGTATTCTTTTCTTTGGGATGAAGGGTTTCTCATCGTGGGCTAAGGTAGTACCTCCAACAATTTACGGGCCATGGGTTGTGACGGAGGCCCCATTCCTTCTTGGGAACTTGTTTTCTACACATGACTTAAAAAAAAAATGAAAACTAGTATGGACTACAATTGACACAAGGGACTAGATATATCATTTTTCTTATATAAATTTGTACCAACTATTTTTTTGAAATTGACACCAACTATTAAATAGAGGCTTATCTTCTAAGAAAAAATATCCAATAAAAAACATCAAGCTCCAAGGGTAGGCCTGTCTAGGGATATGAAAGGTTAGAAAGTCATCACTAGATCCAGACCCAATAATAATTTATTGAAATCCTTCACATCATAACAAAAATAACAAAAATAAGTGTGTTGATACACTTAGTGTGTTTTGCAACTCATATATTATGATAGCACAAAAGAAAAATCATTTTTTCAAAGCAAAAAATAAAAATAAAAATAAAAATAAAAAGTACTATTGTATCTTAATATATATGCTTCACTTCATATAATAGTATGTACTTTAGTAAGAGAATATATAATTTAAAAATAAATCAGTGTGAACTGTGGATGAGAGTGCAAAGGTGCTGGACATATCATTATCCAAAATCAAAGTAAAGGGGAGATACATACATACATATACATGGATGGGGAGAGATATTGCCACCACCTAAACTACTTTAGGCACCACCTCCTCAACTAACCAGAGGCATTGAAACACTTATAAGAAATAATGATTAAGAGCACCACCTTCTATATGCCACCTTTTTTCTCTTTCCGCCTTAGACACATGTATATTTATGTATTTATATAACATAACAATCAAGATGTTTAGGTTAACAGTATGGAAACCGTAGGTTCTAGTTTGGATTAGACACATCGAGTGTCTACGTCATTAAAGGTTCTAGACATAATCATGTCTAGGTGAACAAAAAATCAATCAAAAGGTTCTAGAATGGGTTAGACACACAGATGCGGAAACATAGGAGTGACGAAGATCAGAGAGCAGGATTTTCATTTTCCTTGGGAGGTATCATGAAGGAGTTGGAATGGACTAATATCAAAAAAAATTCGTAACGAACCCAACCGTGCTTGGTGCTTCCAAGAAGTGACGGGTGCAGGATCGGGATGGGGAAGATCTGAATTTGCGACAGAAGCTTTAGACTGGTTTTTGAGTGACGTGATTTTTGATGAGAAAGTTAGGAAGCCCCAGGGGAAAATAGAGATGTCTCCTACACTCGCACCTTCGTTCGGTTAGTCACCTCGCTTCCTAACTGGAAACAATAGGCGACTACCCTATTGACTCAAAATGATCCTTTTGCTATCGCTTTCAATGGTTGTAATCATAACTCCCTGTGAGCAAGTAGAAATTCAATGCATCGCTACGCTCTATCTAAGTTTATAAATTTACTAGACAATACTTCTGTCTATGGAAACAGAAAAATCAATCAAGGTTCAGAATTGGTTAGACATAGGCAATGTCGAAGTTTTTAAATTCCTAGACAATAATTATGTCTATGAAAACGAAAAAATCAATCCATACGTTCTGGAATAGGTTTGACACATGCATTGTTAAGTTTTTAAAACCTCTAGACATTATTTGTGTCTATGGAAACAGAAAAATAATTAATAAGTTCTAGAATGGGTTAGACATATGTAGTGTCTATGTTTGTAAATATTTTAGCCAATACTTCTGTCTATGAAAATAGAAAAATAATCCATAAGTTCTGGAATGGGTTAGACACATGAAATATATAAGTTTTTAAATATCGTAGACAATACTTCTGTCTATGGAAACAGAAAAATCAACCCATAGGTTCTGGGATTGTTAGACATATGCAGTGTTTAAGTTTTTAAATTTCCTAGACAATACGCATGTCGATGGGAACAGAAAAGTCCTCCATTTGATTCTGGAATGGGTTAGACACATGGATCATTGGGATGTCTACGTATTTATATATCATAGACCACCTTTATGTCGATGGGAACAGAAAACAAAAATTGGGGGTTCTGTAATGAGTTATAATAATGTGTTTGACTTCATCAATCAGGTTTCCGCATGAAACACGAGAAAAAAAATCGCAAATTCAACAATAGTTGAATTATTCACATGTCTTTTGACATGATTCTCTGATAAACATAGGTAAACCTTCAAAGTCATACTTGCATTCAAAGCCATCAACACCACCATTCAAATAAACATCCACACTGGTTAAAGTAAGTTATTGAATTTGAACAAGTGATCCTACAAAAATCATATAATACACAACTGATCAAACCATTGTTGTTACTTAAATAAACATTCATTTCAAAACATCGATGAAAAAACAAAATGATAGTCAATGAGACGCTCATTATTTTTTGGACCACCAGGAAAAGACCCTTCATACTACCTTCATCAATATTTGAATTTGCTTCTACCTCTACCTCTACTTCTTCTCTCTCATCTTCCTCTTGTGGTTCGACCTCAACCTTTCGAAAACTTGATGCCACTTCTTGAATGTATGGGATGACTGATATTGAAGGGACATCTTTAGTCAATCTTTTAGATTGACGTCTTCGATTTGAAACAGTTTGTGGAATGCGTGACTTCGGAGGCATCCTACGAACTATTGGTTCAAATATATAAAAATATAAAAATAATAGATAGAAAGCCTACAATCTATCAAATATCCAACTCACTGACACCCCCACAATATTGACTCTTCCCTAGCTCCCTCCCCCCTGAATTAATTGTTAAGTCCAGCATTAATGAGAAAAATTTGATAAAGAATTATACTACAAGACAGAGACAACCATACACATTCTAATGGATTCATCATAAAAAATAAAATAAACAAACCCTCCCTATGGGTATTTGAAACACTAACAAACCAGTTCTAGGCTACTAATATAATTATAGCAAATAACCATCCACATAGTAGATCAACCTAACAATCCAATAGAAGAAGACTCAGCCTAATACAAGAATTCCCTTTGAAATCATATTATCATTTCAATCAACTATTTAAAGGATACACGAATCACATCAACCCACAATAACAATTAACAAATAATACCAAAAAACATCACAAATGATGATTCATGTACGCACCCATTAACACAAACAAATGACAGATTGACGACTAAAGGCATTATAAAATCATATTTCCCACGCCACAAATCCCTCTGAATAACTAACAAATTCGATCTAAACATGTTCAATGTTGATAAAATATATGGTTTAAACGAAACAAATGCAATCACAATTATATTTTTGAATCCAAAAATAAAAAAATAAATTGACTAAATCATATATTTCCCCAAAAATACCCTAACATACTATCAAAACCCTAACTTTAATCTCATACTTAGTAATATACAGTTTAAATCAAATAAATGAAAATTCAATCACAATCATATCTTGAAATAAATAAAAAAATTTGAGCCTAAACCATACATTTTTCTTTAAATTCCCTAACTTTCTAACAAAAATTCTAATAATTATACAATAGTAAAAAATCAATGAATACAACTCATGAATCACCAATACCACTCGTGTAAAGGAGAAATGAAAAATCAAATACTCGTTTCTTTCACTTTGAGAGGTCACGAGGTGACGATGGGGAGGATTGTGGTAGGGGACAACGAGAACGGCAATGCGTGCTCAAGGTGGGTTCACGGCGGCCTGACGGAAGACTCACGGTGCCTAGGGAAGAAACCCTCGATTGGAAGGAAAAGTAAAAAACAGAGAAGAGAAGGGGAAGAAGAGAGAGGTTGTTGTGTGCATTTAGAGTAGTGGTGGGTTTGGTGATCTATGAAGTGGGTATTTATTAGGAGGTGGGTGTAGTGAAAATCAAAATGAGAGGTGGGGGATTTAAAAAGGTGGTGGGACATATAATTTGGGAGGTGGGAGTATCTCTGCCCATACATGGATATGACCTTTAACTCTTTAAGAGTGCTCACCTGACATGTAAAAACCAATACAGAACTGAACATCCAATCAATTGTTAGTATGAATGGGTTTAGGTATTCTGAATAATTTTCTATATCATCTTAAGGTCTAATATATCGAATCAACATTTATGAGACACCTACCGTTCTCTTAAAACAAAACCGTTTATGAGATATTGTTGGTTTTAAAGTTTCAATGGGGCATTTTTACAACACAGGGCTGATTGAATGGTATATAAAAAAAAAACTCATTTTTAATTATATCATATCTCTTTTATACATAATTTCATAATAAATTTACAAATAATTTATTTAATCATTATTAAAAATTTCATTATATCATTTATGTATATATAACATGATACATTATATTGCTTATTAGTAGATTAAAAAAAAATGAGGGTGTTGGTTATGGATAGCTTTTTCAAAATTTTTATTTTATTTACACGCACATCATTTGTGGGAAGACTAGTGACATCTAAATGAGAGAATAAATCTTAGAATCTCAATTTTAATTTTCATCTCTCTAATGTATCATTTGATTATCAATTTTAATATTAGTATTTAAACATGTCAATTATTATCTGAAGACCCTCAAGGACATTGTCCACCCCGAGCTTGTCCTTCTTCCCTCCTCCCCTAAAGAACCCCCCAAACCACGACGGTGGGCTTTCATCAGCCTGTTTTGCGACCGGTGGGCTAAGTGTATCAAAACTCTCAAAGACATTGTCCACCCCGACCTTGTCCTTCTTCTCTCCGACCCCAAACTACCCCTTAAACCACGACGAAGATGAGCTTTCATCGCTAGACGACGTTGTGTAGGGGATGGTCTCCTCGACGGTGGGGAAGTTCTGCGGCTGTTCATAGTGGTGAAGCGCAATCATCGAACCTCGATGAGCGCTAGAAATACTGCTCCACTGGTAGCGGCTGGCAAAGTGGGTCTGAATCCCTGCCTCATCTGCACACTCACAAAGTTCGTGTACACCAGATATTCCACAAGTGTTTCATTCAGTACTAACACATGATTTAAACTATTTTCTATGTTGGTTGTGAACACAACGGTGACAATTAATATTAGGAAAGTGTTAAATTCAATCTTTTTTACAATCCAAATGCAGATTACATGTATTTTTATTTTTATTTTAAATTGTAAACATCATCTAACGATGTGTATGATTTGATAAAAAGTGTATATCATTATATTTCGAATCGAATAAATCCATTTTTAGTAAATGTAAAAAAGAAATTTAACGACATATATTTCATTGGATTTCTAACGATGCGTGTAAGACTATATTTTGGACTATAAAATGACTAAGTTTAACAGTGCCCTTAATATTAGCTTTTTCTGAAAAATAGAAGCATGAGAAAGGTACGTGAAAACATTTTAAAAAGTTCAAAGCACTTTCTAACTATGCTGACTTGCAGTAACCCTGCGGAGGCTGCTCCGGTGATGACGGAGTAGAGCGGTCGAAGGTGGAGTAGAGCGCGCCCCAAACGGCAAAGGAACCTCCGATTCGGGGCGCATTCATGTGAACCGCCTCCGCAGCGCCGCGCAACCTTTCGCCATGGGGAGAGTGTGGGTACCCTTCAAAAAGTGGAAGATTGAACCTCCAACTGCACCCATTCCAAATGCCCCCCCCCCCCCCCCCAGTCTCCATCACTGTGCAGTCCAGCCATGGCTCCCTTGGCATACCATTTGATCTCATTGTATCTGTCTATTGATCAAGAATGTAATTCAGACATATTGAGGATCATGCCCACCATTCCATAAATAATTAAATAAAAATGTAATTCAGACTAAGACATAGAACTTAATTTGACAATAGTGAGTCTGGATTCATTTAGTTCTAGCTTTGATCAATCCATCATTATCGAACTGCACAGCCTATAAATCGAACAACAAATCCAATTGTTGGGTACATATGTCACTCTCCTATTGGATATTGATTGTACTAACCAAACCCATGCTTGACTGGATCCAATAAGAGAGTGACACGTGTATCCAACAATTGATTGTCCACTTTGATTCATAGGTTGTGCAGTTTGAAACTGACTAGATTGACCAAAGTTAGTTCTGACTAGATCCGGACCATCTATCTTGATAAATAATATAACGAAATCCTTCACATCATGACAAAAATAACAAAAATAAGTGTTGATATACTCAGTCTGTTTTGCAACTCATACACTATGATAGCACAAAAGAAAATAATTTTTTCAAAGCAAAAAAAAAAAAAAAAAAAACATGCTATTGCATCTTAATATATATACTTCACTTCATATAATAGAATGTACTTCAATAAGAAAGTTATTTTGTTCGAACGGAATCTAGGTCGCTCGAACAGTTTCACTGCAGAAACCGCACATGTTAAATCATATGTCGTGGGGTTTAAATATATGGTTATAAGAATGTAATTCGGACTAAAAATCATTTGGACATATAACTTATTTTGGTAATAATTTACTAAAATCCTTCACATCATGACAAAAATAAGTGCGTTGATACACTTAGTCTATTTTACAATTCATATACTATGATAGCTAGCGTAAAAGAAAAATTATTTTTCAAAGTAAAAAAAAATATATATATATATATACTATTGTATCTCAATATACATATTTCACTTCGTATAATAGTATGTACTTTAATAAAAAAAATATAATTTGAATAAAATGGTGGACTATGGATGAGACTCTACAAGAGGCTATACCTATCATTTCCCCAAAAATAAGTGAAGGCATTTACATACATACATATACATGGATATGACCTTTAAGAGTGCTCACCTTACATAGTGACATGTAAAAACCAATACAGAACTGAACATCTCATCAATTGTGAGTATGAATGAGTATAATAAATATGCTTCATAATTTTCTATATCATCTTAAGGTCTAATATATTGAGTCAACATTTATGAGACACAGATCAAATGTATAAAAACTATGTCTATTCTGCCTGAACTCTGTAATACTTTCAAACACACATGTCAAGTGAGATCACATGGCATGTGCTGGACACATCACTATTTTAATCAGTAAAACAAATCACCTTATGTTTAAAAAAACCCAAAAAGAAAATATTGTTAAACTTGATTAATTTTGCAGACTTAGGGCCTGTTTGGGAATGCGGTGGAAATATCCTAGGGGTTAAAACCCACGATTGAGAAGCATTGTTATGAGAGCTTCTCAAACATAGGTCATTTTATGGGGCTCGGATCCGGTCAGTGCTCGACTACGGTTAGTTCGGTCAATACCGAACTGCACCACGTTCAAATCGAACTGCACAACAAATTGTTGGGTATTTTTTTTACTCTCTTATTGGATTCAATCAACTATTGGAGAAAATATGAATTCCTAAGTATCATCAGTATCCAATAAGAGAGTAAAAAATATATCCAACAATTTGTTGTGCAGTTCGATTTGAACGTAGTGCAGTTCGGTACTGACCGAACTGACCGAAACGGGGCCTGACCGAATCCCGTCTCCATTTTATGCATCAACAGCAGCAAACGCGTCCTCGATCAACGCCCACTGCCAGATTGTGTTTGGATCCACGATAGAGTTTCAGAACACACTCCAATGTGAAATATTTATCATGTTTTGATGTTATACCATCATAGAGTGATTTTGAATGTCATAATTAATACTTCTACGATTTTAATTTTTTAAAAAAAAATCAAAATTTTTCCATTTTTTTATATAAAAAGGGCTTAACTAGACATAGAGATGTCAATGGGATATAATAAATGAGAAATTCGTTCCACCTGATCCTATTAGAACGGGTTTGGTCCCCTAAATTTTAAACTTAAACCCGACCCATTTCAACCCGATGAGATATAAAATGATTAGGGATTTAAGTGTAAAACTCACCCCATCCCATTCACCCAATGTAAATCATTTACATCCTTCAAAATTAATATTTAAATAAATAAAATCAAACTATCATATATTATTATTGTTCATTGGATAAGATACCTAAACATGTATTACATAATGAATAATGATAATTATTTAGTTTAAAAGTTTTAAAAGAATAAAAAAATAAAAAAATATTTTGAAAATTTTGGATTCTTAAACAAGTTTCCTTCTAAATGGGACCAAACGGAACGGGTTTGGGTTTCTTAAAATCCCATTCGGATGGGTTTGAGTAGAATAATCAAACTCGTCGCAGGTTTGTGATGTGATTGAAATGAAATTTTATTAGCGGGTTTGAGAGTAGGATTGATCAAACCCGTTCCAATATGTTCCCTTACCATCCCTAACTGGACAGATGTGTTATATCTTAGATGTCCATGAATTGGGCCTGATTCTGCGGACCCTCTGTGTCTGATTCTGGGGACCCTCTGTGTGAGGATTGATCAAACCCGTTCCAATCATGGGTCTGATTCTGCGGACCCTCTATGTGAGGATTTGGGTCTGGCTTCTGCTAAACATTCCCAAAATGGCGTATGCCGTGTGCTCAATTTTTTACATTTAAAACATGTGAGATTCGGTTGTGAATTTTATCAAGGATTCGGGATTGCTTCTGCAGGGACAAGCAAGGTTTTGTTGATTAGGGGCAAACTTGTGGTGGAGTAGAGCTTATGTTTGTTTGTAGCCAATAGATCCCTCATCTACCAATTTTTCGACTTGGATTGATTCATGGCGGACAAACCCTAATCTAAATTATACCAAATTGTGAATTTTTATCCTTCCCAAATGAACAGGTGACATGTGTGTTCACATCTACAAAAACAAACAAAAGATCCAAAAATCACTATTTACATAGCAAAAACCAATCACATATTCATTGGGTTTCCATTCATTGGCCAAGAAAAAAAAGAGAGAGATTTGATCAAATAAAGAAATCGAAACAACACCAAAACAACAAAACAAAGAGAGATTGAGTACCATGAAATCTTGATTAAGCCGCCGATGGACCCACCTTTTATCACTATTAAGAATCTGTCTTACTTTTAACCCTAATTTATATATATAGGGTTAAAAAATCAAGACCGATTGGAACATTATTCTTTTTTCTTGATATAATATATAATTTTTCGTTTGTGTTTGGTTTCTATAATAAAAATTTAGAAAATGATACGTTCAATCCCTATGAATTTTTTTTTAGATCATACACTCTTCGGAAAGTGCAGTATACTATCATAGCGCAATATATACTATATTATGACATTATCGTAGCATATGGAACTATAAAACGGGCTGCAAAAAGAACGGAGTGTATCTGGACTCAATTTGAATGAATCTTTCCAGGCCCATCTTAGGATAATTTTTCATGGGAGTTGTTGCACGTAATCTTTACATTGTGTAATTTTATTTTATTAATTTGGGATGTGTTTTAATAGATGAAGTGTGTTTTTCTTTTATATATTTTACTGGAATATATATATATATATTTTTATAAAGGTGCATGCCATTAAATATACAATTTTTTTAAATTTAAAATATGTGATGATCGCACCTGGAATAGTCCCTAGAATATAATCAGACTTAAGTATTATGTGCAATACCTTGTTAAGGATTTTGTGATTTTTTTATATAGATGATTATATTTGTATCATTATATATAATTTATTTATTTTTGTAAATGGTATGTCATTACAGGACATATATATACATTAAAAAAATTTAAAACACTTGAATGCTCTAAAAAAAATTGCATGTATCATTACTGGAAGGATTTATTTTAGAGTGTTTTATACAATGAAAGAATTGCGTGTAACTTAATACCTATGTTTCATTAAAACAGTCTAGAATCAAATTTAAAAGTTACTGTAAACTAAAGCTGTCCCAATGGTTGAGATTTATTGACAATGATTCCAATAACAAACAAGATTGCCTTTCATCACTACATATATAAATTCCAAACAAAGTTCACACAATGAGTTTTCAAAATGTAACTTCTTTTATACAACTCTGTTATGTTACAAAAAATTTCATTCAGACTAAAGCTTTTTTCCTTCATAAACAACAAAATTAACTGACAATGAAGGTTACAATTAGATCCAAATCTCCTCTTCCGAATGCTTACAATTAATCCGTGAAGACGTGAATTTTCATATGTTCCAAGGAAGACTCCCAGGATAGGTGACAGGGCCACAGTAACTGAAGAGCAGCTCAAGCTCCGGACACCCTTTCGGGTAAGGGATGGACCGGTGGAAAGGATCCCGCTTGAGCTTCTTCTGGTGAAGAGAACCCGAACAGCTGTATGGGTTGTCCTTGAACTGAGCCCTCACCAGGGCTTCACCCTTCAAAGCTGCCTCTTTGGAAGTCGGAGACGCTGGGGTCCCGTGGTAGAAGAATCTTGTCTCAGGGAATCCCAGTGCCATGCGGTGCAGGTTGGCGAACCTCTCCTCTTTGAAATCGTAGCTCACTACCTGGTATTAGATGCAAGCGAATTCGAACTTTCATGAAACAAAGAGGGAATACTAAACCTGTCAAACGAATGATACAGATAGGATACCTTAATATATATATCTTATACTGAATCATTTGGATACATTGATATACCTATCTACACTTTGGATTTTCGAATGTCGAGTAATATCTTATTTTTTCGATTCGGATTATGAAGGAATACAAATATTTTTTGGATAATTGACAAGCTTAGTGAATACACATGCACACAAAGGATTAAGGGAAATAGTTAGAGATGCTTACTGTGATGTTATGAGGATATGTGCCTGTAAGTTCGCGGAATCTGCAGACACTGAAAAGAAGGTTCTCAAAGCTGTCCCTCGCATGCTCTTCTGTCAGTGCTCTGCTTCTCAAATCTTCTTGCTTACCTGCATGTCAAAGGACACCCATTTTGGCTCTAATGCATCTGGATTGGACAGTGCAAATGCATGCAGCTCTGATTGAGAGTCATTATAAACATATTTTATGACAGCTGAAAGCCAAGATATGCAGTAAGATATGAAAACAACCAAAAGCAATACCATTCATCTGCTGCAATGAATGTAGGAAGGGAAGGGTATCTCAGATATCTATTATGAATACATGATGGTGAATTTGGAGTTCCAAACACCACATTAAATTCCATACAATTTATCCCACATAAAACCCTCCAATGTAATACCATCATTTACAGCTGATTTGACACAGCAAGCGATTACTGGGTTATAACTTTCGAAGAAACATTCTAAAAAATCCATATATAAGAAAGTACTATTTTCGTCATGAGTAAATTAATGCGTGTTTATTTAAATGATTTATGTCTTTCTTCCAAATGGCATTTCGACAAGGCTCGATTCATTCGCATCAATCACCGGAAAGGAGCCCCTTTGCTTCCAGGCATGAAATGTGTATTTCCATCCTCTGCTCAATCAATTTGGCAATTTTTATAGAACCATGACCATCTTCTAAGAAAAATATTGTCCATAAAGATATCCGATAGTCATAAATAATGCTACATTTATCAAGTCACATGCAAGAACAATGCACATACAAATAAACTAATGCATCAAGGGTTCTGGTTCTATATCTACCAAAGTGAGCTAATGAATTTATAACTTTTTTTTATCTTAAACATATCTTCCCTTGCAGTTCATACATGGTATCCACTGGAAGTCTGATTGTTACTCTAGAAGCCAGATTATTCATTCCAGAATATAAAAATTAAGACCAGTCTGGTCCAATGGCATATCAAACACACTTTGGCTTGAATTAGTCGCCACATGTCACATTGATTCATGAAATGTTTAATTTTATAGTATTGCTATTTGTTTCAAGAGGTTATGGATTTCAAAGAGAGAGATCACTTTCAAGGGGATACAAAAAAAAAAAAAACACATTTATCTAAACACATTGTTTTTGATAAATTAACTAAACACTTTATCAGTTGGCTTAGATGAGATAATCAAGCAGCCTATCAAATTGGCCCTAAATATATATTTCCAAGAGTATGTCATCACACTGTTTAGGCTTTGTTATATTTAGAATACTCCACACATTCCACATTAACATTTATGATGCCTGCACCTGTCTCATCCACAAGGCACAATGTCTTGAAATGTTGGTTACAAGGTTGTTTTGATGTATAAGCTACGGCCGTGTAACTAGATTAGCAGATAATTTTGAATATGGATTCCAATTCTCCTCTTTCCCTGCTTCTCACTCTAATGTTTTGCATAATCAGCCTTTCACCTGAAGTAAAACCCCCAGATGACAGTTAAAAGCATGGAACTCAATCACTGCATTGAAATGAGTACGCAGGAAATAAAGTTAACAACATAGCAGATTAAAATGTCCTCAATTCGCTACACATCCCAAAAAAGCTTGTAGTTTTTTAATTGTACACTCCAGACAAGAACAAAATGGGAAGAAATTCAAAATCCCACCAAATGATAAATGAAAACTTGAATAATTAAGAAAACTCACCAAACCAGCCTTTTGATTCAGCTACAGACCAGTAGCTCTGGGCCTCACTGCGAGGGCCAGCACCCTTTCGAGTCTCTCCGCCACTAAATAAGAGCAGGGTTTTATCATCTCTAGCAGCAATTTCAACACCCTCTTTGATATGCATCAAGAAAGTTGCAGCCTGACCTGAATGTTTCTGATATGGCTCCAAGAACCACGAATCTTCCTTATCAACCTTACCACAACTTTCACTCGTATACACTGAATGCCCGGCAACCACTACAAGGTTACGGAGGTCTGGAAAAGGATAGCCACCCAAATCAGAATAATCACTTCTTTGGTTGATTGTGAATCTGAACCGGCTTTCATAGATAGAAAGAATGATTAAGATGGTCAACCCAAATGTCAATGAAATGAAGAAAACCACAATAGGGTGCATCCTAGCAAAGTAATGAATGTGATTTCCGAATGCCTTGAGCATCTTGAATGGATCCGGTGATGAATTCTTCGGCTTTCGTGTCTTCTTGAGGTCACCGGATTCTAAATCGAAATCCCCCCTTGGATAAGCATGAAAGGATCTTGGACTTCCTTCTCCAAATGAATGACTATTCATAGTGGAGTAGACCTCTCTCTCTCTCTATCTATCTACACAACAAAATCTTCCACATGTTATTTAGATTAATTTTTTCTCTCTCTATATTTTAGAATAAAATGCAGCTCTATTTGATCTCAAAAGACCAAAAAAAAATCTGACTTAACAGATATAGACCCATATTGAAATGCTCAGACAAAACCCATATCAGAAGTGCCCCATCTCTCTGAAACCAATTAAAAAATATATTTCTAGAGATAAGCAACAGAGACAACAAAGCCGACAAAACAGCACAAATGAAACCAATTTTGACAGAATCATAAACCTCAACTTGAAATACCCAAGTGAGATTCAAAACGAGAAAAAAAGGGAAAAAAAAGTGAAACCAGATCAAGATCTCTCTAGAGATATCCCAAGATCGAATTTTGAAGCATACCCAGAATCGAAACTTACCAAAAATTAGATTTTGAAAGCCTTGGACGCCAAAACCAAGCAAAATAACACAGACCCAAATCTTTTCGTGTATAAAAAACATAGCATTTCATATAATTGAATCAATAATAAAATAAAACGAGAGCAAGAGCTGCAATGAATGACCTGGTCTTTGAATTCCTCACCAAAAGCGAATATTGATTCCTCACTGAATTTGAAGAACAAAATTTGATTTAAAACATAAATTTTGGATTTGGAGAGAGAGAGAGAGAGAGAGAGAGAGATCTGTCTGAGTATTCCATTTTTAATTGACTGTAAAATGTCAGGAAGTTTCTGTTACACCCTTGGTGAATATTAAATTATGTTCACCTTCCAGCTGCCCAATCACAAACCATCAATTGCTAAAAGACCGTCTGATCAGTGTTCCTCATATATTCTCTCTCTCTATTTCTCTCTTTATCTTTCTTTTCCTCTCCTTTCTACTAAGCTATCAAACCCACCACCCAAATTTTTTTTGGTTGGTGGGTTTGATAACATGGTTGAAAGATTAGATGCTTCCTTATTGATTTCAGTTAAAAAATAAGTCACACATGCACATAAAAAAAATAGAATAAAACAATTTATTCTAATCTTCATGGACAAATAGGAACAGTGTTACGATGCTAATTCAATAATATACAATAAAGATATTATGCTCAACCACGGCGTCACCAGAGGTGGTGTTGAAGGAGTGTGTTTTTAAGAGATCATAGCCTCTCGCGAAGCGAAATTTGCCAGTCCCCCCAACCACCGGCATCTCCCTCACCCCCGTTGAGTAGATGCAGTTCCTCCCCAACAAGGCCAACGTGCTACCGTTATATGTCCCTTGATCAAACACTATGTTGAAGGCCATGACTAGGGCCACCTCGTCCTTTGAGGCCGACCCATAGATCCCCTCAGCCCGGCCCACGGGCATCGACCGGATGTCGGGGCTCACCGTCAATGGCTCGTCAATCATGAGCACTATGCCGAACTTTGTAGGCGAGTTGGCAGATGACTGGGCGGAGGCAATTTGGACGGCTGTGGGGTCCTGCCCAGACGCCACGTGGTGGAAGTAGAAGCAGAGGTGCGTCTTCTTCTCGTCGGCAAGATTGAAATCGGGGTGTTTACGAGCACTAATGCGTGTTAAGGAGGTGATTATGCAGAAGATGGAGATTAACATTGTCATGGAGAGGGATTTAGGGATTGTCAAAGCCATTGGAGAGATTGTATTGAGAAGTTTCAATTGGCTTTAAATGTGTATTTATAGGACGTATTATAACGCGGGAAGACTTTTTGAACATGTAGGAATACAAGCCTACTTTCCACCTTTGTGTTGTATGTGTTTCTTTGGTTTTTGATGTATATGAGGGGCGCCCCCTGCTAATTAAGAAGCTTGTTGTTGATTTTTTATTATTGTTTACTAAGTCATGTGAAAAAAAAAATTTTAGGGAAGACATAAAGAGATCAGAATTTTAAAGCGTGTACAACGTTTTTCCTTAAAGTGATATTTGCCTCTACTCAATTATTAAATTTGTTAAAAGGTTTTTGCAAATCACTTCCAGTATACTATGAAACTACAGGAGTTTGCAGATAGCAATTCTGAAAAACTCCTACACCACTAATATGAAAAAACTGTAAAACTAATAATTATTAAAATTGTTCAAGGAACAGACTTATATAGGGACTTAGGGGTTGCCTTCATATCCTTTCATATATTCGACTATTGTTGAAGTGATGTCTGTTGGTTGAGTTTTGAAGAATTGCAGTCTTTAGAGGAAGTTATTGTTGGCCGACTAACAATTCAATTAGCAAAAAAGGAAATCCAGTAAAAAAATCATATATCATTATTTTTTACTCGCCTCATAATGGGCTAAAATGCGCCTTATGCACCTACATCATGTGCACGCTTATACACATACGTGTGTATGGACCATTTTTCTTTTTGTCTTTTCTAGACATCACTCTACTCTATGAATAGGTTTCACTTTCAATGTTGGACTATTCTCAAATACTCAAATGTATTACAATCTATTCAACAATATGAAGTATATTACATGTCAATTTGATGTTCATTCTCAATTTTTTTTAGGGTTTTTTTTTTAATTTTAAGTCCCCATAAACCATAAGATTTAGTGATCGATCTCTCACTTCTTCATATTTTGATTTTAGTCCCCAAATTTTTTGTTTTACTCCTTGGGAGGGACCTATCACTAAATTATTTAGTTTTCTTTTAGGAACATATCTTTTAAATCTGAGACTAAAACCAAAGTGTGAAGAAGTGAGGGATCGATCCCTAAATAAATATGTTTACAGATATTTAAAACTAAAAAACCCTTTTTTATGTTGGAATTTTATTTGGAATCAATTTCACATGTTCATTATTGGCGACCGCAAGTAAATTTTTTTTCCATAAAATATATTAGAACTTGATTCTTTGAAGGAAGAATTTTTTTTTTCTAGACTAGAATTACCAAATTGGCCAACATGTTAAATAAAATCATCCAATGCTCTTCATATAAGAAAATCACTGATTTTGATATTTAGAGTGGATTTGATTTGCATTGTATTTAGATATCATAATCAATTAATGAAGTGGATTCATTTTTTGATTTTTTTTTTAGCCTTCCCTTTTTTAACGAGTAGACATTTTTCATTTAAAAAATATCAAAATAAACAATGTGTTTGATACAGAAAAGGTCTTCCTTTTTAATAAACTGTTTTTGAAAGTCTTTTCTAAGTGAGTTTGACAAACCATATTGAATGACAAGTGTGGATGACTACGTACCTGGTTTTACCATTCCAACATGCACTGTCACTATATATTGAATATGGTTTGAATGATGTACTAATATTTTCGTTTGTTGCAAGTAAACATTATAAAATTATTTTATAAATGAATTATAACTGAAACCACGCGGAGCCGTCCATCTTAAAAAGTCCATGCACTAGATTTAACAATGGATGGTTGATAGAATTAGAATGACATATATAGGGTTATAATAGAATGCCCACGTCTTACGAAAAAGTAAATATTACACATATTTATAAGTCAACTGTGACATTTGTGTACTTGTAAACATGAGCAATGTCATGGAAATATCTATTAAAATTGGGCAGGTATATACTGGTCTTCATGGTGTGTGCATAAATAAAAAAATATTTTGATTTTAGGGTTGAGGACATTTGTATTCTTCAAAACATGAGCAACCTCATATTAATATCTATCAAAGTCAGGGGTTGACCTGGGGGGGGGGGAGGGGGGGGGGGGGGGCGCGCTGCTGGGTTATACATTTAGATGGGTTAAAACTAATTAATCAAAGTGGACCCCCCTAAAGAGTTTGTAAAAAAACCTATATGAGCGATGCATTTACATGGGCTGAAACCAACTAAGCCCAACAGCATATAAATCCCCAATAAGGCAATAACCCCCCTTCACCCTGTCACTACTCTTCTCGTCGAAAGAAAAAAAAAACCTAAATTGTGTGAAAACGTGCCCCTCTCTCTCAGCGAAAGTTTCTTGATGGACGGGGACCCACTGAAAAGCCTTTCCAGCCCCTTTCAACCTTGTATGATTTGAATACTTTATTTTTGAATAATTAATGATGTATGTTTTAAATACTTGATCTTGATTTTTTTTACTTTCTACTTGATTGTGTTTGTTATTAATCAGTGATTTGATTTATTTATATTGATTCAATATTGAGATTTGAAAATATTGAGTTCATATTCAATTCGTTAAATATTTATATAAGTAATATTTGTTTATTTTTTTATATGTTTGTTGGGGATCTAATTGATTATGTGTGTTTCAATATTTATTTGAATGAATTTAGGTTTATTGATTTTTTTTAATGTGTTTATATTTATTTTGTTGATTTTCAATTGAACTTTTAGGTCAATCATGAGTAAGTTTAAATAAATAGCTGAAAAGTTTGACAATAATATGATTGTAGATGAATTTTATGCAGTGAAAAATCGTCAGACACAATTGAAATAGAAGATATATAATTTCTTGTTTATTTTTGTGACTATTAATAAAAATATCTACGAGATGTTCATAGATGCATTAACTTATTAATGAATTATACTTGAATTTTGATTTTATTTTCTTAAATTATATACATATATATATATATATATAATTTTTTATATTTTAAGTCTATTGTTTGGTCCCAGACCCCCTTGTTCTAAATCATGGTCCGCCCCTGATCAAAGTAGATATGAAGTCTTTAAAAAAAATCAAATATCATTATTGGGTTAAATATTCCACATCACGGAAGATTCTAAAAAACTATCATAGTACTATAAAGGTATATTAGTCTCCACAAAATACAAAATTGTCTCTTACCCTCATTTCATATTTCTCTTCACCGTGGAGGGGATAGAAAAGTTAAGGTAGTTCAATCATTTTTATTGTCTGAGTAATTAGGTTTCTTAATTTTTTTTTTTTGTTGGGCAAGTAAGTTTTTTTGTTTTGTTTTTGATATGGTGCAACACAAACAGTTCCCTTCGTGATGAATATGAGTGATCCACCATAAGACAAGATCTTGAGTGAGGGTTTTGAAGTGAATGACTCAAATTGTTATTCCGCGTAAACTCTATTAAGAGTTGTGAACGAAGGGTTTTATTTTTTTGAGATGTCTTATAGTGTTAGACCTAAAATTCAATAACTCGGTCATGTTTCATCCTAACTCAGTAATGTTATGTTTAGAACTGATCCTAAATTTCATTCTTGTAGCGTGTAATAACTGCGGTTCATGTAACGCCCCCGTCCCCACGACTCCGTTTTGAAGCGTAAAATACGGTTGCTTAATTTAATTTTCTCAAACCTCAGAATTCTATTTTTTTTTTTAATCCAGAGTTGTAATAAAACAATACTAAATGAACTTCAATATTTTAAATATAATATTAAAGATCTCCACAACACCCCAAATAATCTGGATATAACTCACATATAATATATAAAATTTAATACAAAATGATTACTACAAGGAGGGGCCAACTACATGCCAAATAAAACTTATATTCTTTCCACCAAGCAAGTCTAACGTACTCGCACCCACAATCTCATTCGCAGCTACACGAGATCCACCAATCTAAGCCTTTAAATATGAAATGTTGGGAAAAGAGGGGTGGGCCAACCACACGCTCAGTGAATGGACCTATAGGTCCCAATAATAATTGATATCACAAAATAATATTATTTGATAATATATCGTAAGAAAACAATTTGCAAGATACAATAAATTGATATTTGCAAATACAATAGATTTCCAATAAACCAAACTTAATAGAAATCTCATTTCCAAATGCATAATCTTCCAAATCTTATCAAAACCACATGATGCATATGTATGCAACGGACACGCATGCCCGTATGGCACGCAGCTGAAAGATACTCCATCTAGAGCTTGGTCACGCAGATGGCATCACGCAGACGGGTGTCATGCAGACAAGGTCCCACTGGACTGGGTCACGCAGACCGATCGTCACGCAGACGATGTCATGCAGACGGGGGTCACGCAGACAAATAATATGCATGCATGATGAATACATATTTTTCCTTCCAATAAATATGCATGCAATAGTTTTCAAAATATCCACATTTTCCAAACAATACATAATAAGGCATCGGCCCATGTAAAATGACATGCTTGAGTTATACAAAAATATCATTTCAATCATCGGTAAAATTCCTCAAAGCTACATTGGGGACGAGACCCATTCACCTTCGGTCCAACGATTTGCAACCAAATTCAAGCCTTACAGTAAATAAGAATCTGACAAGAAACTATACGAATCGATTACAACATGTACAACCCATACGAAACTCGATGTACCCGTATACACAGAAACCGACGGCTCCCACAGAGACCGTCACTGACCAACACGATGGATCCCATAGGGACCGTCCGAAACAAAAACCCGATGGCTCCTGCTGGGGTCGTCCCTTAATAAATCGACAACTCCTCTGGGAGTCGTCTCTGACATGCCCGACGGCTCCTAGAGGGGCCGTCGCGAGGCAGAAACACAAACCCTAATTTATTTTTGTAAAAATCTTTAAATCATTCTACCATTGAAAGCAAAACACTATTCGTTTAAAATGGTATAAACAGAAAAGAACCCATATCGAAACTCAAATCATGCATACGAGAAATCCAATTAAAATCAAATCCAAAAACTCTATTTAAATTCTCATTAAAATAACCTAATACCTTTTATCATTTACATACATATATAAGTCATGTAAACAATGTAAATCAGCGAGGAATATATATATCAAAGATCAATTGTGTGCAAGAAAATTCAATTAAAACCCTAGGTTTAAGGATTCGCAAAACATGTAATTAAAACCAATAAAAATCTCATTTGAAAATTTCCTCAAAAACCTAGATCTATTCATATTATCAAAAATCAATATATAATATGTAAAGCGGTATAAAACATTTAGGAGATAAATCAAATATTGTATATAAGAAAAATCGATTCGAAACCCTAACTTATGAAAAACGGCAAAACATCAATGAAACGTTAAAAGCATTTGATACACATAAAGATCTAAATATGCTCTATAAAATTCTTTGCAAACCATGAGAAATACCGTGTCATTGTACCTAACATGATATCCTATTATCTTTATCTTAGACCCTCTAACGATTTATAAAACGTATTTAAGAGCGATACAAAATTTATCCAGAAATCTTTGAAAAATCATAACTTTCTATCAGTAACTCCACATCGGACAATTCATGATTCGTTGGAAAGATCTTTTCAAAGTCTATTTCTGTTTGTGAAATATATTTTTTCCAGAAACGACTCTATCATAGTTAAAAACACGATTAAATGTCCAAGTATACAATAAACCCGAAAATGACTCTTAAATCATCAAAACTATAAAAAATCAAGATAAAAATGCAAGAGATCAACAAATCCGAAAATACACATGTATGGACTAATTGCATCATATAAAACTGTATAACACATCACAAAAACATTGACAAATCAATGGTATAATACAAGACCCGAAATCATATAAAACTTTCAAGAATCAAGAAGAAAACCTATTCTTTTTGTTTGAAAAGCCAAAAAATGAAATCATATGAAAAGAACTTTTAAAGAGAATCTTTATTAATCAAAACTCTTTATAATCAGAGGGTAATACTCACAAGGACCTTTTACTCGAATCTCTTCCCGAGCTCCTCAACAACGGCACCAAAAACAAGAGAAGAAGAAGAAGACTTAGGTTTTAGCGTTTGAAAATTTCTAGGGTTTAGGTTTTAATGCAAAGAGAGAGGAAAAGAGGGGGTATATATAGGCATATACACATGGATGACAAAAATATGAAACCATTATTTTAAATTAAATCCCAAATCAATTCACTTGTTTGTTTTAAAAAATGGACCAAATTTTAAAAATATGATTTATATAAATAAGAAACCATTAATCCGAATTATTTCCAATCAAGACACTTGTTTCTTTCCAAAAATGGATCATATTTCAAAAATATGCTTTTCCAGATCGACGGCTCCTATTGCAGCCGTCTCCCAACACCACCGATGTCTCTGATCGCGTCCGTCACCCAGAAATCCGACGACACTTGTTGGATCCGTCACAATACCGACGGCTCCTATTGGATCCATCGCTATTTCCTCTGCCTGACCACTTGGCACAGTTTGGCCCATAACTTGATCGATACTCATCTGATTCACAATCAGTAAAAAGTGTTGGAAACCTAACAGAATAAGAATTCCAACCATATTTTAACTTCTAAATTTGGAGATATATAAGTCCTCCAAAACCTGATATGAATAAGATCCAATGCACAAAATGAAGAAACGACTAGGAAAAATCACAGTCGTTACAGTTTAGTATCTTGAAGGTTTCCTCGGTAGGGGAAACACCTTCACATCAGCGCAGAGAGGCATTCTTGAAGGCGCATAGAGTTCTTTATATCATTTTTCTGGTCGAATGAGGGAGAATCATCGGGGATGGTCTACAATATGCCATGGTGGCTACGAGAGGGTGTTCTACGTTCCAGTCGGCAGGTTGAGGGCGGACGTCATAGTCAATTGTGGGGGAAATGGGAGAGTCAAGAAGGGCGCGATCCGTCAGGTGGAATAGACAAACTATGCCTGAATGTTGGTAGGGAGAGATGCCTTGGTGGAATAAGCCACTCTAAAAACAAATATGAGTTTCGGCTCTTTTTTTATTGGGTGCAGTTACATTTTTTTTTTTAGTCCAAAACACAGTCTTATATACCATATTAGAAATCCAGTGAAGCATATAACTCGTTAGACGTTGTATATACCACATTAATATTTTCTTACACTTACTAAAAATGGGTTCATTCAATTCGAAATGGTGCGATATGCACTTTTTATCAAATTATATACCTCATTAGATGATGTTTACTATATTTAAACAAATAAAAACATGCGAGGTCTGTGTTTTGGTTGGTGAATGTGAATGAATCTAACATTTTTCTGTTTTTTATCAGTGGTGGGCTAAGGGAATTCTTGGGTGGGGATATATGTGCCCTATTTTATGTGCGTGCTCTTAAAAATTCCTTTGAAGTGGGAGGTGGTAATTAATGAAAGTCACTCAAGGAACTATAGAGTTACAGAATAATATAAGTTAATTAATACCTCATGTGATGTATGAATTCAAGCCATGAATTCAAGAACCCTCAAAAACATGTGAATAATAAAATAATGAAGACACCTATTATTGCGAAGCATCATTAACATAGCAACATCATACCCACCAATTAACAACATTTTTAACATGGAAACATCAAACACACCAACACATTTGCTTTAAAGATGAACAAACATATTTCACTTTCTCAAATCCTCAATTATGCACAACAAACACATCATACTCAACAATGGCATCCCCCGTGATGAGGTTGAATTGATAGGTCTTCGCCAAGGCGTACCCCCTTGCGAAGCGAAAAACTCTGGTCCCCCCAACGATTGCCATCTCCCTCACATCCGACAACACACTGTTCCTCCCCAACATCGCCAGCGAGCTCCCATCGTATTCGCCATCCACAAACACATAGTTCAAAACCATTTGTAGCCCCACATCTTCCTTCGAGGCGAACGAGTAAGTGCCCTGGGCGCGTCCGATGAGCTTTGACCCTTGGTCTGGTCCCTCGGTCAACAGGTCATCAATCATGACCACCGTGCCGAAACTAGTCAACATAGTCAACTTCGAGGACACCACCTGGACCGCCGTAGGGTTTGGTCCGGACACGATGTCGTGGAAGTAGAAGTGTAGGTGTGTCTTCTTCTCCTCCTCGTATTGCTTGAACTCGAAATCGCCTTTTGTGGCGTATTCGGCATTAGTGATACTAATGGTTGAGGAGATGAGCATGAATAAGATCATGGGAAAGAGTGTTTGAGACATTGTTAAAGCCATTTTGGAGAGCATATGAGGCGCTCTACACACACACACACACACATATATATAAGTATGGTGGGTGAACAAAAATAACTAAAAAAGAAAGGTTTGAAGAGATCCTGGAGAGCAATTGAAATTTTTTTAAGGCCATGATGATCCAAATTTGGTATCTTTGGAAGACTATTTGGTGTTTCTTAATTAATTGTTGGTGTTGTAATTGTTGGTGTTGTATGTGATGGATCTCTTGCTGTGTAACACATGTTTGGTTGTGTTCAACAGTCCCTCTGGTTTTTTAATCCTGTAAAAAAAAAGAGGATTTTTGTTAATATTATCATTATCAACCTCTTTTAAATCAATCAATTGTTGTCTTCTGACAAGAAAGCATTTAAAACTATTCTTTGTGAAGCAGGTTCACTTGGTATCAACTTTTCATTAAAAATCTTACATACTAAAATAATTCATTTTTTAAACATTAATTTAAACTCCAAGGTAGTCACAATAAAAATAAGGATAATGTTATGTACAGCTTTTTTTCAATTCCAATTCCAGCTTACACGTGTTTTGAATTTTTTTTAATAGTATACTTCGTCTGTTAAGGTACATGATTTTATAAAAAATGAAACATATGGTCTAATGAATTGCATAAACACATTTATAAGAAATGTAAAAAAAAATTATTGAAGCATATGCATTTTTAATGTGAGTATATGTTTCGATAATTTTCTATCGACGTATATGAGACTGGAATTGGAGCTGGAAAAAAAAACCATAACAACACTCTAAGAATAAGATGTCATAAAACAACAAAGAATTGAAACTATATATGAAAAGAGCTTGAGTTAAGTATATGTGATTCATGGGTGGTTTTTTTAACCGTCTGATAAAGATTTAATTAATATGATGGTTATGAGATGGTGATCATTAGGAGGAATGGTGATCACATATTATCATTTCAAATATATATATGATTTTTAGGATTAAAAAATAATTAAGACATAATTCAGATCTCATCTCACATATTGAAATATGAATTTAACTTTTATGTTTAACATTCACGTCACAGGATTCGGGTCGTGTTGAGATGACTCTGATCTCTCAGTTCAAATCCCATCCAACTTGGGATCGTGTTTTCTTGGTTCCAGTTTGGAGCTCTCAGGTCTAACATATCCAAAAATTAGATTGATTCATATTCTACTCATCCAAGTTGCACCCTTGTTTAATTAGCAACATCATTAACAAAATAACAATGCGAAAATGGTTCTTGAACATCTTATTCAGCTCTGGCATAAATTTTGTTGCACTTTTTGGTGTCATCTATTACTTAATAAGTTTATACTCTAATGTTCTATGCATGAATATATTGTAGATGTTTGACACATTATGAATCTTTTAATATAGTATGTTGTGCCGTTGTAACCTACCATTTGTTAAGCTGTTGTCGTTGAACTGCTCGATTTTCTTCTCTATTTCCCTAAATATAACTGCATGCTATGTGTATGCTATGGTTTGTTGGGAATGGTTGGACTTGCTTCTACCCATATATATAAATAATTCTTTTTTATTCCATCCATAAATACGTGATTCTTTAATTTATTGTGTTTAGTAAACACTTTTTTGGTGGTAATTTGGTTAACAAATATTTGCTTGATTAGTTTATAATTTTATATATGTCCCCAGTATAAAGTTATACTGGATGGAATTATGAAAAATATGCAACCGCTGCTAATCGCTTTGAGTTGTCCTTTCAATCCCAAAATTTCGTCGCAGATCTTAAATTATGCCTAATTATTTATAGGAAAAGTCCATATAACCCCCTGCAAACAACCCGATATCAATATAACACATTGGCTTTTCTGAAAGTTCATATAACTCCCTGCAAACACAAATGAAATTCAAATAGCCCCTTGAATTAAAAATCTGTGGACGGATATCCAAACCCACATTTGAAAGATTGTCTGCTATATATTAGCTCTCTACATTCAACAAATAATTCAATAAAATACATGAAAACCCCGCTTGGAATGATGATTTTACCCCTCCTAACATATAAACCCACATTCTTCAACATTTCTCCTTCACCTTCTTCGACCTATCTCTAGTTAATAAAATTTGTGATATTTTTCATACCAACGGCAAAAAAAAAGGAAAAATTAATTAAAGGTCCCTGTAGTAACCCATGAATTATTTTTAGGTCTATGCAATTTTAATTCCATGAGGCAGTGAAAAATTATATTTAGGTGCCTAGAACCGGATATTGTTACTATGTTCATCAAAAATACCGAAATTAACCCGTGGTCAATTTTTACCACTCCCTAGTATATTGTTAAGTATATCTAGTACATTGTTATCACTTCGCAATACATTATTAACTTTCGCAAAATGTTAACAGGCGACGAGGGGCATTTTCAATATTTCTGATTGACTGACTAACGACATCTATTTCCAAAGACCAAAATATAATTTTCACTGCGTTACGAACCTAAAAAAAACTTGAAAACTTCCTAGGACCTAAGAATAAATCACAGATGATCATAGGTACCCTAATTAATTTCCAAAAAACAACTATATCATAATAAATACGGTGTATAGGAAAATAAAAGAATGCAATAAAAAAACGCATACATGAGTTCACTTGCTGCCATAATGCTCCAAAAAAGCCCTCTATGGAGCTTTGGAGAGAAAGGAAAGAGTAACATCTTTTCATAAGGGGCAAAATGGTAACTTTTAATGTGGGGGTTAAAAGTTAGTCAGCTTGTGGTTAACTTGACTAGGCTTGTGAACGGGTCGGGTTCAGACCCAAACCCGACCTGATCCGGACTCGATTACACATGTAATATACTCGACCCGATTTGGATCCGACCCGGTAGACCCGAACATACAAACGAGTCAGGTCCGGGTCAAACCCGCCCCAACCCGTTGGACCTGACACCCGAACATATATTACAAGACTACTAATATTAGTTGACCCATGATTTTGTTTCTTATTTATTAAGTTACAAGTATAAGTTTTAACTCATTTTTGTATCCATAAGTCCATAACCAAGCCCATAAATCATAACCTATAACCAACCAAATCCACATGTTGACAAGCCTTATTAGTTTGTTAGCCTTTGAATTTGTATAATTAATTGGTTTGTTTTATGATTTATGTTAATTGTTCAGGTTAATATGTTAGTGTCTATTGTTTTGAATGTTGTTTAGATTAATATGTAGTGTCTATTAACCATATTCAAATAGAATGATAAGGCAAACAAATTCATGAGTTCTCCCTTTTTTTATTAACCATATTCAGGTCGGACCCGGGTCCGACGGGTCCAGGGGTCCAGGTCCACATTTCCAAGGACCTCTCGGGTCCTTGGTTGGACCCGGACCCGCTGGGTCTTGCCACTGTTTGGGTCCGGGTCCACCCCGACCCGGCTCAAACCCAACCCGTTGACAGGCCTAAACTTTAGTGGCTTAAAGGTTATTTGGATTTTCATATGTGTTTACCGGGGATTATATGAACTTTCAAAAAAATCAGGGGGTTATAAGGATATCGGACTATTTGTAAGGAATTATATGAAATTATTTATAGGAAAAATGATCAAAGAAATCTCTTAAAAGTTAAAAATGCCCAAATTAACCTCTTATTAAAATAGATGAATGATATAACTAGAGTTTATAAGTGTTACTAATGCTAATTGTCTAAATAATTATCCTTGGATCATAATGGAATGTAAATTTAGGTTACCAACTTAGGCCCAATTTATGACAATAATTTTGATGTCTTTACAACATGGTGAAGGTCATGCTCAATCCTTTTTTAGTCCATTTTGTAGACCGCGTATATTTTGATGGAAAATTTTTTAAAATAACCCCTTCAAAAAAAGAATTTCACTTTTGACCCCATGACCAATTTATTTGTAAAACTGATCGTGGAATTGGTTTGACCCTGGTCAGTGCGTCAACGTGGCGCACTGATGACTTACATAGTCTCATGGCGGAGACGTGATTCACAATCACGTCTCCACCATTTTACCGCACGTGTGCAATGACCCGCGCTACGCACGCGCAGGGTTATACATGTCTCCCCCACTGGGGAGACGTGATTGCATGACCCCCTGCGCGCACCGCGCGGGTCAATGCGTGTGGGGGGGGGGGGGTGAGGGGTTGATTAATTTTTTTAAAATTTTTATAAAATTAATCAAAGTCACACAGCGGAAAGATAAGGAAAATAATAATAATCAACTATTTATAAAATTTAATTTTTCAAAGTAATATTTAATTAGAGATAATCTAAGAAAGATAAGCACTAACTTGATTTTAATTGTATAAAACAACCATTTATAAATAAAATCAACAAGAGAAAATAACAATTTATAAAATTTAATTTGATAAGATATCCATTTATATAAAAATAAAAAGAGAGGAAACAATAATATTTCAAATTTAATTTTGCAAAGCAACCATTTATATATATTTGAATGTAAATTTTTTTATAAATGATAGTTTTATAAAATTTGAATGTAAATTTTTTATAAATGATAGTTTTATAAAATTAAATTTTAAATATTATATATATTTTAAATATGATTCGAATTATAAAATTTAAGCTTGATCTTAATTTTAAATCAAAGTTAGTTCTTATCTTTCTTAAATATCTCTAATCAAATATTATTTTGAAAGAGAGGTAGAAAAATATGATGAGTATTATTTGTATTTGGGAATAGATCATCTGCTTTTTATTTCATGCTTGTTTAATATTAGATCATTTTACTAATTTTTTTAACACCTAGTGAGATCTATTTATCTCATCTCGATAAATAATTTATTAAATTAAAATGGTAAATAATCTTATTAAATAAAAAAATCAATCACCCCCCGCTCGCGCGTTGACCCGCGCCGCACATGCGGGGGGCAGACATTCATCCCCCCCATGAGCGGGGCAGGGAAGCGCCAGCACAGGGGTGAAGCGGCAAAGACGTGCTTAGTAATCATGTCTCCGCCGTGACAATAGGTGCGTTGGTCAGCGTGCCCACGTGACACGCTGATTAGATCAAAACAGTCCCCAATGTCAATTTTGCAATGAATTAGTCTTGGAGTCAAAAGTGAAATTAATTTTTTGAGACGGTTATTTTTAAAATTTTCTCTATTTTTATTGGTTGAACACTAATGAATTACATTTTTTTATAATAAAAAAATAAAGTCAATGTGCTCAATACATATATTTTAATGTTTTTCTTTTATAATATAGAATATATACTGACATAATCGAATATATTAGATGTTAGTGACGTGTAACACCTACAAAAGTGACTACAAAAACAACTGAGTGTATCATTCACTTGTTAATTTGTAAATTACAACAAACTTTATGAAAATGTTATGTTTAGCCCCAATTGCAGTCTCTACCTGTTTTCTTTTATAAAAAAAATCATATAGTCTTCCATTGAAGTGCATGTAGAATAAAACATATACTGAGATACATTAGTGTATTTTTTTCGCTTTGAAAAAATGATAAAAAAAAATTTATGCCATACATTATAATATAACCTCATACACTATGATGGCGTAGTATATATATTACGTTATTATAGTGTAATATATATTACTTTTCTAAAAAAAATATAGACATTTCAATTTCATAGAGAATAGTACAAAATAGAAAATGTCTGAATGGAGGGTGAAAGGAGAAGAGGAAGTAAAAACAAACAAAATATAAATCCGAGCTGGGTAGAAGAGACTTCGATCAAGCCTGACTCAAAACTCATCACTCGATCACTCGCAAATGATCGTTCTCCACTCTAAAATGATCATAATGTCATTCTCCACTCGCAAATGATCATTCTTCACTCTAAAATGGTTACTCACAAATTATCATAATATATAATACGTTATCATAGTGTATGGGCTGCAAAATAGAATAACAAATGGACTAAGAGTATCAATACTCCAAAAACTTGATAAATCTTTCCTCCAAATCCAAGTTGTACATGAAACACACCCCTACCCACACACCCAGAGAAACACCTTAGATGATGGAATTGATAAGGTAAATGAACAACGGTCATCATCTTTGTAATAAAAATAAATATTAATATAGTGTAAAATTTTAAAGTGAACGTTGTTATCTATCTATTTATCTTAGCTCTTTTATATTTTGGGATGTAGTGATGTAACTTTGTAATTTTGTGTGGGGGCATTAACTTACTTGCATAAGTATTCATCATCACATATCTCCTACACTTTCCACTACCAACCACCTCATTTATTTCATCATTTTCGCAAGCCTTGATTTGCCATATCACCCAACATTTTTTCATAAGTTGAAAATCACACACCTCATATTACCTATGCCTTGATAAACCACATTGACCATCCTTTTCCAATAAACCTTAACTTACCCATGCGTTGATACATTACACTAAATGTTATGATCACCAACTTCTCATATCTTATTCCTCATACTAACCTTGCCTATATAAATAATCTCTCTCCACCATTTGCATAAACTCAACCCAACTCATCTCACAAAAATCCCGACATCATCTAAAACATACACTTTGTATGGAATGTGTGAAAATTTCTTGAGTATCGTAGAATAAGAGACAAAATGTATGAGTTTGGATAGATCACTTATTTACCCAACTCATTATCTTTGGGGTATCGATGAGGGTCATCCACCATACTCTTGTATTTTCTTTGCTTTCTTCTTCTTCTTCTTTCTTGTAACCTCCATTCGGACAATATCTGTTTTGATCTTTTAAAATAGATATGCTCATATTTTATTTAAAAAAATGTATATGAGGCTATAAAATTGATTGAGTGTAACAATGTTTTAAAAAATTAATTAGGAAATTTGTTTCCTAGGAGGTATGAACTTAAAAGAACATGGTCCACCAAAACAAAATGAGTTTATTAATTAAACACAATACCATTGTTAAACCTATATTTAACCCTATCCTTTTATATAAGCATTACATACATTTATGTAAAAATCCATAAAATACTTTCAAATAAACGTAAATGCCTTGAAAATTAAAACTAAAACTAAAAAAGAGACTGAATGCATTTTTATTTTAAATAATAAAATGGTGGACTGGGAAGTATCAAGAGATCTAAGGGCCAGTTTAGTATTCATTTTCCTTCTCATTCTGCTGCAACACCCACAAAAATTGCATTTTGAATTTTTCAATCATGTGTTTATTTCTTGGAAATTTCATACCAAATTTCTCATTCCATTGAATCAAAACATAATTGGATTCATGTGAAGGAAGAATTCTTCTTCTGGGTCAGAGTTACCAAACTGGTCCTTAAGGCTACAGTGTAGTCTCAGAGACATTGGCAAGATCTTGATTGGTCCAATAGACAAGTTTGGATCCTCTTTATCATGAACACAAATGTTAACAAAATAGTAAACAAATAGTATTAGAACGAAATAGAAGTGTACTGATTTGACAAGTCTGTTCTATTCTGAAAAGATGAAGACCGAGGCTAGAGTTAGATTCTATGTCCTTAAGATTATTTTCACCCCGTAGAGGTACTCACGGATCCGACGACAGTCTCCCAAGATACAACTCTAATGGACTGAATGCCTATTACAATGAATAATTAGATGATCCAAAATGCAGATACTAGGTGGGATTTATAGGGGAAAAAATTGGTTGAAGAGGCTCTTGGAGGAGTTCATTCCTCTATTCAGTTTTCACTGAAACAAAGTATAAGGCACCCCTCCATTTAAACAACCAACAATCAGATCGTAACCGTTGCATCTAAGGATTCATCCGATCGACGGTTCAGATTTTATCTGATCAAAATAATCTCCACCATCTAATGACAAAAAATTCAAAAAGAAAAGGCTTCAGCTTCTAGCGACGACGCCAAGTGTGCCTCTAAACGCCCAATACATCCACGCACACCACCCCAGATGGAAAAGTTCACCATAGGGTGTCCACCAAAAGCAATTCACTAGAATACAAGGAGTTCATCATATAAATCATCAATACTTTTTCTCAACAATCGATATAGGACTATAATTTTTCATCCCAACCACCAACCACTTTCATCATATTATTGGGAGAACTTTGGATCCAATTTTCTCATTCACCAAAAATGGTTTTGAGAATGTAAATATATTATGTTCATCTCTTCAACGAGAGGAACACAATCCAATAGATTTCTACTAAAAATAATTTATGGAACTCAAACTCATTTTAACCAAAAAAATGGTCAAAACCCAAATTTTTCCAACAACAAATTCTCCATAATGCTTACGTGGGACAATCAAACTGCTATTTTGAATAAAAACGGTTTTTTTTTCTTTTATTCCACCTTATGTTATTCCACTCTATTCTGCTATATATCCAAACATAGGCCAGGCAAGAGAATAAGATCTCCACCTGCTGGCACGACCACTAAGTAAGCAACCTAATGGAATGTGATTGCTCAACAGGTGCTCTGGACATGTTTGACATGGTTACCTAATATAAATACGGTTGTGAAAAAGCTGCACCACCAAATAACAATGGCAGAGAATGACATTTCTCCACCACGTAAGTAAACAAGATATCCAATAGCTGTAACTTAATTTGGGTGTCTAATTTCATAGTCTCATTTACAGTTAAGGCATTATACAGTATTTTTTACGGTCTCAATTATATAATCGTATATGTCTCATTCAAATCGAGCGATATACACATAACTCATTATAAATAAAAAAAAATTTAAAAATGTGTGGTTTGCGTTTTAGATGTAATGAGTAACTCATATATATACTCTAAACCAATAATGATTCCTAGACCCCAATTTCATAGGCCTCAAACGAGGCCCCATGATGTGGCAATTTATCATTGTCTATTATGCCCATAACTCTCAACAAGAATCCCTATGATTGTGGAGTATTATTTAATTTTGAAAATCTTGTATTTATTCATCATTAATTGATTCTGAAAATCATACATCAATATTAATATTTTTGAAACTGATTTTGTTTATGAAAAACACATGGGCAGATCTGAAATTCTGTTTTTGAGGTTTTGGAAGGTATGAAATCGTTTTTTTTTTTAATATTTGGATTTCACCCCAATATCTCTCAGATCAGGTTTGATATTATTAGATTCGTAATCGAATTGTGTTTTGTCTTTTATTTGAATGTTTGAACATGAATTTTTTTCATGTATTGAATATCATTTTCCACAGTTTGATTTATTTTTGTCTCAATATCTATATGTAACATTCCATATTGTTACAATTTTTAATAGGTAGTTTGTTTGATAAAACTGCTACATTGTTGACAATGTAAATAGTCATTTTTTAAATCTGTATCAATTTTGTTACATTCGTAAATGAAACAATCAACCGCATGCATGTATTGATTTATATTTGTTACATTCATAAAATGTAACAGTCAACAACATGTAAATTTTTCGACAAAAAAAACAAATATAACAGTCAACTAATTTTTTAAATCTGTGTTATTTTTGTTACATTCATGAATGTAATAGTAGCCGTTTGAAGAATTTTGACAAAAAAAAATAATTGAGGTAAGTTTTAGTGTAATTTAGGTAAGATCTATGTGTAATTGAAATTGAAAATCGAGTTACTAGGTAAGGATTTCAAAATTTAAATTTTGAAATACATAAATTTTAGTGTAAATATGAAAAACTAGTAATTGATTAGAGAAAAAAAAAGGATTTGGGTTAATGAGAGAGATTTTTAATGAAGTGCAGATTTATATTTTGCCCTTTTACCATTTTTGAAAAGTCAACAAGTCAACCAATGAAATAATGACACCTCAAGGGATTTGTGAGTGGAGCTTATATTTTGAGGCTTAAGTATCATGACTCTATATAAACCAGGCCAACAACAAAAAACTCACCAAATTAAAATGGCAACCACCAAGTACAATCCACTCATCATGCTAACAATAACAATCTTCATCACACATTCCACCACCACCACCAAAGCCAACTCCAACAACCTCCACCAAGAGAAGCAATCACACCTCCACATCTACCTCCATGGCATAGTCTCCAGCCCCAACCCCACCGTCATCCGCGTCGCCGCCGCCAACACCACCTACAAATCCCCGACCACCTTCGGCTCTGTCGCCGTCTTAGACGACCCTCTAACGGAGGGTTCCGACGCACGGTCGAGGCTCATCGGGCGCGCGCAGGGCTCATACATGTTCGCGTCGAAGGAGGAGGTGGGGCTGTTGATGGTGGTGAATTTGGTAAGGTTTTGAACCACTATATAAAGTGTTGAGTCCCTCTCTAATAAAACAGATTTCATTATTTATTCTCTCTTTTCTAACAGATATTTTTTGAGAGCGGGGGTGGAAGCAGCGGAGGGGGATCAATAGCGTTGGTGGGGAGGAACGCGGTGAAGGAGATGGCGGCGGTGGGGGGGGGGGGGGGGGGGGGGGAGCGGCGCGTCTCGGTTTGTGAGGGGGTACGCACTCGCAAGGACGTACAGCTTCGACGCCGTTACGGACGAGTTCGACATTTACATCGAACATCGTTGAAATAGATATGTTAATATCCATATCATATAGATGCAAAAGGGAGAGAGCATTGTTGGCAGCTGTTGTCCAGGATTGAGAAATATGGGTCATGTCTCAACCATCCATCCATCTGGTATGAACCATTGTTTTTTCTGATCTTTGTAGGCTGCAGCCCATCAAAACTCTTGTACCAAAAAATACGTATTGAATCACCTCTTTCTAGGTAAGTCTATCATCGGATCAAATACAAATCAACTGTGTTTGTGGTCTGCAAAGGTGAATACAAAATTAACTAAAGGGAAAATAATATGTTCAGCATCTTGTGCAGTCATATTTGCACAGTTCACACAAAAACAATTATTTAAAAAAAATTATACTCTCGTTAAAATATATAATATTATATTCAATAAAGTATATACCAACATAAAACAATGTAATTTTCTTTTCTCGGAGTACAAGAGAAAAATTCGAATAACCCCCTATAAACTGTCTGAAATTTATATAACTTGCTGGCTTTTCCTAAATTCTATGTAACCTCATAAAAACATCTATATAAATCTAAATAAGCCCCTGAGTCAAACTTTCGTTAACAGATAAAGCATATTATGTAAATATTCTATTTTGTTAACCTTGACTGAAAACACAGTATACTAAAAACTCTCTACAATTCGTTAAAAATGTGAAAAACTTTCTGTACATGATAATTTTACCCCTCTAGATTAATTACAAAATCATATCCTGAGGGGTAAAATCATTATTTACAAAGGATATTTTACAATTTTAATACATTTTAGGGTGTTTTTGGTATAATATATTTTCAACCAGAGTTAATTAAACAGAATATTCACAAAAAAATTTGAATCTATCAACGAAAATTTAACTCAGAACTATTTGAATTTACTTGTGTGTTTTCAGAGGATTATATTTTATATGGACTTTAGGAAAAGTTAAAAGGTTATATAGATTTCAGACAGTTTATAAGAGGTTATTTGGATTTTTCCCTTTATATACATATACATACATTTATATAAAAGTCCATAAAATACTTTCAAATAAACGTAAATGCATTGAAATTAAAACTAAAACTAAATAGGAGAATGAATGTATTTTTATTTAAATAATAAAATTTGCCCTCACGGTCTATTACATTAGTCGGTTAATACATTTATTTAAATTATTGTTCATTTTTATTTTTCTCTAATCATATTTCGATTTATAACTCCTATATTTGAGGAGTGTTTTTAATTCGAATTTTTATTTAATTCTTTTTTTGTTGGTTAGAGTTTTTTTTTGTTTGTTATATTTGTTAGACATACTTTGTGTAACAATTATCTATTAAACACCACAACTAACCATACAAATCTAATTGTCCTAATTAACTAGCATTATACCTAACCCGATCCCTTATTAATGACGTTCAAATCATATAATGTAGTTTACTCATAGCACCAAGCAAGAAAAAAAATGTTGAGGTTGTTTATAAGAGTATCTCCAAAAGCCTCCCTAATGTTTTCTTACACTGTGGGGGAGAAAGGCTCCCTATGATATGTAGGGAGCCTTTTTTTTATCACTCCAAAAGCCTCCTCATTTTTACCTCCATATTCATTCCAAATGACTAATTTACCCTAATTCATATCTATAAATTACAAGATATTCAAATATCAAATTAATCAAAACACATTCTAAAATTTATCAAAACTTGGAATAAAGATCATTTAAATAAAATTATTAAATAAAACATGAAAAATGATAGCATTCAAAACATTAAAAGTCATGGTGATTGGGTTAAAGTGGTGGTTCAAAACATTAAACATTAAAAGATCTTGACGACGATCAACTACTACAAGTTCTTGACAACAAAAAATATTAGTACATACAACTACTACAAGTTTAGTGCTTAGAAAATTATCGTTGTAGAATTTATGTTTGACACCTTTGATAATATTCCTTTAGCATATCGGGCATTCCGCTCGTATCAACTAGCATTATCCTTTCCTCCTCATTAACATGCTGCTTCAATCGGAGTTTTTCTTGTGTTTATTGGTAAGTCTTTTCATACATTTCAGCCTTCAGAGCATTCATTTGCTTCTTCTCCTCTCGTATTTCCTTGAGCAATTTTGCAATAGTTGCACTACTATCATCCTCCCTGCATGTCCTTTCCCCTTACACTTGCCAAGTCGCTCTTTTTCAGCTTTATTGCCAGGTGGCAGTTCTATATCTACGAAGTCACCCGTATCTCCGAGGTTGATTGTCTCTGGAGTGGAGGGAGAACTAAGAGTAGGAGAAGCTGATGATGATTGTCTGGAAGCCATCTTTTTAGTTGATTTCCTCCTTTGATAGTCCTCCATCCACTTTGGTTGTTGTCGAAGCTCATTCCAACAATGGATAAATTGGAAGAAACCTTTGTACATAAGCTTGGCTTGACCAATCTAAAAATGAATATGAACCCATGAATATTTAAATTAGTGTGAACTCATGAAAAGTAAGAAGATGTGTAAAATCAGAATTTACCTGATCTTGCTCATTAACTCCACTTTGTTGTCTAGACTCAATCTGGGCAAAGCACCCACAAAATTTATTGGTGGCGAGTTGAATTGTTGACCACAGATGCATTAGGCAATTCGGATTGCGATCCGATTCAAAAGTCTTGTATTCGTGAAAGAAATTCCATATTCGATGCCAATATTGCTTGTGCTTTTGATCGTTACCTTGAACAGCATCCAAACTTACATTAAGCCACGCCGATACAAGGAGTTTGTCTTCGTCAAGGCTAAAATTGCATCATGCTTTTTTCTACGTAGGTGTAGCTTGATCGGAGATGGGAGATGAACACGTCATCGCAAAAGGTTCAAAATCCGTCAAACAATGAACACTGCACTTGAATAATTGTGGATGAAGTGTTCGGGATTGCTAGTATACTCCACAAAAGGTTCAGGAGGATCCATAAATAGAGACACTGTCCATATATGATTCAAAATCTAAACTTGATTAGATATGAATGATTCACCATCTTCATATAAATGATTCAAATCCATAGCTACCGAGATTAGCAACAATCAAAAGATTGAATCATTTCATAGGCAAAATAGAAATCTAAAGAAAAATAACTAACAATATGATGAACAAGGCAGAATGACTTCCCATATGAAGAAGGCAAAATAGTAAGCATGACATTACATATAAGATATCAAAAGGTCTCCAAAAATTATAAGAAAATTAGCAGAACACATTATTTTGTGGAAGAATGACAGGCCATTATTTTTTGTTGAAAGAACACATTAGCAGAAACAAAGCCAATACTAGGTTCAGGAAATTCCCTCATAAGTCAATATGAAATTCGTTAATCATGGGTAGTCTATTCTTGTTAAATTTGCAAACTGTTCTGATTTTGGTTTTCTTGGATGAACTAACCAACCAAAGAATTTGCACATCAGAGCGGGATCGGATCCTGTGTGGAGAAGACACAGAGATATCCTGTGTTATCCAATACACAAGCGACACGTGTCTTTCCTTTTTCCAGACAACGTCACGTGCACCATTTCCTCTGTCATATTTGTGCAATTCCCAGTACGAACCCTGTTAATATTATTATTTTATTTTAGCCCCACTTTATTCAACCCACAAATTGGAAAAACCCTCTGGGTGATTTTCCTAAACATTTTTTATTCCCCAAATTAAATTGATTTAATCAATGGACTTGTGTTTTTTTTGTTTCATTGGAGTAATTTTAGAATATTTTTTTTTTGTTGATGATAATGTTATCTTATAAATAAATTTAAGAAACCCTATTTTATCAATTAATTTTACTTTTATAGATAACAATTAGACTACCAGTTATAGGAGTGCAACTTTGTTCGGTTAAATATAATGTGAACCGATTCAAATCATTTTTTTTATTGGGTTAATAGTTTTTATAATTTAATTTGGATATGGATTAAAAAATTAATAAATTGATCTACTTTTGTTTGGGTTTGGTTTTACTTCACAAAAAAATAAATAATCAATTTTTCGATAAAAAGAAACTCCTGATACTTACATATTAGCAGTGGCGGAGTCAGAATTTTTTCAAAGGGGCGAGCTAATATGACTTATATAATATTTTTAAAATTATATCATTATGTTTTTTTAGTTCAATAACATAGATTAAAATATGTTTAAAATGAAATAAAGAAATTCATATAAAACATATCACTGAATAATTATATAAAAATTATTATCATATTTTAAAATGATATGTCATATTTCATGCATATTGATAATTCACAAAAAAATAATAAACAATACATACATTTAAATTTGACATCGACGAAGTTTTATATTGTAAAAATGTTGAATAATTTTATTATTTTAGATATTTACACAATATTTAAACTTTAAATAAATAGTAACAATGACAATAAGGTATAATATATCTTCGAAGTGTTGATGGATGAAAGGAGATGATTACAGATTGTAAATTTCCGATTGTATGATAGTTTCATTACATTTTTTTTTTTAGAGATGATGATTGATATTAGAAATAGTTGAAATACAAAAAAAAAATTCAAAAATTTATTTTTTCAAAATTTACTTCAATTTTGGTTTGTAAAAAAACTAAACCAAACTGACTAAATTACACCCCTAGCCAATTATAACTAGATGAGTAATGGGTCAAAGGACAACAATAATATAGATTTTATTTGTTATAAGAAAATATAATTTTTTTATCAAATTTATAATTTAGAATAAATTAAAACCCCGTAAAGAGAGAGAGTGATAAAAATAATACATAAAAATACCACCATGGAACCCGGTTTCGAATATGAGAATGTGTGAAAGAGAGAGAGATGAAGAGAGGGATATCAATAAGTCAAAAAATAAAATAAAATAAAAAAAAAGAAAAAGAGAGAGAATCAAATTTTTGGGTTAAACAAAGGACTCAAATGAAAAAGCAAACTTATCAGGGTTCATTTTCAAAAATCATACAACATATCACCGAGGGATAAGCCTGTCAATCGGACGGATACGGATCGGATATGCCAATATCCATATCCTAACTTTCGGATTCGGATACGGATATTAATTTTCGGATTGGATCCCTTCGGATACGGATCGGATACGGATATTTTTCGGATAATTGACATGTTTAAATATTAACATTGATTTGGATTAAGTAATATTTTAGAGAGAAATCAAAATTAAAAGTGAGTTTTTAAGGCTTATTCTCTCATTTAGATATCATACATTGAAAATTTAATAGTATTATAATATATTATCAGTATGATTAATCATACAAGATAACAATATGAACAATATAAAATACAAATATATATTTTTTTATAATATATGTCGGATACGGATATTTTTCGGATCGGATAGACTAATATCCATATCCGCGCTCGGATCTTCGAATATCGGATATTTCTGATTTTTCGAATACGGATTCGGATCGGATTCGGATTTTTTTCGGATAATTGACAGGCTTACCGAGGGATCTCTCGTTAGTGCCATCTGACGTCAAAAAAAGAAAAAAAAAAGAAAAAGACACGTGTCTCTTGTGTATTGGGTAACACAAGATATCCCTGTGTCTTCTCCACAGAGGATCCGATCCCCATCAGAGCAATGTATCTATAGACAATATTTTATTCAAACTTGTGCAGGAGCTTTCTTCGACATGTAAATGTTGGTAGCATAATCAAGAGTTGCCGGTGGACGGATGATGAAATGGAAGATTTACAGAGAGAGAGAGAGAGAGAGAGAGAGAGAGAGAGAGAGAGAGGGAGGGAGGGAAGGAGAGAGAGAGAGAGATACCGGTGGACGGACGGTGGACAGACGGCGGGCGGACGGATGGACGGCCGACGGGCGGGACGGACGGTAGATGAAATGGAAGATTTTGATTTTTTATTTTTTTAGGGTTTTTAGGGTAGAGAGGAAGATGAGATATATTTGGAGGTGATGATTTAAAAAATGGGGAGAGAGAGAGTTAGTTGAAAAAAATGGGGTTTTATTTAAAGAGGTAAAAAAGTATTTTTGCATTGTAGTTTTCCCTACAAGGCTCCATACTACATGTATGGAGCCTTGTAGGGATAAAATATGGTAGGGAGGGGTGTGGGGAGGCTTTTGGAGGTGGATTTTAGGGTTTTTGACTCCCTATATAGAAAAAAATGTAGTGTATGGAGTCTTTTGGAGATGCTCTAATTGTTGTCTCACCACATAAATGAGAGCCCTTTGTAATTGGGGAATGTCTGGTTAATCATGTTAAGATATTTATGTTTATTAATAGGTTTCCAAATTTTCTTTTCGTTATTTGAATCATTCCTTTACAAAGTAGTTCATTTTTTATTTTATTTTTTGAAAGAAGGTTGTCTTTCGCCTTTGTATTCGAAGTGAAAGCTCAAAGGACAAGAGAACTACAAACCCTTCCACCTCATGTGGACAGTACCCACATCAAGACACAAAAAGAAGAGGAGTGCTCTACTTAATACATTCAACCTACAAAAACAACCTTGAACCTCACTGCCCCTGGATGGTTAGGCTCCCTCCCATCAGAGAAATGTCACACGCCCCTGCACAACATTTTTCCCACAACACTATGAACCTCATAGCCCCCTCACAGATATTCTCCACATATGGAGTTGCTCCTTTAAATACCACCTGGTTTCTCGTCAACCAAATAGACCATATCATCGCCGAGATCAAGGATTGAGATATTTTAGCCTCCATACTCCTATCTCCCGCCGATCGAAGAATCTTCCCCGCCCTCCATAGGTCCTCCAAAGTACCAAAAGGACTACCTAGCGCCTGTAGATACCCCAATTTTGACCGTCCAGAGAGACATAAATACTTCAAGTAACACCCGAAAATATCCCACATTTGGACATCTAGTACAGAACCGAAGTTCAGGAAATCGGAAGCCCTAAGCCGAGCCCTAACCGGAAACCCTAACACTAGCCCTAGCCCTAGCCCTAACCGGAAACCCTAAACCTAGCCCTAACCTAAAACCGGAAACCCTAACCCTGGCCCTAAACCTAAAACTAGAAAACTAGAAACCCAAAAACCCTAAGTCCTTGGCAAGGGGCGGCTAGATCTAACTAACCACCCCATACCAGGCGGCTAGTTAGCACTAGCCGCCCCCCTGGCCGACTTTGGACCAGTCCCCTGGATGGGACATAAAGCAGTATTAAATGCTGATAATTGCGGCGGGTGATGACCTTTAGCCGCCCTATCTTAGCCGGATCAACCCAAGTAACCGACCCAAGCCACCGCCTGTCAGAGATGGGACCTTTGGCAGGTCATGATAGGGGCGGCTACCAAGAAGTAACCGCCCCATACTGGGCGGCTAGTGCTTCACCTGGTCCTGACAGAAAAACCAGAGAATTAATGAGGGGTCTAATCACATACACTATTAGCCAAGCCACTCCATTACCCCCTGGATATTCCCCTGCCTCTCTTTTACTATAAATAGAGGGGGTCCCAAGCCTAAATCATCCATCAATCCATCATCAACAATCCACAAGCCAATAGACAATTTGACATTTCCAATTCACTTCCCTTCCCCCACTAGAAATCCCAAGAGAGAGAGAAAGAAAGCCCCCCTTTTGTGAGAGAAAAATCCATTCCCTACACAAAAACACCCTCTCGTTCCACCCTCCAGAAACCCGGGCTAAACCTAGTTTAGCCTCTGTCCAAAACGAAACACATTTCCTACCGAAATTCTGCCCAAACCAGACCAGGCCCCGGATAGCTAAACCCTAGTAGCCGCCCCTCACCAGACGGCTTGATCCCACTAGCCGGCCCCCTATACACACCTCATTTGCACCCCTATGTCCCAAGACTCCTTTAGTCAAGCCCCGGAAGCAGAATAGGATTATCTATTTTTCACCTCTGTATACGGTATATCCGTGTTTCAGAGCGGAGACCCCACAAACTCCCCACATAGGCGATCAAATCCAACCCAACCTTTTCCTGCTTTTTTAGAAAAAGCAGGTGGCGATCACACAAACCCTGGAATCCTCTTGAGCTATCGGGCGCCTCAACCAGGAACGACACCCTCACCCTTCCGAGAAGACGATCTGACCGAGCCCGCTAGGCACGCATCCGATCCGAATCCCCGAAGAATCCCCACACGCACGCGCACCCGCGCACCGCCGGGATCCTTTTCGACAGCACCGACAGTTCAGAGATTCCGACGATACCGATAGCGTCGTCACCGAGCTAAGCCACCGCCAAGCATCCCGCGCAAAAGGACACAACAGCAGCAGGTGTTCCACCGACTCCTCCGTAGCACTACACATACCACAGCTCGTATTGGTATTGGAAGCCCATTTTGCCAAATTCTCCCTTGTGAGAATCTTCTTCTGGTAGACCAACCAAGCAAAAAATTTAACTTTCAGGGGAACCATACAGCCCCATATTTCCTTATATTTCTGGATCACCACCACATCCCTCAATCTCGCCCGCCGCAGCCAAATGTAACAGCCTTTCACAGTGAAACTTGTGGATGGGCTCGGCTTCCAAACAACCCGATCATCAATGGCTGGCTCAGGATGACCCCGTGAAGCTCCTCGAGCAACCTCAAGTAGCTATCAACCTCCTAGTCATGGAGATTCCAGCGAACCAACACCTCCCAATATCCATGATCCTCTCGACGCACCCAGAACTAGCGCGCAACTCCCGCGGGCACTACAAGAAAAAGTGCCTTTAGCGATGCCTATTACCGACGGCCAGCAGAAAATCGTTGCTAATATAGTTCCCAGAATTGAATTTTACTACTAAGAGGAGTATTACCGACGGCCACAGTCAATCCGTCGCTAAAAACCTCTTAGAATAACCACTCCATACCATATTGAGTATTACCGATGGCCGTAAACGTCGCTGATACAACCAATAGCGATGGCCAGAACCCGGCCGTCGCTAATAGTATAGGATGACAAAAAATAAGTTATCACGACTTTTTTTTTTAACCTGATCTAACTATTGCTTCGCCCGACCTCTGCCTCGCCCGATCCGCCGCCGCCTCGCCCCGATCCACCACCTCCTCGCCCCGATCGGCCACCTTATTGCTCGGATCCGCCTCCGCCTCGCTTAATCCGCCGCCCGGACCTCGTTCCAGCCTGCCCCTCTCACCCGATCCACCGCAGCCTCGTCTCGCCCCAATCCGCCGCCACCTCGCCTCGCCCCGATCCACTTCCGCCTCGCCTGATCCATAAGTTTGAGTTTATCTTTTTTTCAAGGTGAGTTTTGGCCGATTTATTAAAATTCATTTTAGGATTTAATTTTTGGGATTTTCATCTAGGTTTCGTTTTTTCTATTTTTTTGGGCGAATTCTTATTATTGCTATTTCTGTTATATGAATTGTTCAAAATATATATATATATAGTACTGAAAGAAGATAAAAGATTGAAAGGTAGATCATTACTAGAGTTTTATCATAGATTGAAAATAGAGAGATTCTTCTTGGCTAGATGTTTATTTTTGAATTTTTTTATATATATAAGTTTGAATGTTATGTGTCAAAATTTATTCATTTTTTTGTTCAATGATTCATGGGGTGTGGTGTGATTGTATATCTTTGTGGTAATATTGAAGATAATAAAATCATGGTCACAATGATATTGAATAGCAATCTATGTCTGTAATAGGCTCAATGAAGTCAACAATTTATTTATTAAAAGATGGGCTGAATAGGTTGTGGTGACATGAAACTATAAGATGGTCATGTGTGAGGCATGAGAATTATAGATCTTTAGTACATAGAAATTTCCTCTTTTCTTGTGTCAGGAAAAGGGCAAAGGATATCTGTGTTTTTGTTCACTCATGCGATAAAATGTGGACGTGTTAATAAAACTATACAATGCTCATTTCAACACTACTGAAATTAATTTGCACCCAAATCATAAAACTTCACATGTGAAGATGAATTTTGCAAATAAACTACCTTGAAGTCTTAGATTTGGTGCCCACACTGATTTTATTTTCCTCTATTGGTTGCTCAGGAAATTATTAGACTTTCCATTCTATCAATCAGTACACAGTGAAGTCATTGCTCTGGAGATTTTTTAATTGACTGAACTATCTTTAGGTACGTTTTACCCTTGCTTAACATCCGGGTATTCCTACTACGTATGATGATGTGAACCCCAATAATATTCCTTAGATCCTTGTATAATTACTCTGTTGTTGAATTTCAAATTAATCTAAGCTAAAGTTTTTATGTGTAGGGGAATTTCCTGGAAGTGATAAGAGTTGGAGTTCTTGAATTAGGGGAAAATCAGTTGCGTTGTTTTCAACCTTCACATAATTCTCCTCTTTGGTAAGTACGTGTGCTTGTGGTTATGTATTTTTATGTGTCATTATGTTAAAAAGGTTTCAATCAAGTGACTTTGTTTTATTTTGTGAGTTTAAAGGACTTAATACTAAGATAAAAAGATGAGGAGATACTAAAAAATAAATGGAATTAAATTAGAATATATGAAACTGAAGATGTCATTGTTTTTACGATTAAAGCAGAATAGTTAAAATGGAGAAGTATGATTGGAGTAGTATTGTACCTATGATATTAGAAGTTGTTCTTCTCTCTTTTTCATTGTTTCTATCGAATAGCTATAGGACAAGCAATGTTTTTTTTAATAAGAGTGTTGGGCAATTAAAAAAATATAATTTAAAAATGAATAGCTGAGATGAGAACATTGGGATGCATGAGTGATGTAGACATCATAGCCGTACAATATATGGACGACCGAGATCAAATGGACTACAAGAAGAAAAGACATCTTGATGAATCGGGAGCATCGTGACTTCAAAAAGCCATAACTTTTGAACTGTAGATCAGAATCGCTATTATAATATGTCCACGCGTTCGTATCGACGAGCTCTACAGGAGTAGTAGCAATGCTACTACGTCATTTTTCAGAGTGTTCTAAGATCGTCATGGGGTTCAAATCGAAGGTTCAAAGTTATTTTTACTATTTTTGGGTTTTTCTAAGGTTGTTAGGATTTTATTTATTTGTTAGGATTTACTATATTTAGATTTGAATTTCAAATTATTATTTAAATTCAAATTTGAATTTTAGTTAGGATTAGATAAAGATATTAGATTTGTTTGTTAGATTTAGATAATTAGTTGAGATCCTCGTTTGTTGGGATTCTCTTCTATAAATAAGCTTGTGAACCCATTTGATTATTTAGTTTATGAATATTTGAAGTTTAGTTATTTTATCTCTTGTATTTTGTTAGGAGTACTAATAATTGCAAAGACCTCTCAATTCTCCATTATTTCATCTGAACTAGTACATTATAAGCCCAACCCCTGGCATTCTTCTCGAAGAATCAACAGCGTGACGTTGGAGCCTACCGATTTCGTTCTTTTGAACGAATCCGTAGAAGAGCGTGGTTACACGCTGCATCAGCTGGTATCAGAGCCTGCGTCGATCTTCGGCACATCGTTCTAAAAAAAAAAAAAAGAACATGCCGCCGAGAAGACGTCCTCTTAGCGACGCCTACGACTGAGAGGAGATACAACAAACCATCGCAGCAGCTAACGCAACAACTAATAGGCGCATAGATGAATGGTTTGAGGCAATGAAGCACCAAATGGAGGAGATGATGGCGTTGATGCAACGTCGAAAAGGGTCTCGAACTTGACGACAATGGTCACCGGTTCTACAATCTCCAACCACGCGATCTGAGGCGGATGATTCCATTGGAGGAGATTTCGATAACTCGTTCGAAGAGACGATCCGTCCACCTATCTTCGAAGAAGATGAAGACGATGAAATTGAAAAGGCAAAACTTATCTTCGATGAAGATGAAGATGAAGAGATTGAAGAGGTAAAACCTATCTTCGATGAAGACGAAGGGGTTGAAGATGAGAACTTCCCACCTATTTTTGATGAGGAGATTGAAGATGCGAGACTTCCCCATATCTTTTATGCAGAGATCGAGGGAAAAGACCTTCCACCTATCTTTGATGAAGAGATGGAGGAGATTGAGTCTAAGAGTCCCCCTCAAATATTTGGTAACAATGATCACATCCTTTCTTTATCTACTACCTCTCATCATAGCCTTTTCACCACCAAAACCAACACCCACATATTTTACGTGACTGGAGCTTCATCCAAATTGTTCCTGCTAGACCTCTTTCAATTCACCCATACCGCTTCACCATCGAAAAAGCTATCACATAAAGTATTTCATCCACTCTACCTTTATTTTGTGGATCTATTCTTTCCCTCCTTCATTTCATCTGATCCACCATCCCTTCTTAGAAAGTTATTGTTTGAAAGTTGGATTCGTGAGTATTGGTCCGATTGGATGGATGTAATGCGGCACCCTAAAAGATTCGTTGTTCGAAAGAAATCCATATCTGAAGTTCATGGTGAAAGTTCTGACGAGGATCTGAATTCGAGGGCAAATTCTCTCCAACCTGGGGAGGATGATGCAGACATCATAGCCGTACAATATATGGACGACCGAGATCAAATGGAACACAAGAAGAAAAGACATCTTGATGAATCGGGAGCATCGTGACTTCAAAAAGCCATAACTTTTGAACCGTAGATCAGAATCGCTATTATAATATGTCCACGCGTTCGTATCGACGAGCCCTACAGGAGTAGTAGCAATGCTACTACGCCATTTTTCAGAGTGTTCTGAGATCGTCTTGGGGTTCAAATCGAAGGTTCAAAGTTATTTTTACTATTTTGGGTTGTTTTGAGGTTGTTAGGATTTTATTTATTTGTTAGGATTTACTATATTTAGATTTGAATTTCAAATTATTATTTGAATTCAAATTTGAATTTTAGTTTGGATTATAAAGATATTAGATTTGTTTGTTAGATTTAGATAATTAGTTGAGATCCTCGTTTGTTGGGATTCTCTTCTATAAATAAGCTTGTGAACCCATTTGATTATTTAGTTTATGAATATTTGAAGTTTAGTTATTTTATCTCTTGTATTTTGTTAGGAGTACTAACAATTGCAAAGACCTCCCAATTCTCTATTATTTCATCCGAACTAATAGATTATTGAAGCCCAACCCCTAGCATTCTTCTCGAAGAATCAACAGCGCGACGTTGGAGCCTACCGATTTCGTTCTTTTGAACGAATCCGTAGAAGAGCGTGATTACACGCTGCATCAATGAGTCACAACTGACAAGACAAGAAATGGTAAAATAAGAAACGAGCATATTCTTGCTGAGTTAGTGATTGCTCCAATAGATAATTAGATAAGGAAAATAAGTTTGAGACGATTAGATCATGTGCAATGGAGGCCAGAAGGTGCATTGTTAGGAGAAATATAATCATTATCAAAGGGGTCAAAACGAACTTTGATACTGAAGTTGATTTCTCATCATCTCCCATTCTATTATGGTTAAATGGATTGTAAGGATTCACTTATATAGAATTCAAACCAGGTATAGTATGGATAAATCTATCAGAAAAAGAAAACATGTAGGTTGCTTTAATTAACTAAATCCTTGTGCTTATGTGTACCCTACCTTATATATAAAGTTGACAATTCTATATCATATTTGATTCATATTTGAATTAAGAAAGATCATTATACTCACTCATTTGTTTTGTTTCTCTATGGGTCTCCTTTAGGATAGCTTGTTTTTGTTCCCCATGAAATTCAGGAGTTGGAAAAGCTAGCACTCCATCTTGTTTTTGACTGCTTGCTTAACTTAAAAATATACTCAGTCTAATGAGTTTCAAGTTCATAGCTCATTGAAATATGTAAGCATTTGTCCAGAGTTCATTGCAAATTGATTAAAATGCAATGAAATGTTTTTAATTGTTCTTCACTGATATGAATAATAAATTGTTCATTCATTAATTTGTTTTCAAGTTTTAAATTAAGTGAATATACTATCCATTGATATTATTATATTTTCATTTATGCAATGTTTTTGTATACAGGGATGAAGCTTAACCCTCTATGAAGAGTCGACGTGAGAGGAGAACTAAAAGAAAGTGGAGGTTCAAACAAAAAAGATTCATTAAAAAAAGAAACCTTCTATACAGAGTTAGCTTTTCACTAGAGTTGTAAGGATTTTTTTTTTTTGCTGGATAATTGTAAGGATTATTTTAATGTATCTATGCTATATTTTGAATTATGAAGATTTTTTATTTAACTTTTTGTGAATTCAAGATTTTTTAAATTATGTTATAAATGAAATATTAAAAAACAATTAGTAAATAAATTAAAAACAATAAATAATAACATTAGCGACGGCCGTTGGCCGTCGGTAAAGGCATGGCACACCTACAATTGATGTGGTTTTAGAAACACTTTTAGCGACGGCCAATGACCGTCGCTAATGCTGTTAACTGTGGTTACACTGTGATAATCTGTTTACCTTATTAGCGACGGTCACGGCCGTCGGTGTTGGTATCAGCGACGCTTCTTTTAGCGACGACTTCCGACAGTCGGTGTAGCCGTCGGTAATTCCTACAGCGAAGGCTTTTTCATCCTTTCGCGACGGCTTTGGCCGTCGGTAAAAACTATTTTTCTTGTAGTGGGGGGACGAGGCAGTCTGAAAAATATCCGGGAATCACACTCACAAACACCAATCACCTAACCAAACATCCTCCCATAACCGAATCAGCATACCCGACCCCAGATCCCATCTGATCACTGCTGAGAATTCGCCCAATGTAGTATGGATGCCCAACCAAACCCGCGACAATCTTCTAGCACCAGTGGGGAACCTTTCCATCTCCGCCTCGCCAATGTATCTATCACAGACCACTCTACGCCATTGCAAGGATGGAGTAGACAACCATCGCCAAAGTCATTTAGACAGGACAGCCAAATTCATGTCCTCAAGATTTAATACACCCGCACCTCCCTCCTTCTTGCTCCTACAAACCACATCCCATCTCACAAGGTGCACTCGATGTCGTGCCTCCTTAGCCCCACTCCATAGAAAGCGCCTTCTAATCCGTCCAACGCACGAAGGATCCCCTTAGGGAGCTTGAAAATGGATAAGAAATATATAGAAAAATTTGACAAGACCGATTGTAAAAGAGTAAGTTTCCCACAAAAGCTAAGGAAACGGCTTTTTCAACCCTCCAAACGTGACTCGAAGCGGCTGATGAGGGGTGACCATTTGTCCTTAGGGACTCTTCCCAAGCATAAGGGAAGCCCAAGATGACGAAGGGGGAACTGATGAATCTCACAATCAAAGATGGCAACCATTCTGCCCAAGAAAGCCTCTTCCACATTGATGCCAGCCATAGAAATTTTCCGGAAGTTAATTTTCAGACCGGAGGCTAACTCAAAGCATTTACAAATAAATTTAGCCCCCCTCACAGTCACCTCCTCCGCTGAGCATAGGATTATGGTATCATCCACATACTAAACATGCGTTATCGACAAACCACCCTCCTTGCACCGTAGGCCACGAACCCACCCATCCGCCTCGGCCATCATCATCATGCGGCTGAAAGCATTAGCCGCAATGACAAATAAGAGGGGAGGCAAAGGATCACCTTGCCGCAGACCCTTATTCATGTGAAAGAAACCTCCATTTCCCATCCCCAACCTTCCCCACCCTTCGCCATGGCCGGCAAGCACATGCATTTGTTTATTTGCGTTCGTTAAATATTATAAAAATATTTATAAAAAATTACTCTTTTTTATAATTATGATATGGGTAAAGAAATAAATTTGCAAGTAGATATATTATAGTAAGGGTATTTTAGACATTTAAAAAAATTCATTTATCATTTTCTATATATGAACCAAACACTAGAAAGTGATTCTTTGCAGAAATTACTAGCGAGCCAAATAGTTATCTAAATATAAATATACATACACTTATGTAAAAGTCCATAAAATACTTTCAAATAAACATAAATGCCATAAAAATTAAAACTAAAATTAAAAAGGAGACTGATTGTATTTTTATTTATAATTAATAAAATGGTGGAATGGAAAGCATCAAGAGATCTAAGACTACTGCAAGGTGTGGTCCCAAAGATATGGGAAGGTGGTTGATCTCATGAAACTTTAGATGCAAATTTCTTTCCTAACACAACTACATCTATAACAATAGGGTTTATTGGTCCAACAGACAAGCTAAGTAGTTTGAATCCTCTTTATTATGAACACAAATTCTCTATGATCCTTACGTGGGATAATCAAACCGTTTTTATATATAATAAAAACAGTTTTTTTTCTCTCTCTTATTCCATCTTATGATATTCCACTTTCTTTTTTTTGAAAGAGGTAGAAATTTGCTATTCGATTTCATTTATGAAAGATCGAATTACAAACTCTGAAAGGAATGGGAAAAAATATATATAAGACCAAAACAAATAAGTAAGAGTAATTTGACACTGACTGTCTCCCAGATATAAAAAGTACAAATATGATATTCCACTCTATTTTGCTATCCAAACATGCATAGGCCAGGCAAGAGAATAAGATCTTCACAGGCCGGTATAACCACTAATTAAGCAACCTAGAGGAATGTGATTGCTCAACAGGTGCTAAGGACATGTTGACATATATGGTAATATTAACTTTTAGAAAGACTCAGAGATTTCATAACATTATGGTTGTGAAAAAGCTCCACCACCAAATGACAATGGTAGAGAATGACATCTCTCCAACCTCCATTAACGGCCAACTTGTGTGAATGTGTGGCCACCCATGCTCAACATTATCCTCTGTGTGTGTGTGTAGTCAAGTGTACATACAGGATAATCTACGGCCATGCATATACGGTTTCAACAATAGAAGTATGTTCGATCGATAGATAGCTGACATGCACTAGAGAAGTTTGTGTACAACACATATTCGGCAAGGTTTTGTTCAACACTTTGTGAATCAAACAAGATAATTGTGATAAAAATACTGAGACAATTCAACTATTTTCTATATAATTTGTTCATTAGCATGGGAAATTAATACAACTTTTAAATCAGACATGATGATTTTGATAAATCATCCAAGCTATGGATACTCGGATTCTAAATGATATTACAATATATGAACACAAGTGTGTTTAACATTTTCACAGTCTCATTTGCAGTTGTCATCTCCGTAACTCAATATATAAACATAGCAAATTAAAAAAAAATTCTAAGAAGGGTTTAATTCAATTTACTTCATATGGGATATCTGTGATTAAAATACAAAAAATATAATTCAACTATTTTCTAGATACATTTTATCATTAGTATGATAAATACATACAAAACTTTTATCTCAAGCATGATGTCGACCACTACAATTACAACTAATTATTTTTTTAAAATACTATACAAAAAAAAAAGATAAATCATTTAAACTAAATGGATATTTGGATTCTACTATGAACAAAAGTGTGTCCAGCATCCAAGAATTTGGTGGGTAAAAAATAAAAATAAAAAATAATTCAATATATTTATATATAAACAAAACAAGGCTAACAAAAACTCAAAAAACTCTCCAAATTAAAATGGCGCCAATCACCAAGTCCAACCCACTCTTCATTCTAACAATAACAATCTTCATCACACATTCCACCACCACCACCAAAGCCAACTCGATCAACCTCCACCAAGACAAGCAATCACACCTCCACTTCTACCTCCATGACATAGTCTCCGGCCCCAACCCCACCGCCGTCCGCGTAGCCGCCGCCCCCAACACCACCAATTCCCCAACCACCTTTGGCGCCGTCGCTGTCTTCGACGACCCTCTAACAGAGGGTCCTGATGCGCAGTCGAAGCTCATCGGGCGCGCACAGGGCATGTACATGTTCGCGTCGGAGGAGGAGGTGGGGCTGTTGATGGTGGTGAATTTGGTAAGTTTTTTGAACCATTATATAAAAGGCTTCAATCTCTCTCTAATAAAACAAAACAAATCTCATTATTCATTCTCTCTCTCTGATTTTAACAGGTGTTTTTTGAGGGCGGCGGAGGGGGATCGGTAGCGGTGGTGGGGAGGAATGCGGTGAAGGAAGGGGTGAGAGAGATGGCGGTGGTGGGGGGGAGCGGCGCGTACCAGTTCGCAAGGGGGTACGTACTTGTCAGTACTTACAGTCTTGATGGTGTCACGGGGGAGACTGTAGATGAGTTTGATGTGTATATTGAACATGAAACTGGGTCTTTGCCTCAGGGTATCCAATCCAACAAGGGAGAGCCATTGGTTGCTATTCATCAAAATGTTTTCGTTTCTTCTTTGATTTTTTGTGTGGCTTGGTTATTGTTGAGGAATGGGGTGTATATTTAGTGGAATTTTGATTGGTTAACCAATTTTGATTGTGTAACTTTAGAATAAATTAATTTTTTTTTGTTGATGATGATAATGTGATCTTATAAATGAATTTAGGAAACCTTGGTTTATCAATTAATTTTAGTTTCATAGATAACAATTGGACTACCAGTTATATGGGTACAATTTTGATTGGTTAAATCGAATCTGAACCAATCTAAACGATTTTTTTTTGTCAATAATTTTTTTGTTTGATTTGGTTATAGAATGAAAAATTAATAAATCGATCTACTTTAATTTAGGTTTAGTTTTACTTCACAAAAAATTAAATTAATTGAACCGAATCGAATCAAATTTAAACATATGGTTATTTAAGTTCAATCAATTTTTATATCATTTTTTTTACATTAAAAACTATATTTTTGTTATATCATTAATATTCATTAAAAAAATACATTAATTTATACCATCAATCCTTTTCGCTTTTTTTTGTAGGAAATGGTAAGCGATCACCTTGATATTATTAAACGAAAGCCCAAATACATATTGAAACAAAGAAAAGACCTCATGCTTCTTGGTAGAAGATAGATCTACCAAGAATCAAGAATTGTGGGCCGGACTATGCGCACATGCTTAGGGGAATTTCTTGTGACATGTTTAGTGGTGTGATGCAGGCAAGGCCATGGTTAATTGAATTAGTAACTTTTTATATATATAACAATTCTTCCTTACTTATTTTGATGAGAGGGGGGGGGGATTAATTTGATGTATATTTTACTCTATATGTGTATACTTGATGATATATACTGGTATGAAATAAATGTATAATATGAATTGCATGTGAGGTGGTAGTTGGGGGACTCTTGGGAGATCATCTAACAAGTGTGAATTGGGAAGCCATCATTGCACATTGCCCCCACACAAAAACTTTTTTTTGAAAATGGATTGGTACCATATCACGTCCAAAGAACCTAAAAAGTATAGCTTTTTATAGAAAATAATTTATCATTTTTCAAAAAAAAGACCCTCAATTCCAACATGAAAATTCTTTCGTCCATGCATGAGTTATTAAAGGAAACACACATTAAGAATTGTATTGCATATAGTATAACCTGACATGTATTATATTCTCTTATGCCTTGATATTTAAAGTGTATATTTCATATAACAAGCTATGTACGTTCATATAAAAATTAAGTTATGTGGCTCCAATATATACCCACAAAGGAGAAACAAAAAAATTTATACATTTTACTTTAGCGAAATAAGTCTACACGTGAGGTTGCATATAAGTATTGTGTGTAAATAGTGTTTAATTATGTACATGTACATTTATATTCATAAGCTTGCATTTGGATTCTTGATATTGGATTCTTGAGATAGATTTGGAGAAAGGAGATTCTTTGGTGCCTACAGGAGTTGAGAAGAAAAGCATATAATTATCCTCTTTTCATTTTATTCCTTTTGCATTACCTACCAAGTAAAAAGAGACACAAAACTCCATTGTAACACCCGAAAAAAACTTTAATTCATCAGCTCTCATAGTACTTATCATCGATATATACCTAAAATTAAATCATAACCCTCTCATTGGTTTTATCATGCAAAACACCCCCCTCAAAAGAAGGCATAAAAAATGAGACAAAACAAACCACTCACACCATGCTCAAAAATTTTAACTGTCAAATGGAATACTCACTCATGCTTTCCTTTTGTATGGCTTCATATCTGTTCAAAAACTACATGAAAAGCCTTTTGTTCTTCATGACCCCCCAAACCTCCTCTTTTGTTTAATTAGTCTCTTCTATATGGAAGAACAAAGGCCTCTATATTCCCCCCACCCGATATCAGTGGCCGGCCCCCGCCTCCTCCCATCGTCGAGCCGATGGAACTCCATAGAGATCGACTACGGCCTCCTCCCGATGTCCTCCAACACCTTCGATTTCACCCCTTCCAAGTACTCGAAATCCTTCGAATTCAACCTTAGCATAACCAATAAAAAGAGCTTCAAACGCTTCATCCTCGCCTTCGCCTCATTCATTATCCTCGTCACGACGATCACATTACTAGCAACATTGTTCCCTCGAAAACACGTCGTGCGTGAATCTTCGTTAAACCTAACTCTCGCGCTCAATCAAGCGCTAATGTTCTTCGACGCACAAAAATGTACACAAAATCATACGTTATATTAGCTAGCTAGGTGTTATGTATGTACAATTTTATGTACTCTTATTGAGGATGAATGAATTTTGTGTGTAGCGGGGCCTTTGCCAAAGAACAATTTGGTGCGATTTCGGGGAGATTCGGGCTTGTTCGATGGGAATTCGACCACAACTCATGTCGATCTCGTCGGAGGATTCTACGATTCGGGCAACAACATCAAGTTTAGTTTCCCCACGGCGTATACAATCACGATACTAAGCTGGACCGTGATCGAATACCATGAGAAGTACGCGGCGGTGGGTGAGCTCAATCATGTCAAGGACATCATTTCATGGGGAAGCATGTATCTGCTCAAGACATTCGATTCAACCACTTCTACATTGTATTCTCAGGTGAGTCGAACAGAATGAATTGAATGCATATTTTTATTTAACTATCAAAGATGGATAGGGTCAATCTAAGTGTAGACTATCAATGCAGTCGTTTAAGACCCCCTTAATGGAGGGCTCTAAATCTTAAAATGATATTTTATATGATCTCAACAAATCAATAAAATTAAATAAATTTCAAGGTTTAAAACTGTTACTATTATTCCCTTTTAAATGAAGAACTTGATAAGTGTGCTCATTTTTTGGGTATATTTATTTATAAAATTTTTGTTTTATTTTCAATTTTTCCTTTTTTTGTTTAATTTTCTTTTCTATTTTTCTATTTTCATAACATATGTCTTATACATCTTTAATTTGTTTGTTATTTATTTTTATTTATCACTATTTTATTAAAAAAATTGTGTTCAAATGACTATTGATATGGAACATGGTATACCAAATACATTAATTCTATCCAGAGACTAATTCTATAACAATGGATGGTTAGGGTAAAAAATTTCATTAGTTAAAAAACATCTTATGCTGAAAATCACAAAAAATTGTGTTGGTATGTGTCCCATGGAAGTTTGACTATAATCTCCCATCATGGTCAATTTCAGTGTCTGAACTATAAATGATTGAGTCAATCAGCGGCTTATTAAAATTTTATCCCACGAATGGCAGGTTGGGAGTACTAGCAATGAAACGGACGCCACCGACGATATCTCGTGCTGGCAAAGGCCAGAGGACATGAGCTACCCGAGGCCGGTCTCGACGTGCACGCCCTCCTCCGCCTCAGACTTAGCTGGGGAAACCGTGGCGGCATTATCGGCCGCGTCATTGGTCTTCAAAGAAAACAACACACTCTCAAGCGGCGGTTGCGGAGGACAAGCGAGGGAGTACTACAAGTACAACTCGACCGGGTACCGGGACGAGCTCGTCTGGGGAGGGGCTTGGCTGTTCCTCGCGACGGGCAATGTGTCTTTTTTGCAGTTTGCGACGGAGAATTTCGATTATGCGACGACAATGATGGGGGGAGGAGGGGAGATTTTCGACTGGGACAACAAGGTCCCAGCCATCATGGTAAATTGCTAGAGTTTTATGAAATTGATTTTTTTTAAACATTTTTTTTCATAAAAGTTATTCTGAAACAACTTTTTCTTATTTTATAAAAGTCGCTACTGTTCTAAAATTAATATATGAAATCAAAATTAAAGGCCAAAAAACTAATGGTTGGAGTCTATTATCTGAAAACTATAGTGAAGAAGAAGGAACAGTATAATTGGTTTGAAAATAACGCAGCGAAAAACTAGAACAAAGATACTTTAACAAATCACAATTCTCAAAAGAGAAATAAAACTCAAAAATATATTAATAAAAATTGTCAACCCTAAATTACAAATCTCCCTTTTATATTAAAAAACTAGTAAAAACATAAATTTGTTATAACTAACTCTAGAAAATCCTAGAAGATCTTCGAATTTGATTTCAATCAAATCCGAGTTATTATGAAGAGGATATGCAAAATCTAAAAAGTTACTAAAAAATAGTAAAAAGATCATCTTGAGAGCTGAAAATAGGAAAAATGGAAAAATAAGCACATGTTGTGGCGTAGCGACAACTTTTGAAAATCTCCTCAATATCTACCTCCAGTAAAAATTTCAGGCGATTCCAAGTTCGGGGCCCTATTTATTTCTAGTAGCCAGTTTTTCTATAAATATTTAGAAATCTCAAGATGGACCGTTTCGGGTTCATCTCTCCCGTCGATCACCCGTTCTGCATCAGAAAATGAAAATGTTATGCTTAGGTCATGTTTGGAACCAATTATCAAATGGATCTTGCTTTTATAAAATCAATTGTCAGATAATCCGCTCCATCTTCAACTTTGGATTTCAAGTTTCAATTTTTTTTTTTTTTTTAAAGTCAACAAAATAATTTTCATGAAAACACTAGTTGAAAATGGATTTTCATAATCAAATTATTTTAATCACTTTAAAGCTTAAACTTTGTTTCAAAATTGGTTCCAGAAAAGTCTTATTCCTTTCCAAATATTTAGCTAGAGAAATTCACTATATTCTTTTATAAAATAACATATATGAAAATAACAAAAAAAAGATTGAGTGTATCAGCACCCCTCGCTCAGATACGATGTTCTAACACAGGTGTTGCTCGCTCAGATACCTGCACGATCCAGGCTACCCATACGAAGACGCGCTCATAAAAAGCTCCGGCGCGGCCGACGATCTCATATGCTCCTACGTCTCCAACCGGTCGACGATGCCGGTGAGAGCGCGCGCGCGCTTGCATTTATATATTCTCATGTGTTCTTCCATTTGTGATTGACTGTAATTGGTGTATAAATTTTTAGGTGGGCTGATCATACAAAGGCCAGAGAGCAGCGCCCCGGCGCCGCTCCAATCCGTGGCGACCGCGGTGTTTTTGAGCAAATTGTACGGCGACTACCTCGCCGTGTTGCGGACGGGTGGGCGGAGCTGCAAAGGGGGATGGAGGTTTACGATGAAGAGTTGCGGAGCTTCTCGGCATCTCAGGCAAGTATTGTATTTCAGATGCGAATGATAGTTACAGAGTTCGTGTATAACAGATATTAATAAGAGTTTGTGTTTGTAGAAATTACGGGATAAATTAGGTAAAATATAGACAATTGAACTGTTTTTTTTTTAGATGTATTATGATTGTTGGTATAGAAAATACGCTCAAAAAAGTTTTATGTCGGCCGTGGAGTGTGAGGGTTATAGCACGTTTTAATCTTAATTTTTATATTATGAAGAATGTGATAAATCATTCAAGTTAAATGTGTACCCAAATTTAAAAACACTGAATGGATGAAGAGATTATTAAACTATTTTTAGATATATATTTTAATTATATAGAAATACACACAACAACTTCTATATCGGGTAAGGGAGGTGACACAATTACAATTATTTGTTATTTGTTTATTATAAATTGCGAGAAATATGATAAATCATCCACATTAAATTTACTCAAAGCCAAAAGATACTAAATGTACAGTTCGATAAACAGAAGTTGATTAATTTGTGAGAGGTATAGAATCATCTAACTTTTTCGAACATAACTAGCTAGTGATCTAAAATTTGATTTAAAAACAGGTGAATTATATACTAGGGAGCAACCCTACGAAGATGAGCTACTTGGTGGGCTTTGGGAACCATTACCCCTCCCAAGTCCACCACCGGGCGGCGTCGATCCCTTGGGACCACCGGCGATACTCTTGCGAGGAAGGGAAGCGATGGCTGAGCTCCCAGGAGCACAACCCTAACATTCTCATAGGAGCCATGGTCGCAGGTCCGGACCAATATGACAACTTCACTGACAAGAGGGACGAGCCCTGGTTCACCGAGCCAACCCTATCGGGCAATGCCGGTCTAGTAGCGGCCCTCATCGCGCTACTTGACGGTCCAGCAGCTCCTCCGGGAGGGATGGAATTGATGGAGGCATAGATAAGATGGGCATCTTTGTTAACCTTGATTAGATTTTACATACAAATGATGTGTTGGGAGAATGACTTGACCAAATTATGTATTGTTTTGTAGAACCATTTTCCTATGTTAGTTGTATTGTTTTATTTTGATTCACTATGGAAAATATTGTAAATTTGGTTTGATGTCTTAGTATAGTTTGAATGCCTAGCTAGCTAATTTTTTCCAGTTTTTGTTACATGCATGTCAATCTTTTATTAAGGACTGATTAGATCGTTGTTTGACTCAACAACCTAATAAAATTAAAAGATTGGGATATAACAAGAAGAGATGAACCTTTCAAAGCAAAAAATAATAATTCTTAAGATTAAGAGCTGCATTTTTTGGATTTGTCGCATATTGTGCCACATAATATATATACAAGAAATGTATGTACATACAATGATACAATTAAGATAAAGCAGCATGAATAACTTAAAAAGAACCAACTGCACCGCATTTTTTTGGGCAGTCTTGAGTTCGAGTCTTACTTCTGTTAATCAAGGAAAACATAAACAAACAAAAAAAACCACTTATCCACCAAAAAAAGAAAAATCAACCTGCATATAACCAGTAATTACAATGTTTGTATGTCAGGCTGTGTACACTCACAAAAACTATGTTTTTAGATGGATTTCAGCCTCTCTAAATGAAATGTCATCTGTGTGAAAAGAAAGACATTGTAAACAAATTTATTTTTCTTTCAATTCAAATGAAGTATATATAAAATATGATAAAATAGAATTAATATATATAAGTACTTGGCTTACCAGAATGGAATGGATATCATTTAGGAAGGGAAGAAGCAATGAAATGAGGCTTTGGATGTCCTTCTCTAGCATATTGTAGTCCTGCCCCTTATACATAAGCAAGGCAATGAACTCCTCTCTTTCAGGGATTAGCTTCAGAGCCACCTACATGACTCCAAATAAACATGCATTTGTAAATGACTAGTTCCTTTTATTTTCTTTCTAATGAAGAATGTAATCTTGTTAGATGAAGTATGCATATAAGTCATTGGAGTATATGCTACAATTTTATAAAGGAATATACTTTTTTCATGTTGCAATGATACCTTGTAAGCTGCAGAAGAGATCCAACCATGCCATGGCCTCAATGTGTTCTCATATGCCTCTTCAATTGCTTGTTTGAGGCTCATCTCCGGATCTTCAACTAGTTTTTCTAGTAGAGCAACTGTGAAATCCATGGACCTGATCAAAATAATCATTTGTAAAAAAAAATTAAAAAAGCATAATGTTATGTAAAGCGCCAGCAATAGTTACAGCCTCACGTGCAGTCCTCATACTTGAAGGAAGCATATACTTCCATAAAATGGGGTATATATATTCCAATAAATTGTTAAAACTCACTTATAGAAGAAGTAATTAAACAATACATGCTTTGTTTAGCATGGGTGGACTTATGTGGGGCAACACGCGACGCTGTAAACGAGATTGGTATAACAGGGCCCTTTAAAAATTAAAACATCAATTTCAAGGATTTGTAGACAAAGCTGATGATTCAATTTATGTTTAGCTTCAGAGCCACCTTATAGGTAGTTTGATCTTGTGTATTAGTGTTTCTTTGATCCATGCCTTATTAGGGTTGAAAAGGCATTGAGAAATATTGCATCTTGATTATTTGTTAATAGTCAATTGATTTTTCCCCATCTTCGTGGAAGTACACAAATTTATTGAATCAGGTAAATCTCTTGTTTTATCGTGTTATTTATTTGGATTTTTTTTATTGTCATTGTTTTACAGGTATTAACATTACACCCTAGGAGGCGTCACTGCATCAACATATTAAGTAGAATATTGAATGAAAGCAATGCAAGCATTCTTACCTAGTGAGCCAAAGCAAGGCTCTTGAACAACTTGTTGTCCTTTTTGCAGTCCCATCCCCAACCTCTTTGTTCAGTATCTCTAACAGACTTGAATAGCTGGATGGATTAGATTCGTAAATCTTCTCCAATCTCTATGTAAAGGAAACAAAACAAATAATACACACAAAGTAAGAAAATCAATGATGCAGAGCATCCAAGAGTAGTAGTTAATAAATGGTATTTCTTTCAGTAAAATCCTTGATGTTTCGTGGTGATTATGAAGGGTGTGCTTGTGCGTGATATAATCTAAAAAACGAGGGAGCAAAAATACTTAAAATTTAGTGTTTATGCTAGATCAATTTTTGTCGAATTAGAAGGTAGGATAAATTTCATCACCCCCAATAGGAGTGTGAATATGGGAGCAATGAATTCATTTAATTTTTTATCATTTTCCATTGTAAGCATGACAAACAAAAAAAAATGATTTATTTCCATCATTATTTTCATTTGATTTGTATCTCGTACTTTATTTTTTTAGTTATGTGAGAATCAATATGTTATTCAATTTGGTGAAATGAAAATAAGTTTGGAGATTTGCCAAAGACTTGTTCTCACTCACCTCAATGTTCTGATGGATGTCCTGTCTCAGAACAGCCATTGTGATCTTATCTGCAATATCACATGAGGGACTTCATAAGCAACTGCAATATTAATATACACAGAGTGAGAGTGAGAGTGAGAATCATCACCCAAGTTTCTATAGTTCATTCCCTTCTCTGTTCTCTTGTAGAGAGTCATTCAAGGGCTTTGTTTTATCTCAACCACACAAAGATCCCTTGTATAGAAAACTCTTATTAGCACTTTCATTGATGTAAGGAGTTACTTTAAATTTTTATTTGTTATTATGTAATTCCAAGAAAATTTCTAAGAAACTTAGGTTGTGTTTGAACCTTAAGTTTGAAAACAAATCTTTCACTTCAAACATTTGAAAACATTTTTTTTGTTTGAATTCTTCAAAAGTTGTTTTTTTCTTTTAATATTAACTGAGATTGTCGGGGTGTTTGAAAACGAATTTAGATTAAATATTACAAATTCCATGAAAAGAAAAAAATTCTCAAAAATAAATTCAATTTTTTTTTTTCAGTGTATTTCTTTCAATCATGTCCCATCAAATCAATATTTTGAAAATTGATTTAGGAAAAGATGTGTGTGAACCATAAGAAAAAATGGGTGGACAATATCAACCCCCTCCCCCCCTCTTCCCATTGAGACACATGCACCACACGTGCTAACAACAAAACACACACGTGCCACCATGGATAGACAAAGAAAGAGAGAGAGAGAAAAGGAGACTCACCAAGGACATGTAAGAGAAAGTTAGAGAGAGAAAGCAAGGCCCTTGTGTTGTTGTGACCGTCCGATTTGAGGAGGGATAGCTCATCAACGGCTGGCCTTAGCTCTGACCCTCCTCTCTCCACAACTCCTCTTTTCCTCTTCACAGCCATTGCTATTGTTCACCCTTTGTTCTTCTTCTTCTTCTCTCTTTGGGAAGGTTAGACTTTGTAGAGATGGCCTGGTTTTTACAATTGTTTTTTTGTTCACTCGTTTTTGGCCTTCTCTTAGCAAACATTATATATTTCTCTCTCTCTATAAGTAATTATTAATGGGTCTGTTACTATTATAGTATTATATTGTTTAATGAGACGGGGACTTATTTTTATTAACCTTTGGGAGTATCACCTGCTCCTCTTTGTACATTTTTTTTTGTTTTGTTTTGTAACTCTTGTAAACCTTTTTTTTTTTTTACAGTGTTTTAATGCACTACAGTTTTTTATGAGTATAATGTTAGGGGCAGGGATAGACCCACTACCCCACTTAATTTTCTCACTACCTATAATTATGAAAATGCCATTATTTTTTTAATTTTTTGTCTCTCTTTCCCACTACCCAGTTCGACAGCATTCAGTCGAAGTGTTCTTCATTGGGACGACAGAGTTCCGTCGAACTGTCTGAATAAGTGTCGACAAAGGCACAGTCGAAGTGTGTTTCACTAGGATGACAGAGACCCGTCAATATGTCTGAGCAAGTATCGACATGGATGTGTCGAACCCTTTAAAACAACAATTTTCTTCTAAGAATCAATCAATTATACAATCATTTAAGTCCTTATGAAAAATAAAAATGTCATTTAAGTTATTTAAGTCTTTTTGAAAATCATATATATATATATATATATATATATATAAAAGAAACAAAAATATCAAATAAATAGTTATTTGAATCAAATAAACAGTAAACATTTCATATAGATAAAAAAACATTTTTTTTTTTCTAAACAAGTAGAGTATTTTCTAAACAAAGTCCACTTGTTTAGAAAAAAAAATAATGTTTTTTTCTATATGAAATGTTTACTGTTTATTTGGTTCAAATAACTCTTTGTTTGATATTTTTGTTTCTTATACTTAAATAAATATATATGTGAATGATTTTCAAAAAAACTTAAATAATTTAAATGACATTTTTGTTTTTCATAAGGACTTAAATGATTGTATAATTGATTGATTCTTAGAAGAAAGTTATTGTTTTAAAGGGTTCGACACATCCATGTCGACACTTGTTCAGACAGATCGACGGGTCTCTGTCGTCCTAGTGAAACACACTTCGACTGAGCTTCTGTCGACACTTATTTAGACAGTTCGACGGACCTCTGTCGTCCCAGTGAAGAACACTTCGACTGGATACTATCAAACAGGGTAGTGGGAAAGGGAGACGAAAAAATAAAATAAATAATGGCATTTTCGTAATTTTAGGTAGTGGGAAATAGTAACTCGGGTAGTGGGAATAGCTTTGCCCTAATGTTACACCTAGTGTTTTGAAATGCGGTATGTGATTTGTGTGTGGCTGGAGTACTACACAGAGTATATGCGGCGTACGAGAGTATATGCGGTTCTGTAATTTTTTATTAATAAAAAATAATTTTTTGTTAATGACAAAATAAATTTAGAAGAAATCACAATCAGACCTAATTTTTGTATTATTTTTAGTTAGACATTATAACATTAATATCACCAAAAACAGTTAATAATTACATGTGAACTAATTATGTAAACACTTTATCACATTAACACAAACAAAACATGGCTATAGTTGATCTGTCTCTCAACCCATATCCATATGTGTTACTTTTCATAATAAAAAAAAATCCTTGTTTCTCCATTCATAAAGAAACACACATGTTAGTTACTTTCATCATTCATGTGTCACTTCTCTTTAAAAAAACACGCGTCATTTGTTCTTCTTCTCTATTAATAAAACTGAGAGAGAGAGAGAGATTGAGAGTGTAACGTGGATGGAGAAACAGAGACAGCCACTGCTCGGGAAGAATAAACTGTCGAAGAAAAAGGTGTCTTCAATGAGGATCGGGTGGTGTCATGTGTCGTCGGACGTCAATGAATAAGAACTTAAGAATCGTCGGACGTCAATGAAGAAGAAGAACTTAAGAAGGGGTCTCAACTGCTGCATAATGTCATCGTCTATGTTTGCTTCTTCTTTTTTTTTGTAAATGTTGTCGGCTCAACCAAACCCATACGCCCGCTTGAGCGGGCGAACATGCGGAATCGGGCCGCATATGCGGGCCATACCCGCATATGGCCCGATTCCAGTGAATGTGCTTCAGGTCTCCCGACCGAACCGACCGTGCGACCGCATATGCGGAAACAGTGGTTAGACCCAATCCATTTTGATATCAACTTATATTTATTTTTAAAAAATTATATATATATCTCATTATATTTTTATAAAAGATGAAATATATATTTCAGTTAATTGAATAGCATCATTTATAAAAAAATGTATTTGGGTTTCTAAAAATAACTGAGTGTAAAAATAGTCTTTTGATAATACTAGATCAATTAGGCCACTTTTAGAACTATAAAAATTAGGGTAATCACTGGTTCATATAAAGAATTATCAATAAAACTTGATCTACAATTGACAATAAAACTTGATCTTGGGTTTTAATTCTCAATGTGAGGGGGTGTCTCTCTACCGAGGCTTAATCTCTCTTTCTTAGCCATGCTTTATGACATTTTATTGATGATAAAATAACACAGCGTGAGAAATATAAGATAATATATTTATATACACACACATGATATAATTAATTCATCACTATTTATTATTACTAGTATCTTTATAATTTCACTAATTAATTAGATTTTTTTTCTGGTTCAATCGCTCCAGAAATGCATCTAGATCTCCATTATAAATATAAGATACTATATATACTGTATACACACACACGTTACAGCAGCCATCATGATAATACATAATGCATGATTGGTCTTGTATTATTAGCATAATAATTGGTTCAACACTATTTTGTATGTCATTCTATCCGGTCATACATTTGAATTGTTCAAATGCCCTTCGACAAGGATATAATTTTTACTCTATTTTTTTTTTTCTTCTGAAATCTAGTTCTAATTTTTTTTTACCCCTAACATGTATATATCACCTTATTTTTTATAGCTAAACTACACCCATCTGTAAATTAGTATTATACTTTTGTAATTGCGCATTATATTTATGTTAGTGGTCAATACATTTATATAATTTGTATGTCTTTAGTTTAGTTCCATATATAATATTACATATATGTTCTGTAAATTGTAGTTTTTTGTAATTTTTGTTGTAATTTTTATAAGAATGATAGATGATACTATATTTCTGTTCTGTAAATTATAGTTTATGTCATTAGGCATTACATTGATAGTTTTTGTTGTAGTTGTTATGTAAATGATAATGTCTGTTGTAATTGGGTAGTATATTGGTAGTTGTTATGTTGTAGTTGTTGCATTGGTATACATTCTGTAATGATGTAGTTTATGTTGCATTGTTGTTATGTTAATGATTCATGTAAATCATTGATTACATTCTGTAATTGTATGTTTATAAAGTTTTTGTAATGGGTCATTTACATATATATAAATTGATATTAAATTACTGTAATTAGTTATTACATTTCTATAAAATTGTATGTCCTTAGGCTAATTACATTTAGGGGTGCAACTTGGGCGGGTTGAACCCGACCCAACCCGACCCAACCAGACTCGTGGGCGGGTTCAGGTTGGAGTTTTTTGGCGTCGGGTTCAACCCGATCCGAACCCGAACCAACCCGAACCAATTCGGGTTGGGTTCGGGTTGGGGGGTTCAACCCGCGGGTTCAACCCGAACCCGACCCCCAAGGTTAACAAATGTTATGCTGCCATAACAACATACCTATATCTAAAACTCTAAATTCCTAAAACATAATAAACAATTACACAAATTAGAATATCACTATGTTTGTTGTGTTTGGGTTAATTATTATAGATATTCACTTTTAATTATTTGTATATAAGGTTTAATTAATAATTCATTAGAGTTTGTTTTGTTGTTTATTAAATATTTTGTATGATATTTTAGGTGTTAAACCCGACCTGACCCGACCCGAACCCGACTCGAACCCGACCCGAACCCGACCCAAACCCGACTTGAGCCCGAATTCAGCCCGAACCCGACCCAAACCCGAATTCAACCCGAACCCGCGAGTTGAGATCGGGTTCGGGTTCGGGTTGAACCCTTCGGGTTGAGGCCGGGTTCGGGCTCGGGTTCGGGTTGGACTCTCTGCAATGCGGGTTAATGACGAACCCGACCCGAACCTGACCCAACCCGCCCGAGTTGCACCCCTAATTACATTGACACTTTTTTGTAATTGGTTATGTAAATGTTTTAATCTTTGTAATTGTTAAGTTCATGGATCAAGAAATACTTTCACGAAAATATTACTGTTGCTCGTATATTTTCAGTTCGGATTCATGGTATTACAAATTTTGTTCATATTGCTAAATGAAAATTTAGTTAAGTGTTTGACTAATTGTTGTATTTTTTATGTAGCTTGGATAGCACGTTCTTCGTTATAAATTGCATTGAATGTCTAGTTCGATGGTCTTTCAGTGGGTTTCATTTCACTCAATAGGACATCAAGAAGATTAAAGGTGAGACAACAATTGATTTCATTAGGATATGAAGAAAACATTGTAATTCAAACAATTGATATATCTATTTTAACGAAACTTTGGATTGCATCTATAACAATTTTATATACATTTAATGCACTTACATATCATAATAAAATGAATCACAATTCATAAATCTATTGTAATGACACTAAAAATGTATATACAATCATTTTGTGTTTAAACATCTTTGTGTGCGTTGATATTTTTTGTAAATAGCTATTAAATATCTGTAACTATGTGTATCATTTCTATATGTATCACATTATATTTTTGTATTTTTGTAACTCTGTCTATAAGGGGTAGTTCATGTATTATGAAAAGTCAGAGGCAAAAAAAAGGACCAGATTTCAAAAGTAAATAAAAAATAAAATAAAATTCAGGGGTAGAAAAATAATTAGACCCTTGATCAAGTGGCATTTCAACCATTCACCATTTATTTTATTTTTTGTTCCATTTTAGCCTTTTTGAAATAATAATATATGCCCTCATCTGAAGGGCAAATCTACACCATCCAAAATTCCAAATCAATGCAAATACCGGCCTAAAACGGGGCTAATTCTATAAAAGCTCATTGATTTCAATTGTTGATCAACAGGGGTGTGTGACACTCTCATTGTCACAAAATTCACAAATTCATCCCTGATCGAATGACTATAATCTTCTAATGCTTGCAAAAAAAATTTAAGAAAATTTTCCTAATAGAACATCTTCCAATGTTCCAAGATGTCATAAGCTACTGAGTAAAATTTGAAGAAAAAAGATACACACAGCCCCAATTGCAGTATATCTCATTTTTTTTAAAAAAAAAAAATCATACACTAATAATTTGAAGTGCATGCTATTATATAAAATGAAGTATATGTTAAGATACATTAGTGTGTTTTTTTTCAAGTTATAAAGTGATAAAAATATTTGTGTTATATACTTGATAGAACCCCATACACTATGATAACGCAATATATACTATGTTATCATAGTGTATGTAGCTACAAAATGGACTGCGTATATGAACGCTCAAATTTGGATGAGTATTTTATCCATGCATGTTACTTCAATGGATCTATGCAATTAAAATATATTTGACAATGTATTAATGTTGCCCTTTATTAATTTTTATCCAAATAACATTTTATATGAAAGTTGACGAATAGGAGTTACTTTATGTATCTATTAAAAATAAAATCTTAAACAATCTACTCCTGATTACATCATATGAAAGGTCCCTTTTGCATGTAAAACCCTTTAAAAATTGTTAATATTGTCCGATTAATATGTCATGAGCTTATTCGATTACTCTGACCTATTGACATTTTGTTTTAACCTTAATTATAATCTAAAAAAATGTCACTTGTGGGAGTACTGACAATATGTCCTTTTGAAAGACCGAGAGACACAACTCCCACTTGATAAAATGCAACTATTTTTTTTTGGTTGATGCAGTGAAATCTTTAAGATTAGATCTAAATATTTATAGAACGATGAAGAGAATAAAATATCATATAAGAGAATACATAAATTAACGTGTTTCAACAAAATTGGCCTACATTCACATAAGAGAGCAGTAAACAATTCATTATATCAAGTAATCGGAGTATAAAATCTCTTGATCGACCACTCTCTCCTCAGCACTGCCTCTTTCTCTTATAGAAGAAACCATAAACTGGCTACCTCTCACATAATATAAAATCTCTCAATAAATCTTAACAAAGAAGAGACTAAATAAATATGGTATAAATAAATCAATTTGCAAATATCCCTACAACTTTTTTTGTATATATATCTCTTTAAAAATCATATACTATCAAAATACTCTCTTCAAAATAGCCTCAAATGAATTTAAAATGTGCATGAATACCCTTTTAAGGGATATTGTTGAAAACAATAATTCATGATAGATGTTGGATAAAATGAGATTTTTTAGTGATATACATGCATACCAAAAAAAACCAATATAGCAGCTATGGCTTCTGTAATCTGATTTTTTATTTACTATATTCAGAATTTTTTAGAGTTGTTAATCTGGTTGGAATTCCCTTATTATTGTATTTATTCAGCCTCTTTTGAATCTTATCATGCTTTGCTGGTGAGAACACATATTAGTTTTGAAGTCTACCATGCATATTTTTTGTTACTTTAGTTTCACAAAGTCTTGGGGAGCATATAAAAATTACAAATTTGAAGAAGTTTGCTTATTCTGTAGATGGATTTTGTTGGAAGGAATTGCTATCTGTTTGAAGTCTCAAATGCATGGGTAATGTTGTCTATACACATGTTTCCACTGCTTATGAATTATGTGGCATAGTTTTTGTAGAGGTGGTGTACACAAAGAATGTAGTGTTTGAAAACATGTTTAGATGATTATGTTTTTGCAAGAATCAAACTTGACCCAAACGTGTTTTCAAACATCCCAAGTAGTTGTAGAGTTTTAGTTGTAAACAATGAGAGCTTATAATGTGTAGGGTGGTTGAATAGAGTTTGAATCAAGGGCTCCCAAGGGTCCCAATTATAGGAGACCAAAAGGGAAACAGTTAGTGGTGGGAGAGGAGCAGTTGTGAGCTTCTCTATGGATCAATGCTGTCCTTCTTGGTTCGAAAGCTAATCATGGTTCCCACAAGTTGTGTTTCTGTCAGGAAAGAATCCGCTTGAAGTGATCATGCTTTGGTTTTATGTTTTGCATTCATGTTCCTAGATATCAAGAAAAACTGCAACAGAGGAGTTGTCATGTGGTTGAATATATTTGCCACTACGAACAAAAATGCAGGTCAAAATTAAATAGTATATATCTCACGTGTTTTTTGTCCAAATATATTCTCAAGTCTAATGACATTTCTGCAGGTCATGTATTATGATTGGGGATTCCTGGGGTTGGAGAGGAAGAGTCAAGTCTATAAGCCCTTTAGCAAGTTTATAATCTAGGAAATACTAACAAGTTTCTCTGTTATAAATATATTTTTGTCGAACCATGTAAATCTTCAGTAAGAGATCAAAGGCACCCATTTGGCCATGTCACATGCCAAGCCATTGATTTTGGTTCATGGATGGGGTTGGTCATAGATAGAGCACAACTGTGAGTGCTCATTTCATTGTCCTGAACATGCACTGTTTGGGTGGATTTTGATTCAGTTTTAAAGGGTAATTCCATTAGGATGTGAGGACAGCCTTTGAAAGAGGACAAAGCTCAAAACACGGAATTTTTGTCTCTTGGACAGTGTATGTCCAATAACACCAGATTAGCTATACAATAAGACAACTGAGAAAAGTTTCAAATCTCTTTCACTGTAATTGGTTTTTCAGATATTTAGAAAAGAAAAGAAACTTAGAACAAACTCTACGGAAGGCCCCCTAGTGGGGTGGTCGAGACGCATCCTCCCCGAAAGGGAGGTTGCGGGTTCAAATCTACTCCCCCACCAATTACCAAGCAAAAAAAAAAAAAAAAAACTGCAAAAAATAAATGATATTTGGCTTGAAAATGTTGATAACAATAGATTTTATTGTCAGGAGAAAGAAAAATTCAACAAAATCATCATCCCCTTGTAACATTGGTATTTCAAAGCCTTGAAGTCCTACTCATTGTAATTATCTTTTTTTGTTTTTTTTATATCTGAGGGGTTTTCTATAACTAACATTTCGGTCAAGCTGGATAGGCTACCTTTGTCGGTGTGTCTCGGTCCCACAGAAAATTTACTCATTGTAATTATCATTATTATACGCATATGTAATTTCAACATCTGACTAGTTGACTAGTTGACATAGTGAATCAATTTTCTTCTGCTATGTGAATGTAGACAAATTGTCAAACCACAAATCAGTCTCCTATTGTGGTTTTGGTTTTTTTTATTATTATTATTCATATTGTTCTACAAGTGCTAAGATCGAACCCCTAAAAGATGCGGCAAATCAATGGTTACTATTCCACATTGTATGTTTATCTCCTTGATATTCTCTTTTGTGATACAACTATGAATCAATTCTTCTGATTCACATATATATGGCTTTCCCTTTTTAAAGTGAATTTTTCAAATGTCCATTGCTTACATTAGACACTTATATGTGCTCATATGAAACTATAGATCTGTCCTTCCTGACCCATGGAAACAACAAAACAAAGCTCTTCAAATGGTGTGATAATCACTGTAATGCAGAGGGGAGAACCACTGTGGGGGGCCCCTCAATGGAAAAACTGAAAGCAACACTTCAATGACTCACTTTGGTGGACAAAATTCTGTTGCAGGAAGAAATCCTTCACATGAGGACATCCTTACCTAAAAAACAAAACAGAGAGAGACTGCTCAAAAACTAATGCACATGATATCACATGTTAGAGTTTCTTCTCTGAATGATTTTGTGAAGGATAATTTTCTAACAAGTCTTACTTTTAATTTTTATGCCTTGTAACGAGAAATGAGACTAAAATAGAATAGATAATAATAGTGTCGTTTCACGAAAAGTAATATTGTACATGGTATAATACGTGGTTTCGTTTGTGATTATGAAAGTGTAGATGTAATAAAACATGTATACATTTATTAAAAATAGATAAAGTATACACAAAAAATCTAAAATATATATACTCAATAAATTGTATGTATCATTTTATTTTAAAAGAATTCACATGTTTCACTCGATTAAACATATATCTTGCCAACATAATTTTAAAAATATACGAGGAGAGGGAGACTAATGCCAACCCCAAAAAAATGAAAATAATAAAGCCACCAACTGTTTTCATATTTTCTAAAGCATCTACCCGTTTAATGAAGTCCATATTATTATGAAAAGTAGAATATATATCCATCTAAAGATTCTTTCAAAAAAATGATAAAATTTTAATTTTTCATGCATTGCACTAATGAAATATGTATTGTACTGAGAAGGTATACACTCTATGTGAAGTGTACAAGTGGCTGCATGACCGTATCTAGAATGCAGATGCAGTTGTAAAATGATTGAGTGTATCAATTCGACTCACCAACCCCTGCCGACACGGTTTCCGAGACAGTCCCAAACCTTCCTCGGAAACCGTGCACTCCTGTGCTGGGTGCAATGTGGTCAAAAGCAGAGCAAAACGACTCAATGATTTCAGCTTGTCTCAATATGTCACTGTTTCATAGCAGGCAAAAAAACACAAAATATAAACACTAGCAGATGAATGTAGGGGACCCCATAAGAGGCTCAGAAGATCTGAAGCTGCTACAATGCGCCACCCCCTCCTCCCCGCCGCCACCGCCCGCCGACTTTGACCCGCCGCCACGCACCTCCCATCATGCCTGATCTCCCTCAGCATCGCCGCCACGTCCTTCATTGTCGGCCTGTCACCAGGCCTTGGATTCACACACAACACCGCAACGCCTAGCGCCTGCGCTATCTCTTGCAGGCTTGTGTCCGGGAGGCATTTCAGCCGCTCATCGAGCAATTCGACCGCTCCTCCTCCATCAGCCCGTCTGAGTCCCCGGCGCACCCAGTCAACAATGTGAGTCTCTGTGGGGGGCCGCCCGTCGATGGGCCTACGACCCGTTAGGACCTCCATGAGTACCACTCCAAAGCTGTAGACATCGCTCTTCTCCGTAATTCGGGTACTATATCCATATTCTATAACAACAATTTATAAACAAAACCAATAGACATTGATAAAATTTACAATCATCGGTCTAAGTTTACTAAAAAAAATAAAACTTACAATCATAAGCGTAATCACAAATTCAGTTATAGCAAGTATATTATGTCATTAGTACATGACAATTAGGATTAAAAGAAAAAAATTTCTTTCTAGAAATCTAGTTCTAGTAGATACCGCGCGTAAAAAAGAAATTTGACTTTAAATATCTAAAAATGAACACAAAATGAAAGCTTCTAAATGAAATTTTTTTTGATGTTTCAATAGAATGAGAATGAACGTTAAACTGATCTTAAATGTATAATCAGATGTATTAGCTGACACTCACCTGGGGCGATATACCCGTACGAGCCGGCGATGGTGGAGTGGTCCGCCGGAGCCCCAACGAGCTTCCGCGCCAATCCGAAATCCGCCAAGTACGCCTCGAACTGCCCCCCAACAAGGATATTGTTTGCCTTGATGTCGCGGTGCACAATGCGGGGCACGCAGTCGTGGTGGAGGTACGCGATCCCCTGCGCGGCGCCGAGCACGATTTTGTACCTCTTGTCCCAGTCCAAGCACACCTTCTTCTCATGCAACAGCCCATCCAGGCTCCCATTGATCATATAATCAAACACAAGCAGCCTCAACCCCTTGTTAGCACAACAGCACAGCAGCCTCACTATGTTCTTGTGCCGAATCGATCCGAGCGCCTTCACCTCGGCCGCGAACGCATCCCTCTCGCAGAATTCACCACCCTTCGATGTCGCAAATAGCTTTTTCACCGCGAGAACCCGCCCTGAACGAGTCACGACCCGGTAGACCACGCCTGATGATCCTCTTCCGACGATGTTTGAGTCCGACAACTCATCGAGCACTTCATCAACTGAGAAATCCAGCTTCTGAAACGGCGTGATCTCAATCACATTGCCTTCTCTCGTGTCCGTCGTCGTCGTCGCCATCCGAGCTCGCAAGATCACGATCAAAGCAAAGATCGCGATCGCAACGATCAAACACGTGACGCATAACACAAGAGCCATCACTATTACATTTCTTCTATGCCATCCTCTATGCGCATCAGTGAATTCACCTGAACAAGTCTCCTGAACACACAGGCCTTCATTTCCAGATAATGCAGACTCCGGGAGCTCGCGAAAGAAAGGCGTGTCGGGCAGGACCCCGGAGAAGTTATTGAATGACACGTTCAACGACACGAGGTTCCCGAGGCGGCCCAGTACATCGAGCCTCCCCGTGAATGCATTGTGCGAGACATCAAGGCTTGCGAGCCTCGAAAGACCGGAGAATGTGTCAGGGATCAGCCCGGAGAGGCTGTTCCAACTCAAATTGAGAAGAATGTCTAGCCCTTCGAGTCCGCCTAGCTCACCTGGTATCGGCCCGGCGAGCTGGTTATCACTCAAGTCGAGCGATTGCAAGCCCTTGCACCGGGCGAGCGACGTCGGAATCGGACCCGTGATGCGATTCGCGCGTAAAATGAGCTTGTTTAACGATCGAAGCGCGCCGAGGGCGTCCGGGACCGGCCCGGAGAGCGAATTCTGCGATAGGTCGAGCACGTTGAGGCCGACGATGGATCCGAACGAGCCCGGGATTAGCCCCTCGAGCGCGTTATCGCACAAATCGACCATCTCCAAGTCCCCGCACTCCCCAATCTCCGGCGGGATTTCACCAGAGAACCGATTTTTGGATAATTCGAGGAAATTGAGCCTCTTGAGCCGCGCGAGCTCGCGCGGGATCAAACCCAAGAGTCGGTTCGACCTGAGTCGGAGGCGGACCAATGCGGAACACTCACCGATCATCGGCGCGAGCCCCCCATCTAACGAATTCGAGATCAACAGAAGCTCAGTCAGGTTTTTGAGTCTGAAGAGCGCGCGCGGGATCGGACCGGACAATTCGTTCCTCGAAAGATCCAAAGATTCGAGCATCTCGCACCCAGCGAGCTCTTCGGGGAGGCGCCCGTGGAGCTTGTTCTGCCACGCAAAGAACTGCGTGAGCTGTTTTAGCCGTCCGATCCCGATCGGGACCTCCCCGGTGAGCCGATTGTTGTCGAGCTCGAGCTGTTTGAGGGCCGAAAGGTTACCGATCAAAGGCGGGATCGAACCGGAGATGTTGTTGTAGGATAACAACAGCATTTCGAGCCGCGCGAGCCTCGTAAATGATGCGGGGATCGATCCGGATATCGCATTTAGCGACAGATCCATGACGATCAAGTCAGTCAAGTTTCCAAAACTCTCTGGGATCGCCCCGGAGAGCGAGTTCTTCCATGCCAACACCCGCTTGAGCCTCGTGAGCCCCCCGAGCGCCTCAGGGAGCGTGCCGGAGATCTGATTCTCGTGCAAGAAGAGGTCCTCGAGATCCGTGCAGTTCGCGATCTCCGGCGGGATGGGCCCCGATAAGTTCGAGGTGTACACCGACAGTCCCTTCAAGCGTCGCAATTGACCGATGCTCGGCGGGATCGGACCGGAGACGGAGGTGTCCGCGAGACCGAGGAAGACTAGCTCCTCGCACCGGGCAATCTCCGCCGGAATCTTGCCTCGGATACCGGAATTCCCGCCAGCCCGGAAGACTTTGAGGCGGCGCAAGCGCCCAAGCTCGGCGGGGACCGGCCCGGAGAGCCCGTTGTCGACGAATTCGAGGTGTTCGAGGATCGAACAGTTGGCGAACTCCGGCGGGATCGGGCCGACGAGTGAATTGGAGCTCAGGTACACCGATCGGAGCCTCGGGAGCCGCCCAAGCTCGGGCGGGATGGTTCCGGTGAGAGAGTTTTGGCTCAAATCGAGGTAAATTAGCGACGATAAGTTCGAAATCGACAGCGGGATTGGCCCGGTGAGGTTGGCATTGGAGATTATGAGAGTGGTCAGTGAAGTGAAGGTGAGGATTTGAGTTGGGAAGTTTGGGAGGCTGATTGAGGTGATTTTGACTTCTGAGACTGCCCCATTGGAGTTGCATGTGATGTGAGTCCAGTTGCACGGGTTGGGGTGGTTTGGGTCCCAAGAAGGGAAAATGGGAGGGGAGGTTTTGAAGGTGGAGAACCATGAAAGGAGGGAGAGACCTTCATTGTTGAGGGAATGAATTGGTGAGAGTGATAGTGAGAGGAATAGTATTAGTGTTGATGAAATGATGGATGATGAACAAGGCATTGTTTGGTGGCTCTGTTTCTATTGCTCGTTGAAGAACTGAATATCAGAGTGTGTGTTTGTCAGAGATGGTTTGTCGGCGATCGTTGGCCGTCCGATCGGAGATGGGTGGTTGTGAACTTGTGATGAGCATAGTAACAGAGTTAGATCTCAACATTTGTAAAACAATAAAGAAAATAAAATTATACAGGCCAAAACGCAAATTTACGTAAATTTAACATGGAGGAAAGTGGAAACAATTCATTATATCAAATAATTAGATTACAAAATCTTTTGACCCCTCTCAGCAACGCCCCTTTCTCTGAAAGAAAATCCTGTACAAAATTTCTTGTAGAAATTTTTTTTTAATCCTAATAAGGAAAAGACTAAATAAATAGGATGAAAAATAAGGAAATTCAGACGTTCTGTTTGGTATGATTCGTGTGATGCAGCACCGACGATTCAAATTAATTTTTTAAGATATAAAAAATTATTATAAATTATCCAAACTAAATAAATACATATATTCTGGATGTACAAAACGCGCAGTTCCACGAAATAAAGTACGTACGGTTAATACGAAAGAAAATAGCCAATCAGGATATTTTTTTTAACATTCAAAAAAATTTGGAATACTTTGTTACTGTAGTGATAGACCACTTACGGGATATGGAATTGGATGGTGTACAATTTCACAGTGATGTTTGTGGTCTGACCAACCAATTCCTGGATTGTCTTATACTGTTTGGATTCTGGAGGGGGAGGAGAATATAGAAGAGGTGGTGTTGATTTTTCTCTCTCTGCAGACCTGTGATGTTTTATAGTGCTTTGTTGATTCAATTTTTTTGGAAGTATTGATGAAACTTGGTTTTCAGTGGGGTTGGTTACAGAGAGGGTGAGGAGACCCACATGAGTTTTGAGTGAGATTAATATGAGAGATGTGGAAAGGATTGGTGCATGGACTGTCTGAATTCAGCCCTGTTATGAAACCCGGTCTGCAGCTTTTTTTTTTTTTAAAACAATTAAAAGAAAATTTGAGTAGGAAATAGAAAATAATGATAAAAAAAAGTTTATCAAGCAAAAAAAAATATAATTGCATTAACTCATTTGTAGAATGTGTATACCTCATTATAGTGAATGCAGGCAGAGTTGTAAATGGCTGTAAAATAGATCAAGTGTAACAACGTTCTGTTACACTTTTTTTTTACAGTCTAAAATGTAGTCATATATACTTTGCTAGAAATCTAGTGAAATGATATATATACCTCGTTAAATTTTTCATTACACTTATTAAAAATTAGTCCATTTTACTCAAAATAGAGCAATATACATTTGTTATCAAAACATATCTATAACCTTTACTATTATAAGGATTGGTCCCTAATAACACAAGGTCGATACTTTTTTGAATTTCCTATTTTACCCATACAAAGTCGGTTAAATAACATCTTAGCTTATTGTTTTTCCTGGGGTCATTCATAGGGGTACAATCAACATTTGAGGTTTTCATTTTTTTATCTTTTGGGGGCTCTCCGGTTTCTAGGGTTTTCCACAAGAGCCACCTAGAGAGAGAGATACCGAGAATCAGATGAAGTGGAGAAGATGTTTCCGGTCAGGCGGTTCTTTGCTTGCTCGGCCGGGCGGCTCCTTACCTCTCCGAAGGCCGCTACAAAGAGCTCCGCCTCAAACTCTAAAAGGCGGAGTAACAGAAGATTGGATTCAAGGATCATGGGCTAAAGAAGATGAGGTGGAAGGTGATTCTCTGTTTCCAATCTGATTTCATTCATACATATCAACTTTTGTTGAATGATGATTGTTTAATCCATAGACCATCCTCTGTTTCCAGTGAAAACTCTGTTTCTTCTTAAGAATGTTATGCAAAAGTACTTCTTTTTTGTGATAAGTTTTGGAGTTTTGAGTAAGAAAAATAGACGTGACGAGTTATTCATATTCTTATATTTCCTTTAATTCTTTTTAAGGATGTTATGCAAAGTATTTTTTTTTTTTGTGATGAAGTTTTGGAGTTTTGAGTAAGAAGAATAGACGTGACGAGTTATTCATATTCTTATATTTCCTTTAATTGATTGTGTTATATGGAATAAAAGAACTATCTTGATTGATCTTGTTCTAAACCTGGTTACTAATACACGTGATATTACTAAAGATATTGATATGTTAAAGTTCAGTTTGCTTGAAAACTGAAGATTTGGTTATAATCATGTTTAAGTGACCACTAATTAAATTGTTTGAAAACTGAAGATTTTCATGCCTTCCAATAATCTCATGAATGGCTGACATTTTCTATTCATTGACCACATAATGGACATAAAAACATGATGACAGTCTAGGTAACATAATCAAAATGATTTTTGATATTGAATCTTGATTGAGTTGATTCTTGAAGATCACGTGGAGTTTTCTCAATTTATCTAGGTAACACTCATGTTGCCATCATTGTTTGGTTTCTGTTTCACTTTATTTAGAAATGAATGTATAAAAGATTGCTCTAACCAGATCTTCTTTATCTGATTATCTTTATTTTTGCAAATATTGCTAACAGTAAATTTCATATTATAATTAATTTTTAATATCCTAAAATGTTTTGTTTTTAACACGACTTCTTCAAAATTGTGTTAATTTGTGATATTTTGCGCAGACCAAGGAAACATTATTTGTGGGAAACTAAACATGCGAAGCAGATCTCTTGAGTTTGATTGAACCATGAATGTATGTATTTGATTATCAAATTTTATGGGGTGATCTTAAGAGATTTGAGTTTTTTAAAATCTTTCTTCGCTCATGGTCCTACATCTAGGATAAGAATTCAGATTTAATGAGGTTTCTGTTTCATGAAAGCCTAATGCATTCATGTCTAGCTAATGATGTATGTGATACACCTCTATGAAATATTTAACAAAGAGAACTGGAAATCCCTATTGAAATGCATTTGAGGATCTATGATTTGAGGAAACATTTAACGGGGGTGATCCCAAATAAGACAAGGTCGACACTTTGAGGAAGCCATGGGGGGGTTTAATGTGGGGTTGAGTCCTTTTGATGCATAAAAAATGTATCTATACCATCTATATTATAATAATGGGTTTCTAATAAAACAAGGTCGACACTTTTTTATTTACCTATTTTACCCATTCTTTTAATATAGGTAGTATAGGTATGGTCTTCATTTTTTTTAATGATGTGGGGTTTTATCCTTTGCATAATCTATGTGTGTTTTCATGCTTCTCAAATGTTTTATGTAGGAATGATCACTCATTCACTTGTGGAAGAAAATATTCAATTCAGCGTTGTTCAGCTTAGACACGTGGAAAGTCTACTGTAGTTAACAAGGTAATGAATATATGTGATTTTTCTTATTCATTGAGTGGCCTCATTTGAGGTGTTAATGTGTTACTACTTTTGGATTTATTCCTTTGGTTATTAAACTTTTTTTTAATAATGTTTACTTCAATTTTTATGTAGGAAGGATCACTTGTGGAAGAAATATTCGATTTAGAATTGTTTAGGTTAGAGACGTGGAAAGCTGACTGTAGTTAACAAGGTAAGAAATATATCTGATTTTTCTTATTCATTGAGTGACCTCATTTGATATGGGTAGTGTTCTACTTTTTATTTTTATCTATGACCTTTTTTAAAAAATAATGTAATATAATATAACTCACATTGATAAATGACATAAAAATTTATTGACTTTTCATTATGTGCATTATTAAATTTTATAAGTCTATTGAATTTGATTGATTTATTTTGTGAAATCTCCTTTGTTGCTCCTTTGTTATATAGGTGGGCATTTTGTGCTTCGATTGCTCAAGCATTAGCTCCTGCACTTAAATTTGATATTGTTATTATTCATTTCATGTCACCCTTGTTATGAATTATTAATTTTCATTTATTATTCTGTTTAGTTGGCTAAGCAACCTTTTTTCTTCAAGGAGACAAATTCATAGCCTGGAAAACGTACTCTGTGGCAACCAACTTCATATATCACTGTTGGACAAGCAAGCATACACAGGTGATTGGGTCCTTCGGATCTGAAGGCTCAAATGAGACCTCAATTGATGCAGGTATTATGGCTATAATTCTTTGTTTTTTTGTTTGCAGATGCTTAGATAGTAAATGATCAGCTATAGGGAGTCTTCAATCAATACCTTGCAAATGGATGAATTTATCTAACCCCATTATTTATCCTGTTTTTATTGCTAGCAAACATGAATATGGGTAATGCTACAAGTTTGTGATTGTGTCATCGAAATGCTGAGAGGACAGTATGCCCATTCCCTTGCTTGCTTTGGTGAAGCATCCTTTCATTTGATTGAAACATCAAAGGTTCATGACAACTCCTACAATTTAAAGAAGAAATTCATGGTTTGAGTTTAGATAGATAGAACTGATGATTTTTTTTCTTCGTTCGCTTCCTTGTCTTCTTAGATGTTGTTAGAATTTGGTTTTTACTAATATGTGCAACTAAAAGAATATAGTTACTTCTGCATGGCAAAGTTTGAATTAGCTTAATTGTGTAGAAGATTTTTTTTTTACTTGAACCTTCACTATGTCATGTTCTCCTTAAAGTTTTTGTTGTGTCATTAATATGTAATGTTCCATGTGTAAAAACCTTCATGATATCAGAATTTCTGTCAATGTTTGAATATGATGCAGTCCTACTATGTCCAATGATTTTATGTTTCGTTCAAGCAATTGTGACATGGGATATTTAGTTTATGACTAATAAGGTTGTGTGCTGACTTGGATTGGATTTTTCAAGTGAATCGTAAAGATGGCTAAGAACATGTGACTGTTTGACAATTTTTTGGTTGGTTAATATAGCTTATTGTGCTCTAATAATTGGAAAAAAGCATAGATGCTGGAAGATTTGTTTTTCAAAAAAGAGCATACAGTTGCCAAATGCCAAGTTTTGCAAAAAAATAAAAAAAGACCCCTGTTATCGTTCATCTATGAAATATATACTTATTATAAATATCAGATTCTGTAGTTCCCCTGCTTTAAATATTACTGAAATGGCTCATTGTTGATGTAATGCAATGAACATGTGGATGACTGTCTTGTTTTAAGTTTAAAATTGCTTGTTAATACACTATATCAGAAGTGTATACCCATTTCCATTTTCAAGCAACTGTATTATTCTTATATATTTATGATGAATATTCTTGTATATATTTATAGGGAACCGATTAGGTGCGGCGAACGGCGGGTGCGGCAGCAATTACGGGCCGTCGATCACGGGTCCATCGCATCGACGGTCGGGTGCGATTCACGTCGACCTTCGGATGCGATGAACCCGCGATCGGACGGCCCACGTCACGGCCGCACTTGCCGCCGCACCTAATCGCGAGCGTATATTTATAATTGTGTATTACAATTATAGTTAATGCAAATATATAATCCATGAAAATATAGTAACTAACACGCACTAATGCGTGTGCATTTAAACTAGTATCTTATTAGATGGTGTTTATTATTTTTTAAAAATAAAATATGTATAGTCTGTGATTTGGACAGTAAAAATCGCTGAGTCTAACATTTTCCAATATAGAAAAAGGGTCATTAGTGCCCAGCCCAACTAGGCCCACTTAGTTTGGACGTCAAGATAAGCCTACCCATATGAAAGATCTTGTCCTAAGAACAGTGGAATGGGCAATAAAGGGTACATAATTTTTTCATTATTATTGGCAAGAATTATTGTGACAATGTTTTGTTTTTGTTATTATTATTATTATTGATAATTGTGGAATTTTGTATTTATGTAACTCAACAAAATTTACAAGTTGTACTTGAAGATATTTAAAAAAAAGGAGATCAACTAAAAAAACATCAATTTCTCTTCGGAGAAAAAACTCCAAAGTTTAAAAAAGTTCCCAAAAAAAGACGTGAAACTCAGGAGTTTCAGGATTTCCTCAAATATATTGTTCTATCTTTGTCTTTCTTTATAAGGTCTTCTATTCATGGGCAAAGGTCATGATGTATGAAGACCGATAGGGGTGGTAAACGAGTCGAAATTTGACATGTTCAAGCTCGGCTCGTTTATAAACGAGTCGAGCCGAGCCGAGCCGAGCTCACGAGCATCAACGAGCCTAACATTCTTCTTCATTTTAGGGTTTTTAACGGTTGAAAATAAAATTTTAGTCTAAATAGTTAAATTCATGAGCCTAAATGAGCATAACTTTGTATTGATTTAATGTTCTGATTTTACAAAGGATTTTAGTCAAACTTTAATTAAGTTTTTTTATAACACAAACAAGTTGAATTTGAACACAAAATGAAGTTCGATCAGGTCCCGAGCCTAACCGAGCTTTAAAAATTGTTCAAGCTCGTTCATTTGTCTAATTGAACGAGTCTGAACAAGCTTAAACCGAGCCGAGCCCGAGCCGCTTGTTTCGTTTACCAGCCCTAAAGACCGATTCACTCAAATAATTTTGAGTTTGTTAGGATTTTATTCATCTATATTTAGATTTGAATTCGAATTTGAATATTTGTTAAGATTTTACTATATTTAGATTTGAATTTCAAATATTAATTTGAATATTAGTTATGATTAAATAAGGATGTAGTTGTTATTTTACAGATTTATATAATCAGTTAGAATCATAGTTTAGATTGGAATAATCAGTTGAAATCCTAATAGATTCTCTTCTATAAATAGTCATGTAAACCAAATAATTATTCAGATTATTGATTATTAGAATTTGTTTATCTTCTCTACTGTATTTGTTATGCTAGAAGGGTTAACATCTACATAGAATTTTCAATCATCTGGTATTTTGTTAGAAATCAATAGGTTATTGAAGCCCAACGCCCCTAGCATTCTTCTCTTGAAGAATCAACAGCGCCGTTAAAGCCTGCAAATTCGCATCTTCAATAGCATTAGCAGAAAATTTTGCCTTCACGATGGATATGCGTTGCCTCCAAGAGTGTAGCAAGGCTAATTCATGAGTGATTCTTTTATGTGTTCTCAATGTTGTCCAAGGGAGTGAACCTCAGCCTTTCAACCAAGCTAAGGCAGTAGAGGAGTCTTACTCAATCCAGAGACGAGAAGCTCCCATTTGAATGTCCATTTCTACATCAGACAATATGCCCTCAAGCCCCCCTATCGCCTTTATAATTGTTACAATGTTGATATAAAGTAATTAATTATTCACCAGTTAGAATAAAAACCCATGCACTTATAGGTCTTAGAAACATTATCACTACCTATTTCAATTATTTATATTATTATAAGTATGTGATAGTTTCAAACAATTCATAATGCAATTAGTATTTAAATGGGTTAACCACCTCACCACGGATGCAATGCATTTTATGAGTTCAATGTCAAAGATGAGAGTTGCCAAATTAATTAGTCGAGACTTTTTAAAAGTTATAAACTGTGTGTCGATGGGAATATTAAGATTATTCATAAGATGTCATCATGGTGTATGCATATAAATAAGGGCGCATGCATTCTAATAACCATAGATTAAAAGAATATGTATACATGAAAAAAATAATAGGAGGGTCAACCATAATATTTGATCTCCCAAAAATCTACAAGGATCCACACATCATTAGATTTCACAATGTTTTAGAGGTTGAAAAATAACACATCCAACCCCATTGGTAGCAATCACGAACTGTTTTGATATTTTCTTAAATTATATATATCTAATAAAATATATATTATTATGAAAAAAGAAATATATACTAAATAAATCATTACATATTTTTTATAAAAATTAAAAATTTTAATTTTTTATATACAATGTTAATGAAGTGTATACTACATTAAAACAGTATAGACAGCTAAAAGACATCTTCATATTGTATGCAGGGTGTATTAGCACCCTGAATTGGTTGCGAGTAAGATTTCAATTTTATTTTTTTAAATGATATTATAATATAAAAAAAACCTTCCACTGACATGATTTTCGTAGCATTTATGAGGTTTTATTCATTGACATTAACAAAAATCAATCAAAAAATATTTCAACTTGGATTATTTTTTATAAACAAGAAGTGCAAAACAAAATAATAATAAAAACCAAAACATAATCTGACAATTTTTTTAAAAAAGAACAGGTCAAACAACAGAATTACAGATAGGGGCAATCTGGTAATTAATCCATCCCGAAAAGTCAGTTGAAACCAACGAACTTCCATGTCACCTACACCGCCGGAACACTCATTCACCATAACTTTCACAAAATTTTAAAAAAACTCTTACAAATCCCAGCCGTCCATTTAACTCTCCATCCATGACCCGCGTCCCAAATTACCAACACGGGCTACCTGCTACCTGCCCTTCAAGTTCAAAGTTCAACCGCTCGAAACGCTCAGTGGGCCCCACCTGTCAAACTCTGCGTAATTGCATTTTGCCCCCTCAGGTTTGCAAAACCTGCAAAGATACCCCTTGTAATTTAAAAATATGCACTTACATCCCCTACTAATTAAATTGTATGGTAACATAATGAAAATATGAGAAGCACCGTTACTTGAAATGTATGAATGGTTTATTTTAATTAAGATATATGGACGTTAATTTGAGATATATGATTTTTTTATTATTTAAAATGTATGGATGTAAGTATCAAATATTATTTTGAATGGTAAAATAACACTTTTATATTACAATTTTTATAGTTTAATGAGGAGTATATAGAAGGGAGTATAAGCGTGTATATTTTAAAATTACAATAGGGGGTGTAAGTGTGTTTTTAAACAACAGCGGGTGTTTCTGCAGGTTTTACAAATTTCAGGGGGTGTACATGCAATTTACCCCTATAAATACCCCCAAAATTCCCTCCCCCGCCAAAGCCTTCGTTTTTCATTCTCTAAAAAAAACGAAACCTAAAACACACACACTCTCTCTCTCTCTCTAAAAGGGGACTCTCTTTGGATCTCTGGATCGACGATGCGAGGAGGACAAATGGTGGTGGAGGAGCCCGTGAGGATCTCTTCGGTCCTCAATCACTCCGAACCCGTGAGGATTCCTTGATTTTTTTCCCCTTTTTTATTTTTTGGGGGATTTTTTGGGATTTTAGGGTTTGGATTCGTGATGGATCTCTGAATTGGTCAGTAATTTGTGGTGAAATCTGTGTTGTTTGATTGGTTAATCTGAAGTTTGGATTTTTTTTGTTTTGAAATTATGAAAGTTGGGTCTTTTAAGTATTGTCATGATATCACAATATGTTGGTTTTGATGTGTGATGGATTTTTGGTTGAATTGTGGAATTGGATGCAGTACAAAATTGCCGTGCAATTTTTTTTTTCTTTTTTGCTGATGAGGAACCTCAACATTATTTGGGATAGAATCACCCACAACCATGTGCATTGGATAAGGTAGGGGTATTTGAACTCTATATTTACGAGGAACAAACCCATGGCATAGCTTGAAGAGCCAACTATGTGTGGGTTAAACTTTAAACTTTACCCACTAGGGTCTTGGCGAGTTGGCTAGCACCATGAGTATGCTCCCCATCAGCACGTGTTCGACTCCCACCCTCGACTTACCCAGGTGTCCATAGGGAAACTTCTGAGTGGGTTGGTGTGGACATCCGGAGGATTAGTTCTTATCCTCCGTTAGCAAAATAAAAATAATAATGGTTAATTAATTATGATTAATTAATTAATTAAATGCTTTATTTGTGCTGCATGCTTTATTTGACTTTTTATTTTCTTCCATTATGTTGGTTTTTGCTTGATATGTGTCAAGTTGTGGTTTTTTTTCTATTGATATGTCAATCCCATTACTGATAATTATGCTCTTTTTTTCTTATCTTTTTAATGAAAATGTTGAAACAATACAAGGGAAGATTGATGATTGCTCTCACAGCAGGATGAGTGAACATTTGAAATGGAGGATGAAATATGAAAAAAAAAATGTTCCGATTTGTCATTCCTTGATAGTAGTCCAAAAAGGTGTCCAATTAATGTTGTTGTAAAAAGTGTGTATGGTCTTTTTCTCTTTTTTTTCTTGAATGAAAATTGACTTTGTTTAATTATTTGATCGTTCAAATTGATTTTGATGTTAGAGCAGCACATTATTTGATGAGCTCTCATGTAAGACAATATAAAAAGAGATTCATTCTGTAAGCTTGTCATGTGGGTTGTTGATGTAAATGGTTATCCATGACACTGGATTTCAAATTTTGTAACCTTTTATAAAATTGGCAGAGCTTTTTTCCTTCTCTCACCAAAATAGTTGGGACCCTGGGACCAAAATCACGCTCTGTGGAAGTGCTCGAGCAATGCCTTACAGCGGGAATGTCAGGTGATCTTCTAGTGGTCCTTATTTTCCATTCTTTGTTCTTATATGAACTGAGAGTACATAATTATTTGTATCGCAATGTTTGGTGTTTGAATTTTTGGCTTTGGCAGTTGCAAGGTTTGATTTCTCTTGGTTGGATTCTGAGTACCATCAGGAGACTCTCAATAACTTGAGAACAGCAGTGAAAAATGTCAAAAAGCTCTGCGCTGTAAGTGACTTCTCTTCCCACCTTTGTTGCTCTACTTTCAAGTGATTTATATACAATCGGCTGCTGTATCGGTACTATGGGAAATGATTTATTAAGTGAAGCACGGATCTTATTGAATGATGGAATTAATATTACATTTTTTGGCATTTAAGATTTTCCTTCTGGAATAAGACAAAATTCTCATAACAGAGATATGAATTCGAAATTAGAAGTTGGACCAATGATATATGTAAAATGCGCTAAAGTGACGAAAACTAATGAATACATTAAAAAATAGGGAAAACAGTTCTAAAGTAAGTCACTAGGAAATAATTATGTTACAAAAAAGGTTACTGGGAAAATGTTAAGAATAATGCTCCCTTTAATAGAAAAACCATTGCATGATAATATGAATAATAATTATGGTTAGATACATACCCTGTAATACAAATGTTTTAGTCTCTTGAAACATTTCATTTACAGTATTTATCATTGTCCAGGTTATGCTAGATACTGTGGGTCCAGAGCTTCAAATTTGCAACAAATCTGGGAACCCAATTGAGCTGAAAGCTGATGAACATGTTACTATTACCTCAGACCTTTCAAAGGACTCTTCCTCTGAGGTTCTACCTGTGAATTATGCTGATCTGTCCAAGGTATGTATAAGTTTCTATTCTGATTTCTTTGTTTACGTGTGGTTTCTGTTTATATGTTGCTCTCTTTTTTTATGTTACTGTATTTGCCTATAGTTATGATAAATTTGGTTCAATGGTGTTTCCATAATCTTTGTCATCCTTTATCATTTGTAGTATTTTCGTTTGCCCTTTTTCTTGTATGATGTATTATTTATTGATGCATATCTCTTTTTGGTTGGCTGTTTTACTGCGTACCTAGTCCTTGTCGCTCTAGCAAAATGATTGTGGGTGAAATCTTTTATTTGATTTGCATGATTAACTTTATTCAATATCATGGAAATGAGAGTATCTATGCTAGTATTATTGATTTCCATTTATCACCTAAGCAAGGAAAGAAAAGGTGTTTCCTTTTTTCCATAATGGCCTGCATCTATTGTTTCATTATTACGAGCCATCCTTTTGGTGATAACTTAGGTATATCATTCGCATCTTGCCATATTCTTTATTTTAAAAGTCTAATAATTCCCTTATTGAATTATAGACAGTTAAGAAGGGAGACACGATTTTTCTGGGGCAGTATCTTTTCACAGGAAGTGAATCAACGTCAGCGTGGCTTGAGGTAATGATTGAAATGCGCTTTCCCTGTCCATGTTAGGGTTCCTTGATATCTTTTGACCCTGTAATAGTGGTAATTTGTTTCTATAGGTAGTGAAGACAGAAGGTCAAGACGTCGTGTGTCTTGTGAAAAATAGTGCAACTATTGGAGGCTATGTTTTTACCATGCATGTCTCCCAAGTCCATATCAATTTGCCAACACTGACAGAGGCTGATAAGAAGGTAAGCCTTAATAATATTTTATTGTTATATTAATCACTTAGCCTTCTTCAAAAAATGAAATAAAAAACTTATACTAGATACTTTTGGCTGAGCACCTTTCATTTAAGATTAAAATATGAGACAATGTAGTTGCACCTCCACCATCTGCTAAATGTCATTCCCTATCAAATTGCTGCTTGCCAGATTCTAAAGCAATCTTATATGGTTATACTATATTCACTCTGGGTTTCTTTATTTGATGTCAAAATAGCCATTTTCTGTTCAAAAAAATTGAGATATTTCTTGGTTTTCTGGTCATGGATATTCATTATTAATTGTTATCTTCGAAATTCCAGATTATTTCAAGTTGGGGAGTCCATAACAATGTCGATCTTGTTTCCCTTTCATATAGCCGTCATGCAGAGGATGTTCGAGAGGTGAGTTCTTTATTTAGTGTATCTGTTTTACAATTGTATGTGTGACAATAATTTAGATCACTTTTCCTCAATCAGTGTGTGTGGCACTCCCCATCACTGGCATTATATTGCTCATTATGCAAACCAGGTTAACTCACGATAACCTGTTTTAAAAATTTTGGGTTGCCATGTAGAGTAATCATATGTATTAAATGCCCGTCAAAGGTTCATTTTTGCTTTAAATCCCCATCTTTTCTTTATTATGTGAACGATAAAACTTCCATGTTTATCAATAATCCTAGCTGGGTCTTTTTGTGATGCTAGAGTTAAATGAGTTTTTATAATGGTGTAACTTTAATAAATAATAGAAATTTTATAATTCTGAAAACTTTTTTTGTGCATCTTATGGCCATTAAAAATTATATTGATTCATGGAATTTGCTAACAGAGCTTTACATAGACAGTAAGCACTGCCCACTTCCAAACTGAAGGTCTGGGTACAAATTGATGCCTGTAATATGCAGAGACACCTTTATCCAAAAAAAAAAACGTTGAGTTCATTTAAATTTTTAATGTTATACCAAATTATTTATTAATAGATTATTAGTTGACTTCTCAAATATCTGTTTTTTATCCATTTTTTCCCTGTTCTAATTGTTAACTGAGATATTTAAAAAAAACATATTCCCTCATCCTAAAAGTTGTTGGTACACTTGTGGCAGCAGAAAACAAAGATGTGCCTAACATTCTGGAGACAAAAGGGGTTTATGAACTATCATTATTTATTGTATACTTGGGGAGGCAAATAATAATAGAGTTGAAAATCAATGCAGCACTTCCTTTTTAGAAATCAACTTATAATTTGTTCCCTTTTAATTACAATGGATCACACTCCAGGAATGCATAATTTGTATGGAGGCAATGGGCTATCAAGATATGTTGGTTTCTTGGTCGTACATATAAATCGCCTTTGAAATTCACACTGGTTTTTGCTTTGAAACCATTTGCCTGTAAAAGATTTTGTACATGCATGTTTCTTCAGTCAATAACTGATGATTGTTGTATTCTAGAAATTCTTCTTTTTTTTTAATTCATAGATTATGAATTTTGAACAACCATGATTCTTAACTTTGTCATTTTAGAATGTCTCTGAAAGTTTTCCACTTATATTAATTGTGCAGCTCAGAGCTTTCCTTGATTCTCAGAATCTCCATGATACTCAAATATTTGCCAAAATCGAAAATGTCGAGGTGAGGATGCATATTTGACAAATTAATCTTCCTTAAAAGGCTTTTGCTATTCTTGAGTTATGCTGCCTTGGCATTTGAATTAATTAAATATGCTCATAATAATTTAGTATGTCATATATATTCTCTGATTTTGCATTTCTTCCAGGGTCTTAGGCATTTTGATGAAATCCTTGAAGAAGCAGATGGCATAATTCTTTCCCGTGGTAATTTAGGGATAGACGTTCCTCCAGAAAAGGTAGCACAAATTGTTGTACCACCAAATCAAAGCAAATGTTCAATTGATTATTACTTTGAAGCTGGTTCTTTCTCCAGAAACATAATGAATACTGAAGGCATTTATGGATATTCCATATCACATTTAACTTTGCACAACCTTTTCGAAAGCAGCATATAATATCTCTTCTTGGTCAGCACCAACTTTATCATATTCTAGACCAGTGTTCACTCCTTTTATACATAAATTCATGAAAATATTAGGAAGATTATCTGTGACAGTCCCAATCTATTTAGTGAGAACCAGATTCTGAAATTTTAATAACGAAACAAAATTCTTTTTAATACACATGAGCGAGAGGCCTTGTATTTCTTTCTTCAAGTACTGTATGTTCAGAGGATGCCATTCTCCCGAACTACCAAGTCATGAATATGTAGGATATTTGAAGAGGTATTGTTAGAGATATGACTTAATGTAAACATTGGTCTAATCACACATAAGGAAAAGAAGAAGCATGATGCATGAAACGCACATTAACATGCTGGGGATGTATAGTACACATATATGACATGCATTGCCTTGTTCAAAAAATGATGCTAAATCATGAAAACACCTCACAAATATATATTCATATTATATTCTGAAGGCATAACATTGTTTTATTTTTTTTCATGTTTATTGCAGGTGTTTTTATTCCAGAAGCGTGCTGTTTATAACTGCAACATGGCTGGAAAGCCCGCTATTATCACTCGAGTTGTGGATAGCATGATTAACAACTTGCGTCCAACTCGCGCCGAAGCAACTGATGTTGCAAATGCTGTCCTTGATGGTGTGTTATGGTTTTCTTCTCTATTTGTTTGCAATGATTTTGAAAAGGTTTCTTTCCTAGTTATATTACCAACACATATTCCTTGCAGGGACTGATGGTATTTTATTGGGTGGTGAAACTCTAAGAGGGACATATCCTGTTGATTCAATAAAAACAGTTGGCAGAATTTGCCGCGAAGTAATTTTTTCCTTCCATTTAACATTTTATGCGTGTAGTAGTAACTATTTGTTATATAGTTTAACAAGGCTGTCAATTTTGTTATGTAGGCTGAATGTGTTTACAACCAGTATTACCATTTCAAGAGAATTTTGAAATTTATTGGTGAGCCAATGTCGCATGCAGAATCAGTTGCCGCCTCAGCGGTAATACATTTTATCTGTATTTTTTTTCAGCAGAATGAATTCGTGTATCAATCTATCTTAGAAAAGTATTTGCATTTGTTTTCCTTTAGAGATAAAGTTCCTCGTATGAGATCCTCTTTCCAGAAACCTTCAAGCATTCGACATTTGAAATTTGAAATCCACAAAAAATTATAGAAAAAAAAAAAACCTTGTTTATATTGTACAAGATGTAAATGGAGGTGTTCTTCTTACAAGTGTATGGTGAACTGAAAGATTATGCTATGCTGATGTTATCATTTTGGTATAGGTGCGTTCTGCATCTAAAGTTACTGCAGCTGTCATTGTGGTTTTTACAACATCTGGGAGAGCATCCAGGTACTTTGTTATTATCCATTCCATCTTCAATGTTCATTTTTACATAGAACCAAACGCAAACAGAATAAGTATTTTTAAAAAAATAGAATCAACAACCAAAATGTAAAAGCTCTGGATGTATAGGTTGATCGCGAAGTACAGGCCTCCAATGCCTGTGTTTGCTGTCGTGGTTCCACGCCTGAAGACTAATTCGCTGAAGTGGAGCTTCACTGGTACTTCACAGGTATCATCACTGTTCTTAAGCTGCTTTAGCATTAAAAAAAATCGATTGAATCGATTGAAATTTTTGCCTTTCTTTCCCACAATGCAGTCAAGGCAGTGTCTCGCAGTGAGGGGTGTCTTTCCAATCTTGGCCAGCCCCAACGTGGTAAGCAATTCTCGCTCCACCCATGCTTATATGATAAATTGATAATCATTCACATCTGATTATGAATAATTGCAGGTTTTGCAAATGACTTGAATCATAACACCCACTTCTCATTAAGGTCTTCTAACAATGCATCTAATATAATGCAGGTTGGTTCAGTTACTTCAAGCGAAGAATCAGGATTAACGCTCGCATTGAACTTTGGTAAGTCGGTCGGATTAATCAAACCGAATGATAGGGCGGTCGTCTTTCAGAAGATCGGAGACTCATCAGTCTTCAAGATCATTGAACTCAATGACTCTTAAGATACAACAATCTGAAGCAGTAATCTGTTCCATTCGTCGCAATTTTGGAGGGATGTGATCTATTTTTTGTTTTAACAATGTTCATCGCCGACTGGCATTTTGTCTTGCGCCGAATTGCAATAAGGAATGACAGGAACTGAGAGTTCCATTTTTTTTCCAGGCAAACAAAGATTGATGTTGAGCAGTGGTTTAGCAATAGCTGCAAGTGTTCTTGTTTATTTATGGGTAATTAGCACTTTTAACCCCAGAAAAATGAATATTTGCAAAAATAGCCCCACCCTCTGAATATTAGCAAAAACTAGCCCCGGAGAGATAATATACTGGAGACGGATTGTATATAATCCGTCTCCCGTGTTCTTAATTTTCAAAAATTATCGAGTGGGGGAGGCTAAATTTGCCCTGGAGACGGCACGTATATGTGCCGTCCCCTGGAGACGGCACATATATATGCCGTCTCCAGGGCACGGCCTATATACGTGCCGTCCCCGCAGGAAATCTCATTTCCGACCAAAAATCATTTTTTCACCCCAAAAAATCTTTTTTTCATCCACCCACTCGCTTCCAAGTCCGAAAAATCCGATTTTCAACAACTTAAACAACAAATCTAAAGGTAAACATCAAAACCCTAAATGTTCTTGAATATTTTTTTTTATTTATCCATTGTTTTTATTTTATTGATAAATTTTGTATTTGTAATCAAAACCCTAAATGTGGTTTGATGAATTTATTTATGATTGACATGTATAATGTTTGATTTCTGAAATTTTTACTTTTTTTATTTAATTTTCTGATTTAATTTTTGGTATTGACATGTGTAATGTCTGAATTTTTTTTAATTTTTTTTTAATGAAAATCCTAAAATCCGATTTTTTTTTAATCTTATCAATCATTTGAAAATTTTGATTGTCATATAAAAACTTTTTAAAAAATTCAAAAGCCTTAGGAAAAAATTTGATAGCCTCTTAGAAAACATTTAAAAAAATTGGGAGGCCTTTTAGAAAATATATTTTGTATGTGTTGGATGAATGTATAGTGTTTAATATGTAGGGGTTTGATGAATTTTTTTTTCAATTTAGAAATATATTTACTAAGTTGAATAGTTTATGGTTTAGATGGTAAAGAAATCCGATGTCCCGTTGATGTACTCTTTTAACGGGAGGATTGTTCAACGTGAAGATACTTCATTTTATGAAGGTGGTACCAGAAAAACCACCATCATAAATAAGAGGATCTCTTATGTCGATTTACTCCAAATGATGTACCATTTGACGGAGACCGATCCAAGTCGTTACAAATTATCCATGAGTGCTGTGCATCCCACTCACGATGGAAAGAGTTTAGATTCCCCTCTCGAAGATGATATGGGTGTGAAAGTGATGATAATGTTGTACCCAAAGCACGTGCATGTCATTCAAATATGGTTAGAGAAGGAAGAGATCATCGAAAGAGGTCGCGGTGCGATGAATTATGATCCAGAAGATTCATACCCCTCAATTGTTCGCGATCCATATCAACCTTCAGGGTCGTCGTTCGTTCCGTGTACCCAAGAAGATGTGATTGATGCAACACCGACCAATGCCCATTGGAGTGTCAATATACCACATGTGTAAGTATTGTGTTTTTGTCTTATGCTTTGGGTGGGGGTATTCATATGTGTAAGAGGATGCGTTTGTATTTATAGGTCCCCATTTCATGACATGGGTTGGAACGATATGGAGGAGGGAATTCAAGTACACAATGAAGAAGATGATGATCAAGAAGGCTATAGAGAAGAAGAAGATCCTGATTTTACTAATACCGAAGAAGGAGAAGATACCGAAGAAGGAGAATACTGGGTTGAAGGACCTGATACAGAGGATGACCATAATGTGGAGACAGTTGTTATCCATGAAAATTATGTTCCTCAAATGTATCCACCACATGAGCTTATGGAGCAAGCGATGGCAGAAAATGTCCATCCACAGATTTATGAAATCGGATCTTCTTCTTCGAGTAATGAACTTGAGGTTGGTCAGCTTTTCGCGAATAAGAAGGCACTCATTAATGCTGTCCGAACTTGGAGCATAAAGAAGTGTGTACAGTGTCAAGTGGTGAAATCAAATGCAGAAAAATACGTCGTTAAGTGCATAAATGACGAATGTAATTGGAGATTATATGCAAGGAGGGTCAGTGGTTCAGAAATTTTTAAGATTTCAACTATGAGAGTTCCCCATACATGCTTGGATCCTCTACTCAGTTCAAACCACAGACAATTTACCTCTGATTATATCTCACAGCTGATTATGCCAACGATTCGTCATAATTTGAGAATCAGTCCTACTGAGATAATGGACAGGATACGTGCTGATCATCACTATACTATTTCATATTCAAAGGCTCACCGAGCCAAATGGAAGGCGATGGAGAGGATATTTGGAAATTGGGAGGAGTCATATGCTGAGTTGCCTCTATATGTTGATGCACTGAGGAGGTCTAATCCAGGTACATGCGTGTTCTTTGAAGGCCCTGTCTTACAAGAGAATAACATGGGCAGACCGATCCGACAGTTTGAACGTGTTTTTTGGGCATTCGGACCAGCCTTAGAGGCTTTCAAACATTGCCGTCCATTGGTTTGCATCGATGGAACACATCTATATGGAAAATATAAAGGAAATCTCCTCATAGCCACCGCTTGCGATGCAGAAAATGGTTTACTTCCGATAGCCTTTGCTATAGTTGAATCTGAGAACAGAAGCAGTTGGTCCTTCTTTCTTTGGAACTTGTTTTTTCTGTTGGTTGTATAAACAATGTATGTGTCATATCTGATCGGCATCTGGGCATCATAGCAGGCATGAAAGATATTGAAAATGCAAGCAATGTGACATGGCACCATCGTTTCTGTATGAGACACATGATAGACAACTTCAAAAAATATGTTAAATCAAAGGAGTTGAGTGATCAGGTGTGGAGGGCTGCCACCTTGAAATGTCCAAATCAATTTGCTGATGAAATGCGAAAGATTCTTAGTGCCTCCCCGCAAGCTCGCACATGGCTTGATGAAGTCCCTCCCCAAACATGGGCCCTTTGTTATGACGATGGTCGTCGTCATGGCACGATGACCACCAATAGAGCAGAAAGCATGAACAGTGTATTGAAAGGTGTCAGAGGATTGCCAGTCACTGCCATATTACAACAGACATTCATACGGGTGTCAGATTATTTTTATACGAGGCGTGAGTCGGCCGAGGGCATGTCGGGTGAACATGTGCCATCTATGCACCAGCGTTTGGAGAGGACTGCACATGATGCGAGGGCGATGCTAGTAAGAAGGCTTGATAGGTCAGAATTCCAGGTCCAAGACAAGAATGCGGTTATGTATACTGTTTTCTTGTATTCTGACCATGCAGAATGTCAATGTTTGGTTCCGAAGTTGTTTCATTATCCTTGTGTACATGTCATAGCGGCTTGCGGGTATGCTCGTATCAGTCCTGGGAGATATGTGTCATATTGGTTTTCCTCAGAGTCATATAGACACACCTATGAACCCCGATTCCACTCTGTTGATGATAAAAGTCGGTGGCCGATTCCTACGGAAAACGATCCTATCTTCATCCCACCGAATGTTAGGAGACAAGCGGGGCGACCCGTGTCAACTCGCCGACGTATGCATATGGACTCTAGGGATCCTAGCCTAAGATATACATGTTCAATATGTCACCAGAAAGGCCATAGAAAAAATAAATGTCCAACGAGAAACACAAATGCTGGTAAATATGTTTAATATGATTCTAATATGCTGATGAATGTTCAATTATTTGAGTGTACATCTAATTTGTGTTCAAATTACAGGTGATGGACATACGTGAGTGGCATGGACCCATGGTTGATGATTTGCTGTATTTTCAGGGATCCCATAGGTGTCGTCATGGATTTCAGGGCAAGGTATGAAAGTTGATTTTTTTTCCCTTGTGTTATTATTCATCCATTGAATTAATTTATTTATTAAAAAAATAAACTACTCATGCAGACCGATACCTCGAAGTTCACGATCCACATGGTGGCATTGCGTCACTGGGAGATGGATCCACGCATCGAGCCATGGGTGAGGGCATCGGGGTTGTATTATTTGACACAGATGGGATATACCAGATCAGATCATCGACTACTGCAAGCACTGACGGAGAGATGGAGACCAGAAACCAACACATTTCATCTGCGACATGGCGAGATGACTATCACACTTCAGGATGTTGCTGTTTTGACTGGACTTCCCATTGATGGCAAGCCCGTGACCGGTATCACTGATTGCGACGATTGGGCGGGCGTGTGTGAGGAATTGTTAGGTGTTGCCCCTCCTGAAGATAAGATAAAGGGTGGAAGAATCTATCTCTCCTGGCTTAAAGAAACCTTTAGCGTCGTGCCAGACATTGATTTGGATGACGATATCATCCAGCAGTATGCACGTGCATATATCTTATTTGTGCTTGGATCGACCATCTTCGCTGATGGCACAGGAAATAAGATACATGCGTGCTACCTTTATTTGCTCGGAGATCTTGAGGATGCCGGCCGATATTCCTGGGGTGCAGCTGCCTTGGCCCACTTGTATAGAGCGTTGTACAGGGGTAGTGTGCTTGGAGAGAAGACATCAGCAGGATCTCATGGTTTTTATTCTCTACTACAGGTTAGATGAAAACCATTTTCATTCCTTCAATACATTTCTGGATTTTTTTAATCTATGTCAGCAAATGATATTTTTCCAACACAGCTATGGTCGTGGGAGAGATTACACGTGGGACGGCCGGACTTACATGATCCTGATTTTACTCTTGGAGATCGACCATTGGGAGCAAGGTAAGAAGGCTTATTTTCTAAAGATGTTCGTTTGTCAATTCATTTGGCAATAACATTTGCTTGAATTTGTAATTTCAGGTGGAAGGTGACTCAGAGGTTTGACGAAAATGCACGTGTTCTGATATACTATCGGGCACAACTGGACTATCAGCTTCCTACACAGGTGAGTATACAATTAATATTATATTTCACACATCATATATTATATGTTGATTGTGATACTGATTATAATTTTGATTTTTGGTAGGTTATATGGCAGCCTTATGCTGGAACATATGAGACACTACCACCTGCATGTATGGATCATATGGAGTTGTGGACGGCTAGGGTCCCGCTCATATGCTATGATATCGTGGAGATGCACGTGCCAGATAGAGTCGCACGTCAATTTGGATGGCATCAAGGACATTCCGGAAGATGTGGAGGCCATCGACCGGGTAAACAGGAGAGGTAGACAGGATGTCAATTGGATGGTTTTTCACAAGACCTATATCGAGCGTTGGGACCAACGCTTGGATCACATCCACCAGTTCTCTGCCACCCGGAGTTCGAGGACATACATGGAGTGGTACTGGGAGAGAACAATCAGACACATCACACCTCCACCACCCCCACAGTACCATCCAGGCTATGTCGCACCACACTCAGTAAGAATTTTAAATATGTGTTACATTTTTAGAAAGTGATAAATTTATTTATAACAACCTTCAATATATTGAACCTTTTATTAACAGGGGGGAGTTACACAAAACATCAGTGAGGTACTTGCAAGGGGGTTGGTGTTATACCCCAACTGCGATGACTCGGGTCGTATCATTGCTGTGGCACGTGACTATGCGGAGGCGATGATGGGAGACAGGGGACTTACTTCGAGTACCTCCAGTGCCACTCCACATGCTGATGATTTGGAGGATCTGGTAGGTGATAGTTTCGCTCACACTGAATTCACAATTGAGGACTTCTTCAGTGATGTACGACTCGAGGCAGAAATGGATGAGCAGCCACAACAATCGGCCCAGGTTTCAGATCAAGCTCCACAGATGCCACTCCAGACATATGTTCGAGGACCACGCAAGGTTTGGGGTACTTCTGCTACTGCCAGTCGGGGATCGGGCGAACAATTAACTACTCCGCCACAATCAGGTGTGCCATCGACAGCAACTGACGTACCCTCTTCATCAGCACCTCCAGCTCCGAGAAAAACAAAAAAGAAAGGATTTATGAGAATATTTGGATGATTGTATTTATGAGACAGACTTTTGTGACGATATTTATGCATTTCATTTGTGTTTAGAAACATGGAATGTCTGTTTGTAATGGAACTTATGTTTTAGTTATTCACAGTTATTTTATTATATAAGCAGGATGTTACAGGTGAAATCCTACACAGCAATTGAACTTTGGCTGTGCAAACGCCAATATGGGCAACAATAATGTGCTCTGATTCCCTGGAGACGGCACGTATATGTGCCGTCCCAGGGGACGGCACATATACGTGCCGTCTCCAGGGCAAATTTAGCCTCCCCCACTCGATAATTTTTGAAAATTAAGAACACGGGAGACGGATTATATACAATCCGTCTCCAGTATATTATCTCTCCGGGGCTAGTTTTTGCTAATATTCAGAGGGTGGGGCTATTTTTGCAAATATTCATTTTTCTGGGGTTAAAAGTGCTAATTACCCTTTATTTATTTATGAACAATTGTAGACTATGATTTAGGCGGCAGCATTTGAAACGAGTTTGAAAAACAATTTTTTTAAAGCAGCTGTTGAAAATAAATTTCCAGTACTCCTTGATAGAAGTTGTCTTAACTAAAAGTTATTTTTTAATTTATTCTAAAGTTGAATCCACTGGGAGCATTTAGAAATGAGATTGGATTATGTATAATTCCAGTAAAAGCATAACTAACTCTTTCATTAGCTCATGTCTTTTTACTCAATACTCAATAATTTTAATTACTTTACTTATCAACCATCACAAATCATGTGTAATCAATGCATTTTCTCTCCCATTCAGATTTGATAAAATTTATTGTTTTTTCTATTTGTCTTAATAGACTGTAGGTATAATTTTGGACCGAGAAGTATGAACAAGTTATATCCATCTCCCATTAGTAGCATTTATTCTAACATATTTAAAACTGATATAGTTTATCCGCACTAAACAAACATGTTCTTTTCCTTTGATATTAAATCTAAAAAATTGTTAGACTTCATCATTTTACAGTGTAAGCATCATCCAATGACATTTATGTTTTTAATAAAAAAAATATACATCGCTCCATTTCGAATTGAATAAACTTATTTTTAGTAAGTATAAGAAAAAAAAATTAGCAATGCACATACATCGAGAGACAATGTACATCCTTAATCGGATTTCTAACGATGCATATAAAACTGTATTTTGGCTTATAAAAGGAACCTTAAATCTATTCTCTCATTATCCACACTCATCATGTGACACATGTATGTTAAAACTTCCAATCTTTAGTGAACCCCCCCAACATTTTGCAAGAGAAACTTTTTTCTTTCTTTTGCCACATAAGCTCCACCTTTTATTTATAGGTTTTTCCCTTTGAAGATGGTGAGTTCCACGGGATCAACGCATGTGATTTTGGGGTCCACTGTAATCCACGTACAGAAAGCACTTTCAGAAAGGAATGAAATTGATGGATAGGTGGGCCCAAAAAACAAATAGTGGGCCCAAAAAACAAATAAAAAGACCAAAGTATTTAAAGACTACAAATAGGCCCAGCCCATGGTGAGTACATCAAGGATCCACCCTGTCTTTAGGCTGTCTCCCTTTCTTTCTTTTTTATTGGGGAAATTAATTATTGGGTTCTTTAGATCACCCACTTATTATTTTCAGATCCCTGACACTTTTTTAGTATTTTTTAAATCTCTAACTTGTTGAAATATTTTTTTTAAGTTCTTATATATGCCTTTCCGTTAATAACACTGTTACATGTGATGATTTTTCCCCTGCAATCCATGATATTGTGCATATGGTGATGCTCATTGGGTACATTGTTAATTTCGTGCGATGACTTTTGTCTTACAGGATTGGAGAGGGAGAACGGACAATCTCTTTGTGTGATGGCTATTGTGACCCGAGGTGGATCCGAATGGAAAAGCTCTAATTCATGTGGATGGGTGGAAGAGGGGACAAATGGAAAATACAAAAGGCATTGAGGGGAAGAAATGGAATGAAATGAGAAAAAAATAATCTCGAATGGATAGAAGGGTCTAGAAAAAATACATTTACTGATTAGTGATCTAAAAATAACTCTGACAAGTGTCAGAAACTTAAAAATAATAAACGGTGGTTTAAGGAACCGTAATTAATTTTTCTTTTTTAATTTTTATTTCCTAATATTGTTGTTACAATCAAGAGTATCTTTGGGTGGCGGTGGAGAAAATCCTGGCTGTCCAATTGGTTAAAATGAATCCACTCATGGAGAAAAAAAAAGATTTAACTTATAGATATTCTTGTTAGCTTACTGATAATGATAATCTTTATGTTTAAGAATGGATTATGTTTTAATTATTTTCCCTTACACAGATTTGTTGCATTCAAACTTATATGTAATCTCTTGTTATGTTCACAAGATAGTATTGTATCAGCATAATTTTTCCACAACTATAATTTTTGTTAAATAAACATTGCCACTTGAATTCATGACTTCATTGTTGCAAATCATGTTCTCACTTAAATAAAATTCAATTTCTATAAAATAATGTTACCTATGATGATAAATATATATGATCGGTTACATGAAGTCGTATACAATTATTATTATTTTTTCTTATAAATGAGCTTATACAATTCTATAGACTATATTTTCTTTTTTATTATATAAATATACATATTGTGTAACATTTTCTGTATTGAAAATACACTCGAGTGTATTTTAGACAAAATCTCTCTTTTGAGCAGGCAAACATGGGCGGTGCCCAGAAAAATAAAATTAAAAATTAGAATTAAAAATTAAAAGGGAAAGACACAGAGCGTGTCTTTGAGAGACAGTGAACACAAAATCCTCGTAAAACCATTTAAATACTAAAAGATCCACCTACGTGTCATTCTCCCATTCGTCATGATGGTTTCTTTCCTTTCATCCCCTTTTCCCACTTTAGACCCTAAAAACAATGTTCCGCCGAAACAACTTTAGCCAAAACACGTTATTATTAAAAAAAGAATCCCGAACATGAAATCTCTTCTTCTTTTCTTTGGCTTCCCAGCTAGAGATACATATAAAATTTAATTTAATGTTTTTTTAATTTGTCGAAGATTTCGAGGTTCTTCAGGTGAAGATCTATCTAGCAATTTTGAATTCTGTCTCTGTGGTGTTTTTTTTTTTGTTTTTTTTGGGGGTTCTTTTGATTCATTTTTTTGAAGGATTAGATTCACTGTTTTTTCGTGATCAAAATCCGATTTTTTGGATGTGATTCCAACTGGGATTTTGTTTTATGTGTTCGTGATGTGATCTTCGTTGTCTGTTTTGGGGTTTTAGTTGCAAAGGTGGATTCACTCTTTTGTTTGTGTTTTTTGACTCACATTGTTAGATTGGGCTACTTGTCTATCCAAAATAGTAGTGATTGTTCAATGGGTAGTTGATAAAATTGATTGAAAGGTCTCATTTTTCTGATAAAGATTTGTTTTTGTTCATCCCAAGCAATCATTAGTGTTATTTGGTCAAGTGGGCATCTACTGGAATTGTTTGGATGTGGAGATTGGTCGATGTGATGAAGAAGGATTTTTTTTTTTTTTTGAGTGCTTAAAACCATTTTATGTAGCTAATGATAGAGGGACACACATGTTGGATTTCTGTGTTTCATATTGAGTAGTTTTTTTGAAGAGTTGGGGGCCACGAAGAAATGGCGTCCGAGTTGGTTAATTTGGCGACGAGTGAGAAACTAAAGGAAGTTGACTGGATGAAGAGCATCGAGATTTGCGAATTGGTTTCACGCGATCATGGGTAAATTTCCAATCCATAATGTGCTGAGTTATTTCTTGCCACTTGGGGCTTAGAATATAAAAAAAAAACAATGTTCTTGAGAAATTTTACTTGGTTATATAATTTTGTGAGGAATATATAATGCCAAGACAGAATTATTAGCTTATTACTGCCTAATTTCATGTCATGCATTCTTAATGATACCATCGTGTGGTCAAGTATTTTTTTGCCCTTCTACTTGGCCATTTTCAGTGCTTATAATATGGTGAGGTTATGTTTTTCACTTTTCAGTGATGATCGTCCACGTGAGACTGACTTCATTTTTAAACTATGCCATCTGGTTGAAACCAATCAATCTAATATTGAAGATGGTGACGTCGTTTGGCTGTCGTGCAAAATCCTTCTTTTACTTATTTCCTATTTTATCATCCCTTTATGAATGCTTCTAAATGTATTCACGAAAATGTGCATAATAAAATTTCTATTTTTCACTTCAATTTTACTTCGATATACTTCCCTTACTTGAGCCTTGGGTGAAACTGTTAATTATTTGTATGGAACCCTTTATTTTTCGCGTCTGATTGAACAGGAAGGCCAAAGAAATCATCAAGTCCATAAAAAAACGGTTGGGAAACAAAAACTCAAACACCCAACTCTTTACTGTCATGGTGAGTCTAGCTTTGTGACACCTTCATCCTAATTCTCTTCTTCGTTGATTTACATGATTTTTTCTTCACTACAATATTCTCTATGTTCTTGCCACTTTGACTACATGTTTTACTATTTCTTACACCCAAACCTCAGCAGCATATGCTGGCATGCCTTATTATCAATTGATGCCATCAATAGTTACTCTGCTTTGTAGATGCTCACTCATAAAAGCATACCATGTCATGCCTGCATGCATATTTTGTGCCATTAATATTTCTTAATGAAAGGTGGGAGGGAGCACATCACTTGAATATTAGTACTAAATGGTGAGTTTTAAAGTAAAAGAGGAAAGACAGAGCCAAACCTCAACGGTAAGTGGAAAGAACAGTGAGGAAATAAAAAGTCACCCGAATCCAAAACAGTAAAATAAAACAGGGAAATAGAAGAAAACAGATCAATAGTCAGTCTTGATTATGACAGCTGTCACAACAAGATGCCATTCATAGCTTTGTACATATTTACTCAAAAAATGTAATGTGGAAATATGATGCACTTAACGTTCCCCCAATTAATGATATTCCAATTCTTCACGCATGTTATTTGAGTATTTCTTGGATAAGAAGAAATAAAAGCTCTCGGGCATTGATTCCCCCCCCCCCCCAAATGAATAGGTACACCCATGCTGCAATATATATATATGATTTGATGAGAAACCATTGATATCATACATGCTTCTTTAATATCAGATCTCCGCTTTTCCATAAATTTCATCCACACACCTACCCTCCTTTGCATTTTGAATGATATGAAAATGCATTCCTGAGATGAATTAATATCAAGTTTATAAAATACCAAAGCCTCTCAGTTATTTATACTCAGTTTTTGCTCAAACATGGGGGTGTGCTTTGGTAATGCAGTTGCTGGAGATGCTGATGAATAATTGTGGAGAACATGTTCACAAGCAGGTTATTGATAATGGACTTCTTTCAATGCTAGTCAAGATGGTCAAGAAAAAGGTTGGTCTTGTTTCTGCACAGATGTGATTGTTAAAATATCATCTAATAGTTTCATTGTATCTTTTGTGGAATTCTCACAATTCATAGTTTTTGTGTACCAGGCAAATGAACCAGTACGAGAGAGGATATTTCTTCTTATGGATGCCACACAGACGTCTCTTGGTGGAGCCTCTGGGAAGTTCCCTCAATACTATGCAGCATATTATGACTTGGTGGTAGGTACAGACACCAAGACATCCTAAGCATTCATTTCTTTTACTGATGCCTCAACTTCTCCTGATCTATCAAATTGATTGTGTCACATTAGACACGAATTTATGTTTTTTGCTTTTATCATGTCTAGTCCAAGGCTAAATTTTTTATATGTTTTTTTTAATGTCATTTTTCAACGGGCTTCGTATATATATTTATGCCTCAGAAAAATAATTCAGCTTTATGGGTATCAGTCATTGACCTTTACAGTCATCACACTCATGTTATTGATGCATTTGTCACTTATTGGTAGGCCTATTTACAGTCTGCAGGGGTAAAGTTTGCAGAACGGCCTCGTGTTCCTCCTCCTGATCACCATGGCCCTGAGGCACTGAATGGTGTCCATACTGCACCAAAATCTGAAGAGCCTGTTTCAAAATCAATTGGTCAGGTTGTGCCCGACTCAAGGTATCCATAACATCTTTGTGGAACCAATGTGTTGTTCTCGTTTATTTTCCATTTATGTTCAACCCAATTTCTGTTACAGGCTAGTAATTTCTTGGTTTGTCATGTGAAAAGGATTTGAATGTGAATTATTGCTCATTATAAACCATTCCTTAATCTATGCATTTGTTGCAGTATCATTCAAAAGGCCACTAGTGTTCTGGATGTTCTGAAGGATGTGCTTAATGCTCTAGATCCAAAAAATCCTGAGGTATTTTTTTGCCTATTTTTTTACTCCTACGACGTATGGCTGAATAGAATCCAACCCCAAACTGTTGATGAAAATGCTATTAAGAGTTTATTTGATATATATATATGAAAGAAATCCTATAGTCCTACAAAAATGTAATAGCTTCTCATTCTTGGAATTTCCCTATGTAATTTAAACTCAAATAAATATATTTATCATATCTACATGTAGAAATCTGTGTGACTTGCATGTGCTAGCTTATGGAACACTGATGATGGAATGAGCTTCACATGGTTATATTGTTAATTAAATTGAAGGTTTAGGTTTATATTGATGTTCTATAAACATAAGGAAGCACAGAGTACTGTAAAATGACATATTGCCTTTACATTTTTTTGGATTCCAAAGGTGTGAAGTTTGAAGTTTATAAGAAGGTTCCCGCAAGGGGGAAAGGTAACTATGGGAAAGGAGCTTCACTTTGATAAAATGGGGAAGAGTGTGCCAAGAGGTCAAGGTTGGCAGACTAGGACTGAGAAATCTGGAAACATCAATAGAACTCTCCTTGGGAAATAGCTATAGCAGCTATCATATTCTCGCGGAACGATCAGTGGGTTTGGTTGTGGCAAATTAGTCATAAGCATGCATTACCACTGGTCAACGAAGTGGGCTGAAAATTCTGGGAACTTCAATAGGACTCCCATGTAGAATTGTCTAGAGCAGCTATTCAAAGGCAAGATCAGGGGTGTGCTTGTGAAAATTGTCATAAGTGTGTATTAGCACTGGTCAAGGAAGAGAGAAAGCATTGCCAAGATTCAATGGCTCATCATTGCCAAGAAAGTATATGGTCCCCAATTTGGAATTTAGTGATCACTTGATCTTCTTGTGTCTCTGTGTTATTGATCCTCAGATAAGGAAATGGAGAAGGTTGGGTCTTCCGGAAAGAATGCCAAAGAGTAGAGAGGATACTGAAGAGATGATGAAGAATTGCAAAAGGGCAGGGGCAACTGCCAAGGAGATAAAGCTGGCATTAATGCAGTAAGCTGGAAAGTATGGCTAGCAAGGAATGAAGACCAAGTATACTTTTTTTTACTATTGGAGATTTGGGTTTTTCGAAAATCCATGTCTTGGTAATGGTGCCTTTTGGGCTTTAGGGTTCCAGGAATGCTTGGGTGTAATGAATCGATCAGAAGCTCGAAGGTAGTCCTTTTTTCATCAAAACATAAAATTGTAATTAATTATTCTTGGATGGGCAACATATCCTTGTAACTTGGGGTGCTTTGTACAATTTTATTATTCCTGTATGTTGGAGATTGTAATCACGGAATATGTGTGGGGCAGTTGAAAGGAAAGTCTGAGCACATAAAACCTCATGAGAGTTCAAGCTTTGAAAGATTTAGATGATATTTGCCAATGGCTGAGTTGTTTTTTACATTTTATTTCATTTCATATATACATCCTTTCTATTCTGGAGCATTCCAATGATCTTTTTAACCACGCTTCCATTTTATTTATTTATTTTTAATTCTTGCATATTCCGTTGATCCTAGATTTCTTTGGAGCATCAGCTTTGTTGACTAAATGTGTGATTTAGAATTTATATTGCGAATTCTAAGATGTGGTTTTGAACCATATCATCTTACGGTTCATTGATGTTTCATATTCAAGGGATGTGCCTTAGCAAGCTATCTGAATGTTCTGCATGTTGAGCATCTGATGCCGCGTTTAGTATTCTATTATGATATTTTTTCACCTTAGCAGGGGGCAACTGATGAATTTACTCTGGACCTTGTCGAACAGTGTTCCTTTCAGAAGCAGAGAGTGATGCATCTCGTGATGACATGTCGGTAAGACATTTACTTCTATTTTCCTTTACATATATATATATATATGACAGCGCCATATTTATTTTCTTCCATAGGAAGCATAACAGAATATCTGGACATGATCAAGATGACTAGATTTTCATATAAAGTTCTGTGATTATTGCTAGCTGTCTGATTAATGTTTTAAGCAACCAATTTGTTCCAAAATAAGGTTACCCTAAATGGAAACGATTTAAGAATTGGATTCTCTGACTTTTCATCTCTTTATTTCGTTGTATCACATCAAGAATGGTGCCTTGTGCAGTGCCATGTTTTCAATTCAAACGCTAATTTATGATTTCCATTCAATCAAATGCCAATTCATGGTTTCGGATTTTTCTTTTTTCAGGGATGAGAGGTTGGTTTCTCAGGCAATTGAACTGAATGAGCAACTACAGAAGATATTAGACAAGCATGATGCACTTCTTTCAGTTCGTGGTGTCTCCACCACAAGTTCTACAGTTGATAATGGTGAACGTGAAGAGGAAGAAGATGCAGATCGCCTTCTGCGGAGGTTTGTATTTTCCCCCATCATGATCATCCTTTGACTTGCCTATTGTGTGCCTTAAATATTGAAAAATATTAGATAGGATAAATTGCTCAGGAATTGTATTCCTGTCATTTCAAGTTTGTATGTTCATGACACTGATCTTTTCTGGGCTGTCACATGTTTCTTATGAGTGCAGACTTACAATAATGTCTTTTTTTCTCTGCATCCTCTCAAACTGGGAATACATACAGCTATGTTAATACAAAATCTGTTATAGTGGAAATAAATGGAATATTAATCATGTCACGTGTCCCTGAGGGGATAGTGGGCTGAGGTGGCGAAGATTTCAATAGGCCCATGTAGGGTGAGGGGTCAGGTGGAGAGCATGCACCATACAAACAAACAGTTTTTTTCTGTTTCTAGATGATCAACCAAAATAAAACCAGACAGGCCCTTACGACTGCACTAAAGTTTCCAAACTGAAGTTTCAGCATCAGATGTTTATAGAATTCCATCATCATTTCATACTGTCAATCTGAAGAAGTAACAATTGAGTCTTTCTTGATCACACAGGTTACAGAAAGGCAAGGCTTGTGCCGAAGACAATTCAGACAGTTTTTCAGGCTCGTTCAGGTCTCAAAACGAGTTGCAAAAACCGCGACGCCCACTCAATCGGCCATTATGTATTGAGCCATCAGATACTAATGGAGCACCACCTCCACCTCCTCCTCCTCCTCCTCCAGTCGCCATTCCACCACCACCGGCCAAACGCATTGAAAGGGAGAGATTTTTCAAGGAAAAACAGGTGGATGGTTCAGCATTATCAGGTCATGTGAGGGGTCTCTCGCTGCACAGTCGCAATGGCAGCAGTTCTCATGGAGGCAGTTGCGACTTCAGCGAGTGAGTTAATGAGATCAAACATAACTGATGATATATACATTTGAGGTTTAGTTTCTGAATTGGGTTTTGGTTTATGGTGGCATGTAAAATAGAAATGAGAGGAAAATATTTGGAGATTTCATTGTAAGTTATTTTGTTGTTTTTTTTTAGGGGGAAAGGGACTTCTATTCATTCATGTAAAGTGGTAGGAAGTGGTTATGGTGTAATTGTTTTTTTAATTATAACTGAAACAGCCTTTGGTGGTGGATTCTGTAGGGAGTTTCTTTTGGATTATATAACAGGTTTTAGCCATCAATTGTAACATCAGTGCCAACAGAGAATATAAAGCAACTGCACACCTATGTCAGATTTTTTAACTTTCAACATGAATGCAGATATAAAGGTGGTGTGAATGTGATCGGGGTGCTCATCACAGTGATGCAATTTGCATGGGATTCAAGACTTCCAATTTGATGTGCCATGGCAGAATGTACAAATCTTTAGTTGGTTGAACATGAAACCATTCACTTGGACGAGTACACCACCCTTGATGGGTACAAGCAAGGGCAGGTAAGGGTGCAAGCAAGGGCAGGTTGTGAAGCTCCTGTCACATGAGCATTCCTTGGTACAATAAATTGAATTATAGGTCAATTTGTTGAGCCCGCCTATCACCACCAACCCAAATGCTCTCCCTCCCAACCCAATAAAAATTTAAAACATTTTGTATTAGGGACTTATCCCATCAACTTCAGTTGATACAAACCTAGTCATATTGAAGTGTCTAATGTGACACAAGGTGTGTCACCCAAAAATTTTCAACTATAATATGTTAAAAGTGACGCGACACACCTTGGGTCAAAGTAAGTTGTTCAGTTTGACACGCATAATACTATACAATTGACAATAATTTAATTTTTTTGTTCATCATAAATATCATAAATACACAACAAATAAATATCATAAATAAACAACATTTACGTACAGTCACATAAGTTAATTCAACATTAACATATTCGATCTATCATCCACATTCACAAATCTAATCATTCTTTTGTCATAAATGAAAACATATTATTGACATAACAGTCTTCTTTGTTCAACATTCACACATCCAAATTATAATGTGGATGTGTTGGTTGGTTGAATTTGGATGTATGCATGTTCAACAGGGAAGACTGTTATGTTAATAGTAGGTTTTCATTTGTGAAAAAAATAGTGTATTGGATTTGTGAATGTGCAAGTTGGATATGTGAATGTTGAATTAACTTATATGATTATGTATACGAATGTTGTTTATTTATTATATTTTATTTGTTGTGTATTTATGATATTTATGATGGATAAAAAAATTAATTTATTGGATAGTGTTGGGCGACACGCATTGGGTCATAGTAGACATCACAATTTGACTTGGAGTATGTCAAATCAAACGACTTACAATGACTTAAGGCGTATTACATCACTTTTAAAATATCACATTTGAAAAATTCTGAGTGACACACCTTAGGTCTTAGTAAACACCCTAGTTTGACTCGAAGTATGTCAAATCAAACAAACTTATGGTGACCCAAAGTGGGTCGCGTCACTTTAAAATATTGCAATTGAAAAATTTTGGGTAACACACCTTGGGTCACATTATTGTATCAAGTGGGGTTGATGTGATGAGTGTCTAAAATAAAATGTTCTAACTTTCCAATTTGTTAACCATGATCTAAAAGTAGAATTCTTTTTTTTTTTAAGAATTCAATTATAGGTTATGTGGAAGAAAAAATTTTGTCTAACATATCCATAAATAAACAGAGGAATAAAATATTTCAAACACACCCTGAAAGAGGAAAAAAATTTAAAAAGGGTTGGGTTACCTGAAAGAGAAAAAGAGAAGAAAAGACGGCGGTTGAGGCAGAGAGAGAGAGAGAGAGAGAGAGAGAGAGGAAGGGGCGGGGAGGGGGGAGCGGAGGCAGCCGGTGGAGTTCACCACCCTCCTCTCCCTCTCTCCCACTATCCATCACCACCCTCCTCAACCCACCACAACTGTTGCCCTGCTCCGCCTCCCCTTCTTTTCTTCTCTATTTTTTTTTTCCCTTCCAGGTTGCAATATTTTTTTTGGAGGTTGGGTTGCAACCTGGTGGAGTTTCTTTACACCACCCACCCCAATTATCACAAGGTAGCCTTTGAACTACAAAAAAAAAAAAAAAAGGCCCAGCCATTTTTAGTATATACTTAATTTTATATAATAACATACACTTCAAAAAAGATAAATGTATGATTTTTAAAAAATCATGAACTGCAAAATGGGCTGCAATTGAAGCTGTGTATATCTTTTTCCGTTGAAGGAAACATAAAGATTTGGATGAAATGGTCCCATGCCATAGCCACTACCAATGTTTAATTTAATCATACCCCAGAGAAGGATGAGATCAACAGGTTCTAGGGACTAGGATATATATAGCCTTTCAAACTTTGACAGAATTATTTGACAGAATATCAATGACCAACAACGATGCCAACTCCAGAAGAGGAGGAAAATTTAACAGAATTATTGAACTTTTTTTTTTTTGGTGGAAAGCAGAATTATTGAACTTGGCCACACGAGTCCTGAAACAGACTATAGTTTCAAGAACAAATATTTTGATGCGCCTTCGGAAAATTGACGATATGCTTGCCTTCTTAACACCTGCTTGGATCCCACTGTTTCATTCTGTTCAAGTATTGGAAGGAAGTTCAGTGCCGTCCCTAACAAATGAAAAGGAAAAGCTATAATTAGCAGTTTGTTGAAAGAAAAGGGAAAGGTACAGGTATGTACAGTAAGTGCATAACTCAATTCACAGACAGGTGCAAGATTGTCTTCAAACATAGGCATTTCAAATCACCCCCCCACCGAGTTGGTTCACGGATAGCATCTTCTTCGGGCATAAGAAAGTTATATGGGGACAGATAGGTATTAAGTGATTTTCTGTTTTGGTTACTATTCCCTATCTCAGTGTGGGCAAATTCTTTCCTTTTGTGTTTTTTAATTAGAATATGGCTATAATTGTGGAAGGATAAGCAGGAATAAAGTATACATGCCTCCCTTAGGTATAGTAATCAGGGTTTAATCTAACTCATCAAGACATAACTATCACAATTTATCCATGCTACTGTATTTTCCGATTAGAATGTTCTTCCCTTATCCACTTGCTTAATCACGTAACAAACGGGAACTACATGGTTCTGATAAGAAAAGAATATGGACATTCCTACATTATAGTGGGGAGTCCACAGGGAGGGCTCACGTAGCAAGGAACAAATAAATGCATGCATTATGAAACCTAAGAAATGTTTCACTTTGCTTATGCCTTGCCTAACTCCCCTGTTTGTCATTTGAAACCCGAAAATTGAACAGACACTATATTGAAAAGAAAAAAGAAAATTCCTGAACAGAGGTCATACGACTCATACCTGGTTCGTCCCGGTCTGTCCAGTAGGAGAATAATCCCCCTGTTCATCTTGCATGCCAGGCCTTTGCCCATTTCCAGTGTAAGTTTGCCCATACCCAGTGCCAGTTCCTTGCATATAGCCTCCACCATAACCAGATTTTGTTCCCTGTCCATAGCCTCCACGATAGCCAGAATTTGTTCCCTGACCATAGCCTCCATTGTAACCAGCGCCTGTTCCTTGCCTATAGCCATCACTATAACCAGAGCCCATTCCTTGCCCATAGCCTCCGTGAAATCCAGATCCTCCTTGTCCCTGGTTTGCATTATAAGTAGAACCAGTTCCTTGCCTGTGGTCTCTGCCTCCATAAGGACCAGAACCATAAGAGGATTGCGAAACATTCCTCCAATCCTGAGGAGCATTCCCCCCCGCACCTTGGTTATAACCAACCTGATATGAAGGCATTGAATCTCTCCTTTCTCCCTGATAACCATCTCTTCTGCCCGAGGCATAATCCCTTCCACCTTGGGCATAATTTCCCCTGCCCGTTTGAGCATAATCTCTTCTTTCCCCTTGCCCCAAATCTCTTCTATCTACATGAGGAAGGCCACCCTCTCCTTGTCCGGGTGAATTATAACCTCTCCCTTCTTGTCCTGGTGGGCCAAAACTTCTCCCATCTTGTACTGGTGCATTATATCCTCTCCCTTCTTGTCCTGGTGGGCCGTAACTTCTCCCATCTTGTACTGGTGCATTATATCCTCTCCCTTCTTGTCCCGGAGGACCATAACCTCTCCCATCTTGTCCTTGTGGGCCACAGTTTTGTGGCCTGTTGAAACTTTGGCGATCATTATTCCTATTTCGGTCCCAATATCTCCCTTGCCTCCCATACTGAATTGGTGGTGGTCTCGGAGTGATAACCCCATTGTCATACTTATCTCCTGAAACATTGAATAACATGAAATCAGAACATAATCAATATACCAATAGCAGCAAGAAATCATTGGAATATTTGTCACTTTAATCTGAGACTTGCAAATTTATATTATTTCAGGAAACTAGGAAAAGAACTTGCAGATAATAATAACAATAATAACTGACCTCCATACTCCTTGTTCACAGGATCTATATATGAATCAGGTAAAATAAAAACAACTCCAGGGAGACCTGATTGCAGCACCATCAGGTGATTAGAACCAAGGAAAAAATCACAAACAAACTTGTGATTAAACATTAAGGATCATAACCGACTCCATGCACCAGAAATCTTACCTTCGAACTTCCTAGACATTTCTTCACTCATCACACATTGAAACCCCTCGTAAGTGGTGGTGCTACAAGCATACATACTCTTCTTTGCCTCTTCCACACTGTATTCAATAGTCCATGAATCAATTTAATTCTCCCACATAAAATAGTACAAATTAAAGAGAAATAATTGGTGCATGTTATCAAGGGAAATAAACTGTATCAGACTCCGTACTTCGATTCGCTTTTATCGAAATTATGGTAGATATATCTACCTTTTCCCCAAAAAAAACCCTCTCCTTGTCCGGGTGAATTATAACCTCTCCCTTCTTGTCCTGGTGGGCCAAAACTTCTCCCATCTTGTACTGGTGCATTATATCCTCTCCCTTCTTGTCCTGGTGGGCCGTAACTTCTCCCATCTTGTACTGGTGCATTATATCCTCTCCCTTCTTGTCCCGGAGGACCATAACCTCTCCCATCTTGTCCTTGTGGGCCACAGTTTTGTGGCCTGTTGAAACTTTGGCGATCATTATTCCTATTTCGGTCCCAATATCTCCCTTGCCTCCCATACTGAATTGGTGGTGGTCTCGGAGTGATAACCCCATTGTCATACTTATCTCCTGAAACATTGAATAACATGAAATCAGAACATAATCAATATACCAATAGCAGCAAGAAATCATTGGAATATTTGTCACTTTAATCTGAGACTTGCAAATTTATATTATTTCAGGAAACTAGGAAAAGAACTTGCAGATAATAATAACAATAATAACTGACCTCCATACTCCTTGTTCACAGGATCTATATATGAATCAGGTAAAATAAAAACAACTCCAGGGAGACCTGATTGCAGCACCATCAGGTGATTAGAACCAAGGAAAAAATCACAAACAAACTTGTGATTAAACATTAAGGATCATAACCGACTCCATGCACCAGAAATCTTACCTTCGAACTTCCTAGACATTTCTTCACTCATCACACATTGAAACCCCTCGTAAGTGGTGGTGCTACAAGCATACATACTCTTCTTTGCCTCTTCCACACTGTATTCAATAGTCCATGAATCAATTTAATTCTCCCACATAAAATAGTACAAATTAAAGAGAAATAATTGGTGCATGTTATCAAGGGAAATAAACTGTATCAGACTCCGTACTTCGATTCGCTTTTATCGAAATTATGGTAGATATATCTACCTTTTCCCCAAAAAAAAAGTTATAAACTAAGTAAAATACACAAGTAATATAAACATGCACAAAGTAATGAAGATAGACAAAAATGTGGAGAATTTCTATTCTCAATGTTAATGTCCATTACATTATAGAGCCACTCTATTTATAGGCTCACATTACAAATCATGGGATAGAGAGTGGGGAGAAGAGTGAGGGTGTAGAAGAAGGGAGTAGTGGGATGTCGTAGGAGTGGGTAGTTATGGAAGGGAGTGGGTTGTGTGAGTGTTGGGAGTGGGGTGTGTGGAGAGGGTGGTGGACATCCACCATGTCACAACACTCCCCTTGGATGACCACCACGTTAAGATCATTGCCTCATTAAAACCTTGCTTAAAAAATTCAGTGGGAAAACCAAAGCAAAGGAAAATGAGTACAATGTAACTTAAATCTTACAATGTGTATGCGTTTAACATTGCCTCGTTAAAATCTTGCCAGTAAAACCCAATGGGACAAAACCTATGCAAAGAAAAAAAAGTACATTAAATAAAATGTCGTACATTTACTCCCCCTCATAATAACGAGACTAAGAATTTTGGTTGCCTACTCGTCTCATCCCACTGCTGTCCACCACCCTCTCCACACATCCCACTCCCAACACTCATACAACTCACTCCCCTCTATAAGTACCCACTCCTACAATATCCCACTCTTTAACTCCCCACTCTCCCCGGGCGCAACCCCCCCCCCCCCGGCGGTATACGGCGCATGTGCTGCCCAAATTCAAACTGACTTCAAACATAGAGAGGGCGTTCGAAGTTTTGTTCGAACTAACTTCGGACAGTATAACCCCCTCTGGGTTCGAATTACCATTCGAACGGTAATTCAACGACAATATACCGTTCAAAAGCCGTTCGAACAACAATTCAAACGTGCACGCTCGAGTTCGAACCCTAACTTACCCTATGTGCGAACCCCACCACACATGGTTTTGAGCTATGCCCCCACCCCTCTCCCCACTCTCTACCCCATGATTTGTAATGTGAGCCTTTAAATAGAGTGGCCCTACAATGTAATGGACATCAACAATTAAGAATAGAAAATCTCTACATCTTTATCTATTTTCATTACTTTGTGCATGTTTATATTACTTGTGTATTTTACTCAATGTTCTAAAAAGCGTTAAGCGCTAATCGGGCGGTTGAAGGGGAACTAAAAATTAATCAGCTAGTAAAAATAGAGAGTGTGTGTGTGTGTGTACAAATGTTGAAAAAATAAAATAAATACAATAAACTAAGGAAGATAAATGACGTAACACACAGATACTCATGAAGAGAAAATGTGCAAGTGCATCTATGACATAGATAATACTTAACTAATAGGTGCTACTATCACATACCACATAGATAATAAATAGAACGAGTCAGCAATTAAATGACCCCAAAAAATCTTGATTTTTATGTGCAACCTTTTTTTTTTAGGCTGACTAGTACCCGCCTAGGTGACCGACCGCCTAGATAGGGCAATTATGCCCTAAGCGATGTGAGAAGGCCCCATCTACGCCTAGGCGGCCGACTGGTCCTCGCCTAGGGCCGCTTTTTAGAACATTGATTTTACTTGGTTCGGATTAGTTGAGAGGGCCCCGTACACGCACAGCTGGGTTCCCCTTGTTGGGGCTCGAGCCATCAAGGGGGAGTGTTGTGACATGGTGGATGTCCACCACACTCTCCACAATCCACACACCCCACTCCATACACTCACACAACCCACTCCTTACAACTTACCACTCCCCAATCTCCTACACCCCTACTCTTCTCCCCACTCTACCCAATGATTTGTAATGTGAGCTTATAAATAGAGTGACTCTACAATGTAATGGACATCAACAATTGTATATAGAAAATCTCTACATTTTTGTCTATATTCATTGCTTTGTGCATGTTTATATTGTTTGTGTATTTTACTTAGTTTATAATAAAAAAAGGAAATAAACCACGCTACTAACTGGATTTAAATCATAGAGAACCAGCTTCCGACCCTATCCTATAACAAGCAGTTCCTAAATTCAAATTAAATGTTTGGAGTTTTTTTCTGATACCCTATGATCCGTGCATCATCCAATACAAGTAAAAACAAAATAGGTTCTTCCATAGCGATGTAACAATTCATGTATGTCTACCACTTACAACGCCGCATAAACTGGTTTGATATCTCAATTACAGCTTTTGAAAGGTGAAACAAGCATTTACATCAATACACATGTTAAACAACTTCACTGAAGTGGCCAAAATGCAATGGAGTTCTGTTTTCCATCCACCTTATTTCTACTCAATACCCATACATTACGCATTAGAATCTGTATCATATTTCGAAGAAAAAAAAATACAATGCGTATGTCCAAATTGCTATACGCTCATCAAAGATCTAGAACTCAAAATAGACAAAAACCCATTTTTGTCAGATTCTCTATAATCAACCTCCCGCTGAGAAAGTTGGCCTTCTTCACTCAAATGCCATACTTGTATCCGCCTCAAAAAATGCCTTTGCTGCCTTCTCTCACTTGTTACCTCTTTAACTAATTCTAGAACTGCGTAGGTGTTTTAGTCTTGTGTGTACTACATGCCACGATGATATCTCTTAGCCCATGTTTGGATTGGGAATAAAAGGCGGAATAAATTGGTATAATGTGGAGTAAGGGATTTAAGGCAGTTTGGAAGGCTGGAATAAATGAGAATCTGTGTCAAAATAAACTGGTATAAAGTGGTATATGGATTTCAGCCAACCCCTGGAATTAAGTTATTCCAAGTTATTCAACTCAAAAGAATATGTGAGCCGCCCACTATCAAATCAACGGTCACCACATCTTATAAATCAACTGTCAAATCAACCATCATCATTTTTTCACCTTTTATAAATCCTTATTCACATTTTACACAAACAACAAAAACTTTATTATTACATTTTCTAACGAAATTAATTCAAAACACAACCAAACATAAAATCATTTTATCCTTATTTATACTAGAATAGTCGTAAACCTCATAATAACTTAATTCTGTTATCCAAACGGGGGCTTAAACTTCATCTATAACCTTTGACACAGTATTTTGGGGCTTTTCTAAAAGGGGTTGGACACCAGCAGCACCCTTTCTCCTCCTCCCAAATATTATACCTTTAAAATCTTCAAAGTGATTATGAAGGCTTAAGCAAAGATGTCTGAAGGCCACTTCTGCAAAATCACCATCTTTCACATACATGGATGCACCACTAATGGTAGGTGCAATGAGAGTGACAAATCAATGATTAGTACTACATGCATTCGCCTCCCAGAGTTAATGAAAATATGAATTACCATTTCATATATTATTATTCTTTCAATTACGAAGAGTACATGTTTTCAACCAACACTGATTCATCTAAGCATTGTAAACAAGATGGGCTTCAGGTATCACAAACTCCCAAAATCCAGTGACCAAACACTAAACAATAACAGTAAACCCACATAAAGACTCTTCCTTTACAAAGAAGTCCACCACCAAATGCAAAATAAAACACCCCCAACATTCACACAACCAAAACTTTTATACCTTCCGACGACCTTGGCTAGGGTTTGGACGTAGGTCTCCACCATCTCCTCCGGCGACGGCTTGGGTTCGGGGAACGCCATGGTGATCAACCAGTGGTTGTAGTCGCACCCCTCGAAGAGAATCGACCCGATATTTTCATCCGGGCCACCGCTCGATCGGGCCGAGAACGGCCGGAGGGAGAGGTTGTGGTGGCGAGAAGGGGCGTATCTAGGGTTTTGGGGGGTCGGTTTTGATTGAAGTGGAGGGGAGAGGGAAGCCATGGACGAGATGGGGCGGAGCTTGAGGAGGGTCGATGAGAGAGAGAGGGCTCGCCGGAGGCGGAAACACGAGAGAGCCATTTTTAGAGAGAGAGAGAGAAAGCTAGGGTTTTGAAATGGCGAGTCGGGGGTTTTAGAAGAGACAGGTCCATGTCGGCGTCCGTTTTTAGGCACGTGGTTTGAGTCCACCATGACGTAAGAGTTAATATGAAATCTTTGCGTTTAATCCCCCTAAAATTAGGTTTTCTTTCTATGAGGTCCCTATTTTGATGGTCACACACAGAGCAGATGAAGTGATAAACAAAATTAATGTTATCACATGCAATGTCACAATCATAATTTCTATTAAATAACATTCCTAGTTACATGAACAAACTAAAGCACGGGATGCATCATCCATGTTACGTGCATAAGTATAATAACGATTATGATATAAAAAACACTAATCATTTAAAAGATGAATATATGCATATGTCAATACATTATCCACAAAAATAGGGTATATAGTAAGAGAAAATAACACTAAATAAAATGACAAGATATAATTGATGGACTATATATATAAAATCTGAAAATGTAAATACTCATAAATAAAAATCGAAAGATTATCTTTGGTTGTTGGAGGGGAAATTTTGCTTACGAGGTTCGGATAGTTGGATTTGTCTGCTCCTGTCTCTCCCAGCAGGTACCGCTTGATTACAGACGATCATTTTCCCTGAATGGACCGGACTCGAGGGTAGATCCAACAATGAGGGTCCACGGTGGACCGATTGAAGGGATTTTTGGTGTGGTTTGGACTGAACCTGATATAACATCTCAGACTATCTACGTACCCTTGTTTAGGGATCAAGTCACACGTAGTTCCTCTTTTTTGGTGATGGGATTTCACACCGGAAGTGGTCATGTGCCCGGGGTCTAGTGGAAAAATGTTTCCTCTCCCTTTCTGTGAGCAGTTGCCCCCTATTTATAGAGGAATTTGGATGGTGTTGGGGTTTCTGATTGACCCTTCTCCATCGACGGTCTAGAGATCCCCAGTCTTCAATGAGGAGATCAGCGATATATTCCCTGGATTTGGTCAATTAAGGGTTGACATATATATCCATATTTAGGTGGGATTTTGTGGACACAGTCAATGATAACTTGATTTGGTGATATATACTAGCATTGATTGAATTTAAATGTTGATAATTATCAGTTAATGCAATATATCTAAGAAGATCAATGCAATATATGATTGGATAAGTACTGACTTGACCAGTTGTAATCGGTCGGGTATGAGCCTTCGGATTGAGTCTGTTCGGGCTCGGGCCGGATGGGCCATTGTTTTGCCCAGTCGGATCCAATGGGACCCTCGACCCAGCCCGCTTTGAGTAGCCTAAAAATTTGGCGCCCACAGATGCCCCCTTTTTCCTACTCGATTGGGAGCTCTTCCTGTCGAGTGGGAAAAATTTTGTACGAGGTGCCACATGTCAGGCTGCAACCTATGTCACATCGAAATGATTTGTCTCGGGTTGGGGTTGATTCAGCAACTCACCTTGAGAGGAGCATTGGGTGGAGGCGTCAGGTGTCAAGTCGACTGAACCGACGGGACGACTTTTCGAGAAGGGCACCTGAGGGTTTACAAGGGACTTGGATTGTTGCCCTGTCATAAATGGTCGCTTTGAACCGATGAGGGTGCCCCCCGCCCCTCGTCACATGTTCGCCTAGAGCTTTCGATTTTCCCGCGCGCTGTAAACTAAACTTCAGCGGCTGGTGGGATTTCACGGGGGTCTATTGTTCATCAGTCATGACGAGATGATGCTTCGGTCTTGTTTGGATGCAGGTTTTAGCCGTCAAGATGGCGTTAACCTGTAGAGGTTTGTCTCATGGTAGGCTTGAGCCGTTTGCGCGACGTGGCCTTTGATGATGCACTTTTTGTTGGACTTGAGTCGTGGGCGTGACAATGGCATCACCCACCGGACAATGTGCTGCCTCCGGGCTTGAATCACTAAGATGGCGTCACCTTGTGGAGGTCGGTCTGTTCCCCTGACTTGAACCATCAAAACGGCGTGGTCATGTGGGGTTCGGGCGGCGTTTCATTGGCTTGAAACGACTGTTTGGCATCACATCGTAGGTTCGTGGAATACAGATCAATCGTAAATCACATATCCCTGAGTGATATGTTGTCTTTTAGGCATGAACTTCAAGGTGGCGTCTCCTACAGGATAAGATGTTTCCCCCTGGCTCGGGCCGCAAGGGCGATGTCGCCATGTGGGAGTCGATATAGATCTTGCTAGCGTGAACCATCGGATGGTGTGGCTCTCAGAGATTGGCTTCTGAGTTGCCTTGAGCTCGAGTAGTTTGTACAGCATGGTCGAGCGAGTCGCCTTAAGCTTGAGTCATTTGCATGACATAACTAAATGGCATCACGTAAGAGTGAGTCGCCATGGGCTTGTGTCGTTTGCATGACGTAGCCGAACAGGGCGATACGAGTGAGTCGGGTCGCCATGGGCTCGAGTCGTTTGTATGACGTAGCCTAACGGGGTGACATGAGAGTGAGTCGCCTTCCGCTTTGGTCGTTTGCACGACGTAGCCGAACGGGGCAATGTTCGAGTGGGTCTCCTTTAGCTTGAGTCGTTTGTACGGTGTAGCTGAATGGGCTTGGGCTTGAGTCGTTTGTACGACGTAGCCGAACGGGGCAACGTGAGTGAGTCGCCTTGGGCTTGAGTCGTTTGTACGACGTAGCCTAATAGGGCGACATGAGAGTGGGTCGCCTTCGGCTTGGGTCGTTTGCACGACGTAGCCGAATGGGGCAATGTTCGAGTGGGTCGCCTTCGGCTTTGGTCGTTTGCACGACGTAGCCGAACGGGGCAATGTTCGAGTGGACCGCCTTCGGCTTGGGTCGTTTGCACGACTTAGCCGAACGGGGTAATGTTCGAGTGGGTCACCTTCATCTTGAGTCGTTTGTACGGCATAGCCGAACGGGCTTGGGCTTGAGTCGTTTGTACGACGTAGCCAAACGGGGCAACATGAGTGAGTCACCTTGGGCTTGAGTCGTTTGTACGATGTAGCCTAACGGGGCGACATAAGAGTGAGTCGCCTTGGGCATGAGTCATTTACATGACGTAGCCGAACGGGGCGATCACATCCCTCCCCTTAGGCTTGAACATTGATGATGCGTTAGCATGGCATGGCTCACTGTGGTGGGATGTAGCTGAACGGTCGTTGGGGAAATGAACTACCTCGGGCTTGAGCTGATCGCCCGACGTGGCCGAGCGGGGTGGTTATAAGGGTAGGACCACCTTGGGCCTAAGTCGCTTGGGCGACGTGGCCGAATATGGTGGCTATAAGAGTCGGACCACCTGGGGCATGAGTCACTTGTGTGACGTGGCCGAACGAGGTGGCTATGAGAGTCGGACCACCTGGGGCGTGAGTCACTTGTGTGATGTGGCCGAACGAGGTGGCTATGAGAGTCGGACCACCTGGGGCGTGAGTCACTTGTGTGATGTGGCCGAACGAGGTGGCTATGAGAGTCGGACCACCTGGGGCGTGAGTCACTTGTGTGATGTGGCCGAACGAGGTGGCTATGAGAGTCGGACCACCTGGGGCGTGAGTCACTTGTGTGATGTGGCCGAACGAGGTGGCTATGAGAGTCGGACCACCTGGGGCGTGAGTCACTTGTGTGATGTGGCCGAACGAGGTGGCTATGAGAGTCGGACCACCTGGGGCGTGAGTCACTTGTGTGATGTGGCCGAACGAGGTGGCTATGAGAGTCGGACCACCTGGGGCGTGAGTCACTTGTGTGACGTGGCCAAACGAGGTGGCTATCAGAGTCGGACCACTTCGGGCATGAGCCGCTTTGCGCGACATAGCCAGACGAGATGGCTATAAGAGTTGGACCGCCTCGAGCTTGAGCTGCTTCGCGCGACATAGCCGGACGAGGGGGCTATTTAGAGTTCGACCGCCTCAGGCTCAAGCCACTTCGCGCAACATAGCCAGATGAGGGGCTATTTGAGTTTGACCTAGGCCTGTCAACGGGTCGTGGGTCGACCCAGACCCGACTCGATAAAAGGCGTAAAATACCTGACCCGAAGGACCCGAGACCCGATATGGACCCGACCCGAAAGACCCGGTCACTCAAACGGGGCGGGTCCGGGTCTACCCTGACACAATCAATGATGACTTCATTTGGTGATATATACTAGCATTGATTGAATTTAAATGTTGATAATTATCAGTTAATGCAATATATCTAGTAAGATCAAGGCAATATATGATTGGATAAGTACATACTTGACCTGTTGTAATTGGTCGGGTATGGGCCTTCGGATTGAGTCTGTTCGGGCTCGGGTCGGATGGGCCATTGTTTTGCCCAGTCGGATCCAATGGGACCCACGACCCGGCCCGCTTTGAGTAGCCTAAAAATTTGGCGCCCACAGATGCCCCCTTTTTCTTACTTGATTGGGAGCTCTTCCTGTCGAGTGAAAAAAAATTTGTATGAGGCGCCACATGTCGGGCTACAACCTATGTCACATTGAAATGATTCATCTCGGGTTGGGGTTGATTAAGCAGCTCACCTTGAGAGGAGCACTAGGTGGAGGCATCAGGTGTTAGGTCGACTTAACCGACGGTACGTCGTTTCGAGAAGGGCACCCGAGGGTTTAAGAGGGACTTGTATTATTGCCCTGTCATAAATGGTCGCTTTGAACCGATGGAACGGCGCAGCGATCCCTCTCTGTCTCTCCCCCTGCGGCCTTCCCTTCGCCGCCACCACCTGTTGCAACCACCAGTCCCACCGCATCTCCTCCTCGGGCGGCGACGACCCCCAATAGGCTGCAACCCCTCCTCTTCATGCAATCACTCTGTGAAGAACTTTTTCAAAGTGTTTTTTTTTTTTTCAGAATCATTTTCAGGTCTAAGTTTCTCTTTTTAAAATCACTTTCTGATCTATGTTTTTTTTTAAATCAGATTTATTTTAGATCTTGGGCTTTTATTTTTTTAGATCTAAGGTTTTTCATATTTTGAGTGTAGTTCTAATTACGTTGAAGGACATGAAAAATGGTTGTGATGAAGGATAACACAAATAAATTACAAATTTTTTTGTAGGATTATTTTTGTTAAATGTGTATTTTTTTTATCATGACTCAGGTTTATTCTATCTGTCTCTTCCCCTGCAGCCCCCCCTGGGGGCCCCCTGCGGCCACCCTATGGCTCTCACTGCGGCCCCCCTTAGATCTTGAGATATGAACCTCTCTCTGTAACACCCCCAAACCCACGACTCCATTTTGAAGCGCGAAGTCCGGTTGCGTTACCTTGAATCCTCAAATCTCAGATTTCTACTTTTCCTTTTTCTTTTATCCAGAGATACAAAATCATACTAAAAGAACTTCAACATTTATAATAATATAACATCTAAAATTTCCACAATACTCTCAATTTCTCTGGATATAACTTACACATAAAATATATACAACTTGATACACAGACATGGTTACTTAGGAAGATGGGCCAACTACATGCCAATGAAATTGATCAGTCCCTCGACCAAACAAGTCTAACATTCTCACATCACGACCTCGTTCGCAGATATACGAGATCCACCAATCTAAGTCTTTAAATCTTCGGTCCAACGACTCGCAACTAAATCCAAGCCTTACAGTAAATAAGAATCTAACCACGCTTAAACTCCCCTTCCCGAGCTCCACAACAATGGTGCCGAAGAGAAGAAGAAAAGAACTTTTAGGGTTTTAGGGTTTCAATGAAAAAGGGAGAGAAAAGAGAGATTAAATAACAGAAAATATGTGGGGACAAAAATATGACACCATCAAACCAGAATAACCACAATCAATGCCATTGTTTCTTTCAAAAAACGGATTGAATTTGAATTCGAAAATCGCCGAGATCGACGGCACCTCTAAGACCCGTCACACAGGTGCCCAACGGCTCTCCCAGGACCCATCAGATAGCCTCCCGATGGCTCCTCCATGATCCATCAGACAGGTCCCCACGGCTCCTATTGGATCCGTTAGAAAACCGACGGCTCCCCATGGAGCCGTCACTATTCCTCTGCCCGACCTCTTGACACATTTTGGCCTATAACTTGATCGATACTCATCCGATTTATGAACTATAAAAAGCGTTGGAAACCTAACAGAATAAGGATTCCAACTATATCTTAACTTCTGAATTTAGAGATATATAAGTCCTTCAAAACCTTATATGAATATGATACAATGCACAAAATTAAGAACGACTTGGAAAAACCATAGTCATTACACTCTCTCTCTGAAAAATTGCATTTTCAAAACTTTCTTGACAGTTATATGTGGGTTTTGAAATCTAGGGTTTTGAAATAATAATGTTGTCTTTGTATGTCTTTATTTTGAAATCTAGGGTTTGGGTTTCAACTCTCTGAGATTGATTAAATGATCTGTATACCCAATCCACATGATAATTTGGAACAGAGAGTCATTATGTCTGGATAGAAAACTCTATATGCAGTTTTCTCTGACATGGTATTGACCCCCCCTGCAATGGTTTCACTGCTTCCCCTAGGAGTCAATGATTGTCTGAGACAACCAATCACTTCTATTTCTTGGAAATGCATATATACTTAGTAAGTCACAATAGCATATATACTTAGTAAGTCCACCAAACTTGGGATGATCTGCCACTAGAACAATGTGGATTCATCAGAGTTCTTTCTTCACAGGTCATATTCCAAGTTTGTAGATGATCAAATATAACACAACCAATTCAATTGAAACAAGGAATTATTTGTACCATCAAAATTAAAGCTTCTCTCCCATCCCAGACCATTTTACAAAAAAAAGCATCAGTTTATGTTCTTCTACAATACTTAGTATATATGTAAATTGTGGCCTTGATTAACAAAGTGATGTGCAATGGGAGGAAGTTCAAACTTTATATGGTGATGATAGTCTAATAATTCGGATTGATAATTTAGTTTTTAAGCAATCAGATAGCTCCAAACACACGTAATTTAGTTATTCAAATATCCATATGTCCCCGTGCCCTACATAACAAGATTAATAAATGCCCTAACCTCTTCTATACTCCCAGAGTTATATATCTACAGACAATGTGGGCAAGGATACAGTATAATGGTTCTGATGACTTTCTTAGAGGAGCATAGAAATCTTCATTATTAATTACAAGGGGCATTCTTAGAGGAAACATATGGTAGCTTTAAAATGTGATATTTCAATGAATGAATACTTGAAAATATAATATTCGAATGAAGTATATTTTGTACAGGTGCATAGTGGAATAACAGCAATTTTTGTATGATTATTTTTAAGGAATCTACATTTGTTTCAACTCATGATTCAGGTTTGTTGAGCATTTGACTCACATTTGGTCTTTATATTTCAGTTAAAATGTTTAATGAATTTTCAGTTTTTCTTAGTCTTCTTTAATAATATGTGCTGGCAGATTTGGTTGAATAGGAATCGTGCTGTCTTTATTTGATAAGATAAGTAATGAAATTCATATTGTAAATAGGGCATGGGCAAACTGGAAGGAATGCATGACAGTATTAAATTCCATACAATATAAAGATTCTTTAGAGCCCCCTTCCAAGCTTGAAGACATGCCTATTAAAGAAGTGTGCTGGTGATACATGCAGGTAGTCTGTTGGGTTGCAACAGGATAGTAGTGTGCTTTGACTCTCAAACATCCATATCACTTTTTCAAGGTAAAAGTATGGGTCCTTCTTTTGTTGAGAACTCTATTAAAGCCATCAGGTCCATGGTGGCTTCTGTTGGGCAAGTTCAGTTTTGGATGGTGTTCATGAAGCTGTGCGGGCACTTGAAGAACCAGTTAGCCAGAAGAAAAAGAATCACTCGACATACTCAGTTTTTGTAAATTAATATGCTGAGAAGTGTTTTGTATCCTCATATAAAGAGCTTAGATATATGTATAGATGATATTAAAGATGTATACTACATGAATCTTTTGTTACATTAATATATTCTCTGATGAGGCCAGTTTTCACCCAAAAAAATGTTTAATTGATGAAGATAATGAAATTGTTGAATGATGTTTTATCTGTTCCAGGGCCAGATTGAAGTGTCAAGTGTGTTCCAGGTGGTTGAGAGTGCATAAGATTGAAGTGTCAAGTGTTCAAGGTGGTTGAGAGTGCATACCATTAAATCAGATGACTAGGTGGTTGAGAGTGCAAAATGTTAATATTTCTTACAAATTCTTAGATTCAGGAGCAATTTGTATTTTTTTTGGGGGGGGGGGGGCTCAGTTTGTATGTTTTTTAAACTGCATATTTATAGGTTTTGTAATAAAATAGTTGACATTTCAATATTTTACAGAAGCTTAAACATGTTCCAATGAACCCAATAAAAAACACCCACAAGAACAGCAATATTTAATCAACAGCAGTACGGTGAACAATTGGAATCAGATTCAATTGTTTCAAGTAAAATACAACAACAATCACCGTAGAACAGTCATCAAAGGGACATGTTCATCAACATCCAGTACCCAAATTTTACCATCATCACCATATAATACCAAAAATTTTCAACACATTCATGAACATTTTCACCATATAGTACCAGAAATGTACATCAAATATTGAACAAAATTAAAGCGAATGACATCTTTCTGAATTATGAAAAACAGAGATTGGTCACAATATTTGAACATCAAAAACTAATATGGGAGTGTCGTCGGAGAGGATCTGTCGTCAATGTGGGAGCCTTCAATCTAGTCCTGGAACACTTCAATCTAGTCTTGGAACATATAGAATAAACTTAAATCATGATTAAAAAATATATATTTAATAAAAATAATGGGAGTGTCACCGAAGAGGATCTGTCGTCAATATGGGAGCCTTCAATCTAGTCCTGGAACACTTTAATCTAGTCTTGGAACATATAGAATAAACTTAAATCATGATTAAAAATATATATATTTAATAAAAATAAGGGTTATTTAGTTCCCCCCTCCCAAAACAGGCAAATTATCAAAAAACCCTTCCAAAACTCAATATTATTTTAAACCCAAACCGACAATCAATAAAATAAGAATGTTAGGGGAATATTCCATCTCAACAAAATAGCCCATATGTGTATGTTGAGATGGAATATTTCCCTAACATTCTTATTTTATTGATTGTTGGGTTTTTTTATAAAGCCAAATAACATTTTAAGGGAGTTTAAAATAATATTGAGTTTTGAAGGGGTTTTGTTGATAATTTCCTTGCTTTGGGAGGGGTGGAAACTAAATAACCCAAAAAAATAATCCTACAAAAAATATGTAATTTATTTGTGTTATCCTTCATCACAACTATTTTTTATGTCCTTCAAAGTAATTAGAACTACACACAAAATATGAAAAACCCTAGATCTAAAAAAATAAAAATCCTAGTTTTGAAATAAATCTGATTTTAAAAAAAACCTAGATCTAAAAGTGATTTTAAAAACAGAAACTTAGATTTGAAAATGATTCTGAAAAAAAAAACTTTAAAAAAGTTCTTCACGGAGTAATTGCATGAAGAGGAGGGGTTGTAGCCTGTTGGAGTGTTGGGGGTCATCACCCCACGAGGAGGAGATGCGGAGGGACTGGTGGTGGTGGCAGAGGGAAGGCCGTAGGAGGAGAGACAAAGAGGGATCGGTTGAGAGGGTCTGGATTGGTTTTTTTTCTTTTCGTCAAGAGTTTTTTTCGATCTGTAGACATAAAGGGGCTTTTAGGGATGTGATTCAGGAGGGAGAGAGAGAGAGATGGCGACCGTGTGATCCCGCGTGAGGTTCTTTTTGTTTTTTTTAAAAAAGTCGACTGTGCGATCGTGAGAACAGTGATCGCACAGTCGATATGTGGGGGCGTGGGGCGCACAATGGGGTGCACGACCGCACCTCATCGGCCCCCTATATATATATATATATAGTCACGATTAGGTGCGGTTTACGGTCGGTACGGTGCGCGATCACGGGTCCATCGCATTGGACGGTCGGGTGCAATTCACATCGACCGTTGGATGCGATGGACCCGTGATCGACGGCCCGTGATCGCACACCGCACCTAATCGGAACTATATATATATATATATATATATATATATATATATATATATATATATATATATATATATATATATATATATATATATATATAGGGACGTGATTGCGTGCGGCGAACGGCAGGTGCGGCAGCGATCACGGGCCGTCGATCACGGGTCCATCGCATCGGACGGTCGGGGGCGATTCATCTCGACCGTTGGATGCGATGGACCCGCGATCGAACGGCACACGTCGCGGCCGCACCTGCCGTTCGCCGCACGCAATCATTTTCATATATATATATATATATATATATATATATATATATATATATATATATATATATATATATATATGCAAGAAAGTGCATACATTATTAGAGAAGTAAAACATAAAAATGTAAAAATGATCATTGTTACTCTAAAGCATCAACATAAAACATACAAATGTAAGAAAAATTTAGATTGATGGTTAATGGTTACTACAACTATGATATGTAATCTTGTGGAGTGTTTATCTGTTTGAGCAACTATACCAACAACTATGATATACATTACTTATTAAAACTTTGTCAAGAACAGGGAATTAAATTATTTACTTTCTATATAAGTTTAATTATTAAATTGTTGCTCAAAATAATTGAAACACAATTGAGAAAACAATTGAACTAAGCAGTGAGCCCCAGCGAGAGGGGTGGTGGAGAGGGGCATGCCAGGGCTCACCGCAATCGGATCAGGATGAGAGAGTGAGAGAGGAAATTTAAGTTTTTTTTTCTCTACTTCGTGAGTGAAATGAAGATATGAGGGAAGAGAGAGAGAGAGAGTATCTAACGAGAGGGGGGTTTGGTGGGGGACAGGCTAATCGGGTACATTCATCAAACGATCAGAATTCAAAACCACATGAAAAAATCGATCCGCACAAACCGCATGGTATCAATTTTCAACATTTATTAGGAAAAATTTATACAACCCCCCCTTAAGCTGTTTGAAAGCCATATAACCCCCTGACTTTTATAAACGTTCATATAACCCTCTGAAAATACATATATATCCTTTGACTTAAATTTTCGTAAGAAATATTATGTCTTATTAACCTTGGCTAAAAACACGGTAAACCAAAAACCTTCTATAATATGTTGAAAATGTGAAAAACTCTCAGTAAATGATGATTTTATCCCTCTGAATAGGTTTTATAATATATTTAGAGAGGTAAAATTGTCATTTATAAATAGTTTTTCATATTTTTAATATTGTAGGAGATTTTTGGTATATAGTTAAGGTTAATCAAATAAGATATTCATCATCTTTTAAAGAAAGTTTAACTCAAGAAAATATTTTAATCTCCATAGATGTTTTCACAGGGTTATACCGTTATATGAATTTTAAGAAAAGTTAAGGTTTATTTGAATGTTTCCTTATATTTGTCAGCAAATTCTATCTTCCATCCATTGACACCCCCCCCCCCCCCCTTTTTATTTTTCTTCTTCCCCTTCAGAGAGACCCGCCACCGACCACGACCGTCGCCGGCCGGTCAAGATCCAGGTGTCAGAGAGAGATGGGTCTTCGATGCATACACTGCGGGAGTGAAGTGAAGAAGCTATACGTGCAGTACTCTCCGGGGAACATCCGTCTCATGAAATGCGTGAGTCCCCACAATCAAATGACCCAACTCACCAATTTTGAATCTTTAGTCTCATTTGGATCTCAATTTCACTTCTTTCGATCGATTTTTCATGTGGGTATCTGTTTTTTTTTGTTGGGCAGGAGAATTGCAAGGAAGTTGCCGACCATTACATTGAGTGTGAATTCATGGTTCGTAATTGAATTTTTTTTTTGGGTAATGTTTGGATTCATTTTGCAATGCCTCAATCAAGTTATAGTTTGTTGGGGATTAGTATTGCAAGTTCATTTTGTTATATGGTTTCTAGGTTGTGGGTGGAATTTTGACTCGCATGTTTTATTTGTATAGTTTTTTTTTTTCATTTGATAATGTAATTTTTTGTTTTTTTTAATTTATTTGTGATTCTTTTGGGTTCAATTTGCAAACTTAATTTTTTAATGTGGGTTCTATGGATACTGGGAGAAGTATTAATATATATATATATATTTCATTTGAAGATGTGATTTTTGTTGCTGGATCAATAAGAACCGAATGTTCTTTTATTATTTTTTAAAATATCTTATTGGGGTTCAAGTTTTAGTGCTTATCATGCAAATTCACATTTTTATGCGGGTTTCTTGATGGATTTTATGTGAAGTATTAGTTCCAGTAGTTTTTAATAGTTTTTTCATGTGAAGATGTGATTTTTGTTGCTGGGTCAATAAGAACAGGATTTTCTTTGACGCTAGTTTCCATTGAGTGCCCTAAGAAAGTGATATTTTTTTGGGGGATTTATATTGCAAATTCTTTTTTTTTATATGGGTTTCTTGGTTTTGGGTGACGTACAAATTCCCATGTTTTCTTGAATTTTTTCATTGGAAGATGTGATTTTTGTTCCTGGATCAATAGGAATGGGGTTGTTTTACTGTGCAGATTATCTTGATTGATTTGATACTTCACAAGCAGAAAGCTTATCGTCATTTGCTGTACAATGTGCTCACTCGAGATGTAATCGATGCTCAGGTACAACGATCTTTCCTTTTTTAAACAAGTCAGGCCAGTTATTGGAAAGCATTCCACATTTTCATTGTTTAGATTTTTATTGCTGTTCTTTTATAAATCTTTAGAAATGCAGTGTCTTTCACATAATTAAATGACTCTTAAAGCTACTATCACATGACCCATCTGCACTGTTAAACTTTTTGAAATTCATGTTTATTAAGAAGCTTATTGATAAACTAAAGACATGGGTAGTATGTTTCGATTTTGTGGATGCTCTAAAAAGAATTACTGTAGAATCTATTAATTTTCAGGTAAATAGGACTAGTCCACGTAAAACATGAGTTTCAAGTGAACATGATGGCTATTCTTTGCAGATGTAGTATCATGAGCAAACATTTTTTTTCTTGTTTAAAACTTAGAACCATGGTGAAAATAACGTGTCAACATTTTCAATTTTTAAAAGGCTATTCATTTTTTGTTTTCCTTTTGGGCAGTAATTACTAAAAATCACCTTGATTTGTGGTGAAGAGGCTTTTGATGACAATAGATAATGGATGCATGTAACATCCATGGCAATCACAGTTTGTCAACTAAGATTAGCAATATCTTGAACATGATTTAGGACCTTTACTTCCCTCTTTTGTTCAGTTGAAGCAATAGATGTTCCATTTTCTTGTCTACTACACTTTTTCGTGGTTTTAGTATAATTTAATTTAGTATCGGTTAGAGCTATATTTGGTTTTCAGTAAGATTTGAATACATCTATTCTAATAAATTCTTCATTAATGCTCTCTCAATTGATTATCATTCTCTCTTTTTCAGGGTATACTGTGGAAGTCCAGTTTATCTTATCTTATGCTAGATACATGTATCCTCCATTAAGTTCAATTTGTTGTGGAGGTCCCTAAAATATTTTTATTTTTTTATACATTCATTATTCTTCACCAGAGGAATCTTAGCAATATAGACAGGTATTTTCTTCTAAGCAGTAGCATCAAAGATTTGGATTCATCTGGATACTCACTGTTTTCACTTTGGATATGTGGAAAGGTAAACTCATATTCTCTATTGAACCATGTGGAATTTTTTTAATCTGTTTTTGTGTATTTCGTCTATGTCAAAGCATAGAAAATCAACGTGGTTTATATTTCTTTGCAGATATTGTTAAATGTTATGTTTGGAAATTTTGTGTTTTCTAGTATTCTACTTCTCGCAACATGGATATCATCCTTATACTCTGAAATTGCCAGGTAGAACTTTGTTTTTTAGTTTTATTTTGCACTTTAAATTTCTTTTTTTTATAGTTTATTTGATATCCCTCCACTGCTGTCATTAGCTGGATGGAAGGAAGGTATAGCAGTATGGAGGCACAATATTGATGATATTAATGTTGTGCATTTGATGCCAATGAATTTCCTTGCACATTTGCTTGGTGTCAGTGGATATATTTTCTCTGTTCATTTTGAATATATTGTAAATATATCATAAATTATCTTGTGTCAAGTTTAATAGGTAAATTGATACAGAGATGACCTGTGCATGATTAAGATGGTTTAATAAGGAGCTATCCTTTTACATTGAGATTAGGTTAAGCATCTTCTATCACATTCCATAATATCAATATACAAGGTTTATTCATGTCTGACATAGAGATGGATTATAATGTCAATATACAAGGTTTATTGATGTTTATGTCTGGCATGGACACATCGAAGATTTGATCAGAATCAACTTGGGTATCTCAATTTTAATAGAGCAACTAGACATGCTTATGCATATATGTTTTATTCAAAATATTCCAGTCATGTTTGGTTTTTTTAAAAGGGCATGTAGGGCACCTTGGATCTGTGTCTAATATGGATGCATGTTTGTGCCCTTGTTACATAGCATGATATATTACACAACCACAATCTTTTATTGGATCATTATTAATTGATAGTTGTACTGTTTTGAAGTGTGAGGTTGGTAAGGCTTTGGACGACATGCTTTGTTTTTCTTTTTCTTTTTCTTTTTGTGTGTTTAATAGCATTAGATTGCCGACCTGATCCATCTTTACTCAACAAAACAATATCATCACAAGATTTGTTAGTGTTTTTTATTTCTATTTTGTGATGTAGTCATGTTAGCCCTCAATGATTTGACATTAAAGTGCTTTATGGCCTTCAAGAGGCATCACTTGCATCACATACCTAAAAAAATGCAATTGCTCAGGTATGAAGACATTTTGCTGGCTATTATTGTTTCAAGTTATTTCAAGATATTTCTTGTAGCCATGATGGTAAGTGCTCGTCTAATCCCTTTTAAAATAGTCTGAAAGATTATTAGAAAGAAAATGCCTGACTAAATGCCATTGCATGTTTCTCTGAATGTCTCCGTGGGCGTTTTTTAAATTTGTTCCCTTTCAAAATATGTTTTTGCAGGTTTGGGACTTCCCGTCCTCGGTGCATTTAATAATAGATCTTTTCATCCTATCATCCAATATTGTGGCTTTAAAAGGTCAGTAATTTTTATTGTTTCTAAACAAGCAAAATCTGAATGGTAGAAATGACAATTGTTGATCTCATAATCTCTTTGTTTATCCATAATCTATTTCTTTTCTTCTCATAATGCCTCAGCATTTATGTTTTGACCAATATATAGAAATGGGTGTTTGTTCTTTCAAGTATTTATATGCGCTCAGACATAGTATTTACCTATCAAATAAAGTATTTATGTGGTATCAGTGTGAGACACTAACAATGCATGTTTTTCCAGTGCTCACCAAGTTGTCGATAACTCAATGCATTGGACTGTGCCTTAGCGCCCACGCTGCCAAGTTTTTAACTTATTGGTCATTGCCATTGTAGCAAAACCTAATCCAAGCGAGAGATGAACGCTTCCGAGGTAGATCGTTGAGCTCATTTTTTATGTATTGACATTGAGTGTGTTCATGTAATTGTTGAATGGAGAGTTCTGTGTGTTCCTCTCTCGTATATGATCTGATTTCTTGATCGCTATGCGAAATAGAAATTTTTGGTTTTGGAATTCTATTTCTAAATGTATTTTTTTGGTAAAACTATTTCTTAATGTACTTGTTGACCTTTCCATAGCTAATTATGCCCACTTAACTTCATTAAAAAATTTAAAAATATCAAGTCTACCATTTCTATTATAATAATGATTTTTGAGCCCTAATTGGTAGACCCCATAAACCCATACCAAGCCCCATGAGGTGGCAAGATCGAATTTCTCAAAATACTCTTTTATGTTACATTCGCCTTTCTAAACCAATATATCATAACTAGTCCAGGTGAAACCATAATTTCGTTGTTCTTTCTTTTTGTGGAAACAATTAATTCAATCGGACGATTCAATCGGAAAAAAATGTGTATACTGAATACATTAATCAATTTGAAAGATTAGAGGAACATAAAAAAGTCAATTTCATTTTTTATTCAGATATGGTCTGTGAATGCGTGGTGAATTCTCGATTTTATTCTTCTGTGCGATCTGATTGTGGTACAATCAGAATTTGATACATCCAGGTTAGTTTTTTCGATTCCAAAAATTACAAGATTTTGTGATATTTTAGTTTTCAAATTCAGATGGATCGATGGATTTGAAAACAAATAGTGAATTTTTTTTGTTTTAATTCGATCGGTGGAGAAGAAAAGAATTTTGATTCATTTAGTTTTATTTGTGACCAGTTTGTGGTGCAAACAATGGAGAACCAATTAGGCTAATACTTTTTCGATCTGAATACATTATTTTATTTTTTATTTTTCATCATTACTTTGAATCATCATATACATTAATTGAATCTGAATTTCATTTTAAATTCAAATACATGGGCTGTATCTTGATTTTCATGCATTATTGTGTACCATGTATGATCTATACAATCGTTTATGATTATGTATTTGTGTATAATTATGTATAATGTGTCATTCATCATATTTCTAGCTTTATATCAGTATTATTCGACTAATTCAGATTCAAGATTTTGAAATACACTGGATATTCACTTGTATGGAATGTGTATTTATTAATTCAAATTCCAAATACATTTGTATCTGAATTTGAATTTAGCCCATTTTTTAAGGTTGTTATTTTTATTTTTATGGATTTGATTAATGCATAGCTGATTAATGTGTAATTGCTTATTGTTGGCATTTTGAAGACCTTTTATGAATTTTCTGTGCATTTCTGAGTAGCATGTAGACATACTTGTTCATTTGGATTTTCAGATACATTATTGTCTCTTAATTGATAACATGTTGTTGATATTCTTTTTTTTTTCACCAAGCAATGATAGTGATTTTGTGGACACATGTGAAGACTCAATTCATTTTGTATGATATCAATGATTCATGTTCCATGGAAACTAGTTTGTTGAATGAATTGTTTATTGTGGCTGATCAGCAAAATGTAGAAGAGATTGTCTGAATGTCTGAATGCCTTTGGCTCAACTCCATTGCTGCAAATGTTTCAAATATTTTGTGCATTGTAGATCTGTACTAGGGATAGTATGCACAGTTTCTTCTTTTTTGAGCAACTCTGTCTTTTTTTTGCTTCTGCATAATTCGTAGAACATTCAGATGCAGTTAAAATGCCTAATACATTATCATGCATGACAATGTCGTTTCTATACGAACAGTGGACATGACACTGTCTTTTTGTGTATTAAGATATAAGTGTATCTTAAAAATCAAATCAAGAGTTTCTAAACAAATATCAGAGAGATCAAAACTATGTAAACCATCTATATTTCAGATACATATGAACAGCTAGATTGCACACAAATAAATGCTATCAGATGTTTTGTTTTTTCATATACAACTAAAGGATTTAGCCATGTTTTATATAACAATTTCATATACAGTTGATTCAGATACATACAATTTTTACAAGAAAATTAATCTATATTCATCAAGGGATTTACAAAAACTGTTAAGTAATCCAAAATATGAGTTTGAAGTTTTTAATACACAATACATTCTGATTCATGGCTACATGCTAATAGCATGTAATGTGATTATTGAGATTTCTGTTGTTACATAATTTCTTCAGATTCATATTTATTTGATAACAGGTTTTCAGATACATGTACAGTTGATTAAGATACATGGATTATTTACAAAAAAAAAAAAAGAAAGATAATTTCATCAAACAATGCATGTTAATTATCAAAGATAATATAATAATTCATGATCTACATGCATATGATATTTCAAACATTTTATTTGGCTACTGTTAATTGCTCGGTCAACCAGATTTTGTTTAACTGAATCATGAAACAATTGCACATTATATAAAATTTTTAAATACATGTATCTGACTTATGTTCTTATTTCATCAGAAGTGAAATATGCACACGACAAAACCCTAAAATATCAAAAAATGTAATTTCATTTTTCCTTTAATCTTGATACACTGGCAGACGAAGACAATGTATCAGAAAACAATTTCATAATATATTAGAGATTAATGACAATATACATAGATTTTTTTTGGATTCATCTGAATCACTGATTTCAAATCATTTTTTTGGATTTCAAATGCAAAGTATTTGAAACAATGATTATTCAAATGGATGTCAGATACAATCAGATTAACATGAGTCCAGATAACCGAAGAAAATCGTTTTATATCTTATTTTGAAAATCAAAGATTTCGTCTAATAAGAGGTGCAAAAAAAAAAACGCGACCTCTTTATCAAATACAAATGACCTGTTTTTTTGTAAAAAAAAAACAAATACAAAGCGACGGTGAAGTTTCGATTGCCGAAAGAAATTCATCCTTTTTCTTCGCTGTTGTTGACAGTTTGTTGGGAAGAGAATCAGATGGATTGAAATCTTGATCGCCTAATTTTTTTCTTCTTTTTTGTTCATATGGTTTTGCCCAAATCGGAACCCTAACATTCAAATTTTCTCGAAATATGTTACGTCGGGGAGATGAATTAATGGTGCGCTTTTTGTGGGATTTAGTTGCGATTTTAGTGAGGATATTATGCAATTTTTAAAATTATAAGAAGGGTAGTTTTGTCATTGACATTTTAGTGGTTTGAAAAAGTCAAATAAGGAACCAATGGGAGAGTGTCGCCTATTGGGGCTCACAAATGGGGCTTAATTTATGGGGCCTATGTAGTTTCTATTAATGGGGCATTAATATTATTGGTTTTGATTTTATGAAGTTTTTTATTTTTGTCTTTTTGAGTAGAGCATTTATAAATGTTGTCTATGGTTTACAAAATGAAGTTAAAAAATTGGGATAAAGTATGTTCTACCTTTTACCTAGAACAAAAATATCCTAACTTTTTCTCTCAAATGCGGATAATTGTCCATGCATTATCATTTTTTTTTCTATGGGATAACATATTTTTTAATCAAATTATTTCTTCATCCTAACCCCTTATCACATTGTCAACTAGGCTTAATAGATTTGCTATATTAGAAAATCTATGTGATGTTTTACATGTTAGACTCTCATAATATATCTCATATTTGAGAATAGTTACAGTCGTGCATATTTTCCTGTACCATTATATTTATTTAAAAATATGGATTTTTGCATATATACCCCTGTTAAATATTAATTTTGTCGTAATACCCTTGTTAAATTCCATGTTGCATCAATACCCCTGACAAATTTTAAGTTCGTGCATCCATGCCCTTAAGACAGACACCATTAAGAACCCTAGATGAACCATGATTAATATACTAACCACATGTGTAAAAATACCCAATTGCTCTCATATGTGTAACAAAAAAAAAGAGCTCAACCTAACCCAAAAAACAGAACACATTCGACCTCCCTCTCCCTGCACCGTCGCCAAACCCTAATCCCCTCTTTCATCCTCTTCTTTTCGGTGAAATCTTCATGAGGGGGCTTCGAAGGAGTTTCGTGAGATCTGTTGAAGGTCGGCTGGTCCCTAGAGCAACCGCAACATCTTCTCATCTGTTGGATTCCGATGCCTTTAACGAACCAGATCAACACAGTCATCATGCAGTGGTAAGTTTCACTCATTCACAGTTACAATTGATCTAATTTGAATTATTTTGATTGTTTGAATGATTTTTGGTGTATTGTCGCTGTTTTTGTAGTTTCCCCATGTTGTATTGTGTTTTTCTAATGTAAAAATTGTTATTTTACATGTTTTATTCATATATACATGCTATATGTGATTTGAAAAATAATTTTTGAATGATTTTACATGTTATATGCTGTTTTATTGGGGGGTTTGCATGATTTGAAATTAAGAGCTTGAATAGGTACTTAGGGATGATATTTACATGTAATATGCTATTTTTTTTGGGCTTGCATGATTTGAAATTATGAGCTTGAATTGAATGGTATTTAGGGTTGATATTTACATGTTAAATGGTATATGTTGTTATGAGCTTGACTTGAATGGTATTTACATGTTATATGTTGTGTTTTGGGGAGGAGGAGGGGTTTGAATGATTTGAAATTATGTGCTAGAATTGAATGGTATTTAGGGATGAGGACCATTCATTTGAGAGGATGTTTGTTGCATTTGGAGCATGTATTCAGGGATTTTTAAAAGGTTGTAGGCCATTCATTGGGCTAGATGGCTATCTCCTGAAAAGTATTTGGGATCATTGCTCTCAGCCACATCAATGGATGGCAATTGTGGGCTGTTCATTGTTGCATTTGCAATTGTTGAGGGGGAGAATGGAAACAGTTGGATGTGGTGCTTGAATTGCTTGCATGATGTCATTGGACATGTAGATGGACTGGTCTTTATGTCTGATAGGGGGAAGGGGCTAGATGATGCTGTGAAGCAGGTATTTTCAAGAGCTGAGCACAGAGCTTGTGTTAGACATTTGTACAAAAAATTTAAGAGAAAGTACCCAGGAGAGCACTTAGAGAGACTGGTTTGGTCAGCAGCCAGGTCTTATACTATTCAGGGCCACTTTGATTACATGAGACAGATAAAAGAAGTGTCTAAGGATGCACACAACTACCTCTTGTCTGAGAAAGACCATTGCTGGAGCAGATCCATGTTTGGCACGACTGCCAAGTGCTGTCACTTAACAATCTTGCTAAGTCATTCAATGCCTTTCTGGGGGATGACACGGCCAAACCAATAATCTATTGTATTGATGCAATAAGGGTAAAGATTATGACAATGATGAATAAAAGAATAATGGTTGCTGAGAGATGGAAGGGAGTGTTAGTTCCTGAGGCACACAAACAGTTAATGGAACTCAGTAAGAACAAGGGCATGTATGATGTACAGAGGTCATCTGTTGATAGGGCTGAAGTGGATGGTCTAGAAGGAAGATGGGAAGTCATTTTGTCTCAGAGGAACTGTAGTTGCAAAAAATGGCAAGTCTCAAGGATGCCCTACAATCATGCTACAGCAGTCATAGCACATATGAGAAATGCAAGATGGGAACACTGTTGATGAATGCTACACTGTTGCAAGGTAAATTTTCTTTATTTACTCTATTTGTCAACTAATTTTAAAGTCACATTGATGCTTATATGCCACTAATGACTGATATGTTTATTCACATATACAAGGCAGCATATGCCCTTCCCATTTTCCCATTACCAGACAAGTTCATGTGGGCATCCCAAGAATTACAATACACTATGAAGCCTCCAAGATGCATAAGGCCACCAGGCAGACCAAGAAAGAAGAGGATAAGACCACATGATGAAGAGTCAAGGTCTACAAAGATTAGAAGGATCATAGATGTGCAAGGTGTGGAGGACTTGGACATCATAAAAAGACCTGCAAGAATCCACCAATGCAAGTAGCTCTGGACAGAGTTCAGATGGGCCATCCACTGATGCTTCTAGGTATTAATTAATCAGTTCTCAACACACCTCAATTAAATTGTATAGCCTAATATCTTATAAATGTACACTTTATTATGTAGTTCTCAAAGGAGGGTAGACCTAGAGGGTCAAGCCGAACAGCAGGAAGAGGAACAGGCAGAGCAGTGAGAGCAAAGGAGGTGGCTGGTTTGAACCCTCATGGTGGTATGCAAACAGTTGGGAGAGGGACTACAAGGGATTTTTGTGATGATGATCCAATCATAAGAGGACCTGGGAGAGGATATGGATCATGGATGTTCACTTATGAATCATGTAGTCAATAAAATACTCATAACTCAATGCAATAAAAGGCAGTTAAACTAAATTTTTTTGTTTATATCTCACAGATGGTCATGCTAGGGGTTTCATGGGACTTAGAGGGAGGAGGCCACCCAGAAGCCATCGAGAAGATCATGCCACTTTTGACATTTGAAAATTGGGACTTAGTTTTGAAAGATTGAAATTTGACTTAGGGTGCGTTTGGTTGCGCGATTGCGCTGCGATTGCGATTGCAGGAAGTTGCGTTTGTAATCGAGCAACCAAACAGTTTTGTAATAGCAGTTTTAAACCCAACGATTGCAGGCAAATAGTGTCTAAAAGCTGCGATTTCAAAAGCTGAGAAAGTAAGCTTCCTGCAGAATCAGGCTTGCAATCGCAGATTCCTGCAAATCAGTTTTGCAACCGCGCAGCCAAACACACCCTTAGTGTATTGCAGTGTGTTATGTACTTCTATATGTTGTTGCAAACAATGTTAAGTGTTACTTTTCATGTCATGTACTTCTGTAGATGTTATTCCAGGTGCAAAGTATTGATGAATGTACTCTTATATGTTGTTCTATGTACTCTTACATGTTATTCCAGGTGCAATTGTTGATGATTGTATCTTATATGTTTATGAGTGTACTCTTATATGTTATTCCAGGTGCCATTGAATGAATGCTGAGTATAAGGTCCTTGTCATGGTTTCCAAGTTTTGGTCTAACAATCATAACAAACATGTACTTCCAGAACTTCACATAAACATTGGATGAAAAGTTATACATACTGGATTACAACTGATTAAAAAACAAATTTAGGATTGTTTCTCCATCCAATCAAACTACATGAAATATTTAACAACTATGATCAAAATAAGTATGTGTAAATACATCTAGAAGCCCCCACAAGCTGAAGACCTCTTCATTTTTTCCATTGATTGTTTCATCTCTTTCAATTTCTCCTCCATTGACTGATTTTTCTCTTCAAACAACCCCATTTGGCTCTCCAATGCCTTCATTTTCACCACCATAGCTTCCTCAAGCATATCAATTTTCACCCCAACAGATTCTTCAAGCATGTCCATTTTCACCCCCACAGATTCCTCAAGAATGTGAATTTGCTTTTCCAAATCAATTGAATTATGGTGCATGTCTTCAACCCAAACACAAAAATTACAATCACCAGATTTCTGAAAATGAAAGTTAGTTTTAGCATTTAATCAAACATGTGATATACATACATATACACACCAAATCGAACTGAATAAACGTAATTACATTTTATAGATCTTACCCCCCACTGAACACATTTGTAGAACTTCTTCCCCTTGGTCAATTCTTGGTAGAGGCCCAAACCTTGCAAGCAAGCCGCAATAGCAAGAAGGGTTAGGTAGGTTATTCACCATTGATGAAGATTGGGATGAAAAACTTATTGTATGCGTTAACAATGGTGGATTCAGAATTTTAAAAAAGAAATGGTTCAAGGTGAAGGTAAAGGTGAGAGAAAGTGGGGAAGTTGTTGGGGGTTTTGTCACAGTTCAATTGAGGAAGACAGGAGCAGAAATGGGATTTCACAGGCAACTGACGGAGAGAAAACGGAACAAACAAACCATAGCTCACGGAACATAACCCGAGGGGCATAGATACACTAACTTAAAATTTATCAAGGGTAATGATGCAAAATGGAATTTAACAGGGGTATTACGATAAAATTAATATTTAACTGGAGTGTATATACAAAATCCCTTAAATATATATATAATTCAAAGCCGATTATCTATTACTTATCTATTAAAAGGATTCTGTGACCCAGTATTTTCATTTTCCATTTTATCCTTTAAACAATTGATCAATTACTAATGTATCCATTAATTTAAATTTTAAAATATATAATAGATAACTACATGATAGATATATCTATTACTTATCTATTAAAAGGATTTTGTGATCCAATATTTTCATTTCCCAATTTATCATGTAATCAATTATTTAATTACTAATAGTAGTAAATTTACTTAAATTTTAAAATTATTCATTGATACAATCTAATCTATCTAATAAGATTGATATGATATGTTAGGATATGAAAATATAGGTTTGACTGAGTTTGATTTAAGATAAACTTATTTATTTTTTAAGATTAATTTGTATTAAAATTATCCATTGATTTTCTCAAAATATTCTAATTTGATATAATATTAGATGTTACATGCAGGAATACTATTTAAATCACATGTTATTGGGGTTTTTTTTAAAGAAATAAGTTTTTTTCCAAAATAAAACGAGTATCTTCCTTTTTATGTTTTTTTAATTATTATGATCTTTTTTTTAATTGAAGAGATAATTTTTTTATCTTTTTATTCTTATGACCTTACATTTTATTGTATTTTTTTATTTTTTCAGATGAAGGAATTGGAGTACGTAGTTCATGAAGAGAAGTATCACTTCAATAAATAAAAAAATGAAGGTAAAAAGAAATAAAAAAAATAAAATTATTTTTTGTGTTTTATTTATAATATTATTGTATATTTTTATGTGGGTGCTGATTATTAATTATTTTATTTTTAAATAATTTTTCAATGAATAATTTTGTTCGATTATGCTACATGGAAAACCCATAACTATTAATATGTGTTTCATTTTAATTTATTTGAATTGTGTTTTAGGATTTCATAAACATAAAAGTTATTTAATCATTTTTTTTATCTTTTATTATTATGATCTTTTATTTTATTGTATATTTTTAGTTGAAGGGATTGAGGAACGTTCATGAAGAGAAGTACCACTTTAATAGGAAATGAAGATAAAAAGAAAAACAAACTTTTTTTTTTGTGTTTTGTTTATAATGTTATTTGAATATTTTTATGTGGGTGTTGATTATTAATTATTTTATTTGAAATAATTTTTTAATGAATAATTTTGTTTGGTTATGCCACAATGGAAAAACCCATACTATTATTATGTGTTTTGTTTTAATTTATTTGAATTATGTTTTAGGATTGTATAAAGATAAAAGTGTTTTAATCATTTGATCGATGTATATAGGAGTTATATATTTGATGAATTAATTCATGCCTATAGGAGTTCTATGCTTCAAAACGTAAATGGGTGTAAGTGTGTATGTGTGTGTTTTGTTATTTTATGTTCTTCTTTTAATTGCATGACTTATTTTATTTCAAGTGTTTCGATAATTTTCAACTAATTAAATATCAGTTATTACATGAGATCATCTTTTATTCTTGAAGATTACAACATTTCTATGGCAGATTTTTGTTTTCAAGCAAATATTCTTCGCCTACATATCAGTAGATTAGTTTTTTTTTCATTTAATTAAATTTTTTTTGAAAACTTAATTTAAATAATCTGTACAGATATAGAGCAAACATCAACATTGTTATGTATTAGTTTGATTTACTTTTTCAGTTATCTAATCTAATAATATCTTATATTAATTTGATTTAAATTTTAAAATTATTCAATGATACATAAGATTTGAATAATATTATTTGTTAGATATCTATATTATTTCGAATTGATAGATGCACTTACTTTTTATTAGTATTAATATTTTTAGTATTCTTCTACCTTAAAAATATTGATGAGTCTTTCTTTATTATATTATTTTATTAGTATTTGATACAATAAATCAATGTGTCCAATGTTTTTCTTCTTTTAATGAGAACTTGTGATTGATATTTCATTTATTATATATACGCATGTTATTATCTTTGTACATATTAAATAAAATAGATAACATTTTACATTGTTTTTATAAACGCATTATATATAGATGATGTTTTATATAAATTTATGTAATATCATTATTTTTTATTTATATATATTTTTGTGAATGTTATACCTCGTGCTTTAGCACGTGCATGAAAACTAGTATATCTTTAAGAACTTTCTCGTGTTGCAAAATAAACTGAAAAAAGGAGACCGGGTGTAACATTTTATTTAACTATTTTATTTAAATTATATGGTACCAAAAGTCATGATAACACTACAAATTGCCAATCAACTAGATGCAAAAGATCATCTTCTTTATAAATAAAAAATAAAACAAAAATACAATCCACAGTTCAATTAATAAAAAAATTCATTAAAATTATATATTGGTTTCAAACGATACTATTTAAATAAAAGATAGAAATCTGATATTTTTATTTTTATTTTTTTAAAAAAAAAACTGACATTTTTTTGGGATAACAGAAAAATCTGGAAGAGGGATTATTTGATTATATCTTATTTAATGACTGATATGCCCCTCATTGTTACTGAAAATTACAAACAACTGTCATACGTGTGTCACGTGAATCGCCGGTAAAGTTACCTTCTCTTCCGAACAGGCGAAGCCTATAAAAACCCTAACATCTCCCCCTTCAATTCTCTCTCATCCATTCAATCTTCGATTTTTCTTTTTTTTTTCTTTTTTTGAGTTCCATTAATGGCGAAATCCGAGAATCCGAAGCCGTTCAAATCGTCTCGTCTCACCAGAACCGTCGATCACGACTTCGACCTGGACTCCCTCCCCTCGCTCGAGAGGTTCCGCCTCTACGAGACCCGAGCAGTAACCGATCCCTCTCTCGATCTCACTCGATCAGTCAATCTTTGCTTTCTTTTCAAAAAAAAAAAAAAATGATTTTTTTGGGGTTTTTAGAGGTTCTACCTGATCGGGTGTGACCGACGGAAGCGCAACTACCGAGTGTTGAAGATCGACCGGTCCGAGCCGTCTGATCTCAGCATCAGCGAGGACCCGTCTCGTACACCCTGCCGGAGGTGAAGAACCTCCTCCAGAGGATCGGTGAGGGCAACCGCTCCACTGGAGGTCTCGCCTTCGTTTGCAAGGCTTACGGAATCACAGGTTTGAATTGTAGATGTTCTTTCTTTTTTTTGAATTTTTAGGGTTTTTTGTGATTTAATTGGGGTTTTTGTGTTGTTTTAGGGTGCATTAAGTTCTTGGAGTCGTATTATTTGATTCTGGTGACGAAACGGAGGCAGATTGGGTGTATATGTGGGCATGCGATTTATAGCATCGAAGAGAGCCAATTGATTACCGTGCCTCACTCGACGATACAGTCTGATGTCGCGCACTCCAAGGCGGAGCTCAGGTTTTGTCACGCTTTCTCTTTTACTTTAAAATTGTGAGCAGGTATTGTGTTAATAGTTGAATTAGTGGATTATGTTGTTGTGATTTTTTAAAGCTGAAGTTGTTTTTAATTATGTCAATATTTAGTGAGTTTTATGTTAGTGATTTTTTTTCAGATTAAGGATTGATGTAAGGATAGAATTTGATATGGTTTAGTTGGGCAGAGGAAGTCTGAATAACTGTTCAGCTGAACACAGGATAACACCTATTCCAGAGTAAGGTGGAGTAGGATTGTTCTGCTTTTTCACTACCCTTTATCGTATGGATAAAGACAAAATATTTTATTCATTTTGAATAAAATAAATGCCAACAAAATGATTGAATAAATTAAAACTAGTTTGAGTAACAATTTCATTCCACACTGTTCTATTACATTACCAGATTGGGACCAAACATTTGAATTACTTCTTTATTTCATTTGATGAGTTTTTCCAGGCTGACTTTCAATTGTAACAAATTGTGGTGTTTTGAGGGGATTACTGTTTTAGGACGGGGTATGTGGTTTTCTTGCAATCCTTGGAATGTGTGACTGAACCCTTAATGTGTCTATATAAATATCCTTTATATGGTCTTTGGTGATACAGCAATGCATTGTCTGCCTGCTTGTTGGGTACAGAATCAAGTGGAGCTCACTTTGAGCCTAGACATTTCTGAAATCACCTGGTGATTTTTTTTTCCGGGATTAACATGACTTACATTTCTGAAGTCACATGATGATTCATTTTTCGGGTAACATGACTTGTTCAAGTCCCTGTTAGTGTGTTATTTAGTTCAAGATTTAGGAAATTGGAAAGGTCTGTAGACAACGATGATGCCAGTATGGGCACAGGTTCAATTGTGTCCACGACAATAATGGACTGCCAGATGGAGAGGTCTTGGGGAACATATTGTTGTTGGGTCACTCTGATAGTTTGTGTATTTTTGTAGGTGGATGGGACACTTTGTGAAATCCCCTTGCCTTGCTTGATCATGCTCTAGTTCAACTAATCCACCATGACAACTCTTATCATAATTTACTTGTGAAATAATGAGGTCTTGTTTGTTTGAAAGAGACAGGAAGTTGAGTCTGGTGGAGACTGTTTATTGAGAAATCCAGCTCCTGGAAGATGCAAGAAAGATGAAGCTAATGTATCAAACAAGATTGTCATAAGTATCTAATATTTCATACCTCACTTATCTTATAAAGTTATAAAATTGTTTCCACTTATAAGTTTGTATTAGAAAAGATTTGTTGGTTCTTTACTTTTACTTTGTGTGGTTTTACATAATTTTTTAGTAGTTTGTAAGCGATACGAAGTTGATCTTCTGCTGTACAGAAACTAGTGCATGCTCCATATATTGACCATCAGTCTGAAGCATGATTTTTTTGAGGAATAATCCCTCACTATTCCTTGTAACACAACTCTGACATATCCAATTATAATATTGAAAATTATTTTCCTTATTGCAGGTACAAGAAGCTATTGTCTAGTGTTGATCTCACAAAAGATTTTTTCTACAGTTATACATACCCCATCATGCAAAGTTTACAGAAAAATGTTTATGCAATGGGTAAGGAAGGGATGCCATATGATAACATGTTTGTATGGAATTCGTATCTTACTCAACCAATTCGATCGAGGTGCAATAATACACTTTGGACAATTGCATTGGTCTATGGGAATTTCAAACAGGTGATCTATTAGTGCACTTTTGGTTTTATGAAATTCATTTTCTAGATACATTGATGAGACTATAATTTTACATGTGTACGTGTGTGGAACTTAGGTTGTTCTATAAAAAAGATTGTGTATCCTTTAATGACCAAATTTTCCTATTTTACAGTTTAATTGTCATAAAAACAATCATGAAGATTTTCTTGTTTTAGTTTACTCAAAATTAGATTAGATATAATCTTTTTTGGGCTTTCGATGTCCGGATATTAGGTTAACACTGTCACTCTTCATCTAGAGTTCAGATTCTCCATGGATTCCCTTGTCTCAAGCCAAAGATTCAAGCAAAACTGCAATAGAAATGTCTTGTAGAACATTTTCCTCTACCGTTAACTTCAAATATACATCTTTCCTATGATGGGCATTATTCCTACTCTGAACATTTCCCTACTTTAGGCATTTTTCCTATGATGAATAGATGATGGAATGCCTACCATTAATTTAAAAAAATAAAAATAAAAATACATCTTCATTTTTGGTGGCATTACATGCATTTCTTATGTTCTTCCTCACTGGACTCAATGCTCTTCATTCTATTATTCTATTGAACCATCATAATTGTTTTTATTTTTATATTTATTTTGCAAAATGATCTTAATGTACTGGGATTTAGATATGTTGGATCCTTGTACCCCTTTTTCATGGGAAAGTATTTTATATCCTGCCATATTCTAAATACTCTGAGTTTTTTAATGAAGTATTATATTACATTTATCTTTCAACTCCACTCTAGTTATTGCATTATGAGGGTTAAAGTATTGCTTTTGTTCTTTATGGTGGCAGGTCCGGTTGTCAATTTTTGGACGGGTATTTAGTGTAACACTCATTTCTAGACGATCTCGGCATTTTGCAGGGACACGGTAAACTTCATTGCAAGAAAAAAAATATTTATATGAACTACTTAATGAATCTGGCTGATTATTTGTTTAATATTCATGGCAAAGTATGACTAATTGGAATGAGTACGAACTACACATGCTTTCATTTTTGGGGGCTTCGTGCTATCCCCTTGATCTGATTGACCAATGGTATAGTACAAAGCCCTATTTTGGAGAAGGCAATATTGTATATTCATGTCCTATTTTCTCTTTCTGATTTATTTTCTTCACAACTTTGTTATCAAATGGATTGCTACTGGACATTTTAGTTGTTTCTTATCCTTCGAGGATCAAAATAAATTCTATCAGATAATTTAGAAATAGACATATCACTAATACGATTTGGGATGTTCAGTTATTTGAAGAGGGGAGTGAATGACCGAGGCTGGGTTGCGAATGATGTCGAAACAGAACAAATTGTTCTTGATGAAGACCTTGGGTCATGCAAGGCAAAAATGAGTTCTGTTGTACAGATGCGGGGATCAATCCCTCTTTTCTGGTCTCAAGAGGCTTCTAGATTTAGTCCCAAACCTGACATAATATGTAAGTGTGATGTGTTTGTGCAGCCTTATAGTCAGTACTCCATGTTCCAAGTATCTTTGCTCTTGCATTTGTAGATAAATTGATGATGTTTATTTCTGTTCTCTTGTCATGTTGTGTGCCTTATCTATTGATGTTCATCTTTGTATATGAACCAGAACGTTAAATTTCCAGAGACTTAAAATTTTTATATTTTTTTATTGATCTCAGTGCATAGATATGATCCCACATATCAAGCGACCAAATTGCATTTTGAAGACTTGGCTAGAAGATATGGAGATCCAATTATTGTGCTAAGGGTGCGTTTGGTTGCGCGATTGCAAAACTGATTCTGCAGGAATCTGCGATTGTAAACCTGATTCTGCAGGAAGCTCACTTTCTCAGCTTTTTGAAATCGCAGTTTTTGGGCACTATTTGCCTGCAATCGCTGAGTTTAAAACTGCGATTACAAAATTGTTTGGTTGCACGATTGCAAACGCAGCTTCCTGCAATCGCAATCGCAGCGCAATCGCGCAACCAAACGCACCCTAAATCTAATTAAGGTTGGTAACTGGAGTTCATTCAGATTCCTTTATTTGAATTGTGAAATACAGACGACCAACATATGTTACTTTGTGGTCTTCAGCCTTCTCGTTCTTTAATTTTAGATGACCAACTTATGTTCATTTAGATTCTATTGAGTGCTTGAACTATTTAAAATGACCTTCAGAATGCAATGCCTTTGTTTTAGGTCAAACTGTTTACTGAAAATTCTCTCAATTAGGAACATATTACACATGTCAGTCAGATATGTATAAATGATTAATGTGCTAGCTTCAATAATATGGTTGCCAGAATTTATGCTGTATGCATTACTGAAAGTCAAGTGGAGCCAAGGTTATAACTATCCAGGTTTTATTGTGTATATGCACCTGAAGTTGAGCGTTATAACCCTGTATACTATATAGGTAACAATTTGACCTCATGGAGCTCTTATTGATTTTCCTCTTAACACTGATAAGGGGTGTGCTACCTCAGATGCATACGTCCAATTCAGCTAAGCATTTCATGTGTACTTGACCCAAATATTATTGAATTTACAACAAATGTTGATTCCTTGTAATTTGACTAGTTGAATGAATGTTGCAGACTGTGGAGAAAAGGCCTCGTGAAATGATGTTACGGCGTGAATTTAAAAATGCCGTTGGATATCTAAATGAAATTCTACCTAAAGAAAGTCAATTGAAGTTTATTCACTGGGACTTCCATAAGTTTGCGAAAAGGTTGGTTAAGCGTATGCGTTTATCTTCTGGAGATAGAGGAAAACTGTTGCTTCCTATGGGCTAATTGCTCTTTTATTTCTTTTAATAGCAAGTCCGCCAACGTTTTGGCTGTTTTGGGTGCAGTAGCAAGGGAAGCACTTGACTTAACTGGGTTCTACTATAGTGGTAAAACTGCTGTGGTAAAAAAGAAAGCAACACAACTCAGTCGAACGAATACTGGAAGGTACTTGCTTCTTTACTATTGTGGCCATGAAAAATTTCTATAGTACTTTTTATATGGAAGAACTGAAGAAGTTTTAATTCCATCTTCCTATTCAAACGAATTTCTATTATGGTGATTATTTTTATTACATGTTGTTCTGGAGATACTAAATGGTATTCTAGATAGCTTCCTGCGATTATTTTTTTGGTAGGATTTTTAATCTTCTTTAGAAAGATAGTCACTTACTTTACGATAGGTCTATCTTGCAGGGATCCTTCTCTTGGAGATATCAGAACCAATTCAGGTGACCTTGTCAGATAACAAGCATCAATGAATCTTTGAATTCTTCAAGGGAGTTTAATAAGAAAGTCAGTATGGACAGAAGCATTAGCAGTCCTCATTACCAAAGTGGAGTTCTGCGTACTAACTGCATAGACTGCTTGGATCGTACAAATGTTGCCCAGTATGCTTACGGCTTGGCGGCTTTAGGTCGTCAACTTCATGCGATGGGTTTGACAGATGTTCCTAAAGTAGATCCCGACAGTAGCACTGCAGCAGCTTTGATGGATATGTATCAGAGTATGGGAGATGCACTTGCTCAGCAATATGGAGGCTCTGAAGCACATAATACTGTGTGGTTTCTATTATACTCAACTCAAAACTTATAATTCTCTCTTTTGTCAAATTTCAAATCTCCTACATGAGATATTTCAAAAAATAATTTGAATTGATTTTTTACACATAGTTAGCTCTTGGGAATAATTTATTTTTTGTGTTTTAGGTCTTTCCTGAGAGGCAAGGCAAATGGAAGGCTACTACCCAATCTCGTGAGTTTCTGAAGTCTATCAAGCGGTACTACAGCAATACTTATACAGATGGTGAAAAGCAAGATGCGATAAATCTGTATGTACACTTGCTATTGCATCATTTCATTTGTTTTAGTTGATTACATAGTTGTCTGGGCGGCTAGGTGAGCCTAGGCAGTGGCTAACCGCCTAGCTGCCTAGGCGGCGCTTAATTAAGATTTTATTATTTAAATTGGTAATTATATTAAAGTTATTTATCTGTTTATCCATTCTTTAATTTTTCAGGAATACTACTTATAATGAAGAAATGTTATTTATAAATAAAGAACACATGGAAGTAATTTATTGGTGCATGTCCATTTCAACAAATTAATATAATCTAACCGTAGTGGCATTAAAGAAGGAGAAAAGGGGGAAGAGATTGAGGGAGAATGAGATAAGAGTTCAGAAATTTTGAAGAAAGATAGGAGGGAGAGATAAAAAAATCAATAGAGACTCACTTGGGACTGGGAGAATTCGTTGCATCGTCGACCGCAGGGTAGGTGATGTTTCAATCTTTCGATCGTGTTTTTTTTATTTTGTCTTTTATTTTTTAGGCTAGGCGAGGGATTGGGCGGGCTAGGCGTGATTTAGGGGGGTAGGCGGACCCAGGCGCCCGCTTAATTAACATGCTATCAGGCGGGCGGTCGCCTAGGTCTATCTGGACCGCCTAGTCGCCTAGGCGGCGCCAGACAACTATGGTTGATTATTTATGGCTTGCAGATGGATTATATTTTGGTTTCTGGTTTTCACTGACCATCATTTGATGAGAATCCTTTTATGGTGATATTACCAGATTCTTGGGCTACTTCCAACCGCAGGAGGGAAAAACTGCTCTTTGGGAATTGGATTCAGATTATTATCTCCATTCTGGTATAATACCTGATGATTCTGAGGAGTAAGTTCTATTTACTGAGCATTTCAGTAATTATAGTAAATGATTATCCCTTTCATAAAATTTTGTTCTGTTATCAGTATCTTTTTTTTCTCTTTCTTTTTGGGTTCTGGAAGTTCTAATAATTGGATTTATGTCAGGCTACCAGGGGTTGAGGTACCTGTGATGGGAAATGGAATCCCTCCTTTAGCACCTGTTCCTGCTTGTAAAGAAGATTTCTTGCGAACAAAACTGACATCATTTGCTAAACTCATAGAGAGAACATGTAGTGCAATAAAGAATGTAAGGCTTTTCAGTGAGCCTGATAGAGCAGGTGGTGCAGTGAATTCTGGGGTAGCTCCAGATGCAGCGTAAATCTCTCTCTCTCTCTCTCTCTCTATGTATATATTATTATAATATTTAATATCTGTCTCTATAAGGGAATTTGAAGATGTATATGTAACTCAACTGAAACTCTTCTTCCATGTGGTTCTACATTTGCAGCAGTTCTTAATAACTGCATTTTTATACAGTGAAATACAGCTCAAAAGTCCAAATTGGCTATTCGGTCATAGAAAAGACGAAGGAAATGATTCTGCCCCTAAAATTGCTGCCCAAGAAAATGTTGGTGAGCCTCATGTTGAATCAAGCATCGATGCTCTCTGTGACTTACTCAGTCTCAAATCTCTTGGTGATATCTTTGAGGAGGATATCTTCCAGAGGTACTTGTTGGTAAATTATACCCTCATATGATTACGATATGCAGAACTTCAGAGATAGATCAAACAATATCTATTTCATGCATTGAAGGATCAACAATATCTGATGTGTATTTTTGAGTTTAAAAAATCTAGAGTTGGGCTAGAGAAGCAGCCTATAATGGCTTGTCTGAGTTGCACAGCTTAGCTGATTTACCCATTTGTTAATATGCATATCTAGGGCTTTAACAATGGATGACTGAGGGGATGTGCAACTATCATGGTTGATTAATATAAAAGGCAATCTATATCTCAAGCTTGAATTAAAAAAACTGTGTGGGTTTGAGTGGTGTAGTAACTCGTCAAATCCATAATACACATATGGGCAGAGAAGATAAAGTAGAACAAATTATAGACTGAAGCTTTGGTTTTCCAGGTACCTTACAATAACATTGGCTGATGAACCCAAAGATTGGTACTGCGGCAAGTTGATGTATTATCAAGATGAAAACAGCGAAGCGTACAAACACTATGCAGCGCTTTGTCAGGTATCAAGAACTCTGGTTTATTATTTATAAGTGCAGTTTATGTTTTTTTTTTCATGCTTATGTGGTCATTGAAGTGAAAAAATAGCAAGGCCATATTCAAAAATGAATAAACAGATTGATCCTATGCATCTTTTATTTTAAATTTTTTTGAAAAGAGGGGAAAATCTTATTAAAAAGAAACCCCGGATAGAAGGAGACGAGATGCATCATGATGAGTCTTACCAGAGTGAGTTAATTGATTTTCAATGGAGCAGATGCGGCTTAATTTCAAATGATAAACAAGAGATATACATTTTCACTTTTCATTGCTGAATCTAACAGGGACCTGCCTTGGATTACCTGGGGATCGACCCCGAGAAGGGGAACCACTACGAGTGCGCGCTGCGAGTCAGCCTCGACGACCACCACGATCACCAAAAGCGCGTCGAAGCGGAGATGGAGAGAGCACTCGGGGAGTACGACGAGATCGGGTCGGACCTGGGGATCTTCCGGTGCCACAAGGCCTTTCCGGGGGACCCGAGTTGGCTCACCAGATTGATCATTGAGAGGAGAGTTTGACCCTGCTACAGGGGAAGAGGAACCACAGCTTGCAATAACACCAGGTCCAGGTTTTATCTTGTCTTTATTTTTATGTGCACCTGTTATTTTTGTATATATGTTGGTGTGATGTGCAAAATATTCAACCATTCTTTGCCTATTGGAAAATGTTAGTGACAGTCAACTCTTATTATGGTTTCTTTTGCAATCTTAATTTGTTATGCCTTCGACCAAAAAAAATGAAAAAGAAAATTGAATGCATACATTCTTTTTCCCCCCTAATCGGCTAAGCTTTTCAATCGAACGGATATGATTGAATACATTATTATCATATCTATATTAATTTTTCATATTTGAATCTCTCGGATACGAATCGGATACGGATATGTTTCGGATAATTGACATGTTTAAATATTAACATTAAATTGGATATTGATAATCAAATAATATATTAAAGAGACATGAAAATTTAAAATTCAGATTTCTCCTTTTTAAGATATCATACATTGAAAATTTAATAATAATATAATATATCATAATTGTGATTAATTATACAAGATAAACAAATATGAATAATATATAATACAATTTTTTTTTTTTTTGAGATATGTCGGATTCGGATATTTTTAAATCAGATATGCTGATATCTATATCCATATCCGTACCCGATGCTCTGGATGCTCTGGATCTTTGAAATATCGGATATTTCTGATTTTTCAGATACATATTCGAATTTTTTTGGGGCTGCACCTGTTATTTGTGTATTTGTTGTGTGGAAAAATTCAACTATTCTTTACCTGTTGCAAAGCGTTAGTGACAAACATTCTTATATTTACTTTGCAAATTATTTTATTTTGAAAGTTAAAATGCCTGTCGAGTGTAATACATAATTCCATTAAAAAATGAAGATGAATGCATAGATTAATTCTTTTTTCCTTATCGAGTATATATTCTTCTCATGAAGACTTTGTATATATTCAGATTGCTGCACCTTAGAAAAATGGGAAATTTTAATGAATGGCTCTATATTTTATACATTAGACTGAGCTGTGAAATTTAAAGAAAAAAAAGTAACATGAGCTTTGAAATAATTTAAAAGAAAAACAAAGCAAGCCAAATAACTTAGGTGGTTGCAAAGGATTGGTCGACTTTCTTTTGTTCGTGGCATCCGCCCTGCCACCTCTCCAGTCACCACCGTCTCCACCCCTTCACCTCCTCCAGCCGCCACCCTATCTCCCCCTCCCCCCTTTCTTTCTATTGATGTGAAAAAACAAATTCTATAAAAATATCATCGTTTATAATGTTATTTACAAGAAAATCAGTTCATGCACATTTAAATTTCCGTTGAATCATCTATGTGACATCCATTGGTTGGTTAACATAGAGATTCTCAATTGACCCGAACCCACCATCGAAAAAAATTTGGGTGGTAGGTTTAACATAGGGGCTGGGGATTAGTTGCTCCAAAGAAATGAGTTGTGAAACAAAAACAGAGTAAAAAAAAGGAAAAAATAATTATGAGTCCCTCATAATACCCCCATATTAATTTTAAGTCCTTGCAACTTTTCAACTTAATAATAAGTCTCCAAGTACCAATCCCTATCAAGTTTGGGTCATTGTTATAATGGGAGGGGTAACCGCCGTTAACTTTTTCCATTTTGCCCCCATTCAATCGAGTTCTTTTTCAGTGGAGGGTTGAGGGGCTTAAAAGTGGGCCGGCATGCTAATACTCCTCAAATTAAAGCTCGTCAATTGAAGTAAAAATGCTAGACGTTCTCGTTTTGAGAAGAAAGGAGTGTTGGAGGACCCTTCTCAATTTATAGAGCGGTCTCACTTACCGTGTGTAGGCGTGTATGCTCTTTTAGCCGCATTTCCATAAGCGATTTTTACTAGCCATTGTGAGCTTTTGGGAGATAAACAGGTGCTATTTAATTATAAACAGTAGACAAAAAAAAATTAAATTAAATTAAATTAAGATAAATTAAATTAAATCAAATAAAGTCAAATCAATTCAAATCAAATATTAAGTCAAATCCAAATAAACCACCCACTCCTTTATAACCACTCACTCTCTCATTGCTCTATAGGAGGGAGAAAGGAGCATGGGGCAAGAAGAAAGAAAAGTTCACCCAAAAAAAAAAGAGGAAGAGAAAGAAAAGAAAAGAAAAGGTGGAGAAAATTCAAGTGCGAGAAAGAAAAACTCTCTAAGGCTTCTACGTTCTTCAAGAACAATCTTCGCTCTGTTCACGAAGGGAAAGTCCATAGAAAAGAAGATCAAACTAAGTTACTTCAAATCAAATTTCAAGTCAAGAAATTCGAGAAAAGATGAAGAGTCGAGCATTGCTAGTCATAGACAACAAGGCACCAAGCCTAAAGGATCATGCACCGCAAGTCTCTTTTTCTCTTTTAGATTATTCCCACACTTGTAAATCCCCGTAGTTGTAATTCTAAAAAAATCTCGTAAAAGGAGATCGAGGCTCAGATGATTAAATAGATCGAGTTGCACCCACTTTTGTATTTTGATTCCTCTCGGAGCATATCTTTAAAATTGTGAAAACATTTTTGTTTGCTACAAATATGTATCCGTTTGGATCCATAAATGTCATCAAACAGCTAAATACCATTCTTTTTACTAGCTCTCGGGAAATTCCTTTTGGGGAGTGGGGATGGGGAGGGTAGGTATTCAACTATTAATCGTGTCCATTTGGATTCCAAAATATCAACTAACAAGAACATACCATTCTTCACCCTGTAAATCATATCCCCTCCCTTTCAAGCTCTCTCTAACTAAGCCCTCACTTCTTAAAAGATTCTCAATTTCCCAGGATAACATTCTTGAAGTAGTTCTTAAAAATCTTCGAAAGTTTTCAGTGATTCTAAAATCTCGTGGAGGTTCTTGAATACGTTGAAGAACATTAGAGATTTTTTCTTATTCTTAAAAACTTTTAGAGATTCTTTGGAGCCTATTTGAAGGAGGTTCTTGAGAAGCTCATCAGTGCTTTGCATATTTCTATTCTATTTTCAAAATAACAATTGCACAACATCTTCTAGTGGAACAAGCAACAATCATGCCCAGTTAGACATATCTCTAGAGATCTTGGAAATATGTAAATATAGGATTCAATGTTCATTATGTCTCCAATATGTTTCCACTAGTGGGCTTACTCTCTTTAAAATGCACACGATTAAGTTGCCTAATTCCCATGCATGTCCATGTCCTCATGTCACATCTAAAAGTGAGAAGGAAATTGATGATTATTTTGTAAGAGACCCAATTTTCCAAAACTCATAGTAGACCTATTTTGAAAGGAAGTCTATGTTGGTATGGACAACCCTCACTAGATTCACAACCATATTAGTCCTATATTTAATTCCAAAAAGTAAGAAGACAACCCTCACTTCTAGATCCACCATGAACCGTAGGTTAATAAACAAAGCGACCAACAAGATATTAAAATAGGGATTGCACCATCAAATGAGATACCAAATAATCTAAATATAAATCCACATAAAAGTACCTGAGTGCATAGACACATCAACTACATCTCGTCTACGCCAATCAATCAAATAATGATTCATATACCTCTGTACCAAGAACATAAACAAGTTACTAAAAAATCATTACAATTAAGGTACACAAGGATAAATTTTTTTTAAAATGCAAAAAAAATAAAGTTCAGCGCACCCTCTAAGCAGCATAAAGTGCTTTATCCCTATCGTCTTTGACCAGTGCTAATCTCTCCTCCTTTGATAAAATCTGTCAATTACCACAAATAGAAGCGACTATAATAAATGTCAGATTAGAAAAATAATAAATTTAACTTCACAGTAAAAAGTTAGATATACTGGTTTTCCAACCAAACTCTCGAAATAGTGTGAAGACAAAAAGTTCACCTTGTCACCTTTTCCTATACAAATGTCTGCATAGCGCTGAACAATAATACAAACTTAATTATTCATTTATCAAAAGGAAGCAAGTAAGATATACATGGATGAAAGATGAAAATTTGTTGTCTACCATGAACGCAGAAAATAGATCAGGTGTCGTCCCATAAGTACGCCGCTGAAAAAAAAATTCAAATAAAATATCAGAAGGAAAACAAGTAAGTTATTTAAACAAGGAGAGAATAAAAATAGAACATGTGTTATTTACAATATAATCATCCTCTGGATAGGTAACAATCCCAGAAAGAATTTTATCCAGCTCTGCCTTGTCTCTCTTCAACCACTCTTCTCTTAGCCCTGGGTAATCCTGCCATACGAAAAAAATAGATTAATCTTATTAAAGCTTGGTTGAAACAATAGAAAGAAATGCATTAGGACATGATTCACCTTCCCATATTCATTTTCGGCAAAGATCTCCATCAGCTTATAACGTGTTTCAATGTCCGTGGATTGTTGGAGCAGAAGGATATGTCCCTATATAGATGAGTAATGCTATCAGCATATTATATTTAAAGTGAACAGATCACACCAGAACATAATCATATATACTACTTGCCTTGATAACAATAAGGTATTCATCTTCAGCGATAAATGGATAATTTCGCTTTAGCTCCTCAATGTCCAGCTTATTAAGAAGATCCTCGGGTTCACTATCAACCTTTGCAATTAACCGATGAAAAGTAATCTCAAAGTATAGCCTATAGCTGACGAGAAAAAAAAGGAAAAATCAATTTCGATGAGAAATCCTATCAGAGACTCACCCTTAAAAAATCTTCTCCTTGGGATTCAATTTTGCTCTCTAATATTTGCGCGAATGCTGCGCACTGCAACAAAATATATGCCATCAAAAGCGCACCAAAGTGAAAAGTGTAAGACATGTTGTATCAAGGTTTATCAAATTCTTGCATACATTGCCCTTATTCCTTGATAGCAAATCCTATTCCTCTATAACCCTATACATAGACAATCCTCCATACACCATTTCACACATCACCCACCAAACAATATGACGCAGAGAGAACCAAATACTGCTCCATCACACTATGCAAACCTAAATGCTAATCTCTAGATCTTTAAATTGAAATTGGTGGTGGAAAGATCCAACAGAATAATAAAAAAACTGAAATACAAATAACACTACAAAAGAGGAGTATTTTTTAAAGTTGTCTGAAAACCATACAAATTCTGGGAGAAGATCATCATCATGCGTGTCTTCCTACAGAAATAAGAGAAGCCATGAATTAGAGATTATGACTTAAAGAAAAACAAATACATACATACATGAAGAGCTAACAGCTAACAACTTACATCAGTTATCCCCCTTTTTTCTTTGACCGACTCTATCTCCCACCTCAGACTCTGGGTTTCCTTTTCCAATGATTTGATCATAAAACTGTTAGATTAACAAAGAAACAACTTTAAAAAAAGTGTATATATATAATCCATGTATAGGGAGGAATTCATAGAAATAATAATAATGAAAAGAAAAGAAAAGAAAAAAGGCGTTGTTACACCCAGATCCATTTTCAGTCTCAATTTCAGCCTTATATGCGTCGATAGAAAATTAATGACGCGTATGCTCATGTTAATATAAGGCATACGATTCGAAAGAATTTTTTTATATTTTCTATAAATGCATTCATGCAATTAATTGGAGTATATGCCTCATTTTTTTTTATAAAAGCATGTTTTTAAAAAATTCAAAAATACATGTAGTCTGGAATTGAGGCTGGAAATGAGGCTTTACGTATCCAAAATAAAAAAATGCAGATCTATGGTTTAAAGATGTCAGGGGTAAAAAAAAGAACCTTGCGGAGGAGGAATCACCACAGAGACCACTCCATCCAAACGAGCTCGTGAGGAAGCTTTTTAGTGAAGAGAAATGTATGTATATTTTGGGAGGTATAGATTGAAAAGAAATTAAAAAAAAACTCCACATGATGATGATCTTGGGATGAGTAGAGACCCATATGCAGAACTATGGTTTAAAAGATGCCAAAAAAAAAAAAAAAAAAAATTCCAGAGGAGTAGATGTCAATATGTCATCATGGTAAGGGAGTTGGGGGTTATTGTCCTTCTTCACACTCTATCTAATCGACCTTCTGATGAAACTTTTCAGTGACTCCTTCAATGGGATGATCTTCATAACCCTTCTGTGCTTGAAAAAAAAAAAAACTTTAGAGACCCTAGGATTTTTGCATATGTTTATTCTGGTTTGGAAGTAACAAAGCCCTACGCCACCCAAACAAGGAAGATTAATAATTAATTTTGAAAAAGGCCCAAGCCATGCAAAATATTATTGTTTAAAGGAAAATGATAATTACAATCCACACCGGTTTCATATTTTTACAAAATCATACTCTTCAAAAGAAAAGAAAAAATGCATTGTCGATGTATACATTAAAATGATTTTTTTTAAAGTTAAACAAATAATAAAAAAACTTACTTCATTTATTAGGATAGAATCCTCCCCATACACTAAGATAGTGCCACTGTTTGGAAAGGCAGCTGCTGCGGCCTATCGACCGAACCAATTTCGATTGAATCGGGTTATACGTGGACGTGACACGCATATTTTGTTATCTTTTATTTAAAAATCATCACCGTATAATCAATTTTTATTAATAAAAAATTGCAGAATTGTATATGCATATCACATATACTCTGTACGGTATCCCAATGATACGCAAATCGCATACTGCATATCAAAACACTGGATAGCACAGTAAATACTACGTTATCATAGTATAAGGCTACAAAATGATCTGCAAAACGGACTTGTGTATCAACGCTCTTGTTTAAATCGGTTTTCTTGTCCAATAATGATATTAGAGTGATACCAACACTGACCTGAACAATACAATGGGATTTAACGATCACTTGATCTGTGAACTGTCCGGGGTATGACATATGATCATTCACCTTTGATAGCTATACTGGGATAGATAATAATCTATATTAAATAGATAAATTTTTGTTTGGTTGTCTTTTCTATTATTCTCATCGGAAAACGTAAAACGATCTTTTAGTTGTTTGGTTCGCTGGAAAAAGTAATAATAAATGGTAGATAAAAGATGGATAAGAGTTTATGACTTTTTAAATGACAACTATATCCCTATATGAATTATTTGTGTTTGAAAATAAATACAAAATATATGTGCGATATGATAGATGTGATAATTCTCTTGTATTCTTCCTTATTCCTTTATAGATATACAGTATAATTTGGAATGTAGTACCCCTCTATGAGAGACCCTGACACCAAATAATAATAAAACAAAAATACCTTTGCATCCAACTTGTACAAACAATAATACCATGGCAATTGAATTTTTTTTTATAAAAAAATAAAAAATAATGAAAATGAGCAGCTATATTTTTACAATCATTATTAACTGGCACTCAGTCCCATTCATTTCTCACATGTACCATATAAGATATGGTGGGATGCAAAATTCTCACCATCTCCTAAGTTTTATAGCTTAGCTAAGAATAACAAAACACGATGCATTCCTCATCATGTAATATGAACATTCATCAAATAATATAAACAGTGAGCAATGCACAGCATTTTAAAGTAACAGAGATAAGAAAGATACGCACACATACACACACACACAGGTCACCTCAGGCACCATTAAGCCCACCCATCATGAAATAGGAAGAGAAGAACCCTGAAAATAATTTAACATCTCAATAAAAATCCAAAACACCAGTAGTGATGGAAAGAGGAGGAAGATGGAAAGAGGAGGAAGAGAGGGTTGGTTCCAAACAACATTCGACAAGCTTGCACAATCTACATTTACACTTCATGTGTCTGCCACTTTGTACCAATGGTATCTACTGCCATATAAAAGGCCTGTCTGTCTTTTATGAAAGATACAGGTAAAGACAGATAATCAATCTTCACTTGGCACATTGGTTCACCCTTCGAACCTCCTCATATTCCCACGACTTTAAAACCATTCCATCTTGAACGTCTTCCTCATGATCTCTTCGGATCCCGTCTGGAGTTAACCATGCTGAAGTAACATAAGATTAATTGTAATCCAAAACAACCATAAAAGATTATACAATTAAAACATACGATACACATACTAGAAAGCAACTAGAAAGCTGGGCAAACTGTAAAATAATATGGTACCAATTAAATAGATCAGCTCCAAAAGCACACAACAATAGAAACAAGTCCAAGAAACAATTAAAAAAAAAAAGAACTTTCAATCTCACTCAGGACACAGATATCTCAAGAGGAAAAGAATACTTTTCTACTCCTATGTACACGAAGAGATCTGGTCACCTACGTCAAGCATATTCTTTTGATGATAATAAATTCCCTTCTTATGTAAGATTCAGTCAAACTAATATGGTATAAACAGCAGTTCTGCTCTACAAAAATGACCAACACTGTATAAACATGAGTATAAATACGACACTGCAGTTAAGTAATCAGCCATGAGCACACCCCAAAGTAATCAGCCACGAAATTCATGAACCAGTTGCTGTCCAACTGCACTCAGAAAAGCACTCCCATCTCCGACGCCTTATCGCGCACCCCATCGTTCGAAAAAATGCTCTTTGATCTCCTCTTCCTCATCAAAGTCCTCCACGAACCCCATGTCACGCCCCAGGGCGGCCGTCCCCGAGACGTGACAAATATATAAATGATATCAGTAATCCATACACGAGGTCAAATAAATACTCCACAATAGAAAAGGCAATACACAAGTAACTGACATCAAATATATACAAAAAGCGAAGCTCAAATGACTAAGTCTGTAATTCCCCACGCCATCCTCCAACCTACCTCCAACTACCCACCCATTCCTCCATTCCCTCCCTCCCCAATCTATCCCTCCCAACCAACATCGGCGAGCACCGATCGAACTCCACTACCAACCCCCACTCACCAATGGCTCCCCAATATGAAGGGCCAAAAGCGACATCTTGTTCAGAACATTCAAACAGAGCTCCCCCTGCGAGGACGAAGAGGGGCCTAAAAAAACCACACCAGGTCCACAAGGCATGGCCCGCATGGGCCCAATCCCATTCATTACAGGAGCTTCACAAGGTCCGATCTCCTCCAAGAGTAACCCCTCCAACTAACCTGGCCCAACCCTTCAAGACCCTCTATCTCCACGTGACTCCTCCCATAAGGTTAGTTGGGGCCCAAGTCGACAGGGATCTAGATCAAAATTACGAGCAGGGCCACAAAGTAAACCCGCTTCCAACCCACCCACAACAAGCAAGGTAGGCCCAGGCCCATTTAATAAACCAGATCCCAACATCACATTCGAGGGGTTACCCATAGCCCATGTGCGCCCATCCAAGGCTTGATCCCCACAGGTGGCATGCAAAGGGAAGTTCGCAGTGTCACCATCATCAAAAAAGCACTGCCACATGTCACCATCCTCATCGCCCACCTATCCCGACCCCTTTTGCACCACCCTCTTGACCGCCAGTAGTCCCCGTCCTTTCATCACCTCCACTGAGAATCCCCCACCCCCAAAATCAAACCCTCTCCATCCTCTATGAAAACCCCTCCCACCATGCCGACTCTAGCCGAACCACCCTTCCAAGATTGAAACATTACATACATGTTTTGTGCGTCGTAGAGACCAACCCTACCATCTACAACACCAATCAAAACTGCAGAACCCACTGTCTACACCACATCCGGCCTGGCCGTACAACCTCTGCCCAGCTCAACCGTACCCCGACCAGCCTCAAAGAGGTTGTCTCGAGGCATAGGTTCAACCGAGTCTGCCCATGGTGACTCAGCACTAACTGGAACCCCCAAATGTGTCGTCTTTGTCCCTTCTCTGGCCACCTCCAGCCTCACCCCCTTCCCTTCCCTTTGACTACCCGCTCACAATGGACGTCCAAGATCTTCCCCAATCGTCTTTTTGCACCTTCACTTCCACCGCGAAAAACAAAATCCACCATGAGAAACCCAAATTGACGATGGAACCTTTCACACCACATCGACCACCACCTCCCTCGCGACCTAACCTTTGTCCACCCAGAACTTCTGGCAACCTCAAACTAGACCAAAGGTCTCACAGTTCTTTGCTATACAACATTTAGAAGTCCAATGCAATGACAAGCCCCCTCCAAACAACATGCGTCTCTGCACATCACAATTGAGAATCTTGAAATCCTCCACCCATCCCTCGAGCGACACCCTTCTGTTCTCCAGCTGGAGCTGCCCTCGTTTATGAGAGAGGTTCGTGCACCCACCATTGGCACGTGTACTAGGAAGACCTTAGTGTCCAGCAAACGAGCTTGAAGGGAAGTGGAGGGGATGGAGAAAGATGTCACAACCTTCTAAACAACCTGCACACTAGCCACCAATTTGTCTGCTTTCACATCACACATTGCTGAAGCAAAGCCAAGTCCTCATCCAGAACTATCGAGAATTGGAGACATGACCTAGCCACCAAGTGGGATTCCATTGACGCCAACCCTCCAACCTCCATAGACTTTTCCTTCCTCCTTTGCAAGGGCACCACCTTCTTCTTCACTGCCACGCGAAATCCAACAAAATGGGACAAATGGCACCTTTATGCCCCACGCTTGTATAATAGAAACAAACCAAAGGTTCCCTGATTTCCCTCTTCCAGTACCCTTCCGAGGTGCCCTTGCCCTTTAGTGACAGCTCTCAAGATCGAAGGATCTCATTTCTTCCTACCACCGTCCAACCACCCCCCCGCTCCCCCCCCCCTCCCCCGCGGTTTCCACCCCTCCAACAACACTAGTCACAACCACCGAAGGTTGCCCCTGTGGATCAAGAAAAATGTCCCCATAGGCCTGTCAATCGGACATATACGAATCAGATATGCCTATATCCGTATCTGTATTCGAACTAAATATATGAAAGTTTATCCGTATTTGATATCCGACGGATATTCAAAAACAGGTATCCGTATCCGATCTGAACATCCGGATTCAAATTCGGATTCGGATAATTATCCGAAATATCTGAAACAATGATACATGATATCGAAGGTAGATGATATTCATGATATTAAACAATTAAGCATGGTGACTAGATGATATTGATCAAAATCCACATCATAACAATCCAAATTTACCCAAAACAGTGTCACTTTTAAGATGAATAGATGATGATAATCAAAACCCATTGAAACAAGAAACAATTAAATACGATGAATAGATGATATTGATCCTATTGATCTGAAACAAATAAACATGGTGAATAGACATATTGATATGTTATATTTATATTTAAGTTTTATATAATATTAACACATTGTTCTGTAAATTCCTTTTTATAACATTTTTGAACTGTTACATTTACATGTTTGTGTTTTTTTTTAACTGTTACATTTACATGTATGTGTTGTAAAATGTAAACATATTGATCTGTAAATGTCTCTGTGTTACATTATTGAACTGTTACATTTATATGTTTGTGATTTTTTGAACTGTGACATTTCCATGTTTGTGATATTTTAAACTGCTACATTTATATATTTGTGCTGTAGAATGTTAACACATTCTTCTGCAAAGCCATTTTTGTAACATTTTTGAACTGTTACATTTATATGTTTGTGTTTTTTTTAACTGTTACATATATATGTTTGTCATGTGGTATGTCAACGCATTGTTATGTAAATTCTTTGTGTTATTTTATTGAACTGTTACATTTCCATGTTTATCTTTTTATGAACTGTTACATTTATATGTAAGTGTTGTTGAATGTTAACACATTGTTCTGTGAAACTTTTTTGTAACTATTTTGAACTATTACATTTATATGTAAGTGATTCATTGAACTAAATATATTTTGTGTGTTACATAATAGAATGCGGGTCAATGATAATGCATATTATGACCCAACATGCTATTCAAGCAGATGTCTCTTGAAATGTGTCATTGCATAAGAGCAGACCTCATAAAACAATTTATCAACGACAACAGGAGGACATACACAAAAGAGGATCATAGATTATTTACAATGTATCTTGACAATTAATCTCTTCATGTAATGTCAATTTTGTAAAGTCAATTCTGTGAGAATACAAACAGCTGCTCCAAATTGTTTGAGGTGTGTGAAATGAAAATTTTGAAGTCAAATGTTGATGTGCTATTATAAGATATCCTATCGGTTGATTTTAGTATTGATGCGTATCAAAAAATTGATGTAAATGGAAATGTTGTATTTTATCAACATGAATGTAATTTTTGTTATTTCAATATCATCATCAAGTAATATTACACATATACATATATAACAAATTATAATTGAATTACGACACATAAGTGTCAATAAAATTTATAAACTTCCTGAATGTAACACTGTTAATAACTCTTACAATACAAGAACTGTTATACTTAAATGTAACACTATGAATAACTATTACATTTGAAATGTCGCACTGTGCAGAACTGTTACATTTGAATGTAACATTCTAAAGAACTGTTACACTGTTAAAAAACTATTATATTTATGAAAGAGAGAATGTAACACTATTAAAAACTATTACATTTGATTATGCTACTACATTTAAACACACTGTTTGTCCATTTCAATGTATAAGAATTCATATGTAACAAAAACCGTTTGTCCATCACAACATTTCAATACATAAAAATGAAACTTCTAATTACATAACCCTATTCAAAGTGGACCACAACTAATAACTTCTTCACTGTTCAGAGTATTACTTTCACATATCTTTACTTGTTTGGCCTTCGGTTTATAAACCTTAGCTGCCTTCTTTTTCGATGGTGGTCGCCCTTTACTTCGCACCTTTTTAGGGGAGTGCACACTTCTTTCCAGCAGTGCTTCTTCACCTACTGATACACAATTAGCATTTTCATGTTTGAAGTTCATCAGAGCATCCTGCAAAGAGTCCATCAATTGAGAACAATACTGAAATTTCTCATTAGATGAAACTGCAACCTCAGTACATTCCAATAGTAGGAACAACGATTCCAGCACTTTGCTCTTCAGAGTCGACAATATCAATTTCTTGTGGAATGTCTTCCAAAGAAACAGAATCCCCTGTAAAAACAATTTAAAAATTTGCTCTCATTCAATATATTTTGTAAAGTGATAATAATACAAAAAATGTGTCTCTTTTACATCAAAACACATAATTCAGAACTGTTACATTTAGAGATGTGAATCTTTCTCATAAAAACACAGTACTCAGCACTGTTACATTTAAAAATGTGACTCTTTCTCATAAAGAACTGTTACATTTATAAATTGCTGACTTTATTCTAAACACTTCTTATTGCTATCTGTCTCAATCTATTTAAACATCTCAATCTTTGTTCATTAACATTGAACTTATAAGCACGCTTCAATACATAGATTCCAAATATAACAAAAACACAATATTGGACTATTACATTTACCAGACTGTACACATTTATCGTACTGTTACATTTCAAATCGGCTCCAATGCATTATTCTTAATCAAATATAGATTCGAAATCAATTATCATACACACGATGGAGAGATTTTCATACACACGAAGAAGAAATTTTTACGATGCCAAATTTTAGGGATCTCATAATTCATCGATCAAAACGAGGACGATGCAATAACAAACAGGTTTCCATGATTCGTGGGATCTCATAATTCCATAATATGCGGTTATTCTTCAAAATGAAAACATGGAGGAAATTATTACTAAATGGTATTTAAGGAAATGACCAATTGCCATGTCATGGGGCCTGTGAGTTGGGGCCTAAAAAATATTATTGTTCTTCTATATATCTAGAATACAATGCATGCCTATACCACAAGCCCTAAATTTAGTCCCCATTGACAAGTCTCATGATGTGTCATTCCCTCATTGGTTGCTTGTTTGACTTTTAAAAAAGGTTAAAATTATAAAATACAATATTACCCTCATTTAAATCCCGCATTTTCCTCCCTCATTAAACTTATCCCACTTTTTAAAAAAAAACAAATCAACCTATTATATGTTGGAAAACCTAATTTTTTCAAAACCAATTCAAAATAAATAAATAAATAAATAAAAGAAATTTCAAAACCAATTCAACATAATTTTAAAAAAACCATTCATTAGGATTTCTTAAAAAAAATTGAAAAAAAGAAATAATTCAAATAGCCCATTTAGTCAAAAACACCGAAAAAGACCAAATTTTTGTTTGTGGCTTCTCATTCAACCAGAAAAACACAACAAGGAATAATCAACGTTTTTATTTCTTTATTTTTTTGAAACGTTGTTAATTTCATGATTATTCGATTCCAATTATTAGATAAAGTATTTGTGATGAATGAAATTTTTTTTCAATGAATAGAGAAACAAAACATAATCACAGTATAAAATAAGAATTCAGAATAATATAACGTAATTTCAGCAATAAAGTATATTAAAAGTCAGTTACATTCCACAAATGTAACTGACTTTCAGATATAATCATACTTATATTAGATTAACATGTCACTGACTTTTGAAAAATAATCTATATAAATCCAAAATAATAGTTTGAAATGTAACTAACTTTCGAATGTTACACAACCCACTCTAATGTAAAATAATTTAAGATTGAACGCCACATCCGAAAAAAAATGTTATAAAGGTCAGACCAAAGGTTGTCAGTTTAACATCTAGCACCAAATTCAATAATAAAACATTAAAACAAGGAATAAGACCCAAATACTAATTCTGTTTTAGGTGGAGAAGAAAAAAAGGCTCAAACTAACAAGAAACCACATCCCATTAGAATTTTTTCAATCAACACAAAGATTTGAAGGACACCTTGACACAGTCGGATTCGCGAAGGCACTTGACGAGCTCCTTTGCCAAACCTTTACATGACTTCGCCATGGCTTCCTCTACTCTCCTCTCGTTATGACCTGTCTGATTGAGGGAGGGGGCTTTTGCTCTTATGAGTTATATAAGTTGGTCAAATCAAATTTGATCAAGTCCATTTCATTCATTCTCTGCACATCATTCATATAATCGAAATTTGAGAAAACATGAAGAGACCAAGTGACAGATCATGTAATTTTTTTTAAAAGACTATTAATTCCATAAATCATGGGATTGACTCTCCAACAAAAATTTAAAAATCATGCCACATCAGCAACAATTGTAACAAACTATTAATGAGTAATTATCAGAAAAGACAGAATGAGTAAATAGGTATTAACACTTGTGCCACTTCATGGGGCTTATATGAGATCTATAGGGCCTATGAATCATTATTGTATTTATAGGCAACAAACATTACAAGATATATTAAATGAGATTTGATTTGATCAAACTCTAAAATATGGATGGGAGGTTACAAAGAATCAAAGCAAAAATTCACAGTGGTCATTCATATTTTCAATATTTTACAACATCTTCTAATTTTTATGGATTCTCAATGTTATAATAAACTAATTACTTTTTTTCTAATTTTCCTTTCTAAAGCAATGACAGCTTCCTATAAATCCTTATGAAAGGGTCATCGAATTTAATTCTCCCCCACTCATTGAAACTCAAAACAAACAAGAAGAAAGAGAAAAGAAAAAACATCGGAGGAAGAAAATCATTTCTTTTCGGGTGTTCTTGGAGACGTTCTTGGGGAAGAGAGAAACTCCAACAGGTAAAAATATAGCCTCTCAGTCTCATCTCTCCATGCGTCATAAACAAATGTTATTAGGTTGGTGGGTGCCGCTCGCATTCATGTGAGCCAAGATGCATTATGCATCATGGAGTAGTGGCCCTCCTATGTAGGTTCAGATTGACGTATTTTACCAACTCTGCTTTTTTCCCCTTTTCAATCAGTTTGATGTGGTATCTAAGGGTCCCCAAATATCTCGAGGCCCAAAAGCCCAGGTTTGTGGGGCCAAAAACCGGCCCAAGTCTGTTCGTCCATGGGTGTTACACCCCGGAGCGGCCGTCCTTGATTTGTAACAATAATAGCAATATCATAATATTATACAAGAGGCTAACAAGATATTCACATATAAGGACTGGTAGAGCAAAGATTAGGCTGGGAAGCATAAGCATAATATAAACAAGTCTGTAACCAAAAATATCATTAGAGACAGAGGGTATACAATCACTGTCATGTGTGAGCCAAGTCTGATCAACAATGGGAATACATACAACATGTGCTCATGCACCAAAAAGAAATGCATACAAAAATAATAAGACTGCTGACGACCTTGCTCGCTAATCTCAATAGAAGGACGTAACACAGGTAGCCAAGAAACACCTCATGGGAGCTCCCCTTCGTCACCTCCTCTACCTCCACTGAAGAGAAACAAAAAGATTTACAAGGGATGAGCTAAAAGCTCAGTGAATAGTAAACCACCACACAATGAAAATAATACATAGTCAACACTTAAATGAATACACAACAAGTTGTCAACAAATACTCCACAATCACTCCATGTCATCCAGTAGCCCTCTCCCTGGCAGCCAGCCCACGACGGTACCAGTCACAGGGAGGCACCTCACAGGGTAGCTCCGACGCTGAGTAGCTTCAACGTAAAATGACATCGGGGTGATACACTCCACACTCGCGGGGATCACATTGATCAACGTATACCATACTCAATAACTAGCTAGTTGGAATCATAGAATTCCCAACAAATGCATCACGAGGACGCGGAGGAATGCTATTTCTTATCCACATTTACTAAACATGCAAACATGATGCAAGGACAAGTAGAGGAAAAAATTATAGCTAACTCGAAGGAGCATATCAATAAGTATGTGCAAATGATCCTACAACATGGTATTCAATCCTACATAGCACATCTATCATCATATACAAGCAATAATAACTCAAATAAGTTCTCTGTATAATCATTTTATTGCATAAAATATACTATAATACCTAACAAGCATGCTATTATAACTTTTGTTGCATGGGTCAGACCACTCACCAATACCAAATCGCCACTCGCTCAATCCATGAGGAGTTGATGTGGGATAGCGAGCAGGGCGGGAGTGGGAAGAGCACGATGCACTCCCACCACAGCACAAATTTGCGAGAAATACGATAACTTCTAGATCCTACAACCAATGGTGCTCAAATTAAATATGGTATCTTCTGATACATATACAATTATATTTCATTAAGATACCAACTCCAGATATTGCTCACAACATGCATAATAACAAAACTCAAACATGTCAAAACTGGCTCATCTACCCCAAACGTCCTTAAACTTTGATCTCCCTAGCACCCAATACACATCCAAACATTCTGAAATAAATCACACACATTCATTCACATTTGGGGATCATAATCCATGAAGATATCGGAGTCTAATTAACCTAAATTCTTGAAATAAAATAGTTTCAAAAGCTGGTCATTTCACGCGTGAATCTGGACAGTCCTTAGAGATTGGCTTATAACTTCCAACACAGTTAACATTTTAACCTCAAATTTCATACGTAGAATCTAGACATAAGCATGATCATGGAACATGAAGACCTAAATCTCTGAGTATGATTCTAGGTACTAGTTTTACAAGGATTTCAAGAAGATAGAAATCTGACATACCTCTTTAAGTACTATACATGACTCCCATCACCAAAATCACTTTCTCCTCAACCTAACAATTGCTGGTCCACACAAAATAGAGAAAATAGCGAGACAGAGAGAGAGAGACAGAAAGAGGAAGGATTAGGAAGGGTGATTAACATAATACTTGCATACACAAACCATTGAACATTCCTGAACAACTCAGACATTTTCCCTAACAAAGATCAACCAAAAATTCTTCTAACACCCTCCCCAAACCCTCTCATCAAACCCAGCCGGGACACCCACGAAAGAGAGAGAAAACTTGATGGAAAATGAGGGTTAGATGACATAAAGTCACATGGAAGGGTTTATATAGTGGTTAAGGTGATAGGGGGGTGAACTTAAGCTAATCTTATCCAACCATTCAATAAAAGAAAAAAAATAACCAATGGAGAGGTGAGACTTCTTAAGCTCACCCAAGGTCCCCCTATCACACCAAGAGGGTTATAATTAGGGCAACTCTATCCCCACCATGCTACTTGCTGTCCCCACCGACTGACTGATCCCACAAGCCATGTCCAATAGAAAACCTGATCCCACCACCATATATATTACATACAAGTGAAATTCTAACCCCACCACTTCATAAGTTTTCTTCTTTTTCTTCCCTTCTCTTCTCTACCTCCTCGAGATTTTTTTTCTTCTCTCCTCTCCTCTCCTCTCCCTCCCACTTGATCTTCCCTCCTCTCCTCTCCCTCCCACTGGGCCAGCCATTGAAAAGGAGAACCCACGTCATCATCCACTATCCGCAAAGCACATATATGTATGTGTCCTTATTTGTTCTTGAGTGTATATTTTTTTTCTTATTCTTAGGTATTGGAATTAAAAATTGGTTATTGAAAAAAAAATTATTTAGGGTTTGGAATAGAAAATCAATGTGGTTGAAAAAATAGTCATTCAAAAAAAAGGGTTTGGGATAGAAATCTAGGGTTTGAGATAGAAACACAATATGTGATTGAAATATTAGTTATTCATAAAACAAAATTGGGTTTGGGATAGAAATCTAGGGTTTGGGATAGAATGTGGATTGAAATTTAGGGTTTGGTATATAATATGGATAGAAGCCTAGGGTTTGCAATATAAGATGTGGATTGAATGATTGGTTTTAAAAAAAATTATGTTTTGGGATAGAAGCCTATGGTTTGTGATAGATGTGGATTGAAACCTGGGTTTGGAAAAAAGTATGGATTAAAAGATTGGTTAGTAAAAAAATAAAAAGTGGTTTGGGATATAAACATATGATTTGAGATAGAATGTGGATTGAAACCTAAGGTTTGGGATAGAATTGGGATAGAAAATTTGGTTATTCAAGAAAAAAAATATTATGGTTTGGGATAGAAATTTATGATTTTCCATAGAAAGTTAGGATTAATTTTGGATTGAATTGTATTGTCTTTAGTGTTCAATATTGAAGATGGATGTATATATAATTTTGGTTATTGAAGTTTTCTAACATAACAGTATTAATCTTTAATATAAATGAAGTTCTTTCTTAGGTACTTCCCCTGTAGTTTTTGTATAACTCGCATTCTCAGAAAACATAATTTTATGATCCGTAGAAGGCTACGACAACCATTTGTATGAAGGACCTTCTTCATTGCAGAATTTTATATACATCATGAATGCAATACTCTTTATTATACTTGGATTTGATCTCTATGACTTTGTTGTGTTATCCTCTAATAATTTGTAAACCTTTGAAAGAATTAAATTGACCATCCAAGTGGTTACTTAAGTCCATAATAAAACTAGCCTATGAAGATTAGAAGAAAAGAAAAAAGAAGGCAGATATAACTGGATATCATAAAGAATTAAACGCAACCTGATTTTTATAATATTTACACGCTTTGCCCTTAGTTTAGTAAGATATCAAAAGTCAATATTGATTATTTAAATTGAGAAAATATATCAAATTGGGCTCATCCAGTTGTCCTGCACGTGTGAAACAAAAGTTTAGGTCGATGCGATTGCCAAAACAATTAATTAATAATTCATAAAACAGAAAACTAACATTTAAAAAGATTTCAATCTCCAGATGTTTTTGTTTGAGGGGAATGCATTTTTTGTATCAAAAGTGGGTCAATTTTTTTTATAAGAACATGGAATTGAATTGATTGTTTGGTTGGACAAGGGTGGTAGTTGAGAATATATATCAAAGTGTTTTTGCTTTTGATGAACATGTAACATTAATATTAATTACATTGACCCCTTCATCCTAGATCACAAAATAAGAAATAAGTTTTGATTACATAAAAAAAATACTAATATGTTATTCCTCATGAAGTGAACAAATGGTTTGAAAGAATGAGTCATAGATTAGTACAAAACCCGCAAAACAAAAAATTGGCACAAATGGCCTCCACCTCTGATGTCTAAATGGTATGCTATTGAATTATTGTTATTTTTACTGTAATTAGAGTATATGAATTCCTTCTTTTGACATGTCATTTTTTATTTGTAGCTTAAGGAAAATGTAATACAACATCTTCGGCCATTATTGGATAGGAGGACAACAATTTCTTTTGCGCAATCCAATATCCGAGATGTGATTCTATACTTGGAGACACCACTTCCTAACGCAACAAGTGTGGAACGACATTCGAAGCAAAGACATTGATCGATTGGGATGACTTTATCACAACCGCATTGTTATCACTTTATCAGTACTTATCATATTTTGTGATAGGGGAGACAAAACCCCAAGAACATGGCATTCATTTCATTTTGAATGACCCATAACATTTTGAATATTCAAGTTTGTAATGAATGCTTTTTTAAAATGTCAATGAATGATCAGTTGGGATATAAATGATAAAGAAAAGTCATACATAAATTTGACATATGAAGCTCTTTTATGGATTCCCTTGTTTAGCTAATGTATGTGACAATCCAATCATCATGATAAAATATTTCATCTTGTGTAACAACTTTTTTTTTCCGTTTGTGAATATGTATCTATGGCATCATAGTTCAAGGCAGATCACTACACTGTAATTGGAGCGACAGACCTATTGTCGCCCACTAAAACCCAGGTCGACTAAAAATTTGTCTTCCACTATTATATCACTTCAACTCCAAATTTGTCGACCGTATTCCAGAACATAGGGTTCCTCATATGGTTTGTTAGATGGATCTACTGTCGACAGACCGTTTATCATCTAGTAATTGAGTCTAGATATATCGAACAAATTCACAACACATGCTTCCTAAACCATTTGTTCGACGGACCTACTATCACCCACATAAACCCAGTCGACAAACCGTTTGTCATCAACCAATAAATCTGTTCGACTCCACGTATGTCGAACTGATTTAAAACACATGCTTCTTAAACCATTTGTCATCAACATTTGTACATGTACTCCATGAAGATCTTCCTTGCAAACAAAAGAGGAAGCTACAATCATCAAAATTTGCTACAGATGCACTGTCTGTTCGCTCTCTTTCTCTCTATACAAAGGTACAGATACAAGGAATTCTGTTGTACACATTGATGGGTTGTGTCACCTGCGGCATATTTTGTGTCAACAATAGAACATGACCCTCTTCACCTTCTCTTTCAATGCTGGCAGCGGTTTGACGCAATTCGATCCACCACCATTCACATTCCGTGATGTCGAATTGTTGTCTTGCGACTCCGGTTCCATATAAAATCGCGCTCTGAAGGCCGCCAGGTGAGCGTAATACACAGGAGGAACTACACAGGTAACAGGAGATGTTGAACATTAGTTATAAATTTATGAATAACATTTTAATGATTCAAAAAGTTAGTGATGGACTCACCAACAGAGACAGATCGAGTGCACCTGGCATACCTGTAGATGTAAATAAAAATTAGCCACTGTTGGTGTGAATCAAAACTTAAGGCTTTAAAAATGGGGCATTACGTATAGCAGAGGTTGTTTGTTAATGACTGCATCTCGTCTGCGGTGAAGTTGTTCTCGTCCCATAGAACATGATAATGAGCTGGTCTGCTTGTTCCCTGTAAAAAAACAACACATGCAAGTCTGAATTGATATTCTATTTGCCATCTACGTATCGAACATCATACAACTTGTAGACTTGGTAGTATTAAAATGGCACCTGAATTCCAGCATGACTGCAAAGATAGAAGTCGAATTCTGATGGATGACAGATCTTGTTGTCCACCACGGTGCCTGTGACATTACATAATTTAGACATTCTCATGGAAATATTAACAGCGGGTCATATCATAGTGGATAATATAAGACCTTGGCAGGGAAGGATAGGAACTAAGATTACCAGGTAAGATATTTCCACTCTTATCAGTGTTGATCCTGTCCTTGTGATTGTTTGCAAACAGTCTGGTATGGTGGCGCTTTTGGACCACAACGAATGTCACCGGAGGTTGATAATTTGGTTCCAATGATGCACAGGCCTCAAGAGAAAGGTTTACTTTAGAAGACAATATTTACGTCTCAAAAACTTCAACTGCGAAAATCAAATAACTAACCTTACGAATCGCATCTAATTCATATAGTAAGACTTGATAGAACTGCCCATCACTGACACCATCCCTACATCAAGTATATAACATATTAAACAACCACATAAGTGTTTATTTTTGCTTCTTATGAAGTGGTTGGTAAGATTATGTTACCTGTAAAATATAATCCTCAATGGCTTTTGGCCCGTTGCCTTCCTGAAGGAAATTAAAAGCTCCCTGCAGCAGGGGATATATAGTACCAAATCAGCGACTCAAATTCTTGTGTCAGATGTCTCACATGCATGCTTAACTGAAATATGTTGCACAAAATCACACTTTGAAATCACTGATATTATTCACATAATGAGCTACAGTTCACTATTTCCCTAAACATATAAGATCAGTAACCAATGCACCACAAATCAGTATACCATGACTAATTCAAATATCAGTAAAATGGTGAGAACGTGAAATGACGTCTTTGATGCAGATGATCCACATTGTGTTGGGAAAAATTAAAAGAAAACCTGAGCATGCCTCCAGTAACTGTTCCTCGTTGAGGGTCATGCCAGGTTTTGTACAAATCCTGAATAAGCTCCTGCCGATGAGCCTGTGCACACACCAGTCCAGCATATTTTGTAACTTCAGGCCAATCTTGAGATGCCACAACCTGCAGACAGGAATCATAAGCGTGCATATTGTGATGGACCCACTATTTGCACAACCGATCCAAGAACGCTTAAGATATAAAAAGAGAGTGAGCAATAATTACAGCTGCAATGGATGGACTTGATTCTTCTCTATTCTCAGGATGAGTAACATCAGCTCCAAATATTATTGTTGGAATATCGCTGACCTGAGGAATTCTACAACTTAAGGCATCCAAAAGTACAGTATTTCTTCCTCCCATCTGCAAGGAACAATAAAACAGATGCCTTATGAATCTGGTGAATGGAAAAAATTCACATATCACACCACAAAGGAAGTTGAGAAGTTACTTTAACATTAATTTTGAGGGATACATTTGCCAGGTACTGCTTGCTTATCTTAAAGACGTGCTTTGTGAGACAGCATTGGGTAATCAACCCCAAATCTGTTTCACAAATTCTTTTGATATCTCCTGCACAAAGCAAGATTTTCCAGTTAGTAAAAACACTGTGTGTTGTCGTCAAGTTGATATCAGTAGATACTGTAGAGACCCACTGACCATATAAACAACCATTGTTATCAGGAAGGATGGCAAGAAGTAGTTCCAATTCTTTCCCTTTCAGTCTGTTCAAGGCTGTATTGCGCACATATTTCAAGGCTTTTTCCACTTGATCTGGCCTTGCTGAATAAATTGGAATCACTGGTTCATGGTTGAACTCCTGCAGTGCATCAATGAACAAATCCATGGATGAAGTCATTTTCTGCTGCAACATCATGTACTGCAGCACAGATTCTGATCAATCCATACCAGGTACAACCGCAGGTAGAAGAATCAGGGGGACGAGAAAAGTTACCATTCCGGATAATTGACACATTTGTGCTAGCTCCTGACAAAAGCTGCGAGAAGAGCTTTCTTGAACACTACTTGAAAAATTAATGCATGCCCAGTGATTTACTGTGCTCCCATTGATCATTTTCTGCATTGAATAACATGTTTGACTTACTGTTGCAATAAACGCACGGAATACAGTTGTCACATAAGTGGAGCAGAAAGTATGTTTTTTGAATGGAAATTTGAATAGGGGAGCATGTACCTTGTTCATCATATTCCACTGACCAACTTGAGGCAAGCAATCCTTTTCTTTTCCAGCATCATGATACTTCAGCTTTATGAAGCCAAATGTGTAAATATGAGTGTGACCCTATCTTAGAATATGATTAAAACATAATACATGTAAGCTCTATGAAATCAGTTAGTGGATCATTATAGTACCCATGGTGCAGGCAGAACTCGAGCTTCAACTGAGGATAGCTTATCACTAATGTTGATACCAAACTCCTTTGCATAGGGATCTTGGTTGTATCCATTTTTTTTAACTATCTGAAAATAATGAAATTCTAAGTAAAAATATACAAATCAACCTGTAGATACAAATGGAAATAAGAAATGCAAAATAAGTAACATGTGCTATAGATTGATAGATGCTATGTCAGCGAGGTTTTTAGAACCAAATAGTTACTTTGGTTTCTATGTTCAATGTGACTTGTGCCACTGCAGATTATCAAAATACTAATTGAGATACACATAAAAGTAAGCAGTGATTACTTCATCACTTTGGAAGCTCAAGGCTCTCATGAAGTTAGAGAATTTCATGTAATACTGGATTCGCAGGGTAATTACATTTTTTTTATGTCAGCAGGGTAATTACATTGCTTGGGGAATAACTGCCCTCTTAACTTACTTGCAATATGTCCATCTCATGTTCCCTTGGTCTTTGGCAGGATACTTTTAAAAGAGAAGTGATCTGCTTTTCATTTAACCGTTTTGAGTATCTTTGCCCCTCAACAATCTTGCAAGCCTGCAACATTAAACATATTGAATGACCTGAACCAACAAAAAGGATAAGGTGAGATAATACAAGATGTCGATGACATGAGCTCACCTCCAACGGCAGATAATTTGCTTTCTTTTGATTTCCCACTTGAAGGCAAGGGAGATGTGGGTACTGAATGGTAAATCCATACACCTCTTGGAAATACTCCACCACTGATTTCATGTTCATTTGATCATCAACTGGAAAACTGTTAAGAGTGAATATAAGAATTCGAAAGTATAAGATTGAAAAAAATAATTTTACAAGGGTTTCGCTATTCTTGATGTCATCTGATGTCAAATCTGATTGCAAGTAATAAACAAAAAAAAACTGGAAAAAATTGCAATTGTAGAAAATCACAAGTGCACTAATCAAAACATATGTTACCAGAAATAGGCCATTCCCAAACTTCACAAAAATGTATTTTCTTACATAATTATATCTCAGTAGGGATTTATTCTTGTTTTAAAGAAAATGTAAAGTGTAGTAAGCGCAAATTCATACATCAACTCCATTGTTGGCTGTGAAGTAATCCCCGAAATTCGATACTTGCGTCGAACATTTGCTCTGTGAGTCACTTCAACTTTGATGCCTCTGAGAGCCTTTTTGACCTATTCAATTGAGGATAAAAAGTATAAGGCCAGATTTAACACAGGTGAAGAGCCCTGATCAAATCCTATAAAGACCGCCCAGATTTAGTTACTTTGAAACACAATGCATAACAAATGTTTTCCGTTCAAAGATCACATAAATGAATATTTACAAAAGCTCAAACTCTCGTAGACACCAAGTAAAGTTTTGCGTTGTTAACATCAGAGCAAGTTAACACAGAATACACATACCTTAACACGGTCCGCATCAGACAATGGTCTGGACAAGATATCTTTTCCAAGAACTTGAGCCACAAACTCAATAACAGGGAGTGGTTCAATGAATGCGGTAGAAGATATGTCTGAGACCAAGATATCATCGTTACAATTCAAACTTCTGACAACAAGATGATAAAACAAAATGAAGCGACCATCTCTTACCAATATTGAGAGAGAAGCCCATCTGAGTAGGCCTTATGCTCTGATAAAACCCACACCACGATTGCAATCCATCGCCTAGACGCTGTGGTTTCTTAATATCAGGAGAGTAGAAAGATCTCCCAATCGACATGTACCTAAAAACACACATAATTATTCAATGGCCTTGAGCTTCCAATTCACTTAAATTGAAAACAAAAAGACTCACTTCATTACATACCTCTTGTTTGATATTTCCCTCAAGACTATGTCAAGGACCTTCCGAGTAACACGAGGAGAATCGGCTTGTCTTCCAGCAAGAAACTGATGCAGGTAATGAAGATTCCCACGAGCTACAAACTTGATGGCCACTTTGAACTCTGTCTCCCTTTACATTAAGCACAACAAACCCAGTTAGGAAATGTGAATGAAATCCAAACCAGAAACCCAATTATGAACCAACTGACCTTGTCACACCGGCCCCATCGTCTTCCTCTATCAGCTTCACGACGAACTCTTTCGAGCTAAACGGCATCAGCCCAGCAGTGTAAAGGCTCTTCTTCCCATCATAAGCAGGAAGCCTCATGCCCAGGTCAGTCTCTCTATAGAGCCTCACCAGTTCAGCCATGATAGCCCTGTTCACGCTTTGTGCCTTCACTTCAGGTGTTATGGTGACCTCTCAAAAAAAAAAACACTGCATTAGACGAACCCACACCATTGAAATGCAGCAATACAAGGCAAACCACTTACATCGTATTGGATCAAGTCCTTATCAGGCAACTCTGCAAGGAAATAATTCGCCTTGACGATACACTTCGTACCCAATTGACCAAAACCCGGCCTCCTCGGAAAGGTGACGCCTTTGATCGAAACAGGAGGACCCAGTTGGACATTAACGGCCAATGGAGCCTCCAAAGCCCTCACAGCACTGCCTTTACCTCCTCTCCCCCTCCCCCTCCTCCGACAAGGCCCCTTCTTCGCCTCCTCCAACGGCACCCAGCCTTCCCGGACGACCGTCTCCGGCTCCAGCTTCTGCCGGTTCATGCAGTTCTGAAGGGGCTTCTTCGCCAGCGCCGCCGCCGCCGCCGCCGCCAATACATGCTTCTCTTGCGGCTCCCCATCTGCCCATTCGGCATTTCGAAAAAGTCTTCAGAAAAACAAAAAACCGATCTTTCTCGAATGGGTCCTTGTTATAAGAGTGAGAAATCAATGAGAGAGAATTCAAGGCTTTCTTTGCAAGTTTGCAGAGATTCCGTAAGTGGGTTTAAAACGTTGTGGGTTTAAAACGTTGTGCCCCATGTTGTATCACTGTGAGTCCGGTACTAAAAGCATCTCCAAGGGCCGATTTAATTCGGCTCCTTCGCTCATTTGGATGAGCATGCACCGATTTTCATCACCAACCGACTCCTCCTCGTTCAACGATTCGGGCGGACGAGTCTAAACACTCAACAAACCGGGGAGGCAACGAGGAGCTCCCAGACGTGGCCCCACGTTAAAAAAAAATTTAAAAATAATATTTTTTTCTTTTGAATTTTGGTAGATTCCACATAAAATCAAATAAAAAATATTTTGTATGTATACCTGTAACAGTTATATCCCAACGGATATAATTTTATCTATTTAACTTCATCTTCATTCATACAATTTTTACATTCTCAATCTACAAGTTTTGTTCAAAAATTAAAGTTTTTTTCTCTCTAAATTTTACATTTGATCTGAATTTCTCATTTGTTATCATTTTATTTTTTAAAATATTATGTAGTAGTTTTAATTATGTTATATTATACTTGAAAAAATGACAATATATCTTATTATTACAAAGCCTTTCAAATGCAAATACAACAGTTGAGAACATAAATTATAAATGCAATACATAACTCAAGAAATACTTTCTAAATACAACATAATACAAAATAAGGCTGTTATAATATAACCGTTACAATATGATCGTTACAACATAACTGTTTAAATATTACCGTAAAAAAAAGGTTAAAAAATAACCGTTAAAAAAGAGCTATTAAAATATGACCATTACGATATAAAAAATAAAATATTATCATTAGGTTTTTTTGTAACTTTAAAATTTAAATATAATTAATTTTAAAAAAAAATATTAATAAAATATTGTTATAGAAGTCATTCAAGGAATATGGTTGGAGTGGGCACTGTGATCAATACTCCTTGTTCAGATAAACATGCCATGCTCTATCAAATGAATGAGTCATTGGTGGAACATGGTTGGAGATACTCTAATGAAACAGGGATGGAGGGGACGTTCTGTGAATAAATATGGAACACCGATCGGGCGGTGCTTAATCGGGATCCCGTCCAATTGTACAGTTCACAATAAATGATAATTATTTAAAATCTTGTTTTTCAAAGGTGATCTAAACAGACCCTAAAATATATTCGCCTCAAATTTGAAAAATACGAATGAGTAAACTCAAACTCATTAAGTAAACCGAATTTGTTTATTCAATTCAAATCAAATCAACTCAAACTTAATTGGATTTGGAAAAAATAGTTTTTTTTTAATCTCACTGGAATATATAATTCAAATATCACATCTTCACATATAATTTTTAAAATAAAGCTTATACAAGAATCTAATAAAAAGTGAGTGGATATTAGTTACAAGAACAACTAGAATAAATAGTTTAACAAATGGGTAGTGGTTATAAAATATGGATGATTAGTTAGAGTTTAGTTTGGTTTGGTTAAATTCGATTTCTTGAAATCAAAACCGAATTAGATCTGTTTGAAATCGTGATCTAACCAAAATAAGTTGCACCTTAATAACAGGAGGGATTGACATATAATGCAATATATTATTGGATATTTTTGGAATAACCAAAAACATTTAAACTGGTGTTTTGTAAATCAAGCAAAATACATTGTGCCCATCATAGACTCATTTGATAACTCAGAGTATTTTGAGAACAAACTTGAAACCAGTCTTTAAAAAAGAATTTTTTTTTCAAAAAGTTACTTTAAACTATGTTTTTATTATTATTATAAAAGATGTTTTTCTTTATTTTTAGGCCTAGTTTGACATGGGGATAAGGGTTGAAATAAAGAAAAAAAATTGAGTTAAATCACTTGTTATCCCATATGGCATAAAAAAATGAAGATAAAATGGACAATTATCCACATTTTGAGATAAAAGATGGGATAGTTTGTTCTAAATAAAAGTTGGAATAGGTTTTATCCTAATTTTTTATTCTTATTTTGTAAAACTAAGATAACATTTATGATTATCCTTAAAAAAAAAAAAAACCAAAATAATAAAATAATGTGTTTCACCAAACAATATTAATACCCGAGGATAAGAAAAAAAAAAAAAGGATAATAAAAAGTATTACTAAATACAAATCTAAATAAAAAGTAATTTTTTCTATATACAAGTTATATTAACTTATCTAAAAAATTTATTTATTTATTAAATTAGACTTTAACATTATGTCAATCACATGTTGGTGCGCGCCAGTTTGTATTCGCGCACTATCCGCAATGAGTAATGAGAAGTGCATGTAAGGTTGGTGCGTCGTCATCTCACAGGTTTACAAGAACATGTAAAAGAAAACAAAGATTGGCTTCTATGGCTGCTTGTGCAATGCATTTCCCATGTGTTTAGCTGCATCGGGAACATCTATTTTGGGAAGGAAAGAAAACAAAGAACCCACAGAAGTAAATCACATCAAACACCATAGAACAAAGAACCCAATGTACCTATTTTGACTGCTTTGGAAACATTTATTTTGGGAAGGAACCAAACAAAGAACATCAAACAAAGAACTCATCTATTTTGACTGCCTTGGGAACATCAAACAAAGAACTGCTTCGGGAGCTTTGGGAACATCTATTTTTGGAAAGGAAAGAACAAAGAACCACAGAAGTAAGTCACATCAAATACCACAAAAATGGCTTCTTTGGCTGCTTGTGCAATCATTTCCCTCTGTGTTTGTAGTGCATTCAAAGCTACAAAACAAAGTTTCAATTTATTTTTAAAAAAAATTGTACGTTCAGATATTCAAACAAAGCCCCACAAGTAAAAACCAAAGATTCACAAAATCCAAAGACAGGAACAAAACAAGCAACTCCCCAACAAAAAACCAGAACAAACATCGAAAGAAAAAAAAAAGAAAAAAAAACCAGTTATCTGATCATGTATAAAAGATACGATGACATCCAAACACGCAACCGTGCGAGATTATATTATATTTTTGTGTTTGGGCGGATAACGACAAAAGAAGGGGCAATGATGAATGGTGATGTTGTTAGTGACCGTAGATCATAGGGAACGGACGGCTGTGATTCGGCGCCGATCTCTGAAGAGTACCTTGTATTTTTTCAGGGAAAAATCCATATAAACCCCCTGAAGTCAGTATAATCTCAACTGAGAACATCTATTTAAATCTTAACAATCCCCTAAATTAATTTTTTTTAATATTTGTTTGTTTAATCTGACTGAAAATGCACTGTACCAAACATGTTTAAAAATATAAAATAAATGTATATAAATAATTTTAGGGGTTGGGCTATAGCCACCCCACATGTTATCCTACCCACCTCATAAAAAACTAATTTATTTCATATCTAACCTACCCCACGAGTTCAACATAGACGATGTTTTCTGTGTTTAAGATTTTTCGACATAAACAATGTTTTCTGTGTTTAAGATATTCGACATAGACGATATCTTCTGGTTTAAAATTGTTCGACATAGATAATGTCGATCAGGAACCATAAACCTTATTTCCAATTTGACATAGATGATGTTTTCTATATTAAGGTGATTCGACATAGATTATATCTATCGTGAATGATAATGTACACATATATATGATAACCTATATTCATTTAGGTGTACGACGATTTTTTTTACAATGTCGTCAACAGACAAAAACATTGAAGCGCTAAAATGTGTTGAACGAATCATTAATCTTCATGAACAAAATCAAGCAAAGTGATATGTGGTCATTGGTTATAATATATCAATCACAAACAATGTATATTCCACTTTTATTTTCTATATTAATGAGATAAACATGTTGATTATTGTACCACAAACATTATAATTCAATAAGATTTGATTACATCAAATATTTTAACAATTTATTATCAAAGTAAATATAAGTTGTCAATATAAGAGTTAACCTAGTATTAATTTGTCAGCTAGTAACCACGTTGATCACATATCAGAAATTTTTTTATCTCTCTTCCACATGATCCATCTATGTCGAACAATTTTAAACACATAAGACATTTGACTGAACCACAGAAACCTAGTTAAAAATATAAAATAAATTTATATAAATAATTTTAGATCCAACAAATCTTATTTGTGACCAAACACAACATTTTGAATTTAGGAAACCATTTTATTAACTAAAATACCATTTTTTTTTGTTTTAAACAACATTTTCTAAGAAAATAGTACAAAACACTGTTTTTCATACAATAATTTTATTAATTTGTAAATGATATAATAGCAATCTAATTTAGGATTTCTGATAGAATTTAAGATTACCACCACAAAATGTGAGAACCCTATTTTTTCCACATGCATAGATTGTAATTCTAGTGGAAATCTACCATTACCATGAAGATTACCTAACCAATCAAACACTTAAGTTTTATATATTTTTCTAATAATCTCATAAAAATCAAATTTCAATACAGAATAACACAAATCAGACGGGCCATAAAACATTCATTGGGTTGGAAAATGGGATTAAATATGCATGACAAAGACTTTATATTAATTTATTAATTGATTTATTTGGTCAGTGATGATTTGCAGACATCAATCAACTTTTCCAACAGTCAATTCATAAATTTTTGAAATTTAAATATGCGTAGTCATTTGAATTCATTGAAAATAGTGAACAACTCTAATATACATATACATAATTAAGTTCCATTTTATCGTAAAATAAAAAAAAAATTTAATCCATTTTTTTAGCAAAATCTCAATTTTATGTATTTTCTAAATCATTCTTTTTTATATTTGATTATTTGTATCACCTATAATTATGAATAAAATATATCCCAAACATTGTTTGTTAACATTTTTATTTTATGGATTCTTCTTAATACACATCAATGTTATTTCAACAAAATATCTTATACGGATTCAGGAAGCTCTGTTCTAGCATAACAGAAATCTTCTGTTCTAGTGAATGGAAAGACGACATGTGGTGGGGAGATCACGTGCAACCATGTGAGGTTCACTAACGGAAAACCCACAATTTCACTCCGTCAATCAGCTGATCACACACGTGCAACCACGTGACCTCGCAGACCAAACACAATCATCGATCACACACTTTCTCCTCCGAAAAATAGAACAATCCTCCAAAAACCCTAGCAAACCCTAGCCACCACCACCCACTTGAGAAACCCTAGCAAACCCTTATTTTCTCCTCCGAAAAGGCACTTCGTTCATCGTTGGCCGTCCTCGACGAGCAAGAGGTCTCTAATCGGGTCGTCGATCTCCTGAAATCCATGTTGTTCGTCGATCCTTCCAAGGTGAGGTGTCGAATCGCTCGATCTGATTCATGTTTCTCCGCCAATGTGTGTGGAAATATCAATAAAAGTGTTAAAGATATTATATTAGATTTGTTATTATCTTAGTTTGTTATTATATTACCCTCTCTAATAGAACAAAGGATTTAGGGTTTCATTATTATTTTTCTCTCTCTTATTTCTAACAGAAAGGTTCCATGAAACCGAGATAGTTATGAGATGATTGTGTTGTTAGAGATTTATATTTGGTGAAAATGTGATTTGTGTTTTTCCAACTTTCTTTCAAGCATTAATTTTTCATGTCAAAACTGATCATTTTTTTAATAGATGGGTCAACTATGTGTAAAATTTATATATGAAAATATTCCAGAATTGAAAAAAAAAAGTGATATTTGGGAAGGAAGGGGATTGATTTCTCCATCTCGTTGTCAAATTTTTTTAGAACGAGTGTATGGAATTGAAGGGGACTGATGTTTTTTTTTTATAAATTTTTTTTGTAAGTTAGGATGCTTCATTTAAATTGACATGAATTGGTTTTTTTAGGACGATTGTATGGAATTGAAAATTTGGATGAGCAAAATTTTCTATGTTGGAATTTTTTTTGGTGATAGAGTTGCTCATTCTCTAAGGGTGCGTTTGGTTGCGCGATTGCGTTGCGATTGCGATTACAGGAAGCTGCGTTTGCAATCGCGCAACCAAACAGTTTTATAATCGCAGTTTTAAACCCAGCGATTGCAGGCAAATAGTGTCCAAAAGCTGCGATTTCAAAAAGCTGAGAAAGTGAGCTTCCTGCAGAATCAGGTTTGCAATCGCAGATTCCTGCAGAATCAGTTTTACAATCGCGCAACCAAACGCACCCTAAGAGAAAAAAAAATCAAGATTTAATTATGTTTTTCTTTACAAAGATGGTTCTGTGTGTTTGTTATTTGGAATTTGATTACATATTGATATAGCCAATTTTCATGTCTATTGCTAGGGTTAGTTTTTATGGTAGTAAATATTAATAAATGCTTTGTAGTGTTGCTGTTCTAATTTTCAACGCGATTATTCTATTGTTGTTTTTTTTAATTATCCGCTTGAACTAAATGAGAATCAAATATGTGTGGTTTTTAAATAGATCTCATCGAATGGATAAATTTGATTTTTTTTGTTCACTGCTAAAATATTTATTGTAGGTTATCCAGGCTATCCAGGCTTGAAGGGGGGAAGTGTTTTTAAGTTCTTATTTTTATTGTAGGTTCATGGCAAGATTTAGATACATGTAATAGCAATAGGCAGAATCCTGGGTGTGTATAACAAGTTGGCCCGAATGCAAAGCACAAATACATGGTTTTTCAGGATCTAGTATTTAGGGGCTTCCAAAATCTAGAAAAGGCCAATCAATTCATTACCAAGTATGCCATCCATGTGTTGAGTTCAAGTGTCAACTTAGTTGGTTCTCATACAGAAGAGATCGAGTTTCTCGATGACCATTCCACTCCATTGTTGACCACCTCTTCGAAGAGAGGTAGTACAAGCTCAGCACCCACAGGGATGATTTCCCAAGTTGGTCCCAAGTTTCGCCTATTAGTCATGTCATAATTACCATGTTCCATTGTACTATTTTCTTGTTGGTCCTCATTCTCACAATTCTCATTTTGCATCACATGTAGGTAAGTCTAGATTATATATTGTGAATCAAGAACATGTAATTTTGTTTGGAATCGATGACTTAAAGTTGTAATTTATTTGGGACAACATGTTATGGTTGTTGAAATTTGTAATGTTATGGTTGTGAATGTTTTAGTGGCCTCAAGAGATGTCAATTTCCATATGAAAAAACGCCAAAATTTATGTTCTGCTACATCAAATAGTCAACAATCTAGACTTACAGATCATATAACATGACTAGTATCACTCAAAATAACTTGCAGATCATATAACATGACTGGCATCACTCATTCTCGATCCAATAAAAGAGTGGAACAACAACTTGAATATTAGATCCATTTTGCATATTCTGACAAAACCAAATATGCCACTTGTTCCAGATATCATGACTTTTCGCAAAGAGGTTGTTACAAGATCATGATTGTGGTTTTCTAGCAACCATTATATTTCAAGTGATTCATGACTAGATATTACCCTAACCATGACCATCCAGCTCAAACTCAATAAACCCACAAAAATTCTCACAATACATAAGACTAAAAGCATATCAGACTAAAAGCAAATCCTATTTTCAAAAATAAATATAACTCCAAAAAAAAATATACATATATCAAATCTACAAACATACAAACATATAAATAAATCCACAAAAAATCAAACCATATTAGATGTAGAAACCACGAAAAAATATAGGGTGAGTGAGGAGAGAGAATGGATCTTTTTTTCGGAGGAGAAAGTGTGTGACCGATGGATTGTGTTTGGTCTGCGAGGTCACGTGGTTGCACATGTGTGATCGGCTGATTGATGGAGTGAAATTGGGTTTTCCGTTTGTGAAATGGTTGCACGTGATCTCCCCACCACATGGCAGCTTCCCATTCGCTGGAACATAGGATCTCTGTTATGCTGGAACAGAGGTTCCGAACCCATCTTATATCGCTAGTAAATTATAGTTTGAATGCATAAAAGATCCAAAAATGAGAATCATTTGCCTTTGTCTTGTTTTTGTACCCAATTGGATGTTATTATAACACTTGGATTTCTCCCCCACCTCTTTCTTTTTTTTCTTTTTTCTTTTTTTGACTTTTTTCATGTTTTTTGTATTTTTCATGACACAAAGAGCCCCCAGATTCCACCTTGGTAAATCTTGACTTGATCCAAAATCTAGTCCATGCCCACCTTTTCAATTGGAGAAAAAGGTGATAATTTTTTTGAAAAAGTGTTTTTTTGAAAGGGTGTTGATACACTTAGTTTACCCTACAATCCATTTACAGTATATAAATCATCATAATATATAGTTTATTAGGGTAATGTTATATAAAATCATTTTTATAATATCAAATGTAGTTTAATATACCTCATTAGTGTCGAGGGAGGTATATATGCTTCTTTAGGTGAAATATATCTCTTTAAATTTTTTATCTTTATTGAAAATGAATCTATTCAATTTAAAATGGAGATATGTAAATTTTATTATCAAAATATATACCCCATTAGATAATGTTTATCATTTTGAAAACATTAAAACATGTGAAGATTGTCCATCGTGCTGTCTTTAACATTATCAATTTTAAATGAAACTTATAGTTTAACTTCAAAAATTAAAATTAAATAGGGTCTACAAAAAAAACCTATAAAGTTGTATGCAATATTATTTTATTTTAACCCAAATGAAATTAACATTTATAAAATAACTAGTTTTAACGCTCGGATGAGCGAGTTAATAATATGTAAATCTAATACAAAATACATATGAAAAAAAAATATTTCAAAAATATTGTCAGAGCTATTTATATGTGCAATGACAATTAGAATGTACGCTATGAACATGTAAGTAAGTAATGGTTATAGATTTGTTTAAATTTATTTTTAAAATTTCAATGATGCCATATGATCTAATAAGATCTTTTTTATCATTTAATCAATTATTTAATTATTAATAGTGATATATTTATTTAAATTTTAAATTTAAAAATTATTGAATAATGTAATCTGATTTAATAAGATTATGATTTTTTTAATTACTAAGAGTAATAGATTTATTTAAATTTTATATTATATTATTTGTATTGTCTATTACTTATCTATTAAAATCCCTAAATTATCTCAATTTTTTAATTGAACCAACGGAACATCTTATTTAGTTTGTTTATTGATTGATTTATTGATGTTTAAAATATGGAATAACTTTTTATCTATAGCAGCAACTTTGTTTCTTATTTTTGATAGCCGCACCAACTGGAGTTTTATTCTTAAATTTTTTTATATTATCAATAAAATTATTTATGTATTTTATTTTGTTCATCTTCGTAATACATGGATTTCATATGTTTTTACAAGTTTTATTAACTATAATATACGTTATTTCTTTAATAGCATTATTGTTGGTTTTTTTTTCCTTAAATAAATTATGTACATTCCATGTTAAAAAATTTGTTGTTCTCTCTCTACTCTAGATCTCTCTCTCTCTCTCTCTTTTTTGCCTTTTGGTTTAAGGATCATATAGAGTTATAGACTCATCGTAATTCATTCAATATTGTTATTCATTATTTATTTATTTATTTATTTTGTTTGGGAGATTAGTTAAAAGTCTATTAAATTTTAATAAGTATTTAATTATATTAGATGGTTATTAGAATTTTACTGCTCCATTCAGTTTAATTAATATTATGATTTTCTAATGTTTATTTATATTGTTGTTATTTCTTTAATTGTTTAGTTAGCTGTTTTATTTTTAATAATTTTTTCAATGAATATTTTTTTCTAAAGTCATATAAAAAATTGATCTTATGTTTCATTTTTTATATTTTTTTAGGTGAAGTCATTTGTTCATTTAGTTTCTTAAGTGAATTATTGGAATTGATGTCCACAAGGAAGTGAATTCAAGATCATATTGTCATTTCTCATCAAAAGAAAGATCATTATAATAAAAAATTGGTGAGTTTGTTTTCTTTTATTTTCCTACGAATTGTATGATTGATTGGTTTTTTTTCTGTTATTATTGAATTTCTTATAATAATCAATACACTGATTTTATTATTTTGTTTAATCCTCATGTTTCATTTAATATATTTTATTGTGGAGATTGTGAAAAATTTTCTCTATTTTATTTTAATATTACTATTATTATTCTAATGTGCTCTTCATTATCTTTTATGCTTATTTGAGCATTAGTTTGGATTTTTTTCAAGACTATATTTTTTTGTGAGATTAGAAAATGTGAACAAACTTTTACCGGTACATATATATTTTCTAAATTCATAGCACAGAGATATTGATGATTTTTCATTTATTATATTAATAATTAAACTAATAATATGTGCTCAATGTTGTTTATATTTTACTTTAAGATATAAATAAGTTTTTTAAAAAAATGGTAGGGAGCCTTAACATATAGACATGTTGACTTTTTATAATATTAGCACATTCTTTTAGCATTGTACGTGTTAATAACGTATTTTGTATTTTTTTTATTCAATCATTACTTATTTCATGTATAAATATAATTATTTTTTATTAAATTAAGTATATAATTTGGAATGATATACCTCGTGCATTAGCACGTGCATGATAACTAGTGTGTGTGTGTATATACATTTTTTATGATTTAGTTTTTTTGTTGGGGGGGGGGGGGGAATGGTGTTTGACATCCCAAAAAAATGTTCTCTATACAGCTTATATGTTTTGTGAGCTCGTCCTAAAAATTAAGATACCATAATCAAATGAATTTTACGATTTGCTTTATATGATACAGAGCATAGCTAATTTAGATAAATTTCTTATATTTAAATCATTTGAATTGCATGTTATATATATATATATATATATGAAAATTATTGCGTGCGGCGAACGGCGGGTGCGGCCGCGACGAGGGTCGTTCGATCGCGGGTCCATCGCATCTAACGGTCGACGTGAATCGCACCCGACCGTCCGATGCGATGGACCCGTGATCGACGGCCCGTAGTCGCTGCCGCACCCGCCGTTCGCCGCACGCAATAATCGCCGGCATATATATATATATATATATATATATATATATATATATATATATATATATATATATATATATATATATATATATATATATATGCCGGCGATTGCGTGCGGCGAACGGCAGGTGCGGCCGCAACGTGGGCCGTTCGATCGCGGGTCCATCGCATCCAACGGTCGAGGTGAATCGCACCCGACCGTCCGATGTGATGGACCCATGATCGACGGCCCGTAATCGCTGCCGCACTTGCCGTTCGCCGCATGTAATCACGTCCCTATATATATATATATATATATATATATATATATATATATATATATATATATATATAAAGTTTTTACAACACTTTTGCACATAGGTAAAAGCATAGATAAGAATGTTGGCTCTTATTTTTCTTTGCTTCTCCAAGAAGGGTAGGTTCACTATGTCCTAGGGGAAGGAAAGAAATTTTTTTTTTACCTATAGGTTGACTGGTTAGTGTTTGTTTAGTTGAATCCATGACAGCTAAGCAATTGAGTAACAAATTGCAATATACATTGTCGTATGCTTTGAAAAAATCTAGCTTAATCACCACTCCTTGTCTTCCCTCCTTATGCACAACTGATATACACTCCTGAACCACCATATATCCATCTTGTAGCAGGCTAGAAATAAAACCACTATGTGTCTCATCCACTAGAAAGCCAATTACCACCTTTATTCTGTTAGCCATCACCTTCATTATAATCTTAAAGCAACCATTGGGTAGGCAGATAGGTCTGAGTTTGAAATCTCCCTCTCTCCCCTGCACTTCGGGATTATGGCCAAAAAGATGGAGTTTAAGCATCCAATCCCGTCATATGTGTGGTAGAATTATTCAAACATCTCCATGAGACCATCCTTAACCAGCCCCCAAAATTCATGAAAGAAGCGCACCCTGAAACCATCCAGCCCAAGAGCCTTGTCTGCCTCCACCCCAAAGACCGCTGCCTTCACCTCAGCCTCATTGAAATGTCCTTCCAAACTTCACAAACACTTCACTGGCAATATCCTTAGATCTTCATCATACCAAAGAGGCCTCCAATCATTGCCACAACCAAAAACCCAAGTGAAATGGGACACAGTGCTTGCTGAATCTCATGCTCCGTGTCCACGATCTGACCGTCCACCTGAAGCTGCTGGCTTCTATTCATCCTCCTACGTGTGCTTGCCACCTTGTGGAAAATATTTAGTATTGTTGTCCCCCTCTTTTAACCACACCTCCCAAGACCTCTGTCTCCATGCCATCTCCTCCATTTTTGAAATCAACAACCACTCCTCATTTTAGTGTACTCTATCTTCCTCCTGAATCAAGTCCGCTTCGTCTCATCTTTCGTATCTGAAAATCATTTCCGCTAGTCCCCTCTTTCTATCCTTTCACCTTCATACCTTCGTATTACCTCCCTGTTCCATCTCTTCATAACCCTCTTTAATCTTTTCAAGTGGAAGATAATCTTCTTCGCCCCAGATAGCTCCCCATGATTACCTTGCGAACTCTGCTCCACCACCTCTCGAAAACCCGCCTAAAGAAACCACCAATTCTCGAACTGGAATAGGTTACATCTGTGATCCATCACCCTCCCTCCAACACTAGAGGGGTATGATCCGACAAGATCCTAGGAAGACCCCTCGAGGCACCGAGCGGAAACATTCCTTCCCCATTTCAAACCAATGAGCACCAATCTAGCTTGGAAAGTGCTAATGATTCATGTAAACTACTCCCGGTGTAGCTCTGATTGGCGATAGGCAAGTCTAGCAAACCTTCCTCCACAATCCATGAAGAAAAGGTCTCCGTAGCGATGAAACTAATCCCTCCCAATTTCGGTCCTCTACGAATCTTGTGACATTAAAGTACCCAAGCACACACCATGGAAGGTCCCAATCTTTCTTCAGTTGAGTGATCTCCTCCCATGATCCCGGCTTCCCTGCATCCTCATTCACTAAGCCGATCCATCGCCACTAGGACAACCTTTCCTCAAACAACACCGACAAAGAAAAAGTACCATGTCTCACTTCCTCCATCACCCTCTCCTCCCCATTCCAACACACGAAAATACCACCCGACGCCCCCATGGATGGTTTAAAAACCAACTCTGCATGACATTCCATCAAAATTCCCTCAAATCCGTATGTGAAACATCTACCATTTTGTTTCCTGTAAGTAACAAAGGGATATTTTTTCTTCCCGGATATCCTCCCTAACTGCCAACTTCTTCCTCAGATTATTAAGTCCCCTCACATTCCAACATAGAACGTTCAACATTAAACAAGATTAGCCATCCACTGCCACCACACCCCCCCCCCCAACCGCCCACCCTTCCAACCTCTAAGTCTCCCTGACCTCCTCTACAACGACTTTCGGCACTTCCTCAAATGAAGTCCTTGAATCTCCAATTAAATCGGTCAATTTGTGTAAGTACGCCATAGGCAAACTCCAACTCTACCGCCCCACCTCCCTCGTCTCTTGACCCTCATCCCCCAACACCTGTGCCGGGAACCTCACAACCACCCTCCCCATTCCACCCTCAACCTCCTCTCCATATGCCATACTTGCCCCCACACAATCCGACGAAGACCCTCCATCATGCGTTCTCGATTCCACCACAATTGACTTCAACCGCCTGGTTGATCTTTCCGGCTGCCACTCCGAATGAAACCCGACGTCAGGCAAGGATCTCATCCCCGAAGACGACTGCCTCTCGAGCAGTTGTAAATCACCTCCAATCGAGGAACAAATCAAAGTCGGGTTCGAGTAAAATCGGTCTGGATAAGGGGACCAACACCATCTTATTTTACCTGCCTCGTCCATGTAATTTGACCATGAGCCCCCACTTAATCTGTCTGGTTTTGTACCCAGGTCGAACGGCCCACTCGAGCTTGGGCGATTAGGGCCCTTAGTGACCCCAGAAAAATCACCCAATAAACATGGCCAGCCCATCAGCCTAGGTCCAAAAGCTAAGCCTTCCCTCATAGTTTCCTCGGGCTGGATCCCTGAGTCCCGACGACCCATTAAAATCTCATCGATTTTAAATATGTTTGGTGAACTGCTGCTGCCACGTGCCCCAAAAATCAGCTGTCCAGGTTTCCCCTCCATATAACATTCCTGCTCCACCCTCTTCAAAATCACCTTCTCTTTCTCCGAAACCCTAAGCACCAAAAGAGATACCAGACCAGGAGTTGTCGTATTAGTCTGACAAAGAAGGTTCTTCACGCCATCCCCCCCAACCAATCCTCGCTTGTCACGTCCAACACTATCCAATGTGGGAGACAGGTAAGAGACTGAGAAAAAGAGAGGACAAGTCCAAAATGGAAATTATCTCTCAATCACTCGTTTCTAGTTGTGGTTTGGGCAGTGTGGTTTACTAGAAGTCACATTGTGTTTAGAGAGAGTACCCCATATGCGGAAAACATTTAGAAGGCAATGACCAGTTACATTCAGGATCAGAAGTGAGTTTGGTTCTGCATCCTGCCAATAGATAAAAGAAAAGGAAATGGATAAAAAGTAAGGGTTGTGTGGTCGATATGGCTTTTGCGAAACGAGATTATTTTTACTGAGTTCGGTGTTTTATGTTGAAAATATTTTGAATCAGCTTCGCATTATATAAAATATTGTGCGGGGGTCACTAGCGTGATGTTTTGGAGAAGGGGCATCGTAATCCAAGAATAATTTGCATGTTTTGGACATCTCTATCGTGGGACATGTGTAGATATCTCTTCCACTATACCCTTGCATGGGAAATGAGTTTCTTTTGTGTGTTTGGTTTGTAGCTCTAAATTCTCTTAATAAAATTGGGATATGTTGTTTACCGTATTTTCATAAAAAACAAAAACAAATATATTTTATGAGGAAATCCGTATAAATCATCTAAATGTCATGTGCAAATATGATATTTATTATAAAAAAAATAAACATAATAAAAAGAAATTGTCGATAAAAATTGTCTTATCTTGAAGTGATGGAAAATTGACTGACTTAGTTTTACCACATTCCAAATATATATGAAAAAGTATGTGAAATTAGAAGGCACGTGCATTTATGTACTATGTTTCCCGTTTATAATCTCACCAATAATTTTCTGAAAATATTATAATTAAATTATTTTCACAATTTATAAAAAAAAAAAATTGTGAGTTTCAAACATATACTTTATAATTAAATTATTTTCACAATTTATAAAAAAAAAACAATTGTGAGTTTCAAACATATACTTTATTGTGTTCGTCCAGATATTCAAACAAAGCCCCACAAATAAAAACCAAAGATATCACAAAATCCAGAGACAGGAACAAAACAAGCAACTCCCCAACAAGAAAACCAGAACAAACATGGAAAGAATAAAAGAAAAGAAAAAAAAAACCAGTTATCTCATCATGTATAAAAGATACGATGACATCCAAACACGCAACCGTGCGAGATTATATTATATTTTTGTGTTTGGGCGGATAACGACAAAAGAAGGGCTGAAGGGGGCAATGATGAATGGTGATGTTGTTAGTGGCCGTAGATGTTAGGAAACGGACGGCTGTGATTCGGCGCCGATCTCTGAAGAGTACCTTTTATTTTTTCAGGGAAACATCCATATAAACCCCCTGAAGTCAGTATAATCAATCAACTAAGGACATCTATTTAAATCTTAACAATCCCCTAAATTAATTTTTTTTAATATTTTGTTTGTTTAATCTGACTGAAAATGCACTGTACCAAACATGTTTAAAAATATAAAATAAATTTATATAAATAATTTTAGGGGTGGGGCTATAGCCACCCACATGTTATCCTACCCACCCCATAAAAAATTAATTTATTTCATATCTAATCTACTCCACGAGTTCGACATAGACGATGTTTTCTGTATTTAAGATTGTTCGACATAGACAATGTCTTCTGTGTTTAAGATTGTTCGACATAGACGATATCTTCTGTGTTTCAGGAACCATAAACCTTATTTCCAGTTTGACATAGATGGTGTTTTGTATATTTAAAGTGATTCGACATAGATTATATCGATCGTGAATGATAATGTACGCACGTATATGATAACCTATATTCATTTAGGTGTACGACGATTTTTTTTGCAGTGTCGTCAACAGACAAAAACATTGAAATGCTAAAATGTGTTGAACGAATCATTGACATTCATGAATAAAATCAAGCAAAGTGATATGTGGTCATTGGTTATAATATATCTATCACAAACAATGTGTATTCCACTTTTATTTTCTATATTAATGAGATAAACATGTTGATGATTGTATCACAAACATTATAATTCAATAAGATTTGATTACATCAAATATTTTAACACTTTATTATCAAAGTAAATATAAGTTGTCAATATAAGAGTTAACCTAGTATCAATTTGTCAACAGTAACTACGTTGATCACATATCAAAAAAATTTTATCTCTCTTCGACATGATCCATGTCGAATTAACTTAAACACAGAAGACATCGCCTATGTCGAACAATTTTAAACACAGAAGACATCGTCTATGTCGAACAATTTTAAACACAGAAGACATCGTCTATGTCGAACAATATTAAACACAGAAAACGTCATCAATGTCGAACGTGGGGTGGGTTAGATATGAAATAAATTAATTTTTTTATGGGATGGAAATGATAACTTGTTGGGTGGCTATAGCCCCACCCTAATTTTAGATCCAACAAATCCTATTTGTGACCAAACACAGCATTTTGAGTTCAAGAAATCATTTTCTTAACCAAAATACTATTTTTCGTTTTAAACAACATTTCCTGAAAAAATCATACAAAACACTGTTTTTCATATAATAATTTCATTAATTTGTAAATGAAATAATAACAATCTAATTTAAGATTTCTTGTAAAATTTAAGATTACCACCACAAAAGGTGAAAACCCTATTTTTCACATGCATGAATTGTAATTTGAGTGGAATCCACAATTATCATGAAGATTATCTGACCAATCAAATACTGAATTTTATATATATATATATATATATATATATATATATATATATATTTGATAATTTCACGTGCAATCAGATTTCAATCCAGAATTACAAGGGCTTTAAAACTTTAGTTGTGTTGGAAAATAGTTGTGTTGAAAGTGGGATTAAATACGCATGACAAGACGTTATATTAATTTATTAATTGATTTATTAAAATCAAAATCATGGTTGGGTTTGTCAGTGATGATGTGCATACATCAGTCAACTTTTCCAACAGCCAATTCATAAATTTTTGAAATTTGAATATGCGTTGACATTTGAATTCTAATATACATATACATAATTAGGTTCCATGTTATCGTAAAATAAAAAAAAATTTCGGAATCCATTTTTGAGCAAAATCTCAATTTTATGTATTTTCTAAATCATTCGTTTTTATATTTGATTATTTGTATCACCTATAATTATGAATAAAATATATCCCAAACATTGTTTGTTAACATTTTTATTTTATGGATTCTTCTTAATACACCAATGTTATTTCAACAAAATATATCCCAAGGATGTGGGATCTAAACACCAGCGTGGTAACTGTACAGAATCTCACTGAGGCGTAGAAACAGGAGTATATAAGGTGATAAACGACTCATATTATTGATATACTTTATACACAAGGGTGGATGTGTCGCACCGTGGATTGACATGGGATATGTTTTTTTATTCAAAGATTAAAAAGTTTTATGAATAAAACAAACAAAATGTGAAAAAGGTTTCTGCTATGAGTCCAGACCCACAGATCTGATACATCTGGTGATAAATATATTAACTCATCATGAGTCAAATGAACACACTGAGATACATGTTTAAAACTCATAATTACTATTTTTTATTATAAATTATTAAAATAGTTTAATTGCTCTACTTTCAACGAATTATTGGTGAGACTATAAACGGGAAACATAATACAGAAATGCACGTGCGTTCTAATTTAAAATATTTTTTCATATATATCTGAAAGGTGTTAAACTAAGTTATCAATTTTCTATCACTCCGACATATGGTAATTTTTATTTACAATTTCTTTTTGTTATGTTATTATTTTTTTTTAATAAATACCATCTTTGTAATGTTATTTGTACATGGCATTCATATGATTTATATGGATTTCCTAATAAAATATATTTTTCTTAATTTTTTTTATAAAAATACGGTAAACTACCTATCCCAATTTTATTAAGAGAAGTAAGAGCTAGAAACCAAACACTCAAAGCAAACTTATTTCTTATGCAAGGGTATGGTAGAAGACATATCTACACATGTTCCACCACAGAGATGCCCAAAATATGCAAATTACACTTAGATTACAATGCCTCCCTCCAAAACTATCACATTAGTGACCCCCACACAATATTTACCTCAATATTTTATATAATGCAAAATTCATGCCAAATATTTTCAACATAAAACGCCGAACTCAATAAAAAATAATCCCGTTTTGCATAAGCCATATCGACCACCAAAACCCTTACTTTTTATCCATTTCTTTTTCTTTTTATCTATTGGTGGTATGTAGATTTTAAATTTCATCATCTGTGTTCTTCATGCATCTTAGTTCACATGCTTGTCCCCTCGTGGAACATTTATTATATTCCACTTCCTTTTCTATTTACTTTGTTTTATTTATTTCATTTTAACTCCATGGTCTTCTCAATTTAAAAAAATTGGTAAGAACCCTCCAGGTGAACGGTCTAATCGTGGACAGGGAGCAGGAGATTCAGCAAGTATTGTGTCTCATTTCACTCAGGTATTTGGTGATGACAATAATTGGAGGCCTCTTTGGTATGACGAAGATCTAAGGAGATTGCCGGCGAAGTGTTTGCAAAATTTGGAAGGACATTTCAATGAGGCTAAGGTGAAGGCAGCAGTCTTTGGGGTGGAGGTAGACAAGACTTGGGCCAGATGGTTTCAGGGTGCACTTCTTTCATGAGTTTTGGGGGTTGGTTAAGTATGGTCTCATGGAGATGTTTGAAGAATTCTACCACACATCTAGCAAGATTGGATGTTTAAACTCCATTTTTTTGCCATAATCCCGAAGTGCGAGGGAGAGGGAGAGATTTCAGACTCAGACCTATATGCCTACTCAATGTTTGCTTCAAGATTATAACAAAGGTGACGGCTAACATATTAAGCGTGGCAATTCGCTTTCAGGTGGATGAGACACAAACTGGTTTTATTTCTAGCCTGCTACACGATGAATATATGGTGGTTCAGGAGTGTATATCGGTTATGCATAGGGAGGGTAGACAAGGAGTGGTGATTAAGCAGATTTTTCCAAAGCAAACGACAATGTGCATTGGAATTTGCTACTCCATTGCTTAGCTATCATGGATTCGAACCGAACAAACACTAACCAGTCACCCTTCCAATAGGGAAAAAAATTCTTCCCTTCCCCTAGGATATGTAGAACCTACCCTCCTTGAAAAAGCAAAGAAAGAAGAAAAATAAAAAGAGCAATCATTTATATTTATGCTTTTACAATTAAGTGAAAAAGTGTTGTAAAAGCTATATATATACACTATATATATATATAGCATACAATTCAAATGATTTAAATATAAGAAACTTACTTATCGAAATTAGCTATGCTCTTTACCATATGAAACAAATCATAAAATTCATTTGATTCTAGATCTTAAGTTTGAGAAAAAGCTCACGAAACATATAAATTGTATCAAGAACATTTTTTTGGATGTCAAACGCCAGTTCCCCCCTACCAAAAAAATTAAATCATAAAAAATCAAATATATATATATATGGGACGTGATTACGTGCGGCGAACGGTAGGTGCGACAGCAATCACGGGCCGTCGATCACGGGTCCATCGCATCGGACGGTCAGGTGCGATTCACGTCGACCGTTGGATGCGATGGACCCGCGATCGAACGGCCCACGTCGCGGCCGCACCTGCCGTTCGCCGCACGCAATCATTTTCATATATATATATATATCCAACAAAAATAAAAAATTAATAGTAAAATAAAATATTCACTCGGAAAATTGTATCCAGTAATTCTTATCTATGGAGGATACCATGAATTGACATATTTGTGTAGCATTGATCTCAGGATGGCATATCTCTTGCATCGCTGCTAGTGCTTTAAAATTTTCATTGTAAAATTAAAACGCACATGAGGTTTATATTAAAAAATCATAAAAAAATAATAAAAAATATAAAACATGTACCGGAATATGATTTTTAAATTCAATGAAATATCAAAGGCTTTCTCATCATGTATCTCAATGCAATAGTTGGGATCATTCTGAATCAATTCATCCAAGGTCTGCATTATATCCGCTGGACACAAAATAAGCTTTGAGGGTTCCATTTTGAATCTAAAAATATAAATATCATACACAAAATACTCAATTTTTGCCAAAAAAAAAAAATTGTTATTACAAGTCCATGTGATATTGAATATTTTTATGACTTGTTAGCAAAGCAGCATATCTTAAATTTATCTTTAGAATATTCGTAAAAACCCGTTGACAAGTTGAGGAGTACCTCTTTCTTGTGATGACATTTCCACAAAACGATATTTAAAATCATCAATAAGTCATTCCTCAAGAGCCCATGAGATATTTAAAATTAATTAGTTTACACAAATGAATCAACCAAAAATGACAGCACACAATAATCTGGCATATATGTTCCAGCAACATTTCACCTATCTCTGAATTTGCAAAATATCCTCAAGAGCTCCAACCAGATATGGTACATATATGAGAACACAAGGTTATATTACATATTTTCACGCATGCATGTGTATAGACCTAACAAAAATGACCCAAATGATGCAGGATGACAAGATATAGATGAAAATGGGTTTCTTCGGAGTAGTTTAATCAAACACGATGCACATTACATAGTGAGGCTAACTGGAAGTTTATCATCCATGTAGGGAAATGCATTGTCAAACAAAGAAAGTCATAGCTATGATGTGACATGGATAATATTCGTGCACCCATGTGAGAATCAAGGAACGAGTAAGAATTTATGAAAATTGATATCTAATAAAGCATATGGTGGCATCTAATATGTCATTTAAGTCAACTTAGTCAAGTAAGATGATTTGCAGAATCAGGTGGTTTCATATATATAAGGAGTGACCTCTTGCGGGACTTTATGGAAACTTTGTAATAGCCAATAACATGGAACCTAACATAGAACTTTGCTCCATTTCAGTGTTTAGGAGATTCATTCACTAGTCAAAGGGGCAGTCAATAAATAAGGACTTTTCAGAGGAAAGATTTATGACATGAACCAAATTACTCTTCAGGCAAGATCTTTATTCATGAAACTACAAATGATTCCCAATGAAGAATTGGATCCCTTCAAGTCTCTCCAACCCAGGTGGGGACCAAGAGGAAACTAAGGCCAAATCTGGGTACACCCTTGGATCCCCACAGGAAAGGAAGACTATCTGGGTGGGGGAGGAGGGGAAAGTAATCAGTATAATGATCGCTATCTCTTTATGTTACCTTAATTTCAGCCGGTAGAGTATAGCTTCTCCAAACTGAATTATCCTTGCAATCTGTTTATGTTACCTTGATTTCGGCAGGTAAACTCTGAGTTGGCTTCCATGTTTTGCATTAAATTCTCTACCACCATGAATATCTTCCATTCTGATTTCAATCTCCCAAAATTTCATTTAACCAGCCCTGAGATCTGATAACTGCACCCAAAACCTTCACTACTCTTGTACTATCTACTATCCAGTAAGATGGACAAAAAAACACAACATAGAAGACTACAATTCTTTCTTCCTAGATTCCATTATTTCAAATAATTCATCAACAACATTGGCTATAGCTGTACCAGTTTTTATAGCTCTATGGACTATTTGGGTCACATGGCATGTGAGTGGAAGCCAACGTTGTAAATGTTTTTATATTGTTATTAAATTATATTTTTGTTTTTATTGATTTTTGCACGGTTGTAAATACTCTCTCTCTTTATGTCTATCTATCAAATCTTCTCTTCCCTTTTAGACCTCTTTTTTCATGGCCAATCCGAATCCCTAAAAATGCATCTAACCCCTCACCATCTCTTAAATTTTTTTTTTTTTTTTTTTTATATCAAAGAACTCCCATGACTGATTTTACGGTCGAGCTGATAAATCTTTTCAATCTGAAACTCTAAAACCCCTAATCCTTCGCCATCTCCAAAATCTTTCCCCAATCCCCTTCACCTTCACATCCTCACCATCTCTCGCCAAACACATGCAAATACTCTCTCCCTCTCTCTCTCTCTCTCTCTCTTTCTCACGTCTACCTTTTCGGACCTCCCTCTATCATGGCATTAATCAACAAATCAAGGAATAATGATGAAAATCAAAAGCATCAAAACGAAGGTGTGGAAAGCATACGGGGTGGTGAAAATCCGATCGACGGTGGAGATCCGACGTTGGGGCTGCGGGTGGAGATTCGGAAGGGGTGTGGAAGAGCGGAGGTGGCGGCGAGGGAGGTGCGCCCGTGTGCGAGTGACTGTGTGTGTAGGGTCATAGTTATACTACTCAATTTTTGGGGACCACTAAAGTTATTCAATTTTTATCCTTTTTTTTTTTTTTGGACCTCTAAGGCCTCCAAGGCCTCCTTCGGTAGAAAACCAATTTTACAATTGCTGGAAGTTCTTTATGACATTAATGGTTGATTTACTGTATCTCCATTACAACTCATTTATCACATCTTCAATGTCATAAAGAACTTGCCACCTTTTATTATAGGAAAAAATCCATATAACCCTCTACAAATTTATTTTGGTGAAATCCAAATAATCCCTCACAAACTTCACAAAAATGCAAAAAGATCCCTTGGGTTATAATGAACCGGACATAAGCAGAATATTCTAAAAAAATTCTATTATATTAACCCACCTGAATATCAAACAAACACATAAGTCCTTCAAAATTGCTAAAAATGCAAATAACCCCCTTGTTAAAGATATTTTTGCCCTCCTATGTTAGAACCCGTCTTCTTCCATTGTTTCCCCTCTTCAGTGCCTCTAACAGTGTTGTATTGGACCACCCATCATGCGGAGGAGGATGGGAGCCCATAGTAAGGGTCATCATCCGGCCCGAGGCCCGAAAGCCCAGCCCGCCCGGCCCGGGCCCGTTCGCGGGCCGGGCAGGCCCGGCCCGTTTTCAGGGTGGGCCGGGCTTGGGCCTGGTTCTAGGGTTCGGGCTGGTCCGTAAGCCCGCCCGCGGGCACGGCCCGTAGGCCCATGGAGGGTGATCCAATGAACTAGTAACACGTGATTTTTATTTGAATTGTGGTTGAATTCTAAAAATTATTAACATTTATTTAGGTGTCAACCTAGTTAGTGTCAACCTAGTTAGGTACATGTAATTATTCATTTTTGTAAGTAATTAATTCATTTAATATTTTTATTTTGAAAATTCAATAGATATATATATTTTTTTCAACATTATACTTTAAATTTTGTGTTATTTTAACATTATATACAAATAAACAACATAAAATAAAAAAATAAAATGTTTTGAATTTGGGTAGGCCCGCCCGTGGGCCCGAACCCAGGCCCGGCCAGTGAGGCCCGTTCAGGCCCGGGCCCTGTTTTTTCCCACGGGCCGGCCCGGCCCAGGCCCGTTGGCCAAGCAGGCCCGCGGGCCTGGGCCCAGGGCCGGGCTTGGGCCCTGTTTCAACGGGCCGGGCCGGGCCGGCCGGGCCCGGCCCGTTGCCGACCCCTAGCCCATAGAGATGAGCTTCCATTATTGGTTTACACATTCACACCCATAATTGCTTGCCAAATCTCATCCATCTCTGTTTCACCTCCAAATCTCTATGTATCTTCTGTAATGAATCAAAAAAGGCAACCATTCTGAATAGACAAAAAAGAGCAATCTTTGAGAGATAGATGTTCTAGTTTGTTTGTTCTGATAGTGAATCAATTTAGATGTTAGAATAGATTCTTCCAATATCAATACAATCAATCACCCAACGTAAAACCAAGAGAATGAAATCCACCACCAAATCAAATTACTCACTCTTATCATTCACTTTTTAAGGTACTTTGGGTGTTTTAGGTAAGTTAGGAGAAGAGTATATGCGTAATTTTATACCTAGAGTTACATTGAGCTAACCAATTGGTTAAGTTAATTGACAGTTGTTTTTACATTTCTGTGAAGTTTGTGGGGGTTATTTGGATTTCACCAAAAGGCATGGGGTTATATGAATTTAAGCAATTTGTAGGGAGTTATATGAATTTTTCCTTTTATTTTATGTTATAACAAACATCTTGTCACCTATTCCATGCCACCTTTTATCTATATTCTATTATAATGCGCGTTAAGCAGCCAGGTCGTCGCCCAGCAGTCCATGTTATCGCCGAAGTGATTATGGCGAAACAATGGGGCGTTTTGTAGATAGACTCGCAGGTTTTCAAATTTTATACAACAACCCCTATATGTGTTAAAAATTTCATGACAACCACGTTACCGCAAATGCGGAACACTTTAACCAAACACACAAACGAGCTGGACATTTTTTAGATAGATCCCCAGGTTCTATACGTTTCATAAAATGACCTCTGCATGTGCTATGAACAAGTCCCTCATATTTACAGACAGGTCCCTGAAAAAAACAGTTGGCTTTGTCCTTTCCTGGGCTTTCTGCAGATCCAACCTTAGGTTCTACCAGATTCATAAACCAGTCCCTCATATTTACGGACAGGTCCCCGAGAAAAACGGCTAGTTTTGTCCTTTCCTGGGCTTTTTGCAGATCAAAGCTTAAGTTCTATCCATTTCACAACTAAACCCTATCTGAGTTACAAACAGGTCCCTCTTCCGATTCGAAGATTTATAAACAAGTCCCAAAACTCAAAAAATGACTTCTCGGACTTCAAATTTCATGAAACTTGATCTATCCAGTGATTTTTCAGATCATTAAGATATCCATAAAATTATAAAATATAAATATTTTAGTAGAATCAATAAATACAAAAATTTCAAATGTAATCGAACACATTTGAGCCTATAAAATTATTTATTGTTGTCTTACTTTTGAATTTAAAATTTGTTTTATTTCTTTTTTATTGATTTTAAATCTATATGTATCAATTTTTTTGCAAATGTGAAAGTAAATATTTTTTTTATTTTTTTTGCGCAGTGTTTTTTTTATTGATTAGATTGTTTTTAGGGGGTTCGGTAATCTATTTATTTTTTTAATGAGTGGTAGTTGTTAAAAATAGTTGAATATAGAACTTTCAAAAAATTATTGTTCTTAAAAGAGAATGAATAAATGTTTTTTGGTTTTTTTTAATAGAACTTTGAGTGCATATTCACTTAATGTTTAGTACAGTCCTAAATAGAACCCCAAATGCACTTATCATGTATATGTTTTAATTTTTTTAAAACGGTAAACATTGCACTATTTCAACTTTAATACACTCAATTTTAGTAAATATGAAAAAAATTAACAAGGTATATATATGTCACATACGGAGGTATATACATCATAAGATGATTTTTAAATTACTAAAAATGTATATTAAGGTTTTCGAGTTGTAAAAAGAACTATTATATAAAAAAAATATTTTGTATTTATTAAATGTGACTAAATATTTCTAATTTATAATTTTATTAGTATTTTAATGGTCTGAAAAATCATTGGATGTCATTTCATTAAATTTGAAGTTCGGGATTCAACTAACAAGGCCATATTTGTAATTTTCACATTACTACGCGCAAGCTCGCAGACCCCTTGTTCAAATTTTAATATTTACAAACAGCTCCCTCACTCACTAGATTTCAGATTTCATTTGATGGTTTTTCATACCATTAAGATATTCAATATTTGGTGGATTTTTTGGTTGTTTTAGTTTTGATGTGTAAAAATGTTTGAGTCTAAAACTTTTCATATACAAACCTTTTATTATATTGTTTTTCAATTGTAAAAAACAAAGATTTTTCTCTGAATAGTGAACCATGTTTGAATCACATATTTTATTAAAAATTTTTTTTCTGGTTTTCTTATAGATCTGGCATAGATCTAGGGACAAACAATATAAACTATGTTCCATGTAAAAACTGAATTACAGTTATAAACACACTCATTACTAATACTTTATGGAGGCTTGAAATAGAGTATAATTATATATTTTTAATAAATAAACATAAATAAATTATATTTATTTTCATCGGATACAATTGACATAACTATCATAGTTCAACCAGTTATATAAAATACAATTACGCGCGAAACTCGTACATCCCACTAGTTTTATGAATGCTCCTTTTCTTTTCCATAAAGGACTGGCAAGTTTAGTCCTGGAAGTTTATATAAAAGACTGGCAAGTTTTGTCCTGCTATGAATGCTCCTCTCCTTTTCTGTGCTACCTTTTTTTTATTTTATGTCATCACAAACGTCTTGTCTATTCCATGAGATATATATTCTTTTTCTTCTTTTTTTTATGACAAAATTCATATAACTCTATTAAACTATCCAAAATTCATATATATAAATTCAAATATCGCATTAAGTTAAACTTTCATTGAGATATAAGAAATGTTCTTCAAATATTCAGTTTAATTAACTTTATATGAAAACACAATATATTAAAAATTTACTATAATGTGTTAAAAAATGTAAAAAATCCCCTATTAATAACGATTTTACTTCTTTAAGTAGATTATAAAACATATCCAGAGGGTTAAAATTATCATTTACATATAATTTTTTTCTTATTTTTATCATATTGTAGGGTTTTTTTGGTCTATAATATTTTCATCCAGCGTTAACCTAACATAATATTCTTCATCTATCAATGAAAATTTAACTCAAAGAAGCTATTTAGATTTACATAGGTGTTTTTAAGGGAATTATATGGAATTCAAGAAATATCAAAAGATTATATGGATTTCAAGCAATTTACAGGGGATTAAATAGATTTTTTTTCTTCTTTAATATGTTCTCCAACATTGATGTTAGGGGTGTGAATCGATCACTTTGGTTCAGTTTATTGTGAATCCACATTGAGCAATATTATCATCCTGCCCAAAACCAAACCAAACCAAAGTGACAAACCAAAGTGGTGAAACTGTAAACCAAACTGAAATTATTTGTCTAAACCAACCTAAACCGAACTGAACTAAATTATTAAATCTCTTTACAAACAAAACTAAAAGATGCACAAAATAATAAAAATATACAATATATGAACAAGGTGCTTAATAAATATATTTAACATACTATATTTATGTTAAAAGAATGTCTTTCATGAATATATTTAATAATAATAATAATAATAATGTATTTAAATTTAGTTTAGTTCAGTTCGGTTTTTTCAATTTTTTTCAAAATGAAACCCAATCGAAACCAAATTAAATCGATTCACTAATTTTACTCAAACTAAACAAAAAAAAACTATTGACCCAAACAAAAAGAAAAAAATCAATTTGGATCAGTTCAAATTTAGTTTAACCAACCAAAGTTGCACCCCTAGTTAATGCAGTGGAGAGAAGTAACTGGCGAATGGGTGTGGATGAGAGTTGTTGAGTTGGTGAGAGGAAGAATTCTTTTGAGAAATAGTAATTGGAAATATAATTTAATAAATCAAAAGTAAATTAATTTAATAATTGAAGTGTTAAATATGCAACATTTTCACTCCATATTTTATTTTAGCAGAGCTCTTTATATAAGCCCCACTCATAAGCCTCATGAGGTGTCCAATTTCTATTGACTGTCTAGTTGTCATTTATAAATAGGCAAAAAATCAAAGTTCAGAATTATCCCTATTTCTAACTATTTTTTCTAATACATATTCATCCCTTAAAAAACTAATCCGGCCAACCTACTCATCATCGTCGAATGGCGTCACCACTTTTGGATTGCTTTCATCGCTCTCTATCATATGAGAGGTGGTTTGACCACCTTTTTTGTCCTCCTCCGGATTCCATATTTTTCAACCTTCATATCCACTTTTTAATGAATGTAACTGAATTTTGATAAAACATTAAGATCATATAAAAAAATCAATTACATTTCGTGTATATAACTTAGTTTCAAAATATATTGCACAAATAATTCAGTTAATTGAATTTTATTATTTAAAGTATGTAAACATTTGTTATATTTCAAATATATAACTGACTTGTAAAATATAATGTATAAATGTTCATATTAATTTGAAAATGTAATACAACCATATGCTAATATAACATCAAAACTCTATCAAATCTTTCAAAAAACATATTTAACGTCAAACACCAGATTCAAAGAAAAATTATAACCAAAAGCTATATCAAAAGCTACCCATATTTAATATGAAACACCAAATTCAAGAAAAAATTGTAATAAATGTAAAAAAAAAAAAAACAATAAGAAAGGTCATACATGAATTGACAGACATTGAAAACGATAGCGAAATCGATCGATTGCACAAAAAAAGTTAGTTACATTTGTGAAATATAACTAATTTTTACAATGTATTCATATAACAAAGCAGTTACATTCATAAATGTAACTATTTATAAAAAGTGTATAAATATAGAAATTAATTTGGAATGTAATTATCTTTAAAAAATTAATGCATATAAGCCCAATAAAATTATGAATATGTAACGACTTTAAATATTAACAATAACATTCCATATTTAAACTTCAACATCAAAACACTAGATCACAAAAGCATGTGAAAAAATATCACATAAACTAATGCAATTGATTTGTCAGATACATTTTAAATATATCTGAATTTCACAAAAACGGTGAAGATGGAGGTTGGAGGAGGTGGAGGCTGAAGGAAGGCTTAAAAGGTAGTCAAACCACTCTCATATGATAGAGGGTGATGAGAGGAATCCATAGGTGATGACGTTGGTCACCAGAGATAAATAGGCAGACCATAATGATTTTTTAAAGTAGTAGATGACTTAGGAGGGTATAAAAGGAATTCTACATTTGCCTAACTGTTTCATTTATACGGTAAATATTAACCAAATTGAATTCAAATGTATTATGAGTAATGTCATCAATGCGAGCTTACATATATATAATGAGGCTTGTGAATCATTTTTTTATGGAATAACATATAAATGGGCTATAATTAAGGAAAATTAATTTCAAGTATTTTTTTAATTTGTTATATTTGAAGTCCCTCAACTTTTTGAGTATATCAAAAACATCTTTATCGGTAGCGGTAATATTTTTTAGTTTCTTCCGTGTACAACATCTTTAATATGTGTAGATTAGTTAACTACTACTTTTATGCACGTGCTAAGGCACGTGATACAATATTCAAGATTATATATAATATATATTATATATAATAATAATAATAATGATATAAATATACATTTAAATGTGAAGTTAAAGAAACGCATCCCAACTAAATAATTAAGTTTGTTATGAATTTTTAACTGGAAAGAATATGTTATTATTAAAAATTGATCCCTAAGTTTAAAATAAAAATATACGTTGGCCCATCTCATGTAAATGACATCCATAACAATATATAAAATACCATGACCACATACTCAAGACATTCATAACACTTACAGAACATCCCTAATAATGTACATAACATCCATAACAATGTACAGAACCACAAAAAAATGTAACCAAAGAAAGAAATAATTCATACAATATCATGCTTTTTCAATGCCTTCGAATCATGCTTTATTTTTTAAATGATAGTTACATTTTTTTTTTCTTAGAATTTTGGCTGCAAAATTTCCCTTTGAATCTGAGCATATCAGCTTGGCCAAAATCCATGTTAGTTCATTTGATTAAATTTTCTCTAAAATTTGTTGACGAGCATCATATAGTCGATCTTAAAAACACAATAAAACTTGATCATGTCCGAATGTAACGACATTCATAATAAATACATTTTGATTACACATTCATAATAACACTTACTCATTAATATACTTGACAACAATACATATATATTATAATATTGTAAGATACACTTGACACAACAACATATATATGTGACATGTATCATACTAATGTATACAAGCAAACAATATATGAGATTGTGAAATATATATTGCATTAGACAATTTAATACACTGTTTTAGTGACGAGATGACTGTAAAAGAGGCTGCAAATTAAAAATGACTGAATGTATTAGTTCAAGGTAGTGTACCACAAAAATAGTTAGGGGGCAAGTACACGCAGTGCACAAGGTCTAGAACCCAACTTAAACTCCCCCACAAGTGGGGGTATTACTGGGGATCGACCCCAGGTCATCCGTGAGGACGCATGCATCTCGTCCGCCTTGCTGGGCGAGAGGACGTACAAGCCAGTGTTATGTTTTGGTTGTTTGTTTAACTTCATAGAATTATTCAATTTCAATTAATGGGACATGTTTATGTGCCGTGTAAATGTTGTGAATTGGTGCTGATACAATGAAAAATGAGTTTTCTGTTTCTGTAAATATGGAGGATAAGTTTATATTCCTCTCTCTCATGCTTTTTGTCAAAAAAAAAAAACACTCGAAATTTTATTATTTTTTGTGGCTTCAATTGTTAAATGTTATGTTCTCTTTTATGTTATACAATGCTCATGTGTGAATTGTGGTGTTATATTTAACAGATAATGGGTAATCCACTGCTATCATCAGAAGGTATTCAATCAGCATGTAATGGTGAAACAGTTCAAACCTCAACCACCTTCTAATATTCATGCTAGGGTTCTACTTTTTTTCAAAAAAAAAAAAAAAAAAAGCAAAGAAAATTGTAGTACCTATACCCACCATGTGGGTTTTTTGGGGTCCTCATTTGAATGGCAGAGGGATGTATTTTGTTATGTTTTTTTTATCAAGTAAAATCTCCCCTTTGTTTTAAAATATCTAATCTTCGGATGTAAATGTGAAATTGATGATGTGTTGAATGCATTTTTGATGTGGCTGTATGAGCAGTGCTGCAGTGGCCTGTTGTGATTGAGTATTTTTTAGAAATTACATTAATAAGTTGCATCATAATTTTCTAAATATTTCTATTAACACTATTAAGTCATAGAGAAAGAACATGATATCCTTATTTACTCTTTGTTTATTTATTCTCATTAAAAATATATAATGATAGTACATCATAGAAACATATATAAATTTATAATTTATACCGAATTCGAATTTAGATTATTTTTCTGCTAAAAATATTAGGGACCTAAACATATAATAAGTTGAAAAGAAATATTTGGAATTAAATTCTCTTCTTTTTTTTTTTAGTGTTTAACATTGCAGACATGATAAATGAGTTGTAATGCAGACGTAGTAAATCAACCATTAATGTAGGTAGTAAAATCAACCATTAATGTAGGTAGGTTTTAACTTGCAGACGTAGTAAATCAACCATTAATGTAGGTAGGTCTTAACTTGCTGACGTAGTAAATCAACCATTAATGTAGATAGGTCTTGCAAATATCTTGGCCATTCCACGAGGTTGATCTTTCTTTCTTTTTTTTTTGGGAAAAATTTAAATAACCGTAAGTAAACTGTTCAAAATTCATATATATAAATTTAAATAGTCATTTGAGTTAAACTTTTATTGACATACTACGAATAATGTACATAACATCCATAACAATGTACAGAAACACAAAAAATGTAACCAAAGAAATAATTCATACAATATCATGCTTTTTCAATGCCTTAGAATCATGCTTTATTTTTTAATGATAATTACATTTTTTATTTTCTTAGAATTTTGGTTGCAAAATTTCCCTCTGAATCTGAGCATATCAGCTTGGCCAAAATCCATCTTAGTTCATTTGATTAAATTTCTCTAAAATTTGTTGATGAGCATCCTATAGTCGATCTTGAAAACACAATAAAACTTGATCATGTCCGAATGCAATGACATTCATAATAAATACATTTTGATTAGACATTCATAATAATACTTACCCATTAATATACTTGACAATGACAACAACACATATATATCATAATATTATAACTTATAAGATACACTTTGGCAACAACATATATATGTGACATGTATTATACTAATGTACACAAGCAAACAACATATGAGATTGTGAAATATATACTGCGTTAGACAATTTAATACACTGTATTAGTAATGAAATGACTGTAAAAGAGGCTACAAAAAAAAGCTGAATGTATTAGTGTCCAATGTTTTTTTTTTTAAGAATATAGGTATATATACTTCTATAAAAGATATATATGAATCATGTGAACTTATGTATAAAAAATATAAATTTTTTTTTAAGTAGGATCGCAAATGAGTAAGTAAAATTGTAACAAGGCTCTTTAAAAAGTGCCCTAACCCCCAAATTCAACCACAAAGCCCATTTTGCAAACACTAGAGCCCACAATCTCACATGTGGTTTAGGTTTGGTTTTATTTAAAAAATAAATTGAATTAACCGAATCAAATCGAATTAAATTTAAACATATGATTATTCATTATCAACGTTTATTCTTTTTATATTGAAAAATATATTATTAGAATAAGAGAGGTGCCCCTTCTTTAGTGAAGACTTTAATTCGAGTCTTGCTGTCTGCTGGTAGAGGAAGATTTGATCAAAAAAAAAAACCTATATTGTTATTATACCATTAATATTCATAAAAAATGAATAAACTAATTTATAACATCAATCCTAGTATTTCAATATTTATGTAAAGTTAAAACTAACCCCTACAAAATTCTAAGAGACCCAAATTGGTAGGAAGAAAAAAATGGGTAATATATGTTAAATGTATATATGTTAGGGTTAAGGGTAGATTAGTCTTTTTTCCGTTTTCCCTTTTGTACTATAAATATTCATACAAACCCTAATAATATTTTCTGATTCATTCTCTTCAATTTCTGATTCTAACATGGTATCAGAGCTTGAATCCAATTTTTTTCTTTGATTTTTTGTTGGCGTTAGTTTCCGTTTGCGAGATCATCGACGTTCCGCTGTGCCGCTGTCGTGCCGCCCTGCTGCGCCACCCTGCACGCCCCGTGCGGCCCTGCCTGCGCGCCGTCCGCGCCGTGCCCGCGCCTTCGCGCGCCCCCGCACTGCTACTGCCCAGATCCGCCGTGCCCGCGCCTTCGCGCGCCCCTGCACTGCTGCTACTGCCCAGATCCGCGCCCCCGCACCGCTGCCGACGCGTCCCCGCGCCGCCGCTGCCCTCGCGCGTAGCCCTCGCGCCGCCGCTGCCCTCGCGCGCAGCGTCCACGCCGCCGCCGCCGCTGCCCCCGCGCGCCGCCCACGCGCTGCCGCCGCTGCCCCCGCGCCGCCGTGCAATTGTCTCGGTCGCGAGATCGCTGCGGCGAAGAATCCGCACGAAATCCTGAAAAATCTGGGATTTTACGCGTCTGTTGAAGACTGCCGAGTCAACTCACCTGAGTCAACTCGCTGGTCAACTCGCCGGGTCAACTCGCCCGCGCCAACTCGCCCGCGCCGACTCGCCCAGGTCAACTCGCCCGACCGTCGTCACTCTTTCGGTATTTTCTTTATCTGGCCGTTACGGGCTCATTCGGACTCCAAATATAGTCAAATTGGTACTCATTTTGCTCAGTTTTTCGTTCTGCACGTCACTGTGACCTTATTTTCTTCATCCGAGATATTTTTTTTGTTATTCTGGTTATTTGGATAATATGGCTACGGATAACACTCAGATCATCGATGTTAAGTTTGATGGTGAAAATTATGACACCTGGTCTATCAGTCTTGAGCTTCAGCTTGATTTTCGTCGCCTATTGGGTCATGTTACTGGCACCGATCCGGCCCCTGTCCTTGAACCATCCTCACCGGGTTCTGACGAGACTACCATCAAGGCCAAAGCTGAGGCATATACTAAGGCATTGTTGACATGGAAGGAGGCCGATTCTCGGGTGAAAGCATATATTGCTTCTTCGGTTATTCCAAATATCCGTAAGCATTTGAAGCCGTTCATTACAGCCAAGGAATATTGGGACTTTCTTAAGAATTTCTACACACAGACTGATGGTGCTCAGGAATTCTATCTGCATCAGGCCATTTCTACTTCTTATCAAGGGGAGCTTTCTATTCGTGATTTTTATTCTCTTTTGTCTGATTACTGGGATCAACTCGCGCCTATGGATCCTCAGATGGAGGGTATTTTTCTGACACGCTATCGTGAGTACCGTAATCGTCAGCGATTATACCAATTCTTGATGCGTCTTCGTCCTGAGTTCGAGGCTATTCGTGCACAGATTCTTCATCGCTCTCCCAAACCGTCTCTCGATACGGTTCTTTTCGAGTTGGTTGCTGAGGAGACGCGCCTTCGCACTGTTGTCACTCCGCCTATCGTTAATCATAGTTCTGTCAATGTTGCACATCGTCAAGACAATCGCTACACCCGGGTCACTTGCTATTATTGTCATAAATTTGGACATGTTCAAACTGAATGTCGTAAGCGTGCTCGTGATGGTGCTCCTCTTGTTTATGTACCTCGCACTTCACTCCTGGAGCACTTCCTCTAGTGCCTCGTTCACTAGATCCTGCAGCACCTCGTGCCCCAGCGCCTCGGGCACCAGCACCTCGGGCACCATCCACATTTCCTCCGCGTCGTTTTCAGCCTCGACCTGCAGCTGCTGTTGCATCTGATTTTTCTACTGATCCACCGGCATATTCTCCCTCTCAGATCAGTGAAGTCTTGCACAACTCCATCTCCAACAACAACAGCTACAGGATATGCTTCGCTCAGTGACTGGTAGTGATTCATCTGCTCCCTTTTCTGCTTCTACTGCGGCGACAGGTAACCTTACTTCCTCATGGATTCTTGATTCTGGAGCTTCCCATCATATGACTTCTCAAGCATCCTTTATTAGTCGTCCTACTCGCTTGTTTCCCACTCCTGTTATTCGTACGGCGGATGGGACTCCTCTGTCTGTGTCGAGTTCTGGTTCTCTGGCTGATCCTTCTCATCGTTTTCAACTTCCTGAAGTTTTTCATGTTCCTGGCCTATCATTAAATTTGCTTTCTGTTGGTAAAATTGCTGATCATGATTGTCTCATTACCTTTGATTCTTCTACTTGTTCTGTACAGGATCGTCGTACGGGGAAGCAGATTGGGACAGGCTCTAGACATGGTGGGCTTTACTACATGGATCATCTTCATATTCCTTCGTCTTCTGCAGCTTCTGCTCGCTTGATTTCCTCTCCTCCTTCCTCCTTTGATGTTTGGCACCGCCGTCTTGGCCATCTCTCTCCTCCAAGACTTCGTTATCTAATAAGTACCGGTGTTTTAGGTTCTTTTTCAAAAACTGAGCTTCAACCATGTGTGGGCTGCAAGTTGGCAAAACACTTGGCTCTTCCATTTCCTACTAGTAATAACATTTCTGCTTCTCCTTTTGATCTAGTCCACTCTGATGTTTGGGGTCCCTCCCCTATTCCTTCTAAAGGTGGTAACCGTTATTACGTTATTTTTATTGATGACTTTTCTCGCTATACTTGGATTTATTTGATGAATAGCCGTTCTGACTTGTTACCCATCTATAAGTCTTTTGCTACAATGGTTGAAACTCAGTTCTCCAAACGCATCAAGGTGTTTCGCTCTGATTGTGGTGGTGAATACTGTTCTCGTGCTTTTCGTGATTTTTTATCCTCCCAAGGCACTCTACCACAGCTTTCCACTCCTTATGCTCATCAGCAGAACGGGGTTGCTGAACGTAAACATCGTCATATCCTCGAAATGACCCGGTCCTTACTCCTTTCTGCTTCTGTTCCTGTTCAGTTTTGGGGTGAGGCTGTTCTTACAAGTGTGTATCTCATCAATCGCACTCCTTCGTCTATCACTGCTGGCATCTCCCCCTTTCAGCGTCTTTATCATAGTCCTCCCGATTATTCTCGTCTTCGTGTTTTTGGATGCACGTGTTTTGTCCTACTTCCTCCTCTTGAGCGTACGAAGTTGTCTCCTCGTTCTGCTATGTGTGTCTTTCTTGGGTACAGTACTGAGATCAAAGGATATCGATGCTATGATCCTGTTGCTCGTCGTCTTCGGACATCTTGTCATGTCACATTCTTTGAGAATCATCCATACTATGCTCTTCGTTCTCCTCCTGTTCCTCTTCCCCCATCCACGGTTGAGGAAGTCACATTTTTGGACTTTTCTATTCCTGATTTCTCATCTTCATCTTCTGCTCCTGAGTCATCTATTCCGTCTGTACCTGACCACTCTTCATCGTCAGTCTCATCTTCACCCTTGCCGTCTTTGTCCACCTCTATTCAAGATGATTCACGTGGAACAATCCCGTCTACTCCTACACCTATTCCTGATGCTGCTTTACCGGAAGACGATTCTGCTCCCGCACCAGTTGCTCCTCGTCGCAATCCACCTCGCGCTCGTCGACCTCCTCAACGACTTAGCTTGGTTGCCTCTGATTCTTTTTCTCCTAGTTTTCAGTGTTTTCTTTCCGCTGTTTCCACTCATTGGGAGCCCCAATCATATCGTGAGGCTGTCGGCATTCCAGAATGGGAAGGTGCTATGACAGAGGAGCTTAGTGCATTACAACGCACTCATACATGGGACATTGTACCACTTCCTCCAGGGAAGACTCCTATCAGCTGTAAATGGGTCTATAAGATCAAGACCAACTCTGATGGTTCGATTGAGCGTCACAAGGCTCGGTTGGTTGCCCGTGGTTTCACTCAGCAGCATGGTATTGATTATGATGAGACATTTGCTCCTGTAGCGAAGATGACGACAGTTCGTACTTTGATTTCTGTTGCTTCTGTTCGTCAATGGCCCATTTATCAGCTTGATGTCAAGAACGCTTTCCTTCATGGTGATTTATCAGAGGAGGTTTACATGACTCCTCCTCCGGGTCTTCCTCATCCATCTGGTCATGTATGCCATCTTCACCGCGCTCTCTATGGTCTCAAGCAAGCTCCTCGCGCTTGGTTCGCTCGATTCACTGATGCTATATGTGCTGCTGGGTTTGTCCCGAGTTCCTCTGATCCAGCTTTATTTGTTCACACCTCTGGTCCTCATCGTACTCTCTTGCTGCTTTATGTTGATGACATGATCATCACCGGCGATGATTCTTCTCATATACAGTCGGTCAAGCAACATCTTCAGCGTCAATTTGAGATGAAAGATCTTGGCAAACTTCGATATTTTCTAGGCTTGGAAGTTGCTTCTGCTCCGCGTGGTTATCTTCTCTCCCAACGTAAGTATACTGCTGACTTGATCGACCGTGCCTGTCTGACTGATGATCGCATCTCTCCCACTCCTATTGAGCTTCATGCTAAGCTCCGACCTGACGATGGAGAACCACTTTCTGATGTTACTCGTTATAGACAGCTTGTTGGAAGCCTCGTCTATCTCACTGTCACTCGTCCTGACATTGCCTATGCTGTGCATATTGTCAGCCAGTTCGTCGCTGCCCCTCGTACTGTTCATTATGCAGCAGTTCTTCGGATTATACGCTATCTACGTGGCACTATATCTCGTGCTCTACTGTTACCGTCTTCTTCTACTCTTGAACTTCGTGCTTATACTGATGCTGATTGGGCAGGAGATGTCACAGATCGAAAATCTACGACTGATATATGTGTGTTTCTTGGTGACTCTTATATCTTGGAAGGCCAAGAAACAAGACATTGTTTCTCGTTCGAGTGCTGAGGCCGAATATCGTGCTATGGCATCCGCTACTGCTGAGGTCGTTTGGCTTCGATGCCTCCTCTCTGACATGGGTGTCATCCTCTCTGCGTCTACTCCTCTATATTGTGATAACAAGAGCGCCATTCAAATTGCTAGCAATCCAGTTTTTCATGAACGTACGAAGCACATCGAGATCGATTGTCACTTCGTTCGTCATCACTTTCTTGCGGGCACTATATCACTCCCATATATCTCTTCTTCTCTTCAGTTATCTGACTTTTTCACAAAGTCACATACACTTCAGCGGCATGACTTCTTGTTGAACAAACTCTCGGTGTATGATCCACCATGAGTTTGAGGGGGGTGTTAAATGTATATATGTTAGGGTTAAGGGTAGATTAGTCTTTTTCCGTTTCCCCTTTTGTACTATAAATATTCATACAAACCCTAATAATATTTTCTGATTCATTCTCTTCAATTTCTGATTCCAACAATATATATATATATATATATATATATATATATATATATATATTTATTTTTAACTGTTCGATTCTGTTCGGTTTAGTTTAAGTTAACTAAACAAGGTTTGGTTCGATTCAATTTTGGATTTTCGGATCAATTTTATAGTCTGCAAAAAATCGAATCAAGACATGATTGATCGGATTTGATTATAATTTGGTTTAATATAGTTTGTAAAAAATCAAATCAAGACAGGATTGTATCTCTCATCCTGCATGTCCAAGCCATTAATGAATCTCAGGTTTGCATGTGATGTCTAATGGGACATGAAAAATTCTTTTGATTTGTTCAATTCCCATTGGTTGGGGATTGGATGTAATTATAATTTGGTTTAATATAGTTTGCAAAAAATCGAATCAAGATAGGATTGTAGGATTGTATCTCTCATCCTGCTTGTCCAAGTCATTAATGAATCCCAGGTTTGCATGTGATATCTGATGGGACATGAAAGTTCTTTTGATTTGTTTAATCCTCATTGGTTGGAGATTGGATGTAATTATAATTTAATTTAATATAGTTTGAAAAAAATCGAATCAAGACAGGATTGTACCTCTCATCATGCCTGTCCAAGCCACTAATGAATCTCAAGTTTGCATGTGATGTCTGATGGGACATGAAATGTTATTTTGATTTGTCCAATCCCCATTGATTGGGGATTTTATGTTAGGTGGCCATTTTTTGGCTATAAATATGGGGTGGTTGAGCACCAATGGGCATAAAAAAAAGTGAGAGAAAGAATTAAGGAGAGCACTTAGTATTCATTTAGAGCATTCAGAGTGAAAGAGTCTAGAGAAACACTAGTGTTCATCCCCCAGTCCATGACACCCCATTAACACCATTCACCGACCCACTTTCAACTATTTATTGTGATTGGAATGTCTATAATAATCTTCTCAAATAAAGTCCTCTATGTCTACAACCACCTTCATGGGTCATCAATCCCTGTAAATTGTGAAGGGTTGTGTTGTTGTATCAGTCTTTTTGTTTCTTGTCTTTGATTTGTTATTGATCAAATCTAAAACATATTTTTCATTTTCTTTGGGGGATAACCCTCCAAAGAGGAAGTGCTCTCATAACCTGGTGAGTTTGTTGTGTTTTCATTCTATTTTATTTCTTTTGAATATGATTGCTACATTATATTGAAATCTCTCGGTCTTATTTGAGTTTTTCTTGGTTAAAAATATGTATTCCCTTTTTTTAATAGATTTCATAGGTTTATTTTTCATCCACTGTTGATGATTGGAAATGATACGTCCAACTCCCATTGTAGTCTACACTGGTTTTTTTTTTCTTTTTTAATCATACATTCTTCAATTAAAGTGTATGTTGTTATATGAAATGAAATATACACTAAGATATATTAATGTATTTTTTTTTTCAAATTAAAAAATGATAAAAAAATATATCATGATAGAACTACATATACTATGATAGCACAGTATATATTACGTTATTATAGCTATAAAATGAGTTGCAAAATTGACGCTCTTTTTATGTTCTTTCTCTTGTTTTGACTGTTTTCATTGTTTTGGACTCTCGGTCTTTAATGAGTTTTATTTTGTGAGTTTTTTTTCCCTTTGTTTTAATAGATTCTGTAAATGGGTTTACCTCCTCTTCTGCTGACATTTGATGATTTTCGATGGTTTTGGTTGTTTTGGATTCTGGGTATTGTTTGTTTTGGGTTTTCCTTAATTATTTATTTTTTCTATTTTGTTTTTTTACTCTCTTAGTTAATGTTATGTTTTCTTTTGTTTTAATATAAGAAAAAGATACACGCGGCTCTCATTGCAGTTCCAATTATAGTCCATCCCGTTTATTTTTTTTTTTAAATCATACACTCACCATTTGAAATATATGTTGTTATATGAAACGAATTATATACTGAGATATATTAGTATTTTTTTCATGATAAAAAAAATAAAAAAACAATTTGAGTCATATACTATGATAAAATTTTATACACTATAATAATGCAGTATATACTATGTTATCATAGCGTATGGAGCTGTAAAACAAACTACAAAATAAACTGCGTGTAGGTGGGTTTTTCTCTACTGCATGTATTGATGAATTCTCTCTCTCTCTCTCACTCTCACTCTCACTCTCACATTCACACACAATGAGAGAAATCTCAAGCAAGTCCGCTGCATATATTTTTTTATGTTTTTTGTTTCAGAATTTGATTGTTGTTTTGTTTACCCTTTTGAAAAATGGTGGTCGGAGATGTAAAATTTGTTTATATCGTATTTATTTGGTTTTTACTTGGTGAAATGTGTCAAATTTTGTTGATTTTATGTTGGATTTTTTGTGCAGGGTTTCATTTTATTTATTTTAAGTTCTTTGTATGCAACCCGAAGTGAAAGGGTGTTTTGTTTATGGAAAGGGTTCTAATTTTTTTTACTCCTATTTAACTTTGTTTCACAAGATTAACATTTTTTTTTCTTTTAATAATTCAAGTACAAAGATTTTTTTGTTAAATAAAATTGCAAAGACAGTATTTATTAAAAAAAATAAACATAACAAAAAGAAATTGTCAATAAAAATTACCTTATCTCGGAGTGAGAGAAAATTTACGACTTTGTTTTACCACATTCCAGATATATATGAAAAAGTATGTTAGATTAGAACGCTAGTTCATTTATGCATTGTGTTTCCCATTTATATTCTCACCAATAATTATATGAAAGTAGAGCAATTAAATTATTTTCACAATTTATAAAAAAAAAATAGTGATTATGAGTTTCAAACATATTCCTTAGTGTGTTCGTTTGACTCATGATGAAACAAATAAATGTTATCCCAACCTTTAGGTGAAACAAAATATCCTTATTTTTTATTTAAAAATCAGGACAACTGTCCGTAATTTATCCCAATTATTTTTTATATCAAACGGAAATAAGCTGTCATCCCACTCATTTATCCCCACAATCACCCCTTATCCCAACACATATCCCTTTGTCAAACCAACCCTTAGGATCCCCAAAAATCAGGAATCCCACAAACTGTGGATATCCCAATGATTGGAAATGTCACGAGATGTTTATCATTATGTGTACATTGTTATCATTCTATGTACACTGTTATATATGCATGTGTATAACGTTAATAATTTGTGTGCAATAACGTGAAATGTCAAAGAACAAAAATGGAGGAGAGAGGGAGAGGGCCACCGTCTCTGTGAGTCGGTGAAAGAGAAGGAAAAAAAAGAAAGAAAAGGGGCTGGGATAAAAATGACTGGAGTTAATAGATGGAAAGATATGTTGGCCCCTAGGGACCTATTATTAAGTAGAAAAGTTACAGGGACTTAAAATTAATATGATGATAAACCGAGGAACCTATAATTAATTTTCCCAAAAACTAAAATATAAAACGTCGCCTGAGAGATTCGAACTCTCGCGGGGAAACCCCATGTACTTAGCAGGCACACGCCTTAACCACTCGGCCAAAGCGACTTTACACGATGTAGAGAGTAATATTTATATATATTACATATTACATTATATACCCCAGTTTGGATAATAGGACTTATGATCTAGTATATAGTTATTCTTGCCGGTATAGCAGTGAAATAATAAATTTTCTGTTTGATTATATTTTCAATTATTCTCATTGAGAATGTAAGAATAAACAGTATGTTGTTTGGTAGATAATGAATAATTTATGAATAAAATGTAAATAAGTTGATGGATGATATTTATTCGTTTAAAAATGACAGAACTGCCCCTTATGTGCAATTTTAATTTTATTTTACTGTTTAGGTTTCTTACCTAACTATTGTTAGTTTGTGCGCCTTCATTTCAAATGAATCGTCGATAATGGTTGTAAGTGATAAATAGTATTTGAGCAATTTTACACATTAGAAAGGGTAATAGCAGCCTACAGTGAAATCGAAACCTGTTAAACTGATCAAGATGTCGTTTAGTAATCAAATTCATGTGTTACGCAATTACCTTGTAAATTATTAATGAATGTCAAACAGCTAGTGGTTGGTGTGGTCGGATTGGTCAAGAAGACAATGGAGAAGCCATTGAAGATCTGAAAATCGTTGCCTATTTTTGAGGGTGGGGGTGTCTAAACTTTTTTTTTCCGATGGGACATATGCAACAACAGGGGTGTTGCACTAAATAATAATAATAATAATAATGAAGAAATATAAAAAACTTATAAGGGTAATTTGATCTTTTTGCAGGGACTGTAAAATTTGAATGGAAATTTCAAGAATGAGAGTTTGATATTTGTGAGTTTTTAAGAATCTATATTTATGTCATAACTTTAATAAGGACATGTATGGGATGATTATCTATGTTTTCAGGGATGTAACAAAAACAGGAGTGTTGCACTAAATAATAATAATAATAATGTATCTCTGATAATAAAGAAATATAAAAAAAAACTTATAAGGGATTTGATCTTTTTGCAGGGACTGTAAACTTTGGATGGAAATTCAGGAATGATAGTTTGATATTTGTGTGTTTTTAAGGATCTGTATTTATGTCATAACTTTAATAAGGACATGTACGGAATGATAATCTATGTTTTCAGGGATGTAATCTCTAACCCAAACAAAAAAAAGGAAAAATAAAAACAAAGCGACCACAGTGGGAGTCGAACCCACGACCTTCTGATCCGAAGTCAGACGCGCTAATCCACTGCGCTATGCGGTCCCACTTTGTTATCTCTTTTCATTTATTTATTTATATATTAATATATATATTATATTAAATATAAAAAAAATCAAGTATCTTGATGTATTTTTTTTAATTGATAATATCTTTCAATTATCAACAGGGTACATGAGCTTAATGTGTCTCTCAATTTTTTGGTTCCTTACCGATTATTAAGAAATACTTTTTATGATTGTTAGAAGGTTTATTTTCTTTATATAGGCATTGATTAACACATTGTTATATTGCAATTCTATGACACTTAATTTCATTTTCAGTTTTCACCGACTCTGATATAAAAAAATGAGATCTAGTTAGTGTCAGATTCCATCAGACATTATCAGTTAAGATTAACAATCATATCATCATCTAACTCATTCATAACAAAATCTGACAATGTTGTCTACAAATGTAATGTTACATATTGAATTTCTACATGTACTTTTTTCACCTTCTCTTTCACGTAATCTGTGAGATTTTTTTTTCTCTTCAAACAACAGAACTGGATCTGTTTTTTTTCATAATGACCTTTCATTATGGAAAAAGAAACATCCACTCCTAATAATAATTAATAGGGACTGGATCCATTTAAATGATCACAAACCTCATATATTAAATATGTAAGATGCACATGTCAATCATTCATTGGAGACTAACAAAAAATTATAGAATCCACTACAAACTGGATCGCATCCATGATTACACCACCACAAAATTGGACCACTTTTTCACAACCACCATTCACTATGTTAAACAAAATTCTACTCCTGATAATAATCATATGACGCGAACTCGTCGTACAACAACGATCGGTCCTCCTTGTAGTGGAGGAGGAAGTAACAGTTCTCACAGAAGTAGCAGGGGTTCTTCTGCGCCCACTTGTCATCCACCGTCACTTTCGTGGCCCTGTATATCCCGCAGACTGAGCACTTGTGGAGGCGGTTTCGGATCTGGAACATGCGTATGGGGTATGCGTTGCGGTTCTGTACGTCATCGGGGTTGATCAGCCTCATGTCTCTTATCACCACCATGTGCTTGCAATCTCCCTGTGACAAAGCTCATGTAAGGCAGATATTCAATAAGTGTTTTGTTCAACTCAGTATTCATATATTCATAAACCATACGGGATAAGTATGGTAGTATGATAATTACATGCAAAAAAACTTTATACTGGATGTGAACACAGAGATGGCAATTAGGATCAGTATTTTTATTATTATTATTATGCAGAATGTGATAAATCATTCAGACTAAATGGATAATCATGTTTGGAATGTACTAAATGTATAGTTCAACTAATAGAAGTACGTTTGTATGTTCAGCTGATTGATGGGTAAGGGAGGTTATCCAATCTGAGTGTTTCTCCAAACCTTCGGAAAAGTTGAGTACTTTGTGAATTTGACTATAGTTCTCATGGGTTGTTAGCCCTCATTTGTGCAGCAACAATAGCTAAAAAGATTACCAAAAAAGTTGTTTGCAGTATAAGCATGATAGCTATGCATTTTCATACTATTCTAGGGGGACTGGAATCGCTTACCAAGACTATGTTAATGGATTAAAATACCCATCCCTCAAGCATATCCCCGGAATATGTTGCATCTGTTACATTTCAACAATGTAGAGGTAGAATTATCATTTAAAAAGTTATAAACTATTATCCATTTCTTCTTCAATTTATCCAAGGTGAACCAAATATAAAAAAATGACTTCACATTTACCAACGAGAGAAACAAACCAAGCAAAAAAAAAAACGAGAGAAACAAAAAGACAACTAAAACAAAAAATACATTTATTTTGCATAGATTGTTATGTATCCCGGTATAGTTATCAAAGGAATAACTATCATGGACAGATAAAATAGAAAAGCAATATGAGAATGAACCTGGTGGCAATAAAGATAACCAGAACCCAGTCGAAACTGTAGATCACAGAAGCGGGTTTTGTGCATGTCAGTGGTTTTAAAGTCAGGCAACTGAGCGACTGGTAGGTCACCGACAAGTGATTTTTCCTTCCAATTATATTCACCGGTCATAATGTGCTTCCACTTCTCGAGCGCCTCACCCTTGGAGTTTTTTAGCCAATCAAAGATAGGTCGGCTGTAATCAATGGCAGAGGGATCTCTCAAGTCATTGCAGAACAAATCCTGCAATATGGCAATATGCCAACTGTTAGCAACATGGATAAACCATCATGAGAATTGACAAATGATAATGTGAGATTGAATTTACTTCTATGAGGAAATAACCCGATGGCTCATACTCCCCTGCAGTCTGCATCAGCTGGTCCGTCACGCAATAAATATTATCCCTCAATTCCGTAAGCTTTTGGCTTCCTAAGACCAGAAATTCTTGGGTCTGCATGTCACAGCAATATGCAAAGAGATGTGAATGACATACCAGCAAAAGAGGAATATATACCCAGAGTCCCAAACCTACATATGTTGCATCAACATGACAGGAGTGTTAGTCTGATATCGGCCAAGTTTGCATGCCAGTAATAAAATATACGACGGCATGTGAACTATTTAGTCAAGTTATGATAACAATAAAGTTAATAGTGACAGGTATTAACATGCATATCCATGTCCTTGTTATAAGGATTACACATTAACGTATTGTAAGAAGTTAAATGAGCCCCATGTGTCAAGCATGATAGTGGATCTACTTAAAATGTATCACTTGAGATATCAATACCTCATGTATTAGTATAAAACATTGCATACCTTATGATCTTTTCTTGGATGGTAAATCTCAACACAAAGAACTATTTCAGGATAACAAACAGGCACATGTTCAACAGCACTTGATGGCTTCACCTGTGCAGTGGATCAAAAGGTCAAAAGATATATTAGCACAAGGTTTCTCTTCTGTGAAGGGACAGATTATACAAAAATACATGAACAATACTAATGCATAATTGGTTTACCAGTATGACCAACAAAATATAACAATAGTCGATTTGATGCCCTAACTCTAAATAATACACAATGAATCAAAATAGTTCTGCGTGCAAACCTAGGCAATTTGCCTTGCCATACGCAGCTATTGACCCATTAGAAAATCGTAAAACCTGAACATCCCTTCCTGTTTTGATGCCCACCTGATACCTAAATCTATGTCCCTACTGTATTACTTGGGAAAACCTAACTTTGTAGCCTCTTAATGTATTGCTAATCAATAAGACTCCCTAGTTTTTTTTTTAAAAATAAATAAATAAGACTCCCTAGAAAAAATCAATAAAGGTTTACTCTAACTAGTACATTTTCTATTTAATGCTCTAAATAAAACTCTCTGACACCAAAATGAACAATCATATTCAATTTGATCGTAGAGTTAGCCATAATATTCATAGTCATTAGTCATATTTGTACTTCAGAATCATCTCGGTAGCACTCTCTGCTACTAATGGTGGACGGCCATTGGCTTTTGTGGGGTGTGGTGCTTGTAGTGATGTGTTATGTAGTTTTGTTCCTTGGACAATTTGTACCCCGCTTATTTAATGAATGGCGGTAGAATTATCAACCTTCTTTTCAAAAAAGAAAAAAATATATATTTCTAGATATGGAATAAAATATACAATTTTTAAGGGCTCAAAATGCTGACCTTCATTGGAGCAGTTACAGATCTAAGGGCCTTCTTCCTATCCATTTTCTCCAATTTTGGAGCACTTTCAACGAACTTGGCACTGCCACTGAATGAATATAAGAAACTACTATCAAACAAGTATTCAAAAGCATGCTACAAACATAAACTTGCACTGGCCACAGAAATAGATACAATACATATACATGGAAAACAATTACAAATCCTTATTGCAACCCTCAAATTTTGATTTTTTTTTTTTTACTTCAAATGTTCCTCTCAGTCAATTGTGGTTCATCTTTTCTTTTCTTGTTAGATGATAGTTGAAATAGATACAATACACATAGATGGAAAACAATTACAAATCCTTATTGCAACCCTCAAATGTTGACTTTTTTTTAACTTCAAATGTTCCTCAGTTGACTGTGGTTCATCATTTCTTTTCTTGTTGAATGATGGAGAACCTCAGTGATTGGCATTTTTTTTAATTTAACCCCCAAATAAGATAAATAATCAAACAGATTCTACAAAATCAAGAGACTTGACAAAAATTAACAACTATAAATATAACGTACTTGAATGAATGTAATCTGGCTGCTGCTTTATCTTCATCTTGTTTCTGCTTGATTTTAGCAAGCTCTTCCACCTTTTCAATATAATTACTCTGCCAATAGGGCATATAAATAGAATCATTATGAGAATACCAAAACACTAATGATCAATAAAATAAATCTCATTCACATCCTGCAAAATATAACTCATAATAACGGCAATGGAACTAGAGCTGCAACTCGGGCAGGTTGGGTTCGAGTTGACCCCAACCCGAACCTAACCCGATTTTCAACCCGAAATGGACCAACCCGAACCCAACCTATAATTAAATAAACCAACCCGACCCAACCCGAATTGGGCTAACCCGATCTCAACCCGAATTGAACCAACTCGACCCGACCCGAATTTCTAACATGATGTAAAAATTAAATAAATCAACCCGACCCAACCCGTAAGATTAGCTAGGTTTACCTAAAATTTGGACTACCCATATTAGAAGCTACAGAATGAATGACCATGATTTTTTTTTAACTATTAGTTTACGGGGTCGGGTTGTGAGTGAGGCCAACCCGAACCCAACCCAATTTGTGAGTCAACCCGAATTGGCCAACCCGAGCCCGAACCCAATTTGGTCAACCCAACCCATATAAAAATCGGGTTCAACCCAACCCAAGTTGCAGCCCTAAATGGAACAGTTTTATTTTACTGAAAAGATATGTATTTATGATGTTTAAAGCAACACTTATCTTCTCAAAACTGCCAAATCTCTAACAGAAGCAACCTGCTAGAGAAAATCTACAGTCACATAATTTAGCAATGTCATTACAAAACTATAGCACAAACAGTGATATGATCATATGATAAATCACACAAAAAAGCTATTACAAATTGTTTTTTTTAAGATTATTGAAGTTGACAAAAAAATATCATCATTAGAATGACAAAAATTTTACATACCACAATACAAAAACACAATGGCACTACATACATGTCAGCCAATTTCAAAAGCTCCCTAATACTTTCCAAATCATTAGAAATGTTTTCGACCGATAGGATACAGAAGCTAATCTAATGGTACAAAAAGTTCAACAAATTTAGAGATGGCTGAACAGGAAGGAGGGTAGGTGCAAATCATAGTTTGAAATGCGGCCGCACGTACCGGTACGTGCGGCCGCACATGCTGATGTGCGCCCCCGGGCGCACATTATACCCAATATGCAGCGCACGTTCGAACGGACTTCGAACGGTAAGAGGGCGTTCGAAGTTCAGTTCGAACGGACTTCAAACGATAAAACCTACCTCTGAGTTCGAACGGAATTCGAACGGTCTCTTACGGTTCGAAATCCGTTCGAACGCAATTCAAACGGTAAGAGACTGTTCGAATTCCGTTCGAACGGTTACCTTACCTTATGTGCGACCGCATGTTCGGTACATGCGGCTGCATATGCCATGTGCGGACCCCACCGCACATGCGGTCCGCACATGGTTTTCAACTATGGTGCAAACTGTCCTGTAAGAATGTGTTGTAGCATTACAAACAAGGCAACAATCTATTATGTGAGATGTTTCCATTTTACTTATGATATACCTTATAAAATCTGTTATTATCCCACTAAACATAAGTACTTCTAAAAAATCCATGTACTGAGAGAATATAGGTAAGACACAAGAAAAATGAAATATGCACACCTCTAATTCTGTTGCTCGCAATTCTCTGTCAAAAACTCTTCCCCTTTTCTTCCTCTTTTTTGTGTCTCTGTGAATCTTTTTGTCAGAATGATTCACAATACACATTGAATTAGAAGAATTCTCAGCAGGCGAACAAGTATCATTGCTCTCAGCCGTGGGATGCTGTGAACAAGAAATCCCATTTGAAATCCCTGGATCATCAATCATCCTGAAAAAAATGGATATATTATAGTACTACTCATCCTTTCATATGCCACTTAAAGAAATTCAATAAAACAGAAATGGAAGCTGCAGTTGATTGACATGTATATAGATACGTGTAATATATATGAATATGTAGCCATGCTCATAAGGATTGCAAGAAGCAAAAGTGAGATGATCAAACTTCACCCGTCTCAGCAATGAGTTTTAGTTGGATTATGCATCTACCCAGCTAAACTGCGTTACTATTACCATAAGTGTTGTCAGAAGTTCAACTCGAACAGTTTCTATTGTAATATAATGTGTCAAATCTGACAAGATATGGAAAACATGAAATAGTCAAAGCCCAAAGGATTCGAAATACAAGAGAAACTCTTGATTTTTTAAGTTGTTAATTTGGTAAGAATGTTTTAAACCAAAACAAAGAAAATATGTTTCCTCAGTTACTGCTCAGCATCTTTCAAGTAGACAAACTAACACTAAAAAAATAATGTTGGTGTTCCTTGTTACCAAAAAAATGCTGATGTTGAATATTACTGTTTCTTTTGTCTCAGCAGTACAGCAATGACAGAATGTGAGCTCCCTATGGGTGGGGCTAAACCACATCATTACCTTTTTTCAAAAAATACCAGTCATGGATTCAATAAACCTCATATTAAAAGATACTAAAAAGGAAAACAAATAAATAACACGCCTTGAAAAAAAATCACGAAATAACTATGATGTGCAAGGTTTGTGTGTGTGTGTGTGTGATGTGCAAGGTTTTCAACACAAATGAGTCGCGTGGTCCTATATATCACATGATTTATATAAGGTGTGATAAAAGAACGAAAAAAAAGAGAATCTTCAAATATATCATTTTTTTTCTCCATTAAAACATATCTCAAAGGTATTTCTTACCTGTCGTTAGAGTATTCCAGAAGCAGAGATGACTTATCTACATCATCCTCATTCTTTAGAGAAAAAACACAACGCAGTTAAACAATGAAAGAAGCACACCAAGCATCCTGTACAAACAATGAAAGAAGCACACCAAGCATCCTGTAAAAACAATGAAAGAAGAACACCAATGAAAGAGTACCTCAAAAGCTACTTTTAGAGCCTTTTCCACCAATTCCTCTTCTGTAAATATTCTAAGCTCATCAACCCTACAAAAATACAACAGTGAAATCAAAATAAGCACCTAATTGTATGATTCAAACATCTAAAAAGGTAACGAGAGAATCATCATCAGCGTTTCAGCAGCATATATGATACAACCCATGAATCCACATATCTAGTTTTAAAAATGTAAAATTGATCAAGACTTGTATATATAAATTCAATCTAGAATCAAAAAATCATTGGCGAGCATGACTAAGAATTACTCATAAGGTATAGATCACTTTACCACTGCAGAGCTATCCAAGCAAAACAATCTCAAATAGGCTTATCCAGGTTACGTAATCTTTAGTGTTGTCTAATGTAAATGATCCATCAGTACTCCCAGAAAGGTATAGCAATTCTAACGCTATCCTCTTCAATTCCTTGAATAGTTATTCAATTTCAAGAATTTTCAACCGATTAATTGAACCACAGATCACCGAAAAATGCCATTTTGGGTTATGTAAAGAATTACAAATTTTTCAACAAAAATGTGAATTATGAAGGATTGGACGACGAAATATGAACCAAACTTACGAGAGCTCATCGTCAAACGACGAAGTCGAATCAATGCACAACTCGGCTTCCAAACCCTGCAAACACAGCACCGGAAGAGGAAATCGATTAGGAGAGGTTCGAGAATGGATTCAGAGACGAAAACCTAAACAAAACAAACGAAAGGACCCGCCTTTAGTTCATGGAGGACTTCCGCCTGGAATCTAAGGACGGACGTGATCGGGCCGACGAGTCCGGGATCGTAGATCGGACCTCCGCGGGGGTAGGTCCGGCTTTTCTCCCCCTCCTCGAATCGATATTCCACCATTTCCATCTCCATCTCTATCTCTCTCTCTTTCTCTCTCTCTCTCTCTGTTTAGGGTTTCTGTTTTTTTCAAAGTGTTTTGGGTTCTGGATTTGGCGGATTTCGGCGGTTAGGTTTTTTTTTTTTTTTTTTTTTTTTTTTTTGTTTTTGGGTAAAATGCATTTGTAACCCCTAAAGGTTTTGAAACCTACAGAAACACTTCCCTCAAGTTTAAAAACACGCACTTACACTTCGTCATTATATTTTTTATGACAAAAGTAATTTAAAATTATTATTTTACACTTAACTATCTAAATACCTATAAAAAATCAATTAATTAATTGTATATATGCTTTATGAATATTAATTTATATAACAATTAATTCTTCAAATACATCTGAATGCATTATTGCAAGAATTAAGTCACATAATAATTAATTAAAAGGTAAAAACAACTCATCAAAAAAAAGTCAAAATATGATAAAGATTTAATTAAAAGGATAAAATCATATTTTTATTTCATTTTAATAGAAAATCAAATTGCAAAGAGTGTAATTGCATTTTTTTTAAACTATAGGGGGTGTTTTTGCAGGTTTAAAAAACTTCAGGGGATCCAAACGCATTTTACCCTTTGCTTTTTTGAAAATATTAATTCCGGGTCCTTCAGGAACCGTTGAATTATGTTTAGGTCCTTATACTCCATGGTTTTTTTATTTCTGGGTCTTGTCTGGGTCATTCTTCATGTACATTGTTATATCAACTGTTAAATTTTTTATTTACCCTTCATTCTTCATCATCTATGGACACTATTAAACTATCTAGGTATACTATTAAGATGTACATGTGCTTCATTAATTTACATTGTTAATTTTTAGGGAAAAATGTATATAACCCCCTGTAAGTTAGCTAATATCCATATCCCCCTCTGTTTTTTCTGAAAATCCATATAACCCCCTGATAGTTTCCCTGGTTAAGCAAATATCCCCCTGGATTACTTTGATGTTAAATTATGAGGAATATTCACAGAATATTCCGTTACCTTACATTACAGTGAAAATTTATATGCATATAACCCCCTCAAATTTAAGAAAAATCCAAATAACCCCCTGCATGTGACAAAAATACCCTTGTTTACACGTTGCATCGAATGTTTTCTATCCCTCCCAATTTTGAACCGTTGGCAGTGTTGGGCCTTTAAATCCACTTGTTTTTTCTTGTGATCCATAGATTTCCATTCCCTCTTATGTTGTGTATCTTTTCTGAATTCTTTAATACCATCTTCTTCCTCTTCCATAGATTTCCATTTTCCATTCCTTTTTATCCTAACAACACCAACTTCTTCCTCTTGTTTTAATCCACTGTTCTAAGCCGAATTAACGCATATTGGGTTCCATCACTTGTATTCATTTTCCTTTTGAAGCTTCGAAGCAATTATGTCAAAAGTGTTAGTGTTTATCTTTTGCATATCAAATGTTTGATGGAATGTGTGAAAGAATTTTTTAACTAATTTTTCATAATTAATACATTGTTGTGTACTTTATTATGATAATACAGCATGTTAGCATCACTATTACTGCTAATGCAATGCATAAACTGGTTTGACTGCTATTGGGACAGGATTGGGTAATGGTTAAGGGAATGGACTGTGATAGGGACTACATATTAGTTTAGCTGATTGTGGAATGCATGGAGTGAACTGGTGAGCATTGGGACTGGACTGGACTGGGGTAGAGTTTGGAGTACTGCCAGACACATTGACTTAGACTGGAATTGACCCAATTTATCCATAACCTGCATTATTAAACTCTTGTATTGGACTGGATTGCATAATCTGCATTGAAATGCATAAACTTGACTGCAGCTATCACCTGGACTGGAACCTAGACTACAATTAGGTGTGGATTGCACTGAACTGGAACTTGGACAGAGTCTGGACTGCACTGGACTGGAACTTGGACTGGGTCTGGACTGCAACTATCACCAGGACTGGGTTTGGGCTGCACTATCACCTGGACTGCAATGCATAACATGTGTTTTTTGGCCTAAAAAAAATATGGACCTGTTAACTTTGTTTTAAAAAATATATATATATGGAGCTGCTAACCATTCAAACTACCAAGCATTTAACACCACCATTCAAACACAAAGCATTAAGTCATTTAATAATACCAAGCATTCAGTCTTTTACTCCATAAAGGGATTCAAACTATATACACCACCAAACCATTCCAGTATTTTACAAGTTAGAAGCACCAAACAACAAAATAAATCAATTATTTGCATGTCTATGATCATATACAAACTGTCTCACAACAACATCCTCCTAGCCTAAAACCGTATCACAGCACCAGCAAACTCCCCTTCCACAGCAAGCCTAGCAACCCAGCAGACTCCCCTTCCACAGCAAGCCCAGCAACCAGCAAGCTGGATCAACCCTTGAAACCTGAGACAATATATGCAACCATGTCAACATAGACAACATAGTTAATACAATAACCAAAATAAAGATCCCTCATCAGTGAAAAACCTGATCAAACATCCATATATAGTGAAAAAAACCAAAACAAACATCCCTAATCAGTGAAAAACCTAAGCAAACATCCCTAAGCAATGAAAAAAAAAACCTAAATAAATATCCCTAATAAGTGAAAAACCTAACCAAACATCCCTTGACAGTGAAAAAATCAAAATAAACGTTTCTAAACATATCTTAATTTAACCCTAAACAGTAAAACTTCCCTTTAGGGCATATTCAACAAATTAGAGGAAGTTCTTCATCATCGCTTTAGCTAAACAGATTTTTTTCCTAAACAGTAAAACCACACACATCGCTTTAGCATATTCCACAAGTTAGGGCATTAGAGCTCATACCTCGTCCACCACGATGAAGACGATTTGATTACACGGTCGGAGAGAGGAGAAGCCGACAGAGAATGACAGAAGGATAAAATCACAATAATCCATGCAAGACTATAAGTGGCCAGGAATCGTCGCATCGATGTTCAACGCGAGGCCAAGCCATCGACGATGGCAAATGGAGCAGCAGATCGACTGTGCTGGCCTCAAAAAAATAAAAGGTGAAAAAGTGTTCTTGTTGGCTAAAATGGTCGATTGATGAGGGTATGTTGAAAGAGACAAGGGTAATATTGTAATTTACCAAAGTCTGGTTAACTTAACTGCACTTGAGTTTAGGTATTTTTAACGGTAGGGGGGTAAATCAATTAAAGGGAAACTTTCAGGGGGTTATATGGATTTTCAAAAAAAAAAACAGGGGGTGATATGGATATTAGCTAACTTACAGGGGGTTATATACATTTTTCCCTAATTTTTATATTCTCACCCCCTCCCTCGCAATTCCTGACCCATTTAGAGGAAAAGATGGCCAGTCTAGGATACCAATCCATAGAGGACATGTTTCATGACCTCGCCAACTACCGACATGCCAAGACTATGAGACAGGAAGCCCCTGTCAAAACCCCCAAGGCCATTCCCAAAACCCCGTCCACACCCAGCCACTCGGTCAATCCGAGCACTTTTTCGTTCACCCCCCTTTCCCCCGCGAATCCAATGTTCCCAACCATTTCCACCCCAGGCCCTTATCAGGCCACCCCAAACCTGTGACCGCTAGGCAACCCTCCCAAGGGAGAAACACTGGATGAAACCATCCGGAGAATCCTCTCCGAGACTGGTCCCTCGGCTCCCAAGCACATGTCTCTACATAACCTGAGACAAATCCCGTCAGTCCACCTGTCGGAGGGATTCAAAATCCCCAAATTCCACCGGTATAACGGTCGTGGAGACCCAGACATTGTGCAACCCCAATAGTCCAAACCCAGTCTCCACCTATCAGCCATAGGATTGGACAACCGCCTCGTAAGGTACAAATCCCCACGGTAGAGGGGATTACCCAAGTATCGGCACTCTATCCAAATGGAGTACGGGTTCCTGATCGAGGAACAGCTTTGAGACAGTACACGTCCGATTCATCCGGGTATGCACCGCCTCGGCCAATCAACCAAAATTTCGCTACTCGATCAGTACCCGCCCCCGTGCCGACACAACAAAACCTGGTAATCCAAAGTTCTCCGGTCCAAAACCCTGTAATTTCAAGACAATGCCAGCCTAGGACCCCTTTCTATTCCACCTTCCTAAGAAGTCAGAACCTAAATCCTAGGCAGCCCACCCAAAATACTTATAATGAGGTCTCCCCTCTGACATCCTATGATCAAAGACGAATGGGAAAGAGGGACTCTTACCCTCCTCTCCCAGAAATACTAACTAGGATTTTTAGGGTACTAATGGACACAAATAGTATCTCCCTCCCAGTTGCTAAGCCTCCACTCCCCAGGGCCAGCAGACTGCGTTACTGTCAATACCATCAAGAGCATGGACATACCGTAGAACAATGCATTGTTTTTCAGGATTTTATTTATGACTTGAATGATGACAGACACCTTGATTGGACCATGATCAAAAGCCACTTAAACCAGGGCAATTCTTGAGCCTCCAAGCCACTTGGCATTTTTACTGACCCATTGCCAGTTCACAACCAAGCGTCCACATCTAGAGCCCACATGGTAAACATGGTTAGGAGAGGAAGACAACCATCACCGCAACCAAGCAGTTCAGAAGACGTCACTGATGACATTCTATCCGAGGAATCCGAGGAGGGGGAGAACGAGCCCTTCCAGCTGAACCTCGATAACCATGACCTCGCCATACTCTATGATGAATAAGAAGATGCAGTTCTCGCCCTACCCGCGGCCATCAACATTGAGTCCGACGAAAGCGGACTAGAAAACCCGAGAGGAGGAGAAGAAGAAGAACCCTTTGAGGAGATCCCTGAAGGAGCTAGCGAAGGACCCGAGGGAGGGGAATGTACGTCGGATGATCTGCATCCGGACGACAACGGGTCCTCCAAGAGTGCCGACACTGTCGATGGCCCCCGCCGCCCAATGACCATATCATTCACTGACAAAGACCTCCTGGATCCCAGACTACGAGTCTACCCCTTACACATCCGCGGACGACTTCAAATGTTGTGGCTAAACAACATCTTCGTGGACCCAGGGTTAGGAATGAACATAATGACATGCTCCACCTACCAGAAGATACCCGAACTAGGTCGTTCTCTCGTCCAACCGGCCCACCATACTATTCAACCTTTCAACCATACCGGGAAGACTCTCCGCGGCCCCGGAACATTCGAGCTATCCATCGGCCCTCTCATCTGTGAAGTAGCCTGCTTCGTGGCTGACATCGACATAAGGTACCCATTGATGCTAGGGTGACCATGCTTGTACAGCATCCAAGCTATCTGTTCCCCCCGACACCAATGCCTTCGACTGCCCTTCATGAGTCATGTACTGACAATCTGGGGAGAAGCACGCCTCCAGTACGAGAACGAGAACAACTGGACAATACATAATATGTTCATACTAGCCCTGCGACCGGGGTACGAGGATGAAGGTGGTAGCCCACTTGGGTCCCCTTATAACAATGACTATCATTCAGAAAAAGCGGCCGCGACCCTACATCCATCAAGCGATCTTACGGAACCCAACTCGATCACCTTCCTCCCCCATAAAGTCACAAAAGCCGGAGCACGCTCCGCACCCCTCGCGATCACCGCCATACTCGGAGGAAGAATTCCGACACATTCTCATCGTTGTGTGAGCGGAAACTAACGTTCTCACACATTCTGCCTACCAGAAGTTAGAAGGCAGGGTTCCTAGATTTGAGCCCTCAGACAAATTCATTTACGCCTTCGACAGCACAGCAATAACGCTTGCGGACTGTTCACGCTCCCACTAAAGATCGGCCCGGTCTCCACCATCGTCAACTGCATGGTAATGAACATTCGATCACCCCATCCTCTCATTGTTGGGAGGACATGGCTCAACAACATCGAAGCCGTCTCATCCACCCGACACCAATGCCTTCGCTTCCCGTACCGCGGGGAAGTGATATCCATCTGGGGAGAAGCACGCTTTAATGAAACACGGGCCCAGAATTGGAGCGTCTGTGCCATGCGCATCCGGCTAGAGGTGCTTGCATGTTGGCAGCCAGGCTCCACCGACGAAGAACTACTCCAGCAAGGAAGACCCTTGAAGAGGCTCAGGAAGGAAGAGTTCGAGAATAGGGGACCCCCACCAGACATCAGCCGGCCGCCAAAAAGAAGCCGACCCGAGGAAGCAATACGAATCCAAGGACAAGGTACCGATCCCCCTGGGTGAACTTTCAACACCCTGTACATATTTGTTTACATCTTTTTCTAAAAACCAAAATTAAAAATATTTACTTACCAGCTTTCGCTTTCAACACCCTGTACAGCTTTCCTAAAAATCTAAAATCAAAAAAATATTTGTTTACCAGCTTTCGTTTTCGTCACCCTATACATATTTGTTTACCCATTTTTCTAAAAAGAAATCGAAATCCAAAAATACATGCGAATCGGCTCTCATTCCCCAACTCTGAACATACTTGTTTCCAGCTTTATTTCCACTCTTCTTCAAAAAAAAAAAATGTTTTCTAAAACGTATTTTCCACTCTTCTTCAAAACAAAAAAAACGTTTTACAATCTGCGCTTCCGCACCCTTCTTCAAAACAAAAGTTTTACCAAAACCGTATTTCCATAATTTCCTCCAAAACAAAAAAATAAAACATTTCCCAAACTTTTTTTACTTGTTTACCAAACAACGAAAATATTTACAAGTCGCATTTCCACACACTTCTTCAAAACAAAAAAACGTTTTACAATCTGTGCTTCCGCACCCTTCTTCAAAACAAAATGTTTTACGAAGCTGTATTTCTATGATTTCCGCCAAAAATGTTTACGAACTGTCTTCTCATACTTTCCTTCTAAAAACAAAATCGTTTTTCAAACTTTATCTCCATTCTTTTTGAAAAAATATATCTATTCGCCAACGCAACCCCTTTTTCAAAACCATAAGTATGCATCTGTTTCCACACTTTCGAAAACATAAAATATCAAAAAAATACCAAAAAGAGAGAAAAGGAAAAGACGAGAAAAGATTAAGAGCGGCAGACCATGCCCAGGCCTATCAAAGAAGGGTGGCAGGGCATTTGAAAAGAAGGTAATAAAAAGAAAATTTGAAATCGGGGAGTTAGTACTTAAGCAAATCATGCCATCAAGACAGCCTCACCCAAGAGGGAAGTTGCAACCCATATGGGAGGGACCCTATGTGATCACCCATACCTATTCCGGAAATGCCTACCACCTGGTAGATGCCGAAGGAATCGAGATTCTAGGTTCGTGGAATGCACTTTATCTAAAGAAATTCCATGCATGAATAGCTTTCAATACTAGAGAACTATTATTCTTTCTTCCTACAATTTTCACCATTTAGTACTTGATAATAGAATTATAAGACTCTCAAGGATAAACTCGTATCTATTGGAACACATCTCCGTCAAATCATGTCGCTTCCTTCACACATGTATGACTGGACAATAGATTTATCTGATAGAAGAGAAATTACCTACCCCGTAGACTGGGACAATTTAAAACCCCAAAGCAAACCTCCCTTATTTCCGCCCCACTCGTATTAACCCCAGGTCAAAATGAGAAGTTACCCGAACCTAGTATATGTCCCAAAACTGGCTCTGGCACTATACAAACACTTCTAGAGGGGAAGCATGAAAAGAATCGGGGTGAAAAACAGAAGAGCCCCCCCTCAAATAAAAAAAAAATCAGGCAAAGAGAGGCCAACAAAAGAAAAATAACACCCAAGTGAACGGGTTAAACTCTCTACAGGCTTCCACGCCTTTACGCACAAGTATATGCCGAACAAACGGCTATACTAGTACAGGGTCCAAATAAAGGACTGTACTTTCCACCCAAAATAAAGAAGTGGTAAAAAGAAGAAAGCCAGAGAGACCTAGAAAGTAGGACATATGCTAGACTGGGACAATTCTAAAATATTACCTGAAAGGAAGATATTTCTCCTACCCCATTCTCTCCCTCTCTTTTTATTTCGCAATGGGATTCAAAATTGAACTATGTCTATCGGGAAAGGCAAAATTTTGACCAAAAGTAGATCATTTCCAGATTTACAACTACACACACTCACATGAGTTCACTTAGAAACTTGCATATCCAAAGGAAGCTTATTTAACTTGACTCCTGGTACACTCATGGATCTTTCAGCATGTTTACAATAATACGATCAAGCATTTAAGAACCATGAACCTAGAAAAACTGACATCTAAGGCCTATGCCTTTCAAATACAACCCTGGTTTAGACATAGGTGACCACAAGGGCTCCTCCGTAGGGAATTGATGGTATCTTTTACTTAAGAAAGTCGAGAACATTGCCCTCTCACGTAAAAAACCATTGAAGAATTAAAATGCCCACTTATGCTACTCAAACTTACGCATAAGTTCACATTTTCCTTTTTCAAAACACCTAGGCATCCGATTTTCTTGAAATGCTAAAATTGAACCCCCGTACCAATGTTAAGATCACCCCCATCTACACTCATTTTATGCCCTTCCGCACATGCTTGAGAAGAAATTATCCCACTTTCACACATACTTAAGAGTTTTCTTCGCTCACGCACTTGGAATCCCTCCCTTGCGTACTAAAGCATGGTTTCTCGCACTTTACTTTCTCGCATTAATTTTTCTTTTACCTTAAGATGGATTGTAGCGGAGATAAACTCCGTAAAGGCCCCCATAGCCCTGCTTTCCTCCTCCTTAGCCCTGGCCTCTGTGGCCTCCCTATCCAGCATCCCAACAAGGGCATCCAACGATGCCTCACATCTTCACTAACTTCCTCGCCCCTACTCCCTCGGTTACACCCTCAATCGGTCCTCCGACCCCCGAAACCACCTCCTCAACCACCACCGGTCGATCCCCACGCCTCCTCTTGCGTGTGTAACCTATCATACTTCCCCTACCTCTGGGACAGCCCTCGAAGGTAAATCCTTGACCTCACCTGCGCCGATGACCACCGGCGGCACCTCCGTCGTACCCACAACTTCCCCCACGACCTCCCCTTCCACCTGATCACTCCCCGCTGGACTAGACCCCGAGACAGCCCCTCTCTGCTCTCGGGAAGACCTAAGGCGCTTCATCATCGAAGCCGTTTTCTTCCCCTTTGTCATCTCCTCCGATTTCGCACAAAAGAAGAACCAAAGAAAATCTAGGGCTTCAAAATCAAGAATAAAGGAATGATGGAAGGCGAAAACAAAGGATTCAAGGTATTTTAAAATGAAGGTTTTTGGTTTAAAATAGAGAAGAAGAAGAGAGGAGGGAAGAGTAACCGTTTTAAAACGTATGGGGAGAGAGAGACGGTCCCTTTTCGGTTATAAGGGACCCCGTCGGAAAGCGGCTACTCGCGAGTAGCCGCTCCCTCTCAGGCGGCTAGTGGTTGTTTTTCTCATTTCCACTTAAAACCACTTTCCAATTTTTTTCTAGCCCTAGTTTCAAGGTTTTCCATACCAAACAGTCATGTATTGGCTTATTTCCAGGCACTACTTGATCAAACACAACTTTCTCTAAGTTTTGCCACCCTTTCAGTACCATTCAAAATCGAATTTCTTCAGTTCTGGTTCTTTTCCAGAGTTCTTATCCTTCGGATAATCCAATTCACCAACTCAACTTTTACTTGCTTTCTGTAGGCGATATCCCCTCCTTGCTGAGTTTTCCCAAACACGGGAACGGTAGGCACGAGGAAACTGACGCTGGGCTACTTCGTGCACGATAGCTAAGAACCCCGACCGCGGGTTGGATCACTCACCATTTACTTTTTCCGCCTTCCATCTGGATCATCCTTTCGGTTAAAAATTCTAAGTCAAGACCTAGCCTTTGACGGTCTAAATCAACTCCCCGAATAGTACTGTTTGTGTTGGCATAACTTCTTGAAGGCCGGGCCGGCCAAAACAGGGGCCTCTTTCCTTATCATCGGTCAAAATCTTTTCCTGCTTTGCACAAAGACTTCGTCCGATGAGGGACAATAGTAGATACCCCAATTTTGACCATCCAGAAAGACAGAAATACTTCAAGTGACACTCGGAATTATCCCACATTTGGACATCTAATAGAGAACCAAAAGTTCAGGAAACCGGAAACCCTAACTCTAAACCTCAGTCCTAAACCTAAGCCCCAAACCCTAACCCTAAACCCTAGCCTGACCAGAAACCCTAACCCTAACCCTAAACCCTAGCCTGACCGGAAACCCTAACCCTAACCCTGAACCCTAGCTGACCGGAAACCTTAACCCTAACCCTAAACCCTAGCCTGACCGAAAACCCTAACCCTAACCCTAAACCAGAAACTCTGACCCTAAACCAGACCATGGCCCAAACCAGGAACCCCACCTAGAGAAACTCTAAACCCCAAAACCGTAGAGAACCCCAAGTCCCTGGCAAGGGCGGCTAGTTAGCACTAGCCGCCTCCCTGGCCGACCTTGAACCGCTTCCCTAGATGGGACATAAAGCAGCATTAAATGCTGATAATTGTGGCGGTTTGTGACCTTTAGCCGCCCTATCTTGGCCGGATCAACCCAAGTAACCGACCCAAGCCACCGCTTGTCAGAGATGGGACGTTTGGCAGGTCATGATAGGGGCGGCTACCAGGAAGTAGCCGCCCTATCCTGAGCTGCTAGTTAGGACTAACCGCCCTTCACCTGGTCCTGATAGAAGAACCATAGAATTAATGAGGGGTCTAATCAAACACACTATTAACCAAGCCACTCTTTTACCCCCTGGGTATTCCCCTGCCTCTTTTTTTACCATAAATAGAGGAGGTCCCAAGCCTTTGAACAACATCCACAATTCATAACACATAATTCACATCCACCAAATCCCAATCCATTTGATATCCATTCCCTTCCCCCACTAGAAATCCCAAGAGAGAGAGAAAGAGAGCCCCTTTTGTGAGAGAAAAATCCATTCCCTACACAAAAAAAACACCCTCTCATTCCACCCTCTAGAAACCCGGGCTAAGCCTAGCTTAGCCTCTGTCAAAGACCAAACCCATTTCCTACCAAAGTTCTACCCAGACCAGCCCAGGTTTCGGACGGCTAAACCCTACTAGCCGCCCCATACCCGATGGCTGGATCCCACTAGCCGCCCCATATCCACACCCCATTTACAACCCTCTGTCCCAAGACTCCTTTAGCCAAGCCCCGGAAGCATAATAGGATTACTTATTTTTCACCTCTGTGTACGGTATATCCGTATCTCAGAGTAAAGACCCCACAAACTCCCCACGTAGGCAAGCAAATCCAACCCAACCTTTTCCTGCTTTTAGAAAAAGCAAGTGGCGATCACACAAACCCTGGAATCCTCCTGAGCTGCTGTCGGGCACCTCAACCAGGAACGACACCACCCTTCCAAGAAGATGATCCGACCGGGCCCGCCAGGGTACGCATCCGATCCAATTCCCCGAAGAACACCCACACACACACCCCCCCCCCACCGCGGATTCTTTCCGACACCGACGGAACCTAACGCCGACAACCACGCCAGATGATTGATAACCTGATAAGAGCAGAGTAAACGAGTAGTGATTAGGCACTTCTGAATAGGTGAGGCACTGCCAGAATTAGTCTTTCAACGAGGTACTTCAGATCTTGTCGGGACAACTTTACACCTCGTGGGCAAATGCCACATTGCCCACAACAAAACCCTGCAACCCAATCAGATAGAGAATACGAGCAGGACCCCTAAAACAGTCAAATGGCCACTCAGTTCGTAATTATCAGGTTGTTATTAAGATCCGTTATTTGTTTAACATGGATAATTGAGGGCATGTTTATCAGTAGTAAAGCTAAGCGGTTTTCCTTAAAACTCGCCCAGTACAGTCATTAAAGGGGACAACCGTTACAATAGCTAAACGACTAATTTACCCTATAAAAAGGGGAAGAAAACAACTACGGGAGGTATGGTTTTTCAAGTGTGATGATTTACATTGAAAGGAGTTTAGATATTCTTGAATTCCTTTACTGATTTAAGCATTGGAGTCCCCTTGACTGACACCACACCGGTGTCCCTCTTATTCTTTCTGTGAGTGCAGGATTTACATTTGATCATATATATCCGATAGGGAGGCTCAACCCGCTTATTTTGAAGGGAGAATTTACCTCTTCAATAGTTAATATTCTCACTCAATTATAAAAATCACATATTGTTATATTCACTTTGCATGAATCGAAGAAAAATTATGGTTAATGACTTATTTTTGGATGTGTGAGAGTATTATGTGAATTTTATAGTTTTATAATTGTGATTAATTGTACAAGATAATAAACATAAATAACATATTATAATTACATATATAAATTTATAGTATATGTCAGTTCATTAATATTAGCATCTGCACTCCATATAATAAAAAATCAGATAAAGATAATTTGTGATTGTTTGTACAGGGATTCAAAGCGGACAATGATTAATCATACATAAAAATGCAGTAGTATTATTATTTAAATTTTCATAATTATGATTTAATATACAAGATAATAAACATAATATATATATAGTGAACCGATTAGGTGCGGTGTGCGATCGGTGCGGTGCGCGACGTGGGCCGTCCGATCGCGGGTCCATCGCATCCAACGGTCGACGTGAATCGCAACCGACCGTCCGATGTGATGGACCCGTGATCGTGCACCGCACCGACCGCACACCGCACCTAATCGTAACTCTCTCTCTCTCTCTCTCTATATATATATATATATATATATATATATATATATATAGATTTCCGATAATATGCGGTCGGTGCGGTCGTGCGGATTCGACGTGCGTCGTCCGATCGCGGGTCCATCGCATCCAACGGTCGACGTGAATCGCACCCGACCGTCCGATGCGATGGACCCGTGATCGACGGCCCGTGAATCGCGACCGCACGACCGTATAATATCACGACTCTATATATATATATATATATATATATATATATATATATATATATATATATATATATAAAGAAAGATAAAATATATTGATATTCATATCAGCCCACTTCATGTATATGAAAATAGAACAATGTGTAATTGAATAATTGATAGATTTTAAAGGCAATTAACAAAAATAACATTGTTGAAACGAATATTTGTAAAAATAGGACTGGTCGGTGAATATTTTACAAAAAATTACATTGACACTGTTTTACAATGGAGGCGTCATATATATATATATAGCGCCTCCTTTGTATTTTTATCCCTCATAATTAATGGTTTTTACACCGGAGACGCTGTATATATACGGTGCCTCCAATGTTTTTTGAGTTTCTAATGAGCCTCCTTTGAAAAAACCTTCATGGCCCCGACACAAAGGAGGCGCCATATATATACGGCGCCTCCTTTGTAATAACCCTACGCAAGAACCCATCCCACCCTATCTCTCTCTCTCTCACATTTCTCTCATCTACCCGAAAATCATCCCCGCTTCTCACTCTCTCTCACCTATTTCCCCACAAAAATCAAACTCTCCCCCAACTCAATCCATTAACAAACATCTCTCAAACACATTCAATCTAAAAAGGAAATCAATCCCTCCCCATTTCCCCCTTTTTTTAACATTTGATTGATGTGAATTTTGACCTAATGTTGATTTTTTTTTTTTTGAAAACAATGTTGAATGTTGTTTTGTTTTCTTGACATTTTAATTGATGGGGATTTTGACCTAATATTGAATTTTTTTTATTGAAATAAATGTTGAATATTGTTTGTGAAAAATGTGTTGTATATTATTATATCACAATGTGGAATTTTTTAATGTCTTATGATTTTCTTAGATGGAAAAGAAATCTGAAGTCCCATTGATCTATTCTTTTAACGGGAGAATCGTAAAACATTGAGAAACTTCATTATATGAAGGTGGTTCTAGGAAATGGGCAATCATACATAAAAAGATTAAGTATGATGATTTGCTACAAATGATGTATCGACTAACGGAAACTGATCCATTTCCCTCCCCATTTCCCCCTTTTTTAACATTTGATTGATGTGAATTTTGACCTAATGTTGATTTTTTTTAAACAATGTTGAATGTTGTTTTGTTTTCTTGACATTTTAATTGATATGGATTTTGACCTAATATTGAATTTTTTTATTGAAATAAATGTTGAATATTGTTTGTGAAAAATGTGTTGTATATTATTATACACAATGTGGAATTATTGAATGTCATATGATTTTCTTAGATGGAAAAGAAATCTGAAGTCCCATTGATATATTCTTTTAACGGGAGAATCGTAAAACATGGAGAAACTTCATTATATGAAGGTGGTTCTAGGAAAGGGGCAATCATACATAAAAAAGATTAAGTATATTGATTTGCTACAAATAATGTATCGACTAATGGAAACTGATCCAAACCGTTATACATTATGTATGAGTGCGATGCATCCCACACGTCCCAGAATGAGTTGTGGTCTCCCTATCGAGGATGATATGGGTGTAAAGATGATGATGAAATTGTATCCAAAGTACATACACGATATCGAGTTATGATTGGAGAAGGAAGAGATCATTATAAAGTGGTCGTCGTGCAAGGCCCTATAATGGGGATGATACATATCCCTCTCTTGTTCGTGATCCATATCAACCTTCGTCGTATATAGACGACACCTCCTTAGAAACTCAAAAAACACTGGAGTCACCATATATATACGACGCCTCCAATGTAAAAAAACCTTAATTCTGGGGGATAAAAATACAAAAGAGATGCTTGTAAAACAGTGACAGTGCTATTTTTTTTGTAAATATTCAACGATCAGTATTATTTTTGTAAATATCCGTTTTAACGGTATTATTTTTTATTAATTGTCCTAGATTTAATCATGACCGGTCACAAGAAAGGTTGACCACGCTCCATGTCAAACCTTTCAAATCCACCAATACAAAAAAGTGAATTTCTGTCCGTCCTTTCAATAGGCCATCCGATCATTTGCAATCTCGACCGTCCAAAATCAGACCCACGATCCGTTCGATAGAACGCAAATTTCAATATCTCCTCGCGATGGAGATAAAAATATCGCGAGATAATGATTCAGTTAAAATATCGTTAAATCCGTTTTATCAAATAAAAAATGTTTTGAATCCGTTTTGGGCCAGCCCAAGTCACCAGCCTGTGCCAGCTGAGCCAAAAAGGTCCACCAATCCCAGCCGTTGATCACCATTTTTGGTTATTTTGGGCCGTTGGATTGAATGTGAGGATGGAGGGTCGCGGTCGTGAACGGCCTTTTGAGTGTGACTTCTTCGATGAACCAAAACATAATATAAAAAACAATAATGTTTTATCATGTGATTCTTTTTTCTTTTTTGGTGGGTTGATGAGACTTTGATTAGTTATTCCAATTTTGGTAACCTAATTTTTGTTGAGAAATCAAATGGGTGTTTATTAAATATAGTTTATAATGATACTTTGTGTGGGACACCTTTAGTCCCATATCGAAAAAAATAAAAGAATGGAAAAGAGTATTTAATAGCTTTTACAACTATTCTAAATGGAGCTATTGGAAATGGGCTTACCAAGATCCATTTGTTAATGGGCTTGGTTTATTGGGCCTATCTAATTGAGATGCTATTTTTGTCACTTATGATACTTTAAATTAAAAAAAAAAGGATGTTATAGGGAACATCCGTAAGAGACAGAATGAGTCAGTTAAAGTGTATCCGTTGAGAGTGAGAAAGGTGAGACACCCATTGAGAATTAAATTCAAATAGTCCGTTGGGATTTCCGTTGGAGTGTCTCTGGAGTTGGTTGAAGAACCTGTTGGGAGAGTGTGAAGGGGTGTATGAGAGGTAGTTGGGATTGGTTAAAGAGTCTCTTGTGAAGGGATGTAAGAGAGGTGGTTATTTGTGTTTCTATGCCTATAAATAGACATGGATTTAGAAGTTTGTGATCATCCGAAAAAAACACAAACTCCTCTCTCTCTCTCCCAAATCCTCCTTAGCCATCCTATCCTCTCCCTCCCAGATCTCCATAAACCACCCGAAAAAAAAAATATTCTAAGTGTTGAGAAGCCCTCTTCTCACACAAACCCTTCTCCATTCATACAATATTTCCACTGTGTGCCAAAGGTCAAGTACTACAAGAAGTTCTTTGTGGATTCTTCGTTTTGCTGAACGCAGTTCCACAAGGCTTTGTTGTATCCAAAGCGGTTTGCATCTTCCTGCAGCAACTCTTTTCAAGTGGGAGAAAATCACGCTTTAAAGAAAGCGTACTCGTTACGTGCCTCAAAGCCATCAATTTCGACTTTTCATTGCGACTCCAAATTATTTCCAACAATTTTCCATCCACCTATTTGTGTTTGATTTAGGCAGCATTTAGTTACAGAAAGTTGCTTCTAAAATCGTGCAATCAAACAATTTTATACAGTTTCACTGTAGTAGCTTCATGTAAATAGATTTCTATCAACTAATGTAAAAAAGTTGATATTTTTAAATTAATTTTAAACTCAGTGTCAGCATAAAATCAGTTTTGTAATTCCACTACCAAACGTTGCCTTAGGTAACGTAATAACGTTGACACACAATTAGTTTTGCAGCCCTTTCTATAACTTAAAAACGATTTCTTTTCATTCCTTTTTTTTAAAGAATTGTGCTCCACAAGATTTGATCTTTTGACGATTGTTGGAGTGTATATTATTATAATGCAACAGTATATACTTCATTAATGCATTATATAAAAAATTAACATTCGTTAACTTTTCAAATTTTTTTTTGAGTACGTACTTCATTTTTTTATAACAATATTACTTTAATTTAGGAGTGAATATTTAAAAAAAAAAGAGAAAAACAATGAGAACTTCAGATAAGCTGTATATAAGGTTGGACATATCATTTTTTTATATATATTATGTTTTATGAAAATCATGTTTAAATCCAAAGTCATTTCTAAATGTTCCAATGACAAATTAATTTTGTTATAAAAAAATTTCTTTTTAAAATTTCTTTTTCAAAAGTTATTTTAAATAATCTTAATAACTCATTTTTTGAATGATGCCTTAGTTTATGGATATAAAAATATTGCATTTACGTTGCAAAAAAAACAAAAAACAAATTTTCTCAACCGTCAAACTCTTCAAGGTTCATATGTTGCCAGATTTAAATTACATGTGACCTATGTAATTATACCATAAAATTCTTTTGGATAATGTTAGGACAATTTTATGTGTAACCTTACATATGCTTCTCATGTACATTAATATTGTTTTAATTTTTTTCCTCCTGAAATATATACTTTATTTAATGAAAATATGTTTTTATAAATTGTATGTATATTCCCTTATCCAAAAATACCTGCCATTCTGTTTAGCCTGATCATTTGACCAATAGAGTATAAATGAGTATGTTTGAAAAAAAAATTCAGATCCAAAATAACTTGTGAAACTGTTCAGATATATACCTTAGTTATGATGAAATTAGTTCTTTTTAAATAAAAACAAATTATAAGTTATAAAGTGGATATAGAGTTGGTTAGCAAATCTCAATGTCAAGCTCGGATAATAAAATATTTAAATATTTTTTGTATTATTTATTAAAAAAATCAAATGAACTCCTTGTTAATTAAATATTAGCTAACAAGCATGTGAGGGAACACTAATATATCTTTTTTTGTTGTCACTGCATCACGTGACATAACCTTTGCATTCATTGTCTGATAAACTTATTCACTTTAATTTTTACTACACATGATGCCCAACATCTTCCCATTGGGAAAGTTAGTGACAATTATTTGCAGACCTATTCAATAACCAAAAAGCATGATATTATTAGATTTTTTATTTATTTTTAGAGGTTCCTTGAGAAATATCAAGATTCAATACCATCACAACTATCTAATCAATAAAAAAAATTCATGAAACATTAATTTGTTACACACAGTCTCCATTATAGCTTTATCTGAAATCCATTATCGATGGCCGACTCTGAATAGCATCAGATTAGTTGATGCCTTAAACGAAAATTTAAAATGGATTCCTTATTGATTACATCTAATAAAATATTTAATTAGTTTTTAAGATTAGACATGAATAAAACAAATCCTTATAAAATAGGATCATATCAAATAAAAAAAAAAATGAAACATTAATTTGATATACTAACAGTAAAAAGAAAATAAAAAATCTAAAAATAAAAGTTTTTAAGATTAGACAAAAACAAATCCTTATAAAATAGATCACAAATAAAAATGGATATACAATAAAAAGAAAATAATATAAAACAAAAACAAATCCCACCAATTAATATAGAAATAAAATATTATTCTTTGGGGATTTTAAGGCTCTCCGAAAATGTGTCCATTGAACCTATGATCAAAGTCAATCTTGTTCATATCTTAATATTTTTCTAACAAGATATATATCCCATTAATCGATATATTATATATATCTCGTTGAATATTTGTCATTGTAAGACCCTGATATTATATTTTCTCTATCATCTTATTCACATTATTTATTTATTATTTTTTGATTTCTTATTATACCTACTAAATATTGTTTTACATAAGATTGATGTCATAACAACATTCAAATCTCTAATGATAGAGATACCCCTTTCACAGTAAAAATGTGCAATGATCTGTATTTAAATCTTTTTATCATTTGTTGACAGAAAAAGATTTGATAAACAAAAACATTTTTTTAAATATAAAAAAAATAAACAAAAATAGTTAGCAATGAAAAAAAAAACATTCAAATTGAAACTTTTTAATGTTTTCCATGTTATTTGCATGCCCCCACATGTTTATGCAAAACAAGTGCCTCGCACGTGTTAGATGTTGGACAAGTAGTAAGGACTTCTCCGTAATTTTACCTCTCCAAAAAAACGAGAAGTCAATGACAATTAGAGACCAATAAAGGCAGGTTAAAGTCTAGAAATCCGTGCAATTTTTTAATTTCTCATCTTGTCAATTTCCAAGGATGCCACGTAGACAAACACCGAACAGTTTCCCGAACCGTAAAATGCGCGGGACCAGAGTTCCAGCTGGCCCAGTCCCTCCTTCACCGCGTGTCTTCGCTTTCTATATAGCTTCTCTTCTCCTCCGCCAATCACGACTTCCTTTCATTAATCTGAACCGTTAATTTAGAGATTGCAATTGCTCTTAATCTCACTCGCGTTTCAGGTGAACTCCTCCGTCAACCACTACGAGCGGACACGATTTCCGACACGATAAATTCGTTTGGACCCCCAAAGTATCGATAAATTGACGATTTCTCTTCAAAGACCTCCCTCTCCCTCTCTCTCTCTCTCTCTCCTCCTCACAACACCATCTCTCTCTCTGTTTTTTCACCTCTCGCAAAACCTAAAAAATCTTTCTTTGTTGGGGTTTCGGAGTTCTGAAGGAGGGCAGGGAGAGGGAGACGAGGAGGAATCGACGTTCAGGATCTCGGTATGGATTGAAATTTGTTTTTTTGGGATTTTTTTTTGACAAGGTTTGAATGGATTTCGTTCAGGACATCAAAATTTGATTTTGAGCTTGGTTTTGAAGTTTTGGCTTCATTGGGTGCCTGAATCTATGTTTTGTTTCTAATCTTAAGATTGTATTTGTTTTTTGGTTTGTTTCAAATGCATTGAACGATATTAACGTTATGATGAGCTGACTCTGGTAAATCTATTATGCTTTTTGTGTTTTTCTTGATTTGGGTTTCTAAATATTGTGATTTTGAGAAATCCCAAATAAAAAAAATTGCATCTTTTTCTCACAAATTATTGCATCTTGGTTTTTATGTTTGCGTGTGCATTGTTGTGGATTTTGGTTGATTATGAAAGCAAATCTGATATGGGTTGATTATGATTGTGTCATCTTCTTGTGGAATGAAATGACGTTTCTGTAAACATAGTGATAAATGCGTAGTTTGTTTCAGATTCAATAATATGTTACTTTCATGAAGTAGTTGATATGTTTGTTCTTTTTTCATGAATAGAGGAAGTGGCACAATATGTTTGTATGGACAATATTCTAATCATATATTCAGATAGGGGTATTTTATTTTATTTTTATTTTTTGTCTTGGAGGAGATGGTGCAACCAGAAAGGTTTGTAGTAGCTAATTTAGGCCATTCTGTGTATGGGAACATATTTTGACCCTAGTGAAGGGAAAGAAAGTTTTCTTCAGTTTCATGTTAAATCAAATCAATATGGAGTTTGATGGTTGTTCGTTTAGACTAGTAGATCAGTTGATGTTTGGTACACATCTGTGTGTGTGGAGGGGTGGATGGAGGTTTGGAACTATTTGGGAAAATTGGAGGAGAGTATGTTGTGGTGATATATGTTTGTATAATGTGGTGGTGATTAAGTTTGTGGAGGTTTATTCTTTTTATCATTTATTCCTGTGTGCTTGTTTTTGTATTTGGTGTGTTGATGTTCATTTGGTGCTCCAAGTTGTTGGTTATCTATGTTGGCCTATTTAAATTCATTTGCAACTAAAGCCTTACCCTTTTATTCGACATGGAGATCATTGCAGTTCATTTATCTTGCATGCATTTGTAACTTGGGTGTTGTTGTACTTGGTCCTTTTTCCAGTCACTTTTGCAGACTGCCACATCTCTGACATAGCATATGAAATCACCTAACTTGGTTTCACTATATACTCTATTACAAAAAAATGTAAAGAAATATACATTCAATTTATACTAGTATGTACATAATTTTTAATTAAAAAATGTATTTCATTAGTCAAATATGTATTTAAAAAAAAAAATCAAAAGTGACTGCAAAAAGGGCAGATAATAACATTCTCCTTATAATGATCTTCTTCGCATATATGTTTCTTATTATTATTATTTTTTTCATATGTTGTCCTCCCCAGGTTTTTCTTCCATGGCGAATGTGAAAGGAGCGACAAACTATAGAAACTCATCACACCCTGGAAAGCAGTCTTTTCTTCCTCCAAAAAGCCCATTCCCTTGTGTTTCCTCAAATTATGCAGACTATGGCACTGTCTCTAATCCTCCTATTGGAGCCAAAGGTATTCCGAGACCTAGAGAGGGGAATAGATGTCATCAGCGTACGTCCTCAGAGAGCTTTCTCATTGAGGAACAGCCCTCTTGGCTTGATGACCTCCTCAATGAACCAGAGACACCTGTGAAAAGAGGGGCTCATAGACGTTCCTCGAGCGATTCTTTCGCATATTTGGATGCATCTAATTTTTCTCCTAACTTTGAGAGTACAGTTCAGGATGAATACAATAATAGAATATTAGCATCTGTACCTTCGTGGGGTCCCCAAGAACCACACGCTTCTTTTTTCTCGGAAGCAAATTCATTTGGAAGGGCACATATCAGGGGTTGGGAGTCATCTTTGAGGGACAATAATCTACGTAAAAGCTCGGGATCATTGTGTGGATTTGGGGAACCAGTGGATGCTCTTCAATCTGCTGGAATTGAAAAGCAAGACCAAGGTGAACACGTTCCTCATGATTCCAAGAGTTTGTCTGAGAGGAGGGACTTCTCTTATGCCAAACATCCTCAATCAGAGACTGATCCAAAACGAGCTAAACAGTAAGCCTTCTTATTGTTTATTTCATTTTTTTGTTAAATGTTCTAGTAATTTGAAGCTGATTAATTATGTTGCATATGATGGATGTGTTTTACTTTTATGGAAAAGAGAATTGTTTTGTATGCTGGAATTTGTTTATGATTGACAGCTTAATTTTCTAAAATTAACTTTGTTGGATTGTCAGTAGAAGCTTATTTTTTTTCCCATGATCTCATCCTTAAATGTCATCTTTAATTATTCAAGCACTATTCAGTAATTACAAGGCGTATTCTGTTATTGAACCACCTCTTTCAGGTTGATACTTGGTAGGGGTAACCCTTCTTCATTGACGGATCCTGAGTTCAAGTTTTTCTCCTCTAAATAGGAGAATATTTAACCAGGGGAAAAAAAACCAAAAAGTACACTTACCTTACCTAAAGAAAAATGTATATTCCTTTTATCAACCTGTCCCAGACTTTTCTTTTTAATTCTTAATATTTTCATTTCTTGAACTCATCGATTTCTTGAGGTTATCTAGTCTCAACAAGCTATAAGGCATCTTGGTTTTATTTTTAATGGAATTTTAAGATTAAGCGATAAGTGGAATTTATGGTGGATTCTTCTAATACAGATATGTTCACTCCACTAATGAATATTCTAATCAACATATTCCTTAAATAGCGGAATACAGTCTCTATGTTTAATTTAAAGACTTACAATTACATATTCACTGATTGGGAAAGGCGCTGATTTGGAATGAAACAGAAAATATTTCACCCATCCTAGTTTGTTGGTTGCTTCAAGTATATAATTCTTACTCATCCTCGCAAATGATTCCATGCAGACAATTTGCTCAGCGGTCCCGTGTCCGGAAGCTTCAATACATAGCTGAACTAGAAAGGACTGTCCATGCTTTACAGGCAAGTGTAGACTGTGACAAAAATTGTTCCTACATATTTGTCATGTGAATGCATGGATGATTTATTTTACCAGCATTAACTGCTGACATGCTGCCTGGTATTCTTTAATAGGCAGAAGGATCTGAAGTTTCAGCTGAACTGGCATTTCTGGATGAACAGAATATCATACTGAACCTGGAAAATAAAACTCTGAAACAGCGGTTAGACAGCCTTGCCCAGGAGCAATGTTTAAAATTTCGTAAGTAATTTTTGGTTTTGGCTTTTTATATAATTATTTCGCATGTACATACTCATGTGGAGATGTGGTGCTTGTTTAATTAATTCGAATTGCCTTTGGGCAATGATGGAGCATGGAAATGGATATGGACACAACATGATACAAACACAATGTTATGGAAAATCTTGAAAAACTAGGACATAGACATGGCAAAGATAGAGAGAGAGCTTATATTATGATTATTTTAAAAAATGAGCACACGTTCATAAAGTTGGCATAACTATAATGGTGCGTCAACTATCTAACTCTGTTAATATTTTAACATCATTTTGGCTTCATGTAAGAATAAACTTACAATAGTTATCAAGAAAAAAGTTACAATGTCCTTCATAGGTTTCATGTGTCCCTGTCGTGTATATATTGCGCCCCATGAGTGCCTGAAATAAAATTTTTTTAAAACAAGTATGGGACCTGTTCAACATGTGTCCTACTTGTACGTGTGTCGTGTCCCATGTCCAATTTGTGTTGGACACTCGCACAGCAAGTTCATTGAAGTGTCCATGCTTCCTAACTGAAAAACACTCATGAAAAAAATGCTGTATTATAACTGTTACCCAGCTTTGTATGATAATTAAATTAATCTGCATTTGAGATGTCAGAAAGGGCTGATCATTTGATGGTTGTGATTCCTCCCCATCAGTCACACAATGGAGATGCTTTTTTTTTTTTTAAATGCTTACTTTATAAACATGGTGATGCAGTCCAACAGGAGATGCTGGAAAGGGAGATCGCCCGTCTCCGAGCGCTTTATCAGCAGCAGCAGCAACTGCACCAGCAACAGCAACAACCACCACAGCAACCACAGCCCAACCACACCCACACCCGCAGCAGCAGTAGAGACCTCGATTTGCAGTTCGCGAACCTCTCTCTCAAACACAATGAGGCTGGCTCGGGCCGAGACCCTGTCAATGGCGCCCTTCGCATTTGATGCGTTGAAAGGGTTCTCTTGGCGTTTATTATTCGAAGGTGAAATAACATAACTGGATCATCTCTTTTGGTTTTCCATAATTTTCTTCTGCTGTGATAACGGGCACCTGGTGGGTCATTCTTCTTCTCTGGCTGTTGCACATTGATGGCCAATGTGACTCATCTGAGGTGATTAGGAGCTCTGTTGTAGTCTTTTCTTTGTTGTAATTTTTCAGAATACTTGTTTACTCTAATGAAATTTCTTGTCATCTATTTATAACCATTCTGGTCTCTTTTGACATGGAGGATGAAACTTCTTGGAGATGCATGACTATCTGGGTTTAGGGTGCGTTTGGTTGCGCGATTGCGCTGTGATTGCGATTATAGGAAGCTGTGTTTGCAATCGCGCAACCAAACAGTTTTGTAATCGCAGTTTTAAATCCAGCGATTGCAGGCAAATAGTGCCTAAAAGCTGCGATTTCAAAAAGCTGAGAAAGTGAGCTTCCTGCAGAATCAGGTTTGCAATCGCAGATTCCTGTAAAATCAGTTTTGCAATCGTGCAACCAAACGCACCCTTAGTTTGTTATATGCTACTTTAATTACAAATATATATATTTTAAATAATAAGATAAGATATATGAAGACCACAAAAATAACCACATGAATAACTGATTTGTGCACCTCAAATTCAACATGCAGTAGTGGGTCTAAAGGGTGCGCTTGGCATCAAAAAACATTTTAGCTTTTAGTTTTTTTATGAGCTAAAGTTAAAAGCTATTATCAAACAAGTCAATTTATAAATGTATCATCATTACTTGATTGTGTATGTTACAGTGTCTCGAAATCTGTGTTTCATAAAGTAGTCATCATCATTACACTCTTAAAAGGTGTGTATAAAACATCTAAAAGTTAAAAATTGTTTTTCAAACTGTTTTTTTAAATGCTCCCTTAGAGCATCTCCAATGTACATGTTAACTCACTAGTTAGTGTCATATGTTTACAAAACATGTAAAAATAGTGCTCCAATGGAAGTGTTAATGGAAAATATGGGCCCCACCTGTCATATGTTATCTTCCATGTTAATTTTAGCAAGTGCTTTAGCCAACCAAATGTGGGTTCCACCATTTAAAATATTCAAAAAAATATTATTTTGGGTGAGTGGAGAGATTTGAGTGGGTGGAGAGGTGGACCCACTATTATATTGACTAACTATTTAGCTAGTCTATTGGAGCAACAACAACCAACTAAATGAGAGAGTAGTAAATGAGAGTCTAGTGGAGGGTTAAACTGCTGACATGACACTTTAACATCTTGTTTAATTAGCATATCCATTGAAGATGCTCCTAGACTATCAATCCAATAGTCCTGATGGACCGTTTCTCCCCCTCCTGCAACCGTCGGATCAAATCCATCACTTTCGCAAATGTAAAAACTGGTGAAATTAATTATGGGTCCTTTGGAAACTCCTGAATTATTTTTTGGTCCTTAAAACACCTAAATTTATTTTGAGATCCTTAAATTAGTTGAGATATTATTTATTTTTAGGTCCTTCCTTTCAATGAGAGTTATATTCTATCCCCTTCCACACCCCCCCCCCCCTCAAATTTTGCCACTCTTCGCATTTTTGTAAGGGTTGGTTTGAGCTGGGGAGGAGTTCTCTCATTCCATTAGTTGGAATCTCATACAAGAAATGTCATTTCTTGTCAGAGTGAGCGAAAATGATGAAAACGAATGCTCCAACAAATCCTGGTCAGTACTTTAAAAAACAATCCTCTCAACTTTTCGATTTCCCACTTTGATGCCATTCTTCGTTGCCGCTACATCCTATGTTTTCGAATGTAGAAGAAAGTACAATTTCGACTTCATTTTTTTTAGATTCATGGGTTTAATACATATTTCTTAGGTTTTTAACGTGCATTAGTCTTTTTTTGAGTTTTTGTTGCTTCTCTCTTTAGATTTTCTTTGGCTATTTGATTACCTATGAAAAACTTTCCATATTTCATGTCATAATATAATGACTTTTATAATAAGAAAATTAATAATGTACAAATTCATTAACAAAGTACACAGATAACTTAACAATGTATTCAAATAATTTAACAATATACATAAACAATGAAAAATAAGTAAGTCTGTTAATTATCCGATAAAATATACGTATATGATCTGAATCTGTATTCGAAAATGCAAAAATATCCGATATTTGAAAAATATGTATCACTATCGAAAAAAATTATCTGTATAAATTTTTTTCCGGATCAGATATGGATATATGCTTGTATTTGATCTGAACAAAACCCATATCCAAATTGTTATTTATTCATACATGTGAGGATTAGTTTTGACCCTTAGATCAAAATCCAATGGCTCATATTTTAGGCACTACACATTACAATTTGTTTCACTTTCCACCCTCTCGCCATCTTCATTTCTTACTCCACAAAAAAAAAAAGAAAAAAAAATCTGCTCCTCTCAATCTTTCTCTTCTTCTCTTAGTTCGGCAAGTACGAACACTCGCTCACCGACATTGATCTTCTTATCTGCGGCCAGCAACACACGTTGTCGACTCCCTCTTCTTCTCTGCGGCTGACGACTCATCGTCAACTCTCTCTTCGTCTCTGTGGATCCTCCTCTGCAGCTGGTTTGAATATTTCAAATATTATTTAAATTTGTATTTGGATGTTCGGATGGGACATAGATACGAATTTTGAAATATCCGTGATATCTAGTTTGGATACGAAAATATGGACATATCCATTTTGTATCTGTTCAATTGACATACTTAAGAATGAGAAGTAAAAAATAGAAAATTTAATGTGAAATTAACAGTGTATAGATAGAAAGATCCATAAATAATACACAATGGGTTTGAGGATCTAAAAATAAGTTCATAATAAGAAAACAAAAAATGTACAAAATCTATTAATAAAGTACCCAGATAGTTTAACAGTGTACCCATATAGTTTAACAGTGTACCTAGATAGTTTAACAGTGTACATAGATGATGAAGAATGAAGAGTAAAAATGAAAAATTTAACGTAGAATCAACGGTGTACAAAAGGACCCATAAATAATACAAATGGGTCTGGAGCAGTGTTTTGAAATGCGGTATGCGGTTTGCGTAGGGATAGAATACCGCACAGAGTATATGCGGCATGCGAGAGTATATACAGGAGTATATACGGTTATGTAATTTTTTATTAATAAAAAATAATTATATAGTGTTGATCTATAAACAAGAGATAACAAAGGAAATTTGAAGAAATGTAAGCATATTAAACCATTAAAATTTCAAACACAGCCACACAGAGGCATAGATGCAATTTCAGACGGATACAGGGGTATAAATATAATTTTAAGGGAGATAAATATAATTAATTTTTTCAAGGGGGCATAAATGCAAAATTCCCATTTATCCGTCTTAGCCTGTGCGCCCACTTAGGTGGGCGCATACCCGCTTTTTGGGCGTTTATGCGGGCCTTGAGCGCATATGGCCCGCATATACACAAATCGGTTCGGTAGTGTTACCGAACCGCCTGTGCGGCCACATATGCGTCCGCACAGGCCGCTTTCCTGAACACTGGTTTGGAGACCTAAATTTAAGTTAAGATGTTTCAGGAATTTAAAAATAATTTAACAATCTTCGAAGGATCCAAATTAAATTTCCAAAACAAAATCTAACCGTCGAAACCTACAAAATCCAAAACCCGAAACACTTGCAAACACATAAACCCTAGACACAGAGAGGGAGGGGGTGAGAATATAAAAATTAGGGAAAAATGTATATAACCCCCTGTAAGTTAGCTAATATCCATATCACCCCCTGTTTTTTTTTTTGAAAATCTATATACCCCCCTGAAAGTTTCCCTTTAATTGATTTACCCCCCTACCGTTAAAATACCTAAACTCAAGTGCAGTTAAGTTAACCAGACTTTGGTAAATTACAATATTACCCTTGTCTCTTTCAACATACCCTCATCAATCGACCATTTTAGCCAACAAGAACACTTTTTCACCTTTTATTTTTTTGAGGCCAGCACAGTCGATCTGCTGCTCCATTTGCCATCGTCGATGGCTTGGCCTCGCGTTGAACATCGATGCGACGATTCCTGGCCACTTATAGTCTTGCATGGATTATTGTGATTTTATCCTTCTGTCATTCTCTGTCGGCTTCTCCTCTCTCCGACCGTGTAATCAAATCGTCTTCATCGTGGTGGACGAGGTATGAGCTCTAATGCCCTAACTTGTGGAATATGCTAAAGCGATGTGTGTGGTTTTACTGTTTAGGAAAAAATCTGTTTAGCTAAAGCGATGATGAAGAACTTCCTCTAATTTGTTGAATATGCCCTAAAGGGAAGTTTTACTGCTTAGGGTTAAATTAAGATATGTTTAGAAACGTTTATTTTGATTTTTTCACTGTTAGGGGATGTTTGGTTATGTTTTTCACTTATTAGGGATATTTATTTAGGTTTTTTTCATTGCTTAGGGATGTTTGCTTAGGTTTTTCACTGATTAGGGATGTTTGTTTTGGTTTTTTTCACTATATATGGATGTTTGATCAGGTTTTTCACTGATGAGGGATCTTTATTCTGGTTATTGTATTAACTATGTTGTCTATGTTGACATGGTTGCATATATTGTCTCAGGTTTCAAGGGTTGATCCAGCTTGCTGGTTGCTGGGCTTGCTGTGGAAGGGGAGTCTGCTGGGTTGCTAGGCTTGCTGTGGAAGGGGAGTTTGTTGGATTGCTGGTTGCTGTGATATGGTTTTAGGCTAGGAGGATGTTGTTGTGAGACAGTTTGTATATGATCATAGACATGCAAAGAATTGGTTTATTTTGTTGTTTGGTGCTTCTAACTTGTAAAAGACTGGAATGGTTTGGTGGTGTATATAGTTTGAATCCCTTTATGGAGTAAAAGACTGAATGCTTGGTATTATTAAATGACTTAATGCTTTGTGTTTGAATGGTGGTGTTAAATGCTAGGTAGTTTGAATGGTTAGTAGCTCTATATATATATATATATATTTTAAAACAAAGTTAACAGGTCCATATTTTTTTCAGGCCAAAAAATACATGTTATGCATTGCAGTCCAGGTGATAGTGCAGCCCAAACCCAGTCCTGGTGATAGTTGCAGTCCAGACCCAGTCCAAGTTCCAGTCCAGTGCAGTCCAGACTCTGACCAAGTTCCAGTCCAGTGCAATCCACACCTAATTGTAGTCTAGGTTCCAGTCCAGGTGATAGCTGCAGTCAAGTTTATGCATTTCAATGCAGATTATGCAATCCAGTCCAATACAAGAGTTTAATAATGCAGGTTATGGATAAATTGGGTCAATTCCAATCCAAGTCAATGTGTCTGGCAGTACTCCAAACTCTACCCCAGTCCAGTCCAAGCTGTTCAGTCCAGTCCCAATGCTCACCAGTTCACTCCATGCATTCCACAATCAGCTAAACTAATATGTAGTCCCTATCACAGTCCCGTCCCTTAACCATTACCCAATCCTGTCCCAATAGCAGTCAAACCAGTTTATGCATTGCATTAGCAGTAATAGTGATGCTAACATGCTGCATTATCATAATAAGGTACACAACAATGTATTAATTATGAAAAATTAGTTAAAAAATTCTTTCACACATTCCATCAAACATTTGATATGCAAAAGATAAACACTAACACTTTTGACATAGTTGCTTCGAAGCTTCAAAAGGAAAATGAATACAAGTGATGGAGCCCAATATGCGTTAATTCGGCTTAGAACAGTGGATTAAAACAAGAGGAAGAAATTGGTGTTGTTAGGATAAAAAGGAATGGAAAATAGAAATCTATGGAAGAGGAAGAAGATGGTATTAAAGAATTCAGAAAAGATACACAACATAAGAGGGAATGGAAATCTATGGATCACAAGAAAAAACAGGTGGATTTAAAGGCCCAACACTGCCAACGGTTGAAAATTGGGAGGGATAGAAAACAATCGATGCAACTGTGTAAACAAGGGTATTTTTGTCACATGTAGGGGGTTATTTGGATTTTTTTTAAATTTGAGGGGGTTATATGCATATAAATTTTCACTGTAATGTAAGGTAACGGAATATTCTGTGAATATTCCACTTAGCAGCAAAGTAACCCAGGGGGATATTTGCTTAACCAGGGAAACTATCAGGGGGTTATATGGATTTTCAGAAAAAACAAGGGGGATATGAATATTAGCTAACTTACAGGGGGTTATATACATTTTTCCCTAAAAATTAACAATGTAAATTAATGAAGCACATGTACATCTTAATAGTATGCCTAGATAGTTTAATAGTGTCCATAGATGATGAAGAATGAAGGGTAAATAAAAAAAATTTAACAGTTGATTTAACAATGTACATAAAGAATGACCCAGACAAGACCCAGAAATAAAAAAACCATGGAGTATGAGGACCTAAACATAATTCAACGGTTCCTGAAGGACCCGGAATTAATATTTTCAAAAAAGCAAAGGATAAAATGCGTTTGGATCCCCTGGAGTTTTTTAAACCTGCAAAAACACCCCCTATAGTTAAAAAAAATGCAATTACAATCCTTGCAATTTGATTTTCTATTAAGATGAAATAAAAATATGATTTTACCCTTTTAATTAAATCTTTATCATATTTTTATTTTTTTTTATGAGTTGTTTTTACCTTTTAATTAATTATTATGTGACTTAATTCTTGCAATAATGCATTCAGATGTATTTAAAGAATTAATTGTTATATAAATTAATATTCATAAAGCATATATACAATTAATTAATTGATTTTTTATGGGTATTTAGATAGTTAAGTGTAAAATAATAATTTTAAATTACTTTTATCATAAAAAATATAATGACGAGGTGTAAGTGCATGTTTTTAAATTTGAGGGAAGTGTTTTTGTAGGTTTCAAAACCTTTGGGGGTTACAAATGCATTTTACCCAGAAAAAAAACAAAACAAAAACCTAACCGCCGAAATCCGCCAAATCCAGAACCCAAAACACTTTGAAAAAAACAGAAACCCTAAACAGAGAGAGAGAGAGAGAGAGAGTTGGAGATGGAAATGGTGGAATATCGATTCGAGGAGGGGGAGAAAAGCCGGACCTACCCCCGCGGAGGTCCGATCTACGATCCCGGACTCGTCGGCCCGATCACGTCCGTCCTTAGATTCCAGGCGGAGGTCCTCCATGAACTAAAGGCGGGTCCTTTCGTTTGTTATGTTTAGGTTTTCGTCTCTGAATCCATTCTCGAACCTCTCCTAATCGATTTCCTCTTCCGGTGCTGTGTTTGCAGGGTTTGGAAGCCGAGTTGTGCATTGATTCGACTTCGTCGTTTGACGATGAGCTCTCGTAAGTTTGGTTCATATTTCGTCGTCCAATCCTTCCTAATTCACATTTTTGTTGAAAAATTTGTAATTCTTTACATAACCCAAAATGGCATTTTTCGATGATCTGTGATTCAATTAATCGGTTGAAAATTCTTGAAATTGAATAACTATTCAAGGAATTGAAGAGGATAGCGTTAGAATTGCTATACCTTTCTGGGAGTACTGATGGATCATTTACATTAGACAACACTAAAGATTACGTAATCTGGATAAGCCTATTTGAGATTGTTTTGCTTGGATAGCTCTGCAGTGGTAAAGTGATCTATACCTTATGAGTAATTCTTAGTCATGCTCGCCAATGATTTTTTGATTCTAGATTGAATTTATATATACAAGTCTTGATCAATTTTACATTTTTAAAACTAGATATGTGGATTCATGGGTTGTATCATATATGCTGCTGAAACGCTGATGATGATTCTCTCGTTACCTTTTTAGATGTTTGAATCATACAATTAGGTGCTTATTTTGATTTCACTGTTGTATTTTTGTAGGGTTGATGAGCTTAGAATATTTACAGAAGAGGAATTGGTGGAAAAGGCTCTAAAAGTAGCTTTTGAGGTACTCCTTCATTGGTGTTCTTCTTTCATTGTTTTTACAGGATGCTTGGTGTGCTTCTTTCATTGTTTGTACAGGATGCTTGGTGTGCTTCTTTCATTGTTTAACTGCGTTGTGTTTTTTCTCTAAAGAATGAGGATGATGTGGATAAGTCATCTCTGCTTCTGGAATACTCTAACGACAGGTAAGAAATACCTTTGAGATATGTTTTAATGGAGAAAAAAAATGATATATTTGAAGATTCTCTTTTTTTTCGTTCTTTTATCACACCTTATATAAATCATGTGATATATAGGACCACGCGACTCATTTGTGTTGACAACCTTGCACATCACACACACACACACACACAAACCTTGCACATCATAGTTATTTCGTGATTTTTTTTCAAGGCGTGTTATTTATTTGTTTTCCTTTTTAGTATCTTTTAATATGAGGTTTATTGAATCCATGACTGGTATTTTTTGAAAAAAGGTAATGATGTGGTTTAGCCCCACCCATAGGGAGCTCACATTCTGTCATTGCTGTACTGCTGAGACAAAAGAAACAGTAATATTCAACATCAGCATTTTTTTGGTAACAAGGAACACCAACATTATTTTTTTAGTGTTAGTTTGTCTACTTGAAAGATGCTGAGCAGTAACTGAGGAAACATATTTTCTTTGTTTTGGTTTAAAACATTCTTACCAAATTAACAACTTAAAAAATCAAGAGTTTCTCTTGTATTTCGAATCCTTTGGGCTTTGACTATTTCATGTTTTCCATATCTTGTCAGATTTGACACATCATATTACAATAGAAACTGTTCGAGTTGAACTTCTGACAACACTTATGGTAATAGTAACGCAGTTTAGCTGGGTAGATGCATAATCCAACTAAAACTCATTGCTGAGACGGGTGAAGTTTGATCATCTCACTTTTGCTTCTTGCAAGCCTTATGAGCATGGCTACATATTCATATATATTACACGTATCTATATACATGTCAATCAACTGCAGCTTCCATTTCTGTTTTATTGAATTTCTTTAACTGGCATATGAAAGGATGAGTAGTACTATAATATATCCATTTTTTTCAGGATGATTGATGATCCAAGGATTTCAAATGGGATTTCTTGTTCACAGCATCCCACGGCTGAGAGCAATGATACTTGTTCGCCTGCTGAGAATTCTTCTAATTCAATGTGTATTGTGAATCATTCTGACAAAAAGATTCACAGAGACACAAAAAAGAGGAAGAAAAGGGGAAGAGTTTTTGACAGAGAATTGCGAGCAACAGAATTAGAGGTGTGCATATTTCATTTTTCTTGTGTTTTACCTATATTCTCTCAGTACATGGATTTTTTAGAAGTACTTATGTTCAGTGGGATAATAACAGATTTTATAAGGTATATCATAAGTAAAATGGAAACATCTCACATAATAGATTGTTGCCTTGTTTGTAATGCTACAACACATTCTTACAGGACAGTTTGCACCTACCCTCCTTCCTGTTCAGCCATCTCTAAATTTGTTGAACTTTTTGTACCATTAGATTAGCTTCTGTATCCTATCGGTCGAAAACATTTCTAATGATTTGGAAAGTATTAGGGAGCTTTTGAAATTGGCTGACATGTATGTAGTGCCATTGTGTTTTTGTATTGTGGTATGTAAAATTTTTGTCATTCTAATGATGATATTTTTTTGTCAACTTCAATAATCTTAAAAAAAACAATTTGTAATAGCTTTTTTGTGTGATTTATCATATGATCATATCACTGTTTGTGCTATAGTTTTGTAATGACATTGCTAAATTATGTGACTAGATTTTCTCTAGCAGGTTGCTTCTGTTAGAGATTTGGCAGTTTTGAGAAGATAAGTGTTGCTTTAAACATCATAAATACATATCTTTTCAGTAAAATAAAACTGTTCCATTTAGGGCTGCAACTTGGGTTGGGTTGAACCCGATTTTTATATGGGTTGGGTTGACCAAATTGGGTTCGGGCTCGGGTTGACCAATTCGGGTTGACTCACAAATTGGGTTGGGTTCGGGTTGGCCTCACTCACAACCCGACCCCGTAAACTAATAGTTAAAAAAAAATCATGGTCATTCATTCTGTAGCTTCTAATATGGGTAGTCCAAATTTTAGGTAAACCTAGCTAATCTTACGGGTTGGGTCGGGTTGATTTATTTAATTTTTACATCATGTTAGAAATTCGGGTCGGGTCGAGTTGGTTCAATTCGGGTTGAAAATTGGGTTGGGATCGGGTTAGTCCAATTCGGGTTGGGTCGGGTTGGTTTATTTAATTATAGGTTGGGTTCGGGTTGGTCCATTCGGATTGAAAATCGGGTTAGGTTCGGGTTGGGGTCAACTCGAACCCAACTGCCCGAGTTGCAGCTCTAGTTCCATTGCCGTTATTATGAGTTATATTTTGCAGGATGTGAATGAGATTTATTTTATTGATCATTAGTGTTTTGGTATTCTTATAATGATTCTATTTATATGCCCTATTGGCAGAGTAATTATATTGAAAAGGTGGAAGAGCTTGCTAAAATCAAGCAGAAACAAGATGAAGATAAAGCAGCAGCCAGATTACATTCATTCAAGTACGTTATATTTATAGTTGTTAATTTTTGTCAAGTCTCTTGATTTTGTAGAATCTGTTTGATTATTTATCTTATTTGGGGGGTAAATTAAAAAAAATGCCAATCACTGAGGTTCTCCATCATTCAACAAGAAAAGAAAAGATGAACCACAGTCAACTGAGAGGAACATTTGAAGTTAAAAAAAAGTCAACATTTGAGGGTTGCAATAAGGATTTGTAATTGTTTTCCATCTATATGTATTGTATCTATTTCAACTATCATCTAACAAGAAAAGAAAAGATGAACCACAATTGACTGAGAGGAACATTTGAAGTAAAAAAAAAAAAAAAATCAAAATTTGAGGGTTGCAATAAGGATTTGTAATTGTTTTCCATGTATATGTATTGTATCTATTTCTGTGGCCAGTGCAAGTTTATGTTTGTAGCATGCTTTTGAATACTTGTTTGATAGTAGTTTCTTATATTCATTCAGTGGCAGTGCCAAGTTCGTTGAAAGTGCTCCAAAATTGGAGAAAATGGATAGGAAGAAGGCCCTTAGATCTGTAACTGCTCCAATGAAGGTCAGCATTTTGAGCCCTTAAAAATTGTATATTTTATTCCATATCTAGAAATATAATTTTTTTTCTTTTTTGAAAAGAAGGTTGATAATTCTACCGCCATTCATTAAATAAGCGGGGTATAAATTGTCCAAGGAACAAAACTACATAACACATCACTACAAGCACCACACCCCACAAAAGCCAATGGCCGTCCACCATTAGTAGCAGAGAGTGCTACCGAGATGATTCTGAAGTACAAATATGACTAATGACTATGAATATTATGGCTAACTCTACGATCAAATTGAATATGATTGTTCATTTTGGTGTCAGAGAGTTTTATTTAGAGCATTAAATAGAAAATGTACTAGTTAGAGTAAACCTTTATTGATTTTTTCTAGGGAGTCTTATTTATTTATTTAAAAAAAAAAAACTAGGGAGTCTTATTGATTAGCAATACATTAAGAGGCTACAAAGTTAGGTTTTCCCAAGTAATACAGTAGGGACATAGATTTAGGTATCAGGTGGGCATCAAAACAGGAAGGGATGTTCAGGTTTTACGATTTTCTAATGGGTCAATAGCTGCGTATGGCAAGGCAAATTGCCTAGGTTTGCACGCAGAACTATTTTGATTCATTGTGTATTATTTAGAGTTAGGGCATCAAATCGACTATTGTTATATTTTGTTGGTCATACTGGTAAACCAATTATGCATTAGTATTGTTCATGTATTTTTGTATAATCTGTCCCTTCACAGAAGAGAAACCTTGTGCTAATATATCTTTTGACCTTTTGATCCACTGCACAGGTGAAGCCATCAAGTGCTGTTGAACATGTGCCTGTTTGTTATCCTGAAATAGTTCTTTGTGTTGAGATTTACCATCCAAGAAAAGATCATAAGGTATGCAATGTTTTATACTAATACATGAGGTATTGATATCTCAAGTGATACATTTTAAGTAGATCCACTATCATGCTTGACACATGGGGCTCATTTAACTTCTTACAATACGTTAATGTGTAATCCTTATAACAAGGACATGGATATGCATGTTAATACCTGTCACTATTAACTTTATTGTTATCATAACTTGACTAAATAGTTCACATGCCGTCGTATATTTTATTACTGGCATGCAAACTTGGCCGATATCAGACTAACACTCCTGTCATGTTGATGCAACATATGTAGGTTTGGGACTCTGGGTATATATTCCTCTTTTGCTGGTATGTCATTCACATCTCTTTGCATATTGCTGTGACATGCAGACCCAAGAATTTCTGGTCTTAGGAAGCCAAAAGCTTACGGAATTGAGGGATAATATTTATTGCGTGACGGACCAGCTGATGCAGACTGCAGGGGAGTATGAGCCATCGGGTTATTTCCTCATAGAAGTAAATTCAATCTCACATTATCATTTGTCAGTTCTCATGATGGTTTATCCATGTTGCTAACAGTTGGCATATTGCCATATTGCAGGATTTGTTCTGCAATGACTTGAGAGATCCCTCTGCCATTGATTACAGCCGACCTATCTTTGATTGGCTAAAAAACTCCGAGGGTGAGGCGCTCGAGAAGTGGAAGCACATTATGACCGGTGAATATAATTGGAAGGAAAAATCACTTGTCGGTGACCTACCAGTCGCTCAGTTGCCTGACTTTAAAACCACTGACATGCACAAAACCCGCTTCTGTGATCTACAGTTTCGACTGGGTTCTGGTTATCTTTATTGCCACCAGGTTCATTCTCATATTGCTTTTCTATTTTATCTGTCCATGATAGTTATTCCTTTGATAACTATACCGGGATACATAACAATCTATGCAAAATAAATGTATTTTTTGTTTTAGTTGTCTTTTTGTTTCTCTCGTTTTTTTTTTGCTTGCTTTGTTTCTCTCGTTGGTAAATGTGAAGTCATTTTTTTATATTTGGTTCACCTTGGATAAATTGAAGAAGAAATGGATAATAGTTTATAACTTTTTAAATGATAATTCTACCTCTACATTGTTGAAATGTAACAGATGCAACATATTCCGGGGATATGCTTGAGGGATGGGTATTTTAATCCATTGACATAGTCTTGGTAAGCGATTCCAGTCCCCCTAGAATAGTATGAAAATGCATAGCTATCATGCTTATACTGCAAACAACTTTTTTGGTAACTTTTTTAGCTATTGTTGCTGCACAAATGAGGGCTAACAACCCATGAGAACTATAGTCAAATTCACAAAGTACTCAACCCGAAGGTTTGGAGAAACACTCAGATTGGATAACCTCCCTTACCCATCAATCAGCTGAACATACAAACGTACTTCTATTAGTTGAACTATACATTTAGTACATTCCAAACATGATTATCCATTTAGTCTGAATGATTTATCACATTCTGCATAATAATAATAATAAAAATACTGATCCTAATTGCCATCTCTGTGTTCACATCCAGTATAAAGTTTTTTTGCATGTAATTATCATACTACCATACTTATCCCGTATGGTTTATGAATATATGAATACTGAGTTGAACAAAACACTTATTGAATATCTGCCTTACATGAGCTTTGTCACAGGGAGATTGCAAGCACATGGTGGTGATAAGAGACATGAGGCTGATCAACCCCGATGACGTACAGAACCACAACGCATACCCCATACGCATGTTCCAGATCCGAAACCGCCTCCACAAGTGCTCGGTCTGCGGGATATACAGGGCCACGAAAGTGACGGTGGATGACAAGTGGGCGCAGAAGAACCCCTGCTACTTCTGTGAGAACTGCTACTTCCTCCTCCACTACAAGGAGGACCGATCGTTGTTGTACGACGAGTTCGCGTCATATGATTATTATCAGGAGTAGAATTTTGTTTAACATAGTGAATGGTGGTTGTGAAAAAGTGGTCCAATTTTGTGGTGGTGTAATCATGGATGCGATCCAGTTTGTAGTGGATTCCATAATTTTTTGTTAATCTCTAATGAATGATTGACATGTGCATCTTACATATTTAATATATGAGGTTTGTGATCATTTAAATGGATCCAGTCCCTATTAATTATTATTAGGAGTGGATGTTTCTTTTTCCATAATGAAAGGTCCTTATGAAAAAAAAACAGATCCAGTTCTGTTGTTTGAAGAGAAAAAAAAATCTCACAGATTACGTGAAAGAGAAGGTGAAAAAAGTACAGCTAGAAATTCAATATGTAACATTACATTTGTAGGCAAATGATTTTGTTATGAATGAGTTAGATGATGATATGATTGTCAATCTTAACTGATAATGTCTGATGGAATATGACACTGACTAGATCTCATTTTTTTATATCAGAGTAGGTGAAAACTGAAAATGAAATTAAGTGTCATAGAATTGCAATATAACAATGTGTTAATCAATGCCTATATAAAGAAAATAAAATATAAAGAAAATAAACCTTCTAACAATCATAAAAAGTATTTCTTAATAATCCGTAAGGAACCAAAAAATTGAGAGACACATTAAGCTCATGTACCCTGTTGATAATTGAAAGATGTTATCAATTAAAAAAAATACATCAAGATACTTGATTTTTTTTATATTTAATATACTATATAAATATATTAATATATAAATGAAAAGAGATAACAAAATGGGACCGCATAGCGCAGTGGATTAGCGCGTCTGACTTCGGATCAGAAGGTCGTGGGTTCGACTCCCACTGTGGTCGCTTTGTTTTTATTTTTCCTTTTTTTTGTTTGGGTTAAAGATTACATCCCTGAAAACATAGATTATCATTCCATACATGTCCTTATTAAAGTTATGACATAAATACAATCCTTAAAAACTCACAAATATCAAACTATCATTCCTAAAATTTCCATCCAAAGTTTACAGTCCCTGCAAAAAGATCAAATCCCTTATAAGTTTTTTTTATATTTCTTTATTATCAGAGATACATTATTCTTATTATTATTTAGTGCAACACTCCTGTTTTTGTTACGTCCTTGAAAACATAGATAATCATCCCATACATGTCCTTATTAAAGTTTTGACATAAATATAGATTCTTAAAAACTCACAAATATCAAACTATCATTCTTGAAATTTCCATTCAAATTTTCCAGTCCCTGCAAAAAGATTAAATTACCCTTATAAGTTTTTTATATTTCTTCATTATTATTATTATTATTATTATTATTATTATTATTATTATTTAGTGCAACACCCCTGTTGTTGCATATGTCCCATCGGAAAAAAAAGTTTAAACACCCCCACCCTCTCAAATAGGCAACGATTTTCAGATCTTCAATGGCTTCTCCATTGTCTTCTTGACCAATCCGACCACACCAACCACTAGCTGTTTGACATTCATTAATAATTTACAAGGTAATTGCGTAACACATGAATTTGATTACTAAACGACATCTTGATCAGTTTAACAGGTTTCGATTTCACTGTAGGCTGCTATTACCCTTTTTAATGTGTAAAATTGCTCAAATACTATTTATCACTTACAACCATTATCGATGATTCATTTGAAATGAAGGCGCACAAACTAACAATAGTTAGGTAAGAAACCTAAACAGTAAAATAAAATTAAAATTGCACATTAGGGGCAGTTCTGTCATTTTCAAATGAATAAATATCATCCATCAACTTATTTACATTTTATTCATAAATTATTCATTATCTACCAAACAATATACTGTTTATTCTTACATTCTCAATGAGAATAATTGAAAATATAATCAAACAAAAAATTTATTATTTCACTGTTATACCGGCAAGAATAACTATATACTAGATCATAAGTCCTATTATCCAAACTGGGGTATATAATGTAATATGTAATATATATAAATATTACTCCCTACATCGTGTAAAGTCGCTTTGGCCGAGTGGTTAAGGCGTGTGCCTGCTAAGTACATGGGGTTTCCCCGCGAGAGTTCGAATCTCTCAGGCGACGTTTATATTTTAGTTTTTGGGAAAATTAATTACAGGTTCCTCGGTGTATCATCATATTAATTTTAAGTCCCTGTAACTTTTCTACTTAATAATAGGTCCCTAGGGGCCAACATATCTTTCCATCTATTAACTCCAGTCATTTTTATCCCAGCCACTTTTCTTTCTTTTTTTTTCCTTCTCTTTCACCGACTCACAGAGACGGTGGCCCTCTCCCTCTCTCCTCCATTTTTGTTCTTTGACATTTCACATTATTGCACACAAATTATTAACGTTATACACATGCATATATAACAGTGTACATAGAATGATAACAATGTACACATAATGATAAACATCTCGTGACATTTCCAATCATTGGGATATCCACAGTTTGTGGGATTCCTGATTTTTGGGGATCCTAAGGGTTGGTTTGACAAAGGGATAAGTGTTGGGATAAGGGGTGATTGTGGGGATAAATGAGTGGGATGACAGCTTATTTCCGTTTAATATAAAAAATAATTTGGATAAATTACGGACAGTTGTCCTGATTTTTAAATAAAAAATAAGGATATTTTGTTTCACCTAAAGGTTGGGATAACATTTATTCTCACTTCTTATTTCAATTCTAACCAATATAAATATGAATAAAATTGATGGACTTTTTATCCCTTAAAATTAAGATAAGTAGACAACTTATCCTCAAAACCTTATCCTCTTGTCAAACTAGTCTTAAGGGGTATTTGGATTTTTCATTTTGAGAGGTACCATCCATAACTCAGGATAAATAAGCATTGTCTCTGTTCGTTTCTATTATTGGTTTGTCAGAGAGTAAACATGAATTTTTATACTGATCTCCCTTTTTTTCATAATTTTGTGTGCGATATTTTTTCCATCAATTTTTTTAACATGAATGTTCATTCTTTTTAGTTGCTGGAGGGATTTGGAATTGGATGGAGGAGGATTATTCCAGCCCCAGTGTTAGCAAGTTGGGTCCTTTCCCTTCTTCTATCAAGTTGTTATTGATACTAAGATTTTGATTACTGAATATTACATAAAAATACACCTGCATGCAACTTGTACAGATAATAATTCCATGCCAATTGGTTTTAAAAATCCCACCAACAATTTTGCAATTGACACTCAGGGTGCGTTTGGTTGCGCGATTGCGCTGCGATTGCGATTACAGGAAGCTGCGTTTACAATCGCGCAACCAAACAGTTTTGTAATCGCAGTTTTAAATCCAGCGATTGCAGGCAAATAGTGTCCAAAAGCTGCGATTTCAAAAAGCTAAGAAAGTGAGCTTCCTGCAGAATCAAGTTTGCAATCACAGGTTCCTGCAGAATTAGTTTTGCAATCGCGCAACCAAACGCACCCTCAGACCCATCCATTCGTCACATATATCGAGATCCGGTGGAATTCAAACATCACCAAAACCATCCAAACGGAGTAGTAGATTCTACGGTCCATACACACTAACCAAATCCAAAACACCAGTAGAGAGATGGAAAAAGGAGAAAAGAGGGTTCTAAACAACATCAGATTGCTGGCAACAATTCACATTTACCATTCTTGATCTTGAACGTCTTCCGGATCTCTTGGGACCTCCTCTTCCTCTGTTTCTGTTGGAGTTAACCATGCAGATGTATCATAATATTATTTACTATCCAAAGCAACCATCAAAGGTTATACAAGACATACAATGTCTGCACTAGAAAATAGGGCATGCTATATATGATAAAAAAAAAATAACAAAAACAAATTGTCAAAAAAATTACTTTATCTCCGAGTGATAGAAAATTGATGACTTAGTTTTATCACCTTCCAGATATATATGAAAAAGTATAGCAAATTAGAATGCACGAGCATTTTTGCATTATGTTTCCCATTAATCAAAATGTATATTATTACGAATGACAAGTTGTTGTCAAAGTGTATTTATTATGAATGTCATTGCATTCGGACATGATCAAGTTTTATTGTGTTTTCAAGAAATCAAAATTCTAAGAAAATAAAAAAATGTAACTATCATTAAAAAATAAAAATAAAGCATGATTCTAAGGCATTGAAAAAGCATGATATTGTATGAATTATTTCTTTGGTTACATTTTTTGTGGTTCTATACATTGTTATAAATGTTATGTATATTATTCGTAGCTAGTATGTCAATGGAAATTTATATCAAAAGGCTATTTGGATTTATATATATAAATTTTAAACAGTTTACTGGGAGTTATTTGAATTTTTCTAAAAAAAAGAAAAGAAAGATCAACCTCGTGGAATGGCCAAGATATTTGCAAGACCTACCTACATTAATGCATGGTTGATTTACTACATCAGTAAGTTAAGACCTACCTACATTAATGGTTGATTTACTACTTACATTAATGGTTGATTTACTACGTCTGCAAGTTAAAACCTACCTACATTCATGGTTGGTTTTACTACCTACATTAATGGTTGATTTACTGTGTCTGCATTACAACTCATTTATCATGTCTTCAATGTTAAACACTAAAAAAAAGAAGAGATTTTAGGGTGTGTTTGTGCCACATGGTAAGTGAGGGAAAGTAAAAACTTTCCTTTTAACCATCTAAAAACCTGGTGTTTTTGTCAAACCAATAGAGAGAAAAAATTTTCTTTACTTTCCCTTTGCTATTTTGTCTTATTAGGATTTGGGGAAAAAAATTTCCCTCACCCTAGAGTAGGGAAAGTGAGGGAAAATGAGGGAATCTATGGATTTCTCTTAATACACCAACAAAAACACATGAATAAAAATAAAAATAATATTAACAAGACATATAATATTTTATACATTAACTAATTTTTCTCAATGAAACGATGTGAATAAAAATAAAAATAATATTAACAAGACATAATATTTTATACATATTTTTTAAAAAAACTTATATAAAATAATATCAATAAAACTCATTTAACACAATTATTGCATCATGTCCAATTAGTTTACCCTTGAATCTCATTTCATGAATTACAAGTAACGATGAATACTTATTTATTTTGAAAAATGTATAATAGATATTAATGTGTAATCTTATGTGTAAAACATGATATTCGGGGGTAATGTATATTATAATGATACCATAAATTATATTATTTTATTTTCAACTTTTCAAAAATTTTAATTAATTTGTTAAAATGTTAATTAAAACCATATACTTATACACATTTATTTTTGAAATTAAAGATTTGTGAAATTCAATAAGATAGATTATGTGAATCTCTCACAAACAATAATTTCTTATTTTCTGTCATTTTTATTTATACACATTTTTATTTTCAATCACTTTCAATCACATGCACAAACAACCATTTTTATTTTCCATCACTTTCTATTACAGGCACAAACATCATATAAACTGATCAAAGGGAAAATGTTTTCTTTTCCTTCACTTTCCGTTTGACTCAAATTCTTTCACTTTTCTTCATTTTTCCTTTGAGATTGTGTACAAACACACCCTTAATTCCAAATATTTCTTTTCAACTTATTATATGTTTAGGTCCCTAAAATTTTTAGCAGAAAAAAATCTAAATTCGAATTCGGTATAAATTATAAATTTATATATGTTTCTATGATGTACTATCATTATATATTTTTAATGAGGATAAACAAACAAAGAGTAAAATAAGGATATCATGTTCTTTCTCTATGACTTAATAGTGTTAATAGAAATATTTAGAAAATTATGATGCAACTTAATAATGTAATTTCTAAAAAATACTCAATCACAACAGGCCACTGCAGCACTGCTCATACAGCCACATCAAAAATGCATTCAACACCATCAATTTCACATTTACATCCGAAGATTAGATATTTTAAAACAAAGGGGAGATTTTACTTGATAAAAAAATATAACAAAATACATCCCTCTGCCATTCAAATGAGGACGACCCCAAAAAACCCACATGGTGGGTATACAATTTTCTTTGCTTTTTTTTTTGTGAAAAAAGTAGAACCCTAGCATGAATATTAGAAGGTGGTTGAGGTGATTGAACTGTTTCACCATTACATGCTGATTGAATACCTTCTGATGATAGCAGTGGATTAGCTATTATCTGTTAAATATAACACCACAATTCACATATGAGCATTGTATAACATAAAAGAGAACATAACATTTAACAATTGAAGCCACAAAAAATAATAACATTTCGAGTTTTTTTTTTTTTTTTTGACAAAAAGCATGAGAGAGAGGAATATAAACTTATCCTCCATATATATTTACAGAAACAGAAAACTCATTTTTCATTGTATCAGCACCAATTCACAACATTTACACGGCACATAAACATGTCCCATTAATTGAAACTGAATAATTCTATGAAGTTAAACAAACAACCAAAACATAACACTGACATGCACGTCCTCTCGTCTAGCGCGGCGGACTTGATGCATGTGTCTTAGCGGACAACCTGAGGTTGATCCCCAGTAATACCCCCACTTGTGGGGGAGTTTAAGTTGGATTCTAGACCTTGTGCACTGCATGTACTTGCTCCCTAACACTGGCATCAAGGAAAGTAACTATTTTCATATTCAACTCAGGATTTTTTGTGGTACACTACCTTGAACTAATACATTCAGTCATTTTTGCAGTCTCTTTTACAGTCATCTCGACACTAATACAGTGTTTTAAATTATCTAACGCAGTATATATTTCACAATCTCATATATTGTTTGCTTGTATACATTAGTATGATACATGTCACATATATATGTTGTTGTGTCAAGTGTATCTTATAATATTATGATATATATGTATTGTTGTCAAGTATATTAATGAGTAAGTGTTAATATGAATGTGTAATCAAAATGTATTTATTATGAATGTCATTGCATTCGGACATGATCAAGTTTTATTGTGTTTTTAAGATCGACTATATGATGCTCGTCAACAAATTTTAAAAGCAAATTTAATCAAATGAACTAACATAGATTTTGGCCAAGCTAATATGCTCATATTCCAAAGGGAAATTTTGCAGCCAAAATTCTAAGAAAATAAACAATGTAACAATCATTTAAAAAATAAAACATGATTCTAAGGCCTTGAAAAAGCATGATATTGTATGAATTATTTCTTTCTTTGATTACATTTTTTTGTGGTTCTGTACATTGTTATGGATGTTCTGTACATTATTGGGGATGTTCTGTAAGTGTTATGAATGTCTTAAGTATGTGGTTATGGTATTTTATATATTGTTATGGATGTCATTTACATGAGATGGGTCAACGTATATTTTTATTTTAAACTTAGGGATCAATTTTTAATTATAACATATTCTTTCCAATAAAAAAAATCACAACAAACTTAATTATTTAGTTGGTATGCGCATTTCTTTAACTTCACATTTAAATGTATATTTATATCATTATCATTATTATTATTATATATATAATATATTAACATCAGATGACAATGATGAAACCATATTAGGGTGGACACCTAATTGGTAATTAGTTAAAATTTGATCTTAATTATGATATAAAGTGAATCTCCTAAAATCAGGGAAACATATTTTTTTGTTATAGATTTGTTTGTTAGGAGATTACTTAGAGAGCAAGTTATTTATTCATATAAATATGCTCTAGGATTTTAGGGTAAAACTTGGCTTGTCACAAAATGTAGAGATCCATATGAGAGAGGTTTTGAGAGGGTTCAAGAGAGGGTAACTCCATGAGAGTTTCTAAGGCTTTTTTGTATCTCAACTATTATAGTGGATTCTTTCTTTTTTGCCCCGTGGATGTAGGCTTAGGCCGAACCACGTTATTTTGTGTTCTTCATGTGATTGTGTTTCGTTCTTGTATATGATCTTCTATTTTATTGACGGCTTCCGCGTATCTGTTTCTCAACAACTGATATCAGAGCTTCAGGTTACGACCTAAGAGGACGAGATCTGAAGAACGATGAAACGACATGGGTCGGAGAAGACCAGCAATGTCGTATTGAGGTTTTACACGAAGAAGAAAAAAAAAAAGAGGAGGATTTGCCTCCACCCGTGGAAGAAGAAAAACAAAAAATCAAGAGGGACGTGAGGTCCTTGGTTCCGTTGCATGGTTTCTTTTGCATGCTCTGAGAGTTTTTTCTCTATGTACGAGTGCATGTCTTTATTAGGGCTTCTCTTCACACCAAACATACGGCCAGAAAGAAAAGGTTATGCGGCGTGTGTTCGGATGCGATAATAGTGGAGAGAGATAAAAGATGGCAGACGTGTAATCCCTGATTGCATGGGATTCGCATGAAAGGTGATGAAATGGTACCTTGCATGTCTCGGGAATGAAGGAGCCGCAGATGAATCAGGTGATTCTTGATGTGTGCATAGGCGAGGGTGCACACGGGAAGTCGCGGTGTACATGAAGACGAGGCAATGACGCGAGGTGCGGGCCAAGAGCGCAGGCACAGGTGCGGAGGCACGTGCAAAGACATCAGATGCAAGACGGCATGCGATGACGAGCGCAAAGTGGCCTATGCGAGACACGTGATGTCGATGCTCAGTTCGTGCAGAAGAAGAAGATGGAACAATGCAACACAAAGAAGGCATTCTGAACCCGGGTGGCGTCCCAGGTGGTTCAGGTAAAAAGCATCCAGATTCGGAGCGAGTCCAGATTCGGAGCTTGCGAGCGTGTGGTGTGTTTGTTCAAGGTGGAGTCCAGATCCTTTTTCAGAGATACAACACAGAGAAGGCGTTCTGAACCCGGGTGGCGTCCCAGGTGGTTCAGGTAAAAAGCGAGTTCAGGTATTCGGAGCTTGCGAACGCTTGGTGTAGCTTGTTCAAGGTGGAGTCCAGACAATCCTTCTACAGAAACGCACATGAGGCATATGCGACAGATTTACGTGATTACCAAGTCAAGTTACTGACTTGAAGATGCAGCGGTGTAGACTTCTGGAAGAAGAAAGTACTTCAGCCAAGTGGAGTTTGCAGAGTGAGGTGGAGACATCAATAGAAATCCTCAAAGGGTTCGTGGAAGTCAGAGTTTACCGAATCCGGTGTATCAACATCGGATGACCATGATGAAACCATATTAGGGTGGACACCTAATTGGTAATTAGTTAAAATTTGATCTTAATTATGATATAAAGTGAATCTCCTAAAATCAGGGAAACAGATTTGTTTGTTACAGATTTGTTTGTTAGGAGATTACTTAGAGAGCAAGTTATTTATTCATATAAATATGCTCTAGGATTTTAGGGTAAAACTTGGCTTGTCACAAAATGTAGAGATCCATATGAGAGAGGTTTTGATAGGGTTCAAGAGAGGGTAACTCCATGAGAGTTTCTAAGGCTTTTTTGTATCTCAACTATTATAGTGGATTCTTTTTTTTTTTTTCCGTGGATGTAGGCTTAGACCGAACCACGTTATTTTGTGTTTTTCGTGTGATTGTATTTCGTTCTTGTATATGATCCTCTATTTTATTAACCGCGTATCCGTTTCTCAACATATATGAATTTTGAATAGTTTAACAGAGTTATATGAATTTTTTCAAAAATATAAAAAATAAAAGAAGATGAATCTCATGGATTAGACAAGACGTTTGTGATGACATAAAATTGAAAAAAAGGTGACGGAAAAGGAGAGGAGCATTCATACGAGGACAAAACTTGCCAGTCCTTTATATAAACTTCCAGGACAAAACTTGCCGGTCCTTTACCCCCCGTATGTCATGAAGAATTAGGCCAGAATAAGAAAGAATACAGGAGAATAGTAAAAAAAAGTTGTTTGTTTTGACAGAATAAACCCCGATAATTATGTCTGGATAAGTTAGGATAAGGCCTGATAACTATTCTAAAGAAATGTTGGAATTGATTATCAGACCTTATCTATGCAAATGGATAAAAATACCCTTCTCTGTCATTTTAAAAAAATTATCTCACTTAACAGTCTCACACAGATTTCAAAAACTGTCACATCTATCAAATCAATCATATATTTCTCACACTATTCCCAGGGGTATAGTTGTCATTTAAAAAGTTATAAATTTTTATTCATCCTTTATCAACCATTTATCATCACTTTATCCAAGATTAACCAAACAACAAAAAAAGCATTTTTACGTTTTCCAATGAGAATAACAAAAAATGCAACCAAACAAAAAATTGTTTATTCAGTCTGAATTGTTATCTATCCTAGTATAGCTATCAGGAGCGAATAACTCAATGTCACACCCCATAGGGGGGTTATGGAAAAGGAGAGGAGCATTCATAAAATAAAAGGTGGCATGGAATAGGTGACGATGTCTGTGATAACATAAAATAAAGGGAAAAATTCATATAACCCCCTACAAACTTGCTTAAGTCCATGTAACCCCCTGCTTTTTGGTGAAATCCAAATAACCCCCACAAACTTCACAAAAATGTAAAAACAACTATCAGTTAACTTAACCAATTGGTTAGCTCAATGTAACTCTAGGTATAAAATTACGCATATACCCTTCTCCTAACTTACCTAAAACACCCAAGGTACCTTAAAAAGTGAATGATAGAGTGAGTAATTTGATTTGGTGGTTGATTTCATTCTCTTGGTTTTACATTGGGTGATTGATTGTATTGATATTGGAAGAATCTGTTCTAATATCTAAATTGATTAACTATCAAAACAAACAAACTAGAACATCTATCTCTCAAAGATTGCTCTTTTTTGTCTATTCAGAATGGTTGTCTTTTTTTTATTCATTACAGAAGATACATAGAGATTTGGGGGTGAAACAGGGATGGATGAGATTTGGCAAGCAATTATGGGTGAGAATGTGCACATAATGGAAGCTCATCTCTATGGGCTCCCATCCTCCTCCGCATGATGGGTGGTCCAATACAACACTATCAGAGGCACCGAAGATGGGAAACAATGGAAGAAGACGGGTTCTAACATAGGAGGGAAAAAATGTCTTTAACAAGGGGGTTATTTGCATTTTTAGCAATTTTTAAGGACTATGTGTTTGTTTGAAATTCAGGTGGGTTAATATAATATAATATTTTGAGAATATTCTGCTTATGTCCAGGATCTTTTTGCATTTTTGTGAAGTTTGTGAGGGCTTATTTGGATTTCATCAAAATAATTGTAAGGGGTTACATGGATTTTTTTCTATAATAAAAGGTGGCAAGTTCTTTTATGACATTGAAGATGTGATAAATGAGTTGTAATTAGGCTTGTCAACGGGTGTCGGGTCTTATTTGGGTCCGGGTCTAATCTAGGACCCGGCGGGTCCAAGGAAATGTAAACCAAGACCCGGACCCGGACCCGTTGGATCCGAGTCCGATCCGACCCGGATGGTTGGCAAAAAAAAAAGGAAGGAAGAACTCATGTATTTGTTTGCCTTATTATTCTATTTGAAATTTTTTGTAATAAAACATTATTATTAATGAGACTATATTTAAACATAATTTTATACAATTCAAAATAAGTAAATGAATTATTAAACAATATACAAAACAATAATCACTAACATAAAAAAACATATTAACCTAAACAATAAACGTAACTAATTATACAAACATTCAAAACAATATTAATCTAAACAACGTTCAAAACAATAAACACTAACATATTAACTAAAATAATAAACATAAATCATGCAACAAACTAATTAATTATACAAATTCAAAAGCTAATAAGTCAATTGTCCAAAACAAACCGACGACAATACATTACTAAGTTTATTACATATTAAACAATCAAGTTTTTACAAGTTACAACATCAACACAACGAAAAAAAATGTTATGATTATGATTTATGAACTTATGAATACAAACATAAGTTAAGTAACAAATAAAATTATGTATCAACTAATACTAATAGTCTTATAATATATGAGCATATAATAATAAAACAATTGGGTCTCGGGTCCAACGGGTCGGGGCGGAGTGGACTCGGACCTGACCTGTTTGTTTGTTCGGGTCCGCCGGATCGGGTCCAATTCGGGTCAGATCCAAATTGGGTCGGGTATATTCACGTATAATCGGGTCCAGATCAGGTCGGGTCCGGGTCTAAACCCGACCCGTTGACATGTCTAGTGGTAATGGAGATACAGTAAATCAACCATGAATGTTATAAAGAACTTCCAGCAATTGTAAAATTGATTTTCTACCAAAGAGCCCTTAGAGGTCCAAAAAAAAAAAAAAATGGAATAAAAATTGAACAACTTTAGTGGTCCCCAAAAATTGAATAGTATAACTATAACCCTACCCCCCTCTCTCTCACACACACAGACACTGGCGCACACGCCCACCTCCCTCGCCGCCACCTCCGCTCTTCCACACCCCTTCCGAATCTCCACCCGCAGCCCCAACGTCGGAACTCCATCGTCGATCGGATTTTCACCACCCCGTATGCTTTCCACAACCTCGTTTTGATGCTTTTGATTTTCATCATTATTCCTTGATTTGTTGATTAATGCCATGATAGAGGGAGGTCTGAAAAGGTAGATGTGAGAAAGAGAGAGAGAGAGAGAGAGAGAGAGAGAGAGAGAGAGAGAGAGAGAGAGAGTATTTGCATGTGTTTGGCGAGAGATGGTGAGGATGTGAAGGTGAAGGGGATTGGGGAAATATTTTGGAGATGGTGAAGGATTAGGGGTTTTAGAGTTTCAGATTGAAAAGATTTCCCAGCTCGAAGCCACGGGGAGTCCTCCGATATAAAATAAAAAAAAAAAAAAAAAAAAGAGATGGTGAGGGGTTAGATGCATTTTTAGGGATTCGGATTGGCCATGAAAAAAGAGGTCTAAAAGGGAAGAGAAGATTTGATAGATAGATAGAGAGAGAGAGTATTTACAACCGTGCAAAAATCAATAAAAACAAAAATATAATTTAATAACAATATAAAAACATTTACAATATTGGCTTCCACTCACATGCCATGTGACCCAAATAGTCCACAGAGCTAAAAAAACTGGTTCAGCTATAGCCAATGTTATTGATGAATTATTTGAAATAATGGAAATTTAGGAAGAAAGAATTGTAGTCTTCTATGTTGTGTTTTTTTTTCCATCTTACTGGATAGTAGATAGTACAAGAGTAGTAAAGGTTTTGGGTGCAGTTGTCAGATCTCAGGGCTGGTTAAATGAAATTTTGGGAGATTGAAATCAGAATGGAAGACATTCATGGTGGTAGAGAATTGAATGCAAAACATGGAAGCCAACTCAGAGTTTACCTGCCGAAATCAAGGTAACATAAACAGATTGCAAGGATAATTCAGTTTGGAGAAGCTATACTCTACCTGCTGAAATTAAGGTACCATAAAGAGATAGCGATTATTATACTGATTACTTGTTCTTCCTCGCCTCCGCCATCCCCTCCTCCCCCACCCAGATAGTCTTCCTTTCCTGTGGGGATCCAAGGGTGCACCCAGATTTGGCCTTAGTTTCCTCTTGGTCCCCACCTGGGTTGGAGAGACTTGAAGGGATCCAACTCTTCATTGGGAATCATTTGTAGTTTCATGAATAAAGATCTTGCCCGAAGAGTAATTTGGTTCATGTCGTAAATCTTTCCTCTGAAAAGTCCTTATTTATTGACTGCCCCTTTGACTAGTGAATGAATCTCCTAAACACTGAAATGGAGCAAAGTTCTATGTTAGGTTCCATGTCATTGGCTATTACAAAGTTTCCATAAAGTCCTGCTAGAGGTCACTCCTTATATATATGAAACCACCTGATTATGCAAATCATCTTACTTGACTAAGTTGACTTAAATGACATATTAGATGCCACTATATGCTTTATTAGATATCAATTTTCATAAATTCTTACTCGTTCCATGATTGTCTCACATGGGTGCACGAATATTATCCATGTCACATCATAGCTATGACTTTCTGTGTTTGACAATGCATTTCCCTACATGGATGATAAACTTCCAGTTAGCCTCACTATGTAATGTGCATCGTGTTTGATTAAACTACTCCGAAGAAACCCATTTTCATCTATATCTTGTCATCCTGCATCATTTGGGTCATTTTTGTTAGGTCTATACACATGCATGCGTGAAAATATGTAATATAACCTTGTGTTCTCATATATGTACCATATCTGATTGGAGCTCTTGAGGATATTTTGCAAATTCAGAGATAGGTGAAATGTTGCTGGAACATATATGCCAGATTATTGTGTGCTGTCATTTTTGGTTGATTCATTTGTGTAAACTAATTAATTTTAAATATCTCATGGGCTCTTGAGGAATGACTTATTGATGATTTTAAATATCGTTTTGTGGAAATGTCATCACAAGAAAGAGGTACTCCTCAACTTGTCAACGGGTTTTTACGAATATTCTAAAGATAAATTTAAGATATGCTACTTTGCTAACAAGTCATAAAAATATTCAATATCACATGGACTTGTAATAACAATTTTTTTTTTTTTTTGGCAAAAATTGAGTATTTTGTGTATGATATTTATATTTTTAGATTCAAAATGGAACCCTCAAAGCTTATTTTGTGTCCAGCGGATATAATGCAGACCTTGGATGAATTGATTCAGAATGATCCCAACTATTGCATTGAGATACATGATGAGAAAGCCTTTGATATTTCATTGAATTTAAAAATCATATTCCGGTACATGTTTTATATTTTTTATTATTTTTTTATGATTTTTTAATATAAACCTCATGTACGTTTTAATTTTACAATGAAATTTTTAAAGCACTAGCAGCGATGCAAGAGATATGCCATCCTGAGATCAATGCTACACAAATATGTCAATTCATGGTATCCTCCATAGATAAGAATTACTGGATACAATTTTCCGAGTGAATATTTTATTTTACTATTAATTTTTTATTTTTGTTGGATAATATATAATATATATATATATATATATATATATATATATATATATATATATATATGAAAATGATTGCGTGCGGCGAACGGCAATGCGGCCGCGACGTGGGTCATTTGATCGCGGGTCCATCGCATCCAACGTTCGACGTGAATCGCACCCCGTCCGATGCGATGGATCCGTGATCGACGGCCCGTGATCGCTGTCGCACCTGCCGTTCGCCGCACGTAATCACGTCCCATAATATATATTTGATTTTTTTATGATTTAATTTTTTTGATAGGGGGGAACTGGCGTTTGACATCCAAAAAAATGTCTTGATACAATTTATTTGTTTCGTCAGCTTTTTCTCAAACTTAAGATACTAGAATCAAATGAATTTTATGATTTGTTTCATATGGTAAAGAGCATAGCTAATTTCGATAAGTAAGTTTCTTATATTTAAATCATTTGAATTGTATGCTATATATATATAGTGTATATATATAGCTTTTACAACACTTTTTCACTTAATTGTAAAAGCATAAATATAAATGATTGCTCTTTTTATTTTTCTTCTTTCTTTGCTTTTTCAAGGAGGTAGGTTCTACATATCCTAGGGGAAGGGAAGAATTTTTTTCCCTATTGGAAGGGTGACTGGTTAGTGTTTGTTCGGTTCGAATCCATGATAGCTAAGCAATGGAGTAGCAAATTCCAATGCACATTGTTGTTTGCTTTGGAAAAATCTGCTTAATCACCACTCCTTGTCTACCCTCCCTATGCATAACTGATATACACTCCTGAACCACCATATATTCATCGTGTAGCAGGCTAGAAATAAAACCAGTTTGTGTCTCATCCACCTGAAAGCGAATTGCCACGCTTAATATGTTAGCCGTCACCTTTGTTATAATCTTGAAGCAAACATTGAGTAGGCATATAGGTCTGAGTCTGAAATCTCTCCCTCTCCCTCGCACTTCGGGATTATGGCAAAAAAATGGAGTTTAAACATCCAATCTTGCTAGATGTGTGGTAGAATTCTTCAAACATCTCCATGAGACCATACTTAACCAACCCCCAAAACTCATGAAAGAAGTGCACCCTGAAACCATCTGGCCCAAGAGTCTTGTCTACCTCCACCCCAAAGACTGCTGCCTTCACCTTAGCCTCATTGAAATGTCCTTCCAAATTTTGCAAACACTTCGCCGGCAATCTCCTTAGATCTTCGTCATACCAAAGAGGCCTCCAATTATTGTCATCACCAAATACCTGAGTGAAATGAGACACAATACTTGCTGAATCTCCTGCTCCCTGTCCACGATTAGACCGTTCACCTGGAGGGTTCTTACCAATTTTTTTAAATTGAGAAGACCATGGAGTTAAAATGAAATAAATAAAACAAAGTAAATAGAAAAGGAAGTGGAATATAATAAATGTTCCACGAGGGGACAAGCATGTGAACTAAGATGCATGAAGAACACAGATGATGAAATTTAAAATCTACATACCACCAATAGATAAAAAGAAAAAGAAATGGATAAAAAGTAAGGGTTTTGGTGGTCGATATGGCTTATGCGAAACGGGATTATTTTTTATTGAGTTCGGCGTTTTGTGTTGAAAATATTTGGTATGAATTTTGCATTATATAAAATATTGAGGTAAATATTGTGTGGGGGTCACTAATGTGATGTTTTGGAGGGAGGCATTGTAATCTAAGTGTAATTTGCATATTTTGGGCATCTCTGTGGTGGAACATGTGTAGATATGTCTTCTACCATACCCTTGCATAAGAAATAAGTTTGCTTTGAGTGTTTGGTTTCTAGCTCTTACTTCTCTTAATAAAATTGGGATAGGTAGTTTACCGTATTTTTATAAAAAAATTAAGAAAAATATATTTTATTAGGAAATCCATATAAATCATATGAATGCCATGTACAATAACATTACAAAGATGGTATTTATTAAAAAAAAAAGAACATAACAAAAAGAAATTGTAAATAAAAATTACCATATGTCGGAGTGATAGAAAATTGATAACTTAGTTTAACACCTTTCAGATATATATGAAAAAATATTTTAAATTAGAACGCACGTGCATTTCTGTATTATGTTTCCCGTTTATAGTCTCACCAATAATTCGTTGAAAGTAGAGCAATTAAACTATTTTAATAATTTATAATAAAAAATAGTAATTATGAGTTTTAAACATGTATCTCAGTGTGTTCATTTGACTCATGATGAGTTAATATATTTATCACCAGATGTATCAGATCTGTGGGTCTGGACTCATAGCAGAAACCTTTTTCACATTTTGTTTGTTTTATTCATAAAACTTTTTAATCTTTGAATAAAAAAACATATCCCATGTCAATCCACGGTGCGACACATCCACCCTTGTGTATAAAGTATATTAATAATATGAGTCGTTTATCACCTTATATACTCCTGTTTCTACGCCTCAGTGAGATTCTGTACAGTTACCACGCTGGTGTTTAGATCCCACATCCTTGGGATATATTTTGTTGAAATAACATTGGTGTATTAAGAAGAATCCATAAAATAAAAATGTTAACAAACAATGTTTGGGATATATTTTATTCATAATTATAGGTGATACAAATAATCAAATATAAAAACGAATGATTTAGAAAATACATAAAATTGAGATTTTGCTAAAAATTGGATTCTGAAATTTTTTTTTATTTTACGATAACGTGGAACCTAATTATGTATATGTATATTAGAATTCAAATGTCAACGCATATTCAAATTTCAAAAATTTATGAATTGGCTGTTGGAAAAGTTGACTGATGTATGCACATCATCACTGACAAACCCAACCATGATTTTGATTTTAATAAATCAATTAATAAATTAATATAAGGTCTTGTCATGCATATTTAATCCCACTTTCCAACACAACTAAGGCTCTGTTTGGTAACGCGTTTGAGCGGATTCTGCTTTTTGAAAAGCTGAAAATCCCCAAACGCGCAACCAAACGGGTCGGATTCCGGCGGAATCAAAAGCTTGATTCCTTTTAATTTCTCTCTCGAAATCCGTGTTTTTAAAATCTCAAAAAGAACGCTTTTTGGTCGAAATCGATTTTTTGAATTGAAAAGCAACTTTTTCTACCAAACATTAAACTCCTTCCAAATATAGATTCCTGAAATAAAAAAAAGCATCCCAAAAAAGTCAAAGGTCTAAAATCATCTTAAAAAACAGCTTTATTCTAAAGTCTACTTTTCAATCTATATTTCCAAACGGAGCCTAAAGTTTTAAAGCCCTGTCTGATTCTTGTAATTCTGGATTGAAATTTGATTGCACGTGAAATTATAAAAAAAAATAATAAAAAAAAAACTCAGTATTTGATTGGTTAGGTAATCTTCAGGGTAATTGTGGACTCCACTCAAATTACAATCCATGCATGTGAAAAATAAGGTTCTCACCTTTTGTGGTAGTAATATTAAATTTTACAAGAAATCCTAAATTAGATTGTTATTATATCATTTACAAATTAATGAAATTATTATATGAAAAACAGTGTTTTGTATGATTTTTTCAAGAAATGTTGTTTAAAACGAAAAATAGTATTTTGGTTAAGAAAATGATTTCTTGAACTCAAAATGCTGTGTTTGGTCACAAATAGGATTTGTTGGATCTAAAATTAGGGTGGGGCTATAGCCACCCAACAAGTTATCATATCCATCCCATAAAAAAATTAATTTATTTCATATCTAACCCACCCCACGTTCGACATTGATGACGTTTTTGTGTTTAATATTGTTCGACATAGACGATGTCTTCTGTGTTTAAAATTGTTCGACATAGACGATGTCTTCTGTGTTTAAGTTAATTTGACATGGATCATGTCGAAGAGAGATAAATTTTTTTTGATATGTGATCAACGTAGTTACTGTTGACAAATTGATACTAGGTTAACTCTTATATTGACAACTTATATTTACTTTGATATTAAAGTGTTAAAATATTTGATGTAATCAAATCTTATTGAATTATAATGTTTGTGATACAATCATCAACATGTTTATCTCATTAATATAGAAAATAAAAGTGGAATACACATTGTTTGTGATTGATATGTTATAACCAATGACCACATATCACTTTGCTTGATTTTGTTCATGAATGTCAATGATTCGTTCAACACATTTTAGCCTTTCAATGTTTTTGTCTGTTGACGACACTGCAAAAAAAATCGTCGTACACCTAAATGAATATAAGTTATCATATACGTGCGTACATTATCATTCACGATCGATATAATCTATGTCGAATCACTTTAAATATACAAAACACCATCTATGTCAAACTGGAAATAAGGTTTATGGTTCCTGATCGACATGATCTATGTCGAACAATCTTAAATACAGAAAACATCGTCTATGTCGAACTCGTAGGGTAGGTTAGATATGAAATAAATTAATTTTTTATAGGGT